>LR738715.1:821725314-821762500 GCA_902687465.1 Secale cereale
TCTCTCTCTCTCTCTCTCGCTCTCTCCCTCTCTCTCTCTCTCTCCTCTCGAATTCGACGCCTCCCATGGCACCGCATCTTCTCACATCCTCCGCGCCATGTCGACACAAAAGTTCAGAGGAGAGGGGATGAAGGAAGGCTTGAACTTCCTTGAGCTGGATTTTGATTTCTATGTAGGTGATTTCCTACTACATGCGGAGCGTTGAACTGGGGTTTGTTTCACAAACAAAGATCTGAGCTCTAAACATTCATGTGTCCTTGTAGGAGAACCCTGATACCATCGAAGACCGTGATTTTTGTGGCAAAGAGGTCGACTGTCCTCTCTACTGCGTTCTCCACGATACCAAGCCTCTCAGGTGTGTGGCCTTTGAAGGAAGTGACACGGGGAGGACGTTCTACGGCTGTGCTATGAAAGTTAGTGACTTTCGAAATCCAACCTACTTTCTTGTTGAATCATACTGTGTGGATATAGGACATGTTGTCTTCCAAAGAAGACTGATTTCTTCTTGTGTTTTCCAGTTGATCTTAGGAAACATTGTCTAGTCCTTTTACTTTACATAAAAGGTAAAAGTCACTACTTATTATACATCACTGAACACAAAAGAAGTGATCTAGACACTATCATGTTTGTTTACAAATGGAACTTCTATTTAATGGTCAGTATATTCTTCAAAAAAACTCTCTAAATAAGTTGACTGCAGAGGTAGCTCCAGATTAATTCTGGTTGGCTTAAAAGAAACCAAGTACAGCTATGAAACAACTCCACGGATAGGGTGGGCGAAGCACCATAATTAGTGATGTGGGTACCTAAACATTGATGTGCCATGTTACACAGACACGGTACATAGTTAGTGGAATGAGGTTATAAACCAAGTATATGTCAACTTTATTATATCCCAAAACTTGTGTAGTAGTGTATTATTAGCCTATGTTCATTTTGTTCCTTTTGTTCGCAGAGAGGCGTGAACTATGGAGTCGTCGAATGGGTTGACCACCCGTGGCCTATCATTATGCAGAGGTGCCTACTCAAGCTCTGGGGGATGTTGCACAAAAGCAATGATGATACGCAAGCAAAGAATGAAGAGATAAGCAGGCTTAAAATGGATATTGAACAAGTGAACCTTAAGCTCGAGAATTTTGTTGCAGCTGTGGAAAGAACTAATGAAACTACCATGAAGATTGACAAGCAGAAGAAGCAGATGGGTATCGTTGATAAAGACGTCAAGAGCATTCACAGGTCTCTCATAAGTGCAATTCATAATCTAAAGGATGAGAGGGGTGAGATTAAGCTGGACAGGGATTATCTGAAGGAGGAGGTGCATAAGCTGAAGGAGAATAGAAAGAAGATGCAAAGCGTCATCTGTGATCTTTTGGGGCAAGGGTTTGCGAACACTGATGACCTTCTGATGATCAAGGCAATCCTCGAAGAATGATCATCAACAGTTGCCTTCTTTTGAGACGTTGAAAGGGATACTTGTCTATTATAAGTTTATGCTTTGGTTACTTGTCTAAAGGCATGTATCTCATTTTTTGCAATGTTTCAGAGGGTGTGTGACGGTCTACGCACATCTAATATTGATCTCCTGAAATATTTCATATTTCAAAGAAACATGCTGCTAGCGAGACGCATCCGGCAATATTTCGTCTTGGATCGTTCAATGAGGCATGGATTACTATAATCTGGCAAGGCACAGATGTCGCTTTGGCAGGCATGGGGAACCATGCCTCTAGTAATGTGACACTGACTTGTCAAAGGCACAGTCCTATGCGAGACACGAGCACCGCACTAGCGCTGACACACATAAAATCTGCAATCTATGGAGTCGCGCTTACTCCTGATGCCTCTGTGACTCAATTGTTTGTACTCAGACATAAACTCATTCATGGCCATGCGTCTCCATGAAAGGCACGTACAGTCTGAGGTCGCTGGGAGCACGGTTTGAGATTAAGCAGAGCCACGGCCATGTGTGTGTGTGTGTGTGTGTGTGTGTGTGCAAGGACGCAGTGTCGTCTGGTCAGTGCAGACGCACTGGTTTACATGCACTAGATGCACGTTCATTGTTGAACAGGCAAGGCAGTGCTTCTCCTCTGATCGACTACCGCACACAAATGTTTTTGTAGCATCACGATAGAATGACATGAAAATATTAAATCATTGGAACAATAGGTGCATAACACTAAAGCATTGTTATAATAAGCTTCCAAAACATTTGTTTAGACATAACTGTCTCAGATTGGCGCAACAACATCTAACTGTACTAGCTTGAGCAACTAACTACAGCCCTGTGTCCAGCAGGCACAAGTGAACGGATCTGACAAATCCAGGAATTCAACACGCCTGTGTTTGAAATCCAAGCACAGATGATTGCAGCATGCTGATAACTTGAGATGGGCACGTTTGGAAGCTCTCTTCTCCCACAGGAACAACTTCTATTGTTGTTCGTAAAATTCTTGCGTGAAGTTTGAGGGAAAGCAAAACTTAATCCTCGTGGTCTCCAGCTCTGTTGCATTCAGAATAAAGAACCTCACAAACTTAGTGTTCTTCCCACTTTTTTCATAATCTTCCAACGTTACCGTGTTTAAATGAATGATGTGTTCTTTTAGAAACGCACGGTGCTTGCGACGCCAAATATTCCTTGCACCATCAGGAACGAATCCTCCCTGAAAACGCATAAAGGTTGAAAGATACTTAAGATATGTGGAAGGAGAAAATGAACAATAAATTCTATGACCCCCGTCCCAATCAGTTCATCGAACATTTCCATATATACGGATGTATGTATAATAATAAAACATGCCGAGATATAGGGTGTATCCATTGCAGAAAAAATGCAAGACAAGCTTTTTGAGATGCAGGGAGTGCTGCAGTATGCATGGTATGGGCTTTTCATTGGGGCATGAGAATCATCACCTCACAAACAAGTTCTCCAGATTTGGAAGGCACTTAATCAAGTGAACGACCAGGTCCACTTCATAAGTCATGTCCAAAAGCAAGGTTTTGACAGATTGCCGCATTGTAGATAGGCTGACCGTCGCCAAACCCTTCACAGGGCATAGAAAGGATAACATAAAATTATTAGAACAAAAAGGCTGGATGACATAAAACTACTTTCTCAAGCAAATGCAGCTGGAATTATTCTGAAATGTCAGTACCTTAAGACATGTGGAGCCATGCGAGAACTTGAATTTGCCCAGTGTCTCCAGTTTAGGTGCAGAGACGATGAATACCTCCATGCTATTGCTCTGGGTATCGTGGATCAACCGTTGAAGTGAGGGGGCATCCTCGATGAAGAATTTTCCTTTCTCACCACGGATGCCGATGCTTACAAGGTTTGGTGAATTTATTGTGATCCGATGCCTTTCTGTATTGCAAACAAGCAGCAGGCACTCGAGTACAGGGCAACTAGAGTTGATCATGCTTTGCAACGAGAAGTCTGATATATCAACCTCAACAAGCGTAAGTGTCTTGACTAGTGGTAGTTCATGTTCCTGTACATAGTGGTCTGGTATACGGAACACGCGAAGCTGAGAGTGCACAGAGAACAGGAAAACCGAAAGACGGACTTGGGTAGTGAGGGCGTAGATGAAGGACATGTGTTTGATAGTTTGACAGTCTTATGCACGAATCGTGGGAACACGTAGTAAAACTCAAGCACTTGGAGATTGTTCAATCTAGAGGACTGAAGCTAGGCGCGGACAGTAGAGGGTCTGCACTGGAGGTAGCATGCCGGTATGAAAAGGCGGTAAACTGCGCCCTCATGTCCGGAGAGGATGGAATCTGGAAGGCACGAATGATCATCGAGAACTATTTTCCCAGAGTGCCAACTTCCGATGTATCGTATGCGAACAAGCTCCTCACTGTAGGCAGAGGCCCTACTGATGATTTCGATATGAACTGCTTCTAGGGCGTGAAATAGACGTGGGACAGGGATCTCACGGCAGTCCAGATTCAGAGGAGCGGCGCGCCACAGAGGGCACCACCAACGTGCGAGGATTTGAGTGCGGATACCCTCCTTAGTGGAGAGACGGGATATGACCTCACTGAGTACGGCGTCCGGGAGGTCGCTGATGCGGTCCAGACTAGACTGCTCTTCTTGATCCTCGGAACCAGTGTGCGGCCCGCCGCCGCTACCGCGAAACCATCGGAGGAAGCCGTCATCGGTGGCCCGAGCCTCGCCTTCTTGGTACTTGGAGCACCGGAGTCAACCTCCATCCCCGTCTCCATTGCTGGCGCCTGCGAGCGCCGCTATCTGGTGTGTTCACATGAAGGAAAGGGAGACGGAGTGGAGCCTGGTGTGTTTAGGATCGGCTGGAACATGCATTTTCAGGGGGCGTCGGTTCGGACGGAACCGACGTGATTGCAGAAAGCAACCGCCGTTACAACCGACACGATGGCACCTGTGTGTTTGTGTTTTGAATGATTACGTCGACTCGATTGGACAAAGAGGCACCGGCATGTCTCAACTCTCTGCATATGGTGGAGGAATGGCTGCAAACGCTCGGTTGAACAGGCACGGTTGTGAAGTCTCTAGATCCACGGGCGTGTGTCTCCAGGGCAACATAAAAGTCACTGCTCGTGCCACGTGAGGCATAAGGGTGTAGGCTCCGAACGCACCGAAGTTTAGGCTCTACGGGCACGTACGATGGTCAACCCTCTGAAATTACCACAAGGGTGAGGCAGCACGGGCACGTAAGGGTCACGGCAAGTGTCATGTGAGGCACGTGGATTGACACACAGGAGGCACGGACATTGCACAGAGGAAGAGCCGTGCAGTAGTAACAGGCACACAATTTTACAGATGCAAGAGGCACGAGCTCCTCTGTGATGTCAAATATTTCAGCTAACACATTATTTGGAAAGGCACGGCCGTCACATTACACGTGACTGCGTGTTCTAGATGTTTTCAGTCGCTCTATTCACAAAAGGAAATCCAAACTTACACACGGTGCACAAAAACATGAAAACTTGTTACTTTTTTGAACTTGTGGGTTGCTTCACGGTTGAAGAGCACAAAAACAAGTTCCCGTCAAGCTTACAGACAGTGCATTAAGAACATCCTAAAAATTCAAACTGGAAAGCACGCAACAACACCTATCTCTGTCAGCCGGGTAACCGTTTTCAACATTCACAGGTCAATGGATCCGGCAAATCCATGATTGGGCACTTGTTTGTCCAGATGTGTACTTTTAAATCCATCTCCATCTGCATTGCTGGATTGCCGCTTACGAACAGCGCTCTATCCGGTGTGGATCTGGACAGACGAGGGGTTAGGTTTTCACGGAGGTCGGATCCAAGTGTGCGGAGGGGAGCGAAGGGGACGGCGAACAGTTGGACGACAACTATAAATTATCTTTTTTCTTCGTTGTTGCAAAAGAAAACAAAGCACGGCCTTCTAGATACGGAATGCACTGCCCTACATGCATCACACGCACGCAAGTCGATCAGAAAGATAAGAGCACGGCTCTGCTGTGCACCGCCCTTCTCTGTATTGTAAGCAGTTACGGCTTGAATCGAGTCTCCCCGAATTCAAGAATTTTCCGCTGACATGAGCACTCCGTGAGCAGTGGCAATAAGAATAAACAAACCAGAAGCACGGTACAGCCTCCGTAATGCCAATATTTTTCCGCGAACATCATGTCTACTTTGTAAGGCACGGCTCTCAAGCTAGCACGGGCATAGTTTTAAATAAAGTACAGGCACGGCGCTTCCACAACAAGCACGTCTGCTCACAGAGGTCGCAATTTCCAGTATCAGCACTGTAATGCATCTAAAGGACGCACGGAAAACCAAACCGTCTTTACGACCACTCACGTCTGCTCTCCTCCTCGCTTATCTTTAACTCTCTTGGAACTGACCTCCGTGAAGACCTAACCCCTCGTCTGTCTAGATCCACGCCGCACAGAGCACTGCTCGTAAGCGGCGCGAACCTAGCAATGGAGATGGAGATGGAGGTCCACTCCGGTGCCCCGAGCATCAAGACTGCGAGACTCGGGTCACCGACGACGGCCTCCTCCGGTGGTTTCGGGGTAGCGGCTGGAAGCGGCAGCGGGCCGCACACTGGTTCTGAGGATCAGGAAGAGCAGTCTGGTCCGGACCGCATCAGCGACCTCCCCGACGCCGTACTCGATGAGGTCATATCCTGCCTCTCCACAAAAGAGGGCATCCGCACTCAAATCGTCGCACGTCGGTGGCGCCCTTTGTGGCACGCCGCTCCTCTGAATCTGGACTGCCGTGAGATCCCTGTCCCACGTCTTTTTAACCCTCTAGATCAAGTCCATTTCGAGTTGATCACCGCAAACTCCGCCACACCGGAGGAACTCATCCGCATAACATACACTGGAACTTTTTTTAGAGGAGAACATGTCGGTGAAGATGATTCGTATGATGATTCGTACCTTCCAGAGGCCATCCTCTCCGGCCGTGAGACTGCAGTTCACCGCCTCTACATTCCGGCGTCCTACCTCCACTGCAGACACTCCACAGTCAACTGCTGGCTTCGATCCCCAAGACTAAACAATCTCCAGGTGCTCGAGTTTTACTACATGTTCCTACCATGTTTGAGACAACATGACATAGTGCCATTCTCATACCCTTCGCTCATGCCATCACCACCAGCACTCAACCCTCATATTTCCTCCTCTCTCCAAACCATCGCCTTTGCTCTTTGCAAGTTACCAGACAATTATGTACGGGCGCTTAAACTACCACTGCTCAGGAGACTCTCGCTGGTAGATGTTGATATATCAGACGTCTCATTACAAAGCATCATTAGCTCTAGTTCTTCTACACTTGAGTCTCTGCTGCTTGTTTGGACAGTCAGACACTATTGCATCAGAATAAACTCACCTAACCTTATAAGCATTGGCATTTGTGCTTACTATGGGAAAGTTGTTATAGAGGATGCCCCCTCACTTCAACGGTTGCTTTGTGATAATCATAGCAAGAACTTGCAGATAGTTATCACCTCTGCACCTAAACTGCAGGTCATGGGCAAATTATCTGATATTTTCTGTGAATCCAGCATCGCAAATGACCGTATAATTATTCAGGTACTGACTTTCAACAATACATTCACCTCCATTCGTTCGTACAAACCAGTTACATGTAATCCAACCTTTATTCTACTAATATTATGTTTTATTCTAGATGAAGTGTTTGCCAACAGTCAGCACATCCACAACAGTTCATTCCATCAAGACGTTGTCTATCAGTATGGATTATGACCTGAACGCAATCGTTGTCTTGGCGCAACACTTACGAAGCTTGGAGAACTTGTATATTGAGGTGATGCTTCCAACACAAATTGTAAACACATACCATGCATGGTGTAGAACTACATTCATCAAAAATAATGTCACTTACATTTGTATGTAACGAAGAAAGTTGTATACGGCCATGGACCAGTAACGGAGAAAGCTTTTATCACAACGGTGGTTATAGAATTATTTCTTTCCTTGCTCCCACAACAGAATCACTCTTTATGGGGTTTAACCATTTCAAATATTCATGTTTATTCAGGGAAGAGCCTCTAACAAAGAAAGTCTTACAAACGACCATTCTTGTAAGCACCATCACGACGTTCGTTTGAAGTCACTAACGCTGGAAAGCTATGTACAATGCGAGAAAAGCATTTGATTTGCGACATTCTTTGTCCTCAACGCAGCACAGCTGGAGACTATCAGGATCAAGTTTCTTCTTCAAGAAGACTTCACGGAACAATTCTACAAACAGCAACAAGAGGTGCTTCAGTGGGACAAAAAGGCTTCTAAACATGCTTGCCTTAGGTTGTCGCCAAGTTGCAACCACGGGAACTTGGATCTAAGGCACGCATGCGTTGAGCACCTGGATTTAAAGGATCCATTCACTTGTAAGTGCTGAAAACGTTCTTGGAGTGATGTTGCCGCCACTTTCCGGTGTGGGTTTTACATAAGTGTGGTGAAACAATGCCCGTACCTTTTTTCTCAGTCTGTAACCTTGACAACAACAAACGCGATATTTCGGTCTCTGGCTAAGCGGTCTTTTGCTCAAGCCGTACATTTCATTAGCTAAACGGGTCTGAAGTCTCTGCAGCCATGGTTATGTACGTTTGTCACTTTCTGTGTTTCAGTGATAAAGGTCACAGGCACGGGCATCAAATCCACTAAGGCATCGTCTGGTATTATATAGAGTTATGTTCGCTTGTGTATGTTTTCCGAATGATTCCGTCGACTCATTTAGACAGAGAGGCACGGACGAGAAGCTCATGGAGGCATACTTTAGTATTAGGCAGAGTCACGTTCTTTTGTTTACTGCGCAAGCCATAAATTTCATTAACTAAACGGGTTTGAAGTCTCTGCTGCCACGGTTATGTATGTTTGTCACTTTTTGTGTTTCAGTGATAAGGGTCACAGGCACGGGCGTCAAATCCACAAAAGCATCGTGTGGTATTGTATAGTCATGTTCGCTTGTGTCTGTTTTCCAAATGATTCCGTCGACTTGTTTAGAAGGAGAGGCACGGACGAGGAGCCTGTGCAGGCATACTTTTGTATTACGCAGGGCCACGTTCATGCGTATACTGCGCAAGACATACATTTCATTAGCTAAACGGGCTTGATGTCTCTGCAGCCATGCTTATGTACGTTTGTCTCTTTCTGTGTTTCAGTGATAAGGGTCACAGGAACGGGCGTCAAATCCACTAAGGCATCGTCTGGTATTGTATAGAGTCATGTTCGCTTGTGTCTGTTTTCCGAATGATCCCGTCGACTCGTTTAGACGGAGAGGCACGGACGAGAACCCCATGCAGGCATACTTTAGTATTATGCAGGGCCACATTCATGCGTAAGTTGCGCAAATGGAATAGAATTGGGTTCTGATATGAACACTCACTGTTTACTTTGTAACTCAACGAGTGGCTGTTTTTGAAAGCACGGGCATCAAGTCTCTACAGTCACTGTTATGTACCAAGTAGCGACTTGTCTTGTGTAATCAAGAAGGCATGGTCATGGCTTTCCGTGTTACAGTGTTTGTCACGTAAAAGACACACGGCCAAGGAGGAGAAGCACTACTTTACCTCCAACCCAGGCACAATTATACATGCATTGCGTGCATGATAGATACATACGATAGGCATGGCTGTACATGCAACACACGCACGCAGTTATACAAACATCATGCACACATAAACAGAAACACAACCGTGACCTGTTATTATCCTGAGTCACGTTCGTGTCTCTTTGTGTTCCAAATGATTCGATTGACTCTACCATCAGAAGAGGCACGGTCTCGAGCCCCAGAGAGGCAAGCTTGCATCTTAAGCGGAGTCACATTCATGCGTTTACTCCGGAAACCCGCGACAGCCGCCTCACTTTTGATTCAGTGTTTCAGGTCACAGGCACGGGCATGAAGCGCTCAGAGCCATGGTCGGTGGTATTAATAAGAGTCATGCTCGCCTGTGACTCGATCAGACGGAGATGCACGGGCGTTAAGCCCACGGAACTGAACCTTTGTCTTACGCACAGCTACGGGCGTTTACTCCATGAGGCATGGATTGCCCTATATGAGAGACGCTGTTTTTAAAAGCTTACGTCCTTGTATTTAAAAACAGGGATGTGAAGTCCATGCGGACATGGTTCCATACTGAGTTGCATAACGCTTCTTTCTTGATTCTACGTATGTTATTCCATAAAGGCGTCGATGTTCGTGGCTATCTGTGTTTCAGTTTCAAAGGCCACAAGCACGGGCATACAGCCCTCAAAGGTTCTCTAATTACATGGAGACGCGCACAGAGGTTTTCTAATTGTATTCAGAATGAGTCGGTGGAGAGGCACGGAAGAGGCATGGTTTATTCTTACCCGGAGTCATGATTGTGCGATTATTACGAAAAACCTAATAGAATCAGGCGACTGTCTGTGTTACAATTATTTTCGTTGTAAGATTTTAACTCAAATGCACGAACCGTCACCGAACTGTTAAGTGTGTCAGTGTTTCAGGTAAGAGGTCACCATCGTGTCTCTTTGTGTTCCAAATGCATCCGTTGATCTATCACCAGGAGTGGCACGGTCAAGATGCTCAGGGAGGCATGCTTGTCTTTTACGTGGAGTCAGGTTCATGCGTTAATTGCGGAAACCCAATGTTTCGACGTGGAGTCAAGCCATTTTCTATAACCACAGAACGAGGAGCAGAAACAGTGCAGCGGCTCAAATGCAGCTCCATCAGTGCAAGGCTCAACTACAGCTTCTCAGTGTGTGTGTGTATCGCATGTAATTAATTTCTTCTGCTTAACCCAAGAAAAGAACAAATTGATTTGATTTTTGATAAATTGAATTAGTTAAGATAGGGGAAATTTAGATAGCAATTTCTGAGCCGTATGAAGTAGGAAACTCTCAAGTACGGTTCTAAGGGAAGGAACTTCCTATTCCGACCGAGGAGAACAGGCCATTCTACAGGGTGACTCGAAAATTGCGGAACGAGAAGCACTGATCTACCTGCAACACAAGCATGCATGTGCATCCATTCTGTGCATGATAGGTACATATGACAGGCACTGTCGTACATGCAACACAGGTACAGTTACACATAAAGCGTGCATTTCTCCACTGAAAAATTAATTCTTGTAATGCCCAGGATCTCCCGAAACATCTGGAATCTTCTGGAATCTTCTGGAATCTTCTGGGACGTCGGTCTTCGGGCGTCACAATTCTACTTTATATATTTCAACTTTGGTGCCACAGCATTTTATAGTCCTTCGGCCCGTACAAAGCCGCAAAACCACACACTTCCTTCATGGCTGCACGCAACACAAAAATAGACAAGCCTACACACGGTGCAAAGACTACAGCGGTTCTCTGATAAAGTTTACATAAAACCCAAGCTCAAGAGAACGCAACAACAAATAACTCCATACACCTGGACAACTAACACAAGGCCTGATTTCAGCATCCACACCTGAACGGAACCGTCAAATCCAGGTATTCAACACTCCTCTTTCTTAAATCCGGACGCGCGTGGCTGCAACTTAATGATAATCTAAGACGTGCACGTTTAGAATCCCTTCTATGCCACTCCAGAACCCTTTGTTGCTTTTCGTAAAATACTCCCGTGAACAACTGTGTGGGAAGGGAGGTAAACTTAGTGGTGATGGTCTCCAGATCCTTTGCATTAAGAACAAAGAACATCGCAAATTCAGTGTAACTCCTTGAGCGAACATAATCTTCCAGCGATACTGTCTTCAGACAAATGTCATGATGTTTGAGAAACTAACGGTACTTACGACGCCATTTGTTTATTTCACCATGACAAACCAGTGATCCCTAAAATATAAATGATAGGTTGAAAATATTTAATGTCCATAAAAAGAGATACAGACCATCAAAAAACCAAATGAAACAATTAGTTCTACCACCCCCGTAATAAGAAGTTAGACATAGAATTGTCTATATATGGATGTATCCAACAATAAATCATGTGTAGATACCGGTGCATCAATTTCAGTCAAAATTAAGACAAGCATTTTGAAAAGGAATGAGTACTACAGTGTGCAAATTTCTGAAGATCATCACCTCGACCAACAAGTTCTCCAGTTTTGGAAAGCATTGCAGCAATTCAACGACAATGTCCACCTTATAATACATGTAGATAAGCAAGGTCTTGACAGATTGACGCATTGTTGTTAGACTGACTGCCTTCAAACCCTTGATGAAAAATAACAGAAGATGGATCACAAAACTAATAGACTAAAGGTTGGATGAAAATAAACTTGCTACCTCACAAACAAAGAGAAGCTGGAAGTATCATGAAAACTCAATACCTCAAGACACGTGAGACGACATGCATACGGTTCAGACACAGAGACACCGGTTAACTCCGGTTCCTGACTCTGCATGAAGAATAGAACATAGACCATCAAATTAATAGAACAAACATAGGAACAAGTGCAGTTCTGTTGCACCCAACGCCTCCAGCTTAGGTGCAGAGACAACGGTTATCAAACAGTCGTCAACCAGACAATCAACAATCAACCGTCGAAGCGAAGGGGCATCCTCAATAATAAGTTCCCCGTGTGGACAACAAATGCCAATGCTTACAAGGTTACACGAGTTTACTGTGACGCGACGACCTCCTCTATTGCAAACAAGCAGGAGAGAGTCAAGTGCAGGGAAACTAGAGTGGATTATGCCTTGCAGCGAGGCGTCTGATATGTCAACTTCCACAAGCGAGAGTCTTTTCACCAGTGGTAGCTTAAGCGTCCCAACGTAATTGTCTGGTATTTGGCAAAGAGCAAAGGCGAGAGTGTGGAGAGAGGAGCTAAACCGAAACACGGACTCCGGTGCCGAGGGCGTAGATGAAGTGCATAGATCCAGTACTGTTACCTCTTGTGTCAGAAATCTTGGGAAGAGGTAGTAGAGCTCAATAACCTGGATATTGTCCAGCTTCCAGGATCGGAGCCAAGCATCAACGGTGGAGGATCTGCACTGTAGGTAGCACGCCGGGATGGAGAGGTGGCTAATAGAGCCAGCATGGCTGGACAGAATGGATTCTGAAATACTGACAACATCAGAGATAGGATTTCGACAGAGCCGTGTTCCGGAATAACATTTGCGAATGCGCTCCTTGGTGAAGGCGGACATATGAGATCTGGTCTCGATATGAACTTTTTCTCCATCGTTAAAAAGACGAGAGACAGAGATCTCTCGGCAGTCGAGATTCAGAGGAGCGATGGGCCACAAAGGACGCCAGCAACGTGCGAGGATTCGAGTATGGATGCCATCCTTGATGGGAAGACGAGAGATGATCTCACCTAGGACGCCATCGGCGAGATCGCTGATGCGGTCCGCACGACATCCCTCTTCTTCCTCCTCGGATCGAGAGGGAGCACGGTCGCTGCTTCCATCCCCTCTAACGACCAGCACACCACCAGAAGGCGGCCTCGCCGGTGCCGCCACTCTCGACCTCTTGATGCTACGAGCAGCGCTTTCCATCTCCACCTCCGTTATTGGGGTGGCGCCGCCCACGACCAGTGCTCACTGAGGTGGATCTAGAGAAATGGATTACAGCCTGTCAATCCATGAAACGACTTAAATACCCATGACGGGGAGCGGAGGGGTCTAGATTAATTACCTATTTTTTCTTTTGACGGCAAGGTCCGGATTAATTACTACTCGTAACAAGTAAAACGTAAGTGGCTGCTGGAAACATTAAATAGAGCCACAGATTTCAAGGCACGAAATGCACAGTTGAAGACGCATACCAGGCACGGGCGTGCCCGTCCGTGTTTTAATTATTTATGGCACACATTCAATAGAAGAATATGTTTGATGCCGGAAGCACGGTTCTACAGATGTCTTGCCTCTGCGAGCAGCAAAATTTTCCACAGGCACGTTAACAATTAAGTCACTAGAAGATTCAGAGCCGTGCCTCTGCTTTGCAGATGATTCTGCTGAAACGCTAACGGACAAAACCAATGAAGCGTGGCAGTGGCACGGCTTGTCACGTATCAGGCACGGTATCACTAGGAGAGGCACGATATGGAGGACAAGAGAGTCATGCTTGCGTTTTATTCCGGGTCACAATTGTCACAGGCACGGGCATGAACCGCTAAAAGGCATGGTCGATGGTATTACATAGAGTCACGCTAACCTTTGTCTTACGCACAACCACGGGCGTTTAGTCTGTGAGGCACGGAATGGCCTATATGAGAGAAGTTGTTTTTAAAAGCTTATTTCCTTGTATTTAAAAGCATGGACGTACAGTCCATAGTATGTTATTCGAAAAATGCGTCAACGTTCGTGGCTATATGTGTTTCAGTGTCAAGGGTCACAAGCATGGTCATACAGCCCTCGAAGGTTTTCTAATTACATAGAGTCACGCACATAGGTTTTCTAATTGTATTCAGAATGAGTCGTTGGAGAGGCACGGAAGAGGCTTGGCTTATTCTTACCCGGAGTCACGATTGTGTGATTATTACGGAAACATAATAGAATCAGGCGACTGTCCATGTTACAATAGTTTTCGTTGTAAGATTTTAACTCAGATGCATGAACCGTTAAGTGTGCCAGTGTTTCAGGTCAGAGGTCACCCTCGTGTCTCTTTGTGTTTCAAATGCATCCGTTGATCTATCACCAGGAGTCGCACGGTCAAGATGCTCACGGAGGCATGCTTATCATTTATGTGGAGTCGGGCTCGTGCATTAATTGCGGAAACCCAACATTTCGACGGGTGTCTCCTCGTACGGGTCTGAACGCCACGTGGCACCACTCCGGAAATCCAAGGGTCCAACAGGCATCTCCTCCGATGACGCCGCTCTGGCTCCTAGCCCGAGGCCAGCCTCCGGCTATTTAAGCAGGATGGGGTCTCGAAACCCTAGCCACACCCTCTCCCCCCCCCTCTGCCCGCCGCCACGCCATCCATTCCTCTTGCTTCTCTGCATCCTGAGTCCTGACCCTCTCCACCATGGCTGCGCAGGAGGACACTACTGCGGAACCCTGTGTCCAGACACTGGAGGGGATCAAGGCTGGCGAGGGGACCTCATCTGTAAGTTCACTATGCTTCCGCTTCTTTCCTTTTTTCTTTCATTTGGCTACTTGATTTAGTTGGGAAAACAAAATCTCGAAACCCTACCACATCCCCCTCATCCTTTTATCTGCCTCCTGGCCATCCACTCCTCTTGGTGTTCTCTATCTTGACACTCTCCTTCATGGTTGTGCAGGATGACACTAATCCGGAGCGCCGTGTCCAGACGAAGGAGGAGATCCTAGCTGGCGAGGCTATCTCATCTGTAAGTTCTCTCTGCTTTGGCTTCATCCATTTTTCATTCTTTCCGCTACTTGATTTAGTTGTGAAACGTGGATTATTGTGCCGAGCTTCCTCCAAAGTTGATGAGGGTGCGTTGTGCCATCAATCTGACACCTTCTGCTTTGTGCAGGTGAAAAACATGCTTGAGAATCTCGTGGAGATAGCCACGAAGTTGGACGAGGAGAACAAGGCCACCATTGCACGTCTTATGGATGAGAAAGCGCAGCTCGTCCTTCAGCGCGACAAGCTGAAGCTGGAATCATATGTTATGAAAAAGCAGATAGCAGAACTTCGCACCGAGCAACCAAAAAAGAAGTCTCGCTGGACTAAGTAGACAGCAGCGACCTAGCGGAACTTCGCACCGAGCAACCAGAAAAGAAGTCTCACCGTACTAAGTAGACAGTAGCGACCCTGATCGTCATATCTGAATCTATTAAGCAGTGCACTAAAAGTTTTTTATTTAGTCTTGCGTTACCTCGTGTCGTCAGTAACTTTGATAACAAACGTGTTTTGGTTTCCTGGTTCACGTTCATTCCAAGTTTATGGGTACAGATGTGAACATTAACGTAATGGCCGATTCGAGAAGCGTTGTTTTTAAAACCATGGGCATGAAGTCTCTGCAGCCAAGGTTCATTGTACCAACTAGAGTCGTGTCTTCTGCACAAATAAAGGCGTGGACATTCATGTGTCACACTTGAGTTGCGTCACACTTGTTTCTTGATGTGTTACGTATATTATTCGATATAAAAGGTGTGGACGTTCGTGGCTATCTGTATTTCATTGTTTCACAATGAAGCACGGGCACGCTTTTAAACAAAGCACAAGCACGTCTCGATTCACACAAATAGCACTGTCGTGGTTCTACAGGACGCTATGTTCTAGGCTGTCCAGCATGTTTCCACCCAAACGTTCGTGGCTATCTGTGTTTCAGTGTCAAGGGTCACAAGCACGGGCATACAGCCCTCGAAGGTTTTCTAATTACAAAGAGTCACGCACATAGGTTTTCTAATTGTATTTAGAATGAGTCGGTGGAGAGGCACGGAAGAGGCATGGTTTATTCTTACCCGGAGTCACGATTGTGCGATTATTATGGAAACCTAATAGAATCAGTCGACTGTCCGTGTTACAATTGTTTTCGTTGTAAGATTTTAACTCAAATGCACGAACCGTCGCCGAACCGTTAAGTGTGTCAGTGTTTCAGGTCAGAGGTCACCTGCGTGTCTCTTTGTGTTCCAAATGCATCCGTTGATCTATCACCAGGAGTGGCACGGTCAAGATGCTCAAGGAGGCATGCTTGTGTTTTACATGGAGTCACGTTCCTGCGTTAATTGCGGAAACCCAATGTTTCGACGGGTGTCTCCTCGTATTCGGGACTGAATGCCACGCGGCACCGCTCCGGAATCCCAAGGGTCCGATGGGCATCTCCTCCGGTGACGCCGCTCTGGCTCCTAGCCCGAGGCCAGGCTCCGGCTATTTAAGTAGGACGGGGTCTCGAAACCCTAGCCACACCCTCTTCCCCCCTATGCCCGCCGCCAGGCCATCCATTCCTCTTGTTGCTCTCCATCCTGAGTCCTGACCCTCTCCGCCATGGCTGTGCAGGAGAACACTACTGCGGAACCATGTGCCCAAACACTGGAGGGAATCAAGGCTGGCGAGGGTTCCTCATCTGTAAGTTCACTATGCTTCTGCTTCTTTCCTTTTTTTTCTTTCCTTCGGCTAGTTGATTTAGTTTTGAAACGTGAATAAGCCAGACGGAATCTGAAACCCTAGCCACATCCCCTTCATCCTTTTATCCGCCTCCAGGCCATCCACTCCTCTTGGTGTTCTCTATACTGACACTCCCCACCATGGTTGTGCAGGATGACACTACTCCGGAGCGCCGTGTCCAGACGTAGGAGGAGATCGTGGCTGGCGAGGCTTCCTCATCTGTAAGTTCACTCTGCTTCCGTTTAATTCGTTTTTTCTTTCTTTCGGCTACCCGAATTAGTTGTGAAACATGGATCATTCTGGCGAGCTTCCTCCAAAGTTGATGAGGGTGCGTCCTGCCATCAATCTGACACCTTCTCTTTTGTCCAGGTGAAGAACCGGTGGGAGGCTACGGAAGCTCACCTCTTGAAGATCATGGAGATATCCACGAGGTTGTATGATCTTGTGGATGAGAATACGAAGGCGAAGCTCAAACTTAAGTACGACAAGCTCAAGCTGGACACATATGTTATGATAGAAGAGATCAAGGAACTTCGCGCCCAGCAACCCTGATCGTTATATCTGAAGCAATTAAGCAGTGGACTAAAAGTTTCTTATTTTGTCTTGTGTTACCTCGTAGTCGGTAACTTTGATAACAAACATGTTTTGGTTTCCTGGTTCACGTTCATTCCAAATTTATGGGTACAGATGTGAACATTAACGTAATGGCCAATTCAAGAGGCGCTGTTTTTAAAAGCACGGGCGTGAAGTCTCTGCAGCCAAAGTTCATTGTACCAACTAGAGTCATGTCTTGTGCACACATGAAGGCGTGGACATTCCTGCCTTTCTTTGTTTCGGTGTTTCGGCTCACAGGCACGTGCATGAAGTGCTCAAAGGCATGGTCGGTGGTATTACATAGAGTCACGCTAGCCTGTGACTCTATCAGACGGAGACGCACAGGCGTTTGGCCCACAGAGCTGAACCTTTGTCTTATGCACAGCCACGGGCGTTTACTCTGTGAGGCACGAAATGGCCTATGTGAGGGACGCTGTTTTTAAAATCTTATTTCCTTGTATTTAAAAGCACGGATGTGAACTCCCTACGGACACGATTCCATATTGAGTTGCGTCACACTTGGCTCTTGATGTGTTACGTATATTATTCGATATAAAAGGCGTGGACATTTGTGGCTATCTGTATTCATTGTTTCACAATGAAGCACGGGCACGCTTTTAAACAAAGCACAAGCACGTCTCGATTCGCACAAACAGTACCGTCGTGGTTCTACAACATGTTTCCACCCAAACGTTCACCACAGGGCACAGGGACATGGACATACACAGAGGAAGTGCCGACAGTGATAACAGACGCACAGCCTTACAGTTACAAGAGGCATATTGATTAATATCATCAGAAATGAATCAGATTATACATGCGCACGCATATAGAGAGATGCATAAAAAGTGGACTACAAGAGATAAACTAAGTTGGTAATAGTAAACGATCGATGGTATTAACTAATAATGCAACTTCACAACAGGCATACAACATTAGACTCAAACTTATAGTAGAACAAGCACAGTAAATAAAAGTCCTGATCATGACAGATCGACTGGGTCACTGAAAACTCAAAAGCAGTAACAAGTCAATGCTAGGAGGCTGCTTGAAACATCAAACAGAGGCACGGCTTTGATGGTACGAGATGCACTGTTGTACTTGCAGACCAGGCACGGGCGTGCCCCTCCGTGATTTAATTACCTACCGCACACATTCACAAAGCATGCATGTCTTTGTGAATCTGTTTGACGCCGCAAGCACGGTTCTACAATCATCTTGCCTCTACAAGCGGCAAAATTTTCCACGGGCACGTTGACAATTAAGTCACTAGAAGATTCAAGGCCGTGCCTCTGCTTTGCAGATGATTCTGCTGAAACGCTCACCGACAAAACCCTTGTGCTTGATTCCATGTGGTTCAGTAGCATGTAAAAATGTGATTCTCTCACAGGAAACATTGTGAACCTACTGGCAGCCACTATATCCATTTGTGGAACTATGAAACAGAAACTCAAACACAACCGTGAACCGTTGTGTTTGCAAACTTTGCATCGCAGAAACACAACGTGAAGCCACACTAGGCACGGTTGGTCAGACATCCCAAGCACGGTTATGTGCTCTAATATTCAATCACTTAATACAAACATTCATTCATAACTGAAGAACAGGCACGAAAACATGCGAGGCACAGTTACCAAGAATGCCACGGTTATGCGGCCCTAGAAGCACGACCCAAGATCTGTTTCTGTCTCATGACGGTGAGTTAATATACACACGTAAAAACCAAAAAACAAAGAGAAATATTGCAGTCATCACTGTTTTTTGCTTACGTCATGTTTAATCTACTACCTTTAAATTTTTTATTTGTACTGTTCTCCGGTACCAAACAGTCTCCACTTAGATCTTTCCTTTCTTGAAATAGACTGCACAGATTTCGTGCCTTGTCTCGGGCTTCCCTGCGTGCATTCTGTGTGCCTGGCTTCTGTGATGTTTGATTCTATCGTAGATGCAAGACTTTGGTAAATGCTCCCTGATGTCAGTGGGGTCGCTGGAGTTGCTAGCATCGTCACACGTCTTCCTCCTGGGCTGGGAGTGCCTTCTCCAGATGCGTTTGATGTCCTCGATGGTGTTGTTAGTGTTGTCGGCCATTTCATTGACCTTGCCCTCTTCTCCTACTGCAACTTCCTCTTATCCTCTTCAATCCTCAGCCTTTCCTGCACTTCTGGGTTTCCCGGACAGTTTGTTTTCCTGTGACCTTTTACTCTACAACGGCCGCACTTGGGTGCAGCTTTGTTGCCTTTCCCTTTATTCTCGGAACCAGCTTTCATGTGATCTCCTTTTTTCATGCCCTTTGAGCCACTCGTGGGAGGGTTCTTGAGAGTTTCAGCAAGAATGCATGTGCCCGGTTCCTCAGCAAGAGCCGCCATGACTTTTATTTTCATATCTAGCGTACACTCACGTAGCACACTGTATGCTTTCTCTTTTCTGCAAGCATTTGAATAGATATCCGACAACTCAGCGTAAGTGAGGCCGAATCTCATAGTTTCATCGTCTTGTGCAGTCATGCTATCATCTTGACCTGTAGACAGAACTTTCAGGCTCTCTGATAGATTCCTGGTCCATCTGGGGTTGATGAAGGATTTTGGAAGTTGATCGATCATGCATGCTTGGTCCATCACCTTAAGCACGTGGTAGCACTGAATGCCATCCCTACTCATTTTCTTGCAGCTGCAACTGTATGTTTCCTTTTGCTCATCCACATCTACCCTGAACTCTGACCTGTCAAATTCCTCCCCGGATATGGTTTCCACTCTTTTGTTCCAGGCTCAATAATCCTTTTTTAAAAATACTACCTCTCCTTTGCCAAGTCTGAGCACTTGTAGTATGTCCGGTTCCGCAGCTTGAGCTGGAATTTCCTGAAAATTTCATTTGTGTATACTTCACTTGCTTGTCTCTCAAGAGGAAAACCCGTCTCTAGTGACGGTGCCTTCACTTTTGTCCGGTGTCTTTTCTTGTCAAGCGTCGCGAGGCAATTTTGCTGAATTATGTGGTACGCATCAACAAACCTTTTTATAGTGTCCCAGTGGTTGACGTAATTCTTCCACATCGAGTTTGTGCTCTCACTGCGAGTGGTTGTTGACGAGAAAGGATAGAAGCAGTCCTTCAAGTAGGCCGACACCCAGAAATTTCGGAGTTCCCATAGCGTGTTCAGGTGTTTGTTGCCTTCCGCCTTATGCACAGAAATTGCTGCTTTCCAGGAACGCTCAAACTCGTCTTGATCGAGTGAGTTTTTGACAATTTGAAATAAATCATCAGACATCCTTGGGTGCTGCGCAAAGACTGTTGCGTTATTTTCCTTCATGTTCTTCCTAATATGCCACCAGCAGAACCTGTGCCTCGTTCTCGGAAGAGCTTCCTTTATAGCAGTCTTCATCGCCTGGTCCTAGTATGTTATTATGTATTTCATCTCTTTTCCTCCCATTGCCTCAACAATCATGCTTACCAGCCACTTGAATGACCCTATTTTCTCATCCTTCAAAAGACCTACTCAGAACAGAACGGTCGACCCATGGTTGTCGACACCTATGATTGGTGCAAATGGCAAGCCATATAGATTCGTAGAGAACGTCGTGTCAAAAGACACGAAATCTCCATATAGATCAAAATTCATCTTACACAAGGAGTCTGTCAAGAACAGGCTCCGCACTACATTGTTCTCTGTCGCCTCCACATGGTGGAACCCCGCCCTCCGCCTCTGCATATTGGCAAACAGTTTCATGGTGTCCTCGATATCAGTACTGCACTCTCGAGCCCTGTTCCGGCATGCAATGTTGCTTAAGTCTATCGTGTCGAACATAATTTCTCGCCTCGGTTTCCCCATGGCAGTAAAACTCTGCATAACCTTCCTCGGTTCTAACCTCGCTGTCGTGGATTTAGCACGGTAGATGTCCTGGTTAACGGACTTAGGTGTGAGGCCATCGCTCGGGTTAGCTTGAAGGGGTTAAACCAGACGAAGAACACAGGGAGTTTTATACTAGTTCGGCCCCTTCGATGAAGGTAAAAGCCTACGTCTAGTTTGGTGTGGTATTGCTTGGGCTTCGATGACCAGGGAGCGAATCCGCTTTGCTTGTGTCTCGAGCGGTTGTTTCTTGTCCTTGAACCGTCGCCGAGTCGTCCCTTTATATAGGAGGCGGCGCCCGGTCCGGTTTACAGAGTCCCGAGGCCGGCTCATAAACGTGTCCGCCTCGGTCTCTACTCTTTCTATCTTACATCCCAAGTTACATGGCACGACAGTTTACAAACCATGGGCCTTATACATGGGCCCTAAACCTCTAAGGGCTATGATCCCTTGTTATACATTCTACTGGGCTTCTGATAATATAACCTTACTAGCGTAATACGGACCCTCCTGGCCGGTTTATAACTGCTAGTATTATCCCTGACATTAGGCCCCAGATTGATTTGAACTTGTTCATGTCAGTCTTCCAAGTCTTGTACGAATTTCCCTTTCTGCAATTCTTGTATGCTTCATAAACCGGCCATGACGTCATCTCCTGATATCGCTTTAATCTGTCGTGACATCATCTGCACATTTTAATGCCCGCACCCATTTGTTACCTTTCTTTATTGCCGCCCCGAAGATCGAGGCGACAGCTCAATCTTTATCCGATTTCCGGCCTCCTCGATTCCCGCGCTTGCCGTTTTAACCCCTCGGTCTATAAATACAGCCGAGGCACATCTCTTTTCCCCTTCTGCTTCTTCTTCCTCCATCTCCAGTGCTCGAACTTCCACCGCTATTCTTCGAGTTCGCCATCGTCCACAAGTCCGGCCGCTGCATCGACCTGAACACGTCCAGAAAAATCGCCGCCGTCCTCTGTTTCCTCGGGTACGCCATCTTCTTCCCCATAGATCTCAGTTTCTAGGGTTTCTTTTGTAGCTCGCCATGAACCCTCGTTTCTTCGTAGTTCATTACTGTAGGTCGGTCTTAGCTATAGATATAAACTCGTTAGGCTTGATCCTCATCCGTGCGCTTCCGCTCCATCATTATACTTTAGCTTCTCCAACACTATTAGTTTAGATTGAATCTGTAGGGAACTTCCGCAGCCTTCACTGAATATAACTGGTATTTATTCTGTCTTTTCCTTCCGTCTTGGATCCATATTTACCTCAGCTTCATGTGAAAACTGTTTCTCACACTTCTAGATCTGCAACTCGCTTACATTGTCGGTTTAGCCATACTCTGCGCGTCATATGCTTGCCTTGACGGTTTTAGATTTAAACCCGTATTCCATAATTGACGGTTTAACTTTCCTCAATCTATCGTCGTGAACCGGTAGCTGCCTCACTCATACCTGCTTCCGGATTAGTAGATACCATTAGTCCCTTGTTTAAACCGCCAATTAAGTCCATACCTTCATAGAATGCACTGGTTTATATCTAGCAGTTGGTAAACAGGGTCTTGTATTATGTTTTCCAGTATTCCTTTCTTGGAGAAATGGCTTCCACAGCAAAAAAATTTGTTGCTTCCAACTGGGTTCTGTCCCGGATTACGGAAGACGATTTAGTTGAAGCGGCCTCAATTGGTGTTCTGGGCCTTAAGCAAGTTCTGCACTGGCGGGCCCCTGGAAAGGAGTGCCCTCCTGAGCCTAAGGAGGGAGAAATCATAGTCTTCTATGATCATCTGGCCTGGGGTTTTAGTCCTCCCAGTTCAAAGTTCTTTCGCGATGTGTTAACCGCTTTTCAACTTCACCCACAAGATATAGGCCCAAATTTTGTATCAAACATTTGTAACTTCCAAGTCTTCTCGGAAGCATACCTTCAAGAAGAACCATCAGTGGATCTGTTCTGGGATTTCTTCCATCTGAACCGCCGGACTGAGTTTACTGATGGGCCTCATCAGGAGCTGGGAGGTGTCAGCATCCAGAAAAGGAAGGACGTCAGTTTTCCTCACGCCACTCTTCATAGCCACGCTAAGGACTGGAACCAGACATGGTTCTACTGCAAGGACACTTCGCCAGAAGGAGAAAACCCACTGCCGGGTTACCGCGCTTACCGTCTGGCGTCAACCCATCCTTTGCCGCAGTGTTTAAGCGCCCAAGACCGAGCTCGATCTGCCCCTCAACTTTCCAAGCTCGGGGCTTTCGTGGCAAACGGATTAACCGGCGTTGATTTCGTTCGCTGCTGGCTTTCTTGGAGCATTCTTCCACTAAGCCAGCGCTCAAGCCTGATGTGCAAATATATCGGCAAACCGGAAGATCCTCAACGCCACACAAAAATAGTACTTCCTGACAATGAAGTTACTAAGTCTGCGAAGAAAATGCTGAACATCCCTCTGGAGGATTGCAGCCGGACCGGTTTAGCTCCATTCTGCTTAACCAACAAACCGCCATCGGTAAAGCTCTTCCGACCCTTTCTTTTCATCTTAATCCATTCATATCAGTTGTCTTCAACTTGTTATTATTCCTTTGCACAGGCCAACGATCCTTTCTGGAAGAGGAAATCTCAGGATAAACCGGCCAAGCAATCACGCAAGAAAACCTTTGTTGTCAAGAAGAAAAAAGCTGCTGCTGCTTCCGGTTCAAACCCTGAAGAGGACGATCCGGCTTCTGAGGTACTAATTAACCCTTATGTCTTCTGATCTTCCTTTGTCTGAATTTATGTTAACAATGCCTTTTCGCAGGACCTGGCGGAGGGAAGTAAAGCGGAGGGAGTTGAGGTAATTTCTCTCTCTTCTGATTCAGAACCGTTGCCACCCAAGATCCGCCGGGTATCCCGAAAATATCCATTTTCTCACCCTTATGCTCAATTGGATCCCAACTTTTTTTGAAGAAACAGCAGCATGAAGCTCGCCGGACCACGCGCCATAGCGGCCATGTGGTTGAATCGTCTGGAATACCCCTTACACCGGCTCGCAGACGCCGCTCCGAGGTTTTGCTCACTCCAACCCTCCTTCATCGAAAAGCAGACCTTATACGTAAACCACTTAAACCGTCTGATCCCAACTATCAGGAGGCTCCTCTGTCTTCTTCCGGCGAGTCGACCGCTACGCAAGTCCCAGTGCTCAAAACCGTTCCTGGGTAAGTCCTTCTTTCAAACGTCCGATTTATCTTCCTGTTTTCAATTTTGTGATTCTCATTGTTCTTTTGACCTTTATCAGAATGCCCAAGCCTAGCAAAAAGGCAAAAGCAAATAAGCCGGTTGTGGAGACCACTACTACTGAACCGGCCGAGGACCCTGAAGCGGCCATCCCTCCAGAGGACAACTTTGAAGTTCAGCTCGATGATCCCGCTCCTATGGACCATGAAGATGTTGTTGCGTCGGGAGGTGATGATATGGAGAACACGGCTGATCCGGCAAGCCCTGTCCGGGTTAGTCCTCCCCGGGCTAGCCTGGCCCCTGTTAGTCCGGTGCACACTGCTGATCCTCTCCAGCCAACCGCTGCCTCGACAGCAAACGTTGAGATAACCGGGTTAGGCTTCACTCCTCCCACAGAGCCTGTTATCTTAGCTAAGCATACTGCCAAGGACGAAAAACTTCAACAAGATAAAGGCAAGTGGAGCACAAACTTGTCAAGTTATGCTCAGCTGAGTGCCCAAGAACTCCATTCTGGGTATCTGAACTGGCTCTTCACCAGCCGTGACTATGAAGCTGGCTTAGTCAACACGATGAAGGATAAATATGAGGTGACTTTCTTTCCTCTTGCTTTCCGTTTCTGCTTTGTACTTTGCAATCCTACCTTTAGGCCATAGTAGCCCCCAAGTGCCGGTTTAGCTTCATTGTAGGTGAACCGGGACTTTAATTATGTCTGAGAATGAATGTACATTAGCCCCCAAGTGCCAAGATCATAACTTGTTTATGTGCTTGGGACTTGTCTGTAAAATTTGCTTTCTGTACTTCAATTGTACATTAGCCCCCAAGTGTCAAGTGCATAACCTGTTATGTGCTTGAGACTTTGAATAATCTGTCCTTCTCACACGTTTGCTTTTCTTGCAGGCTGACTTGAACCGGAGAGCTTCGGAGGCAACTGAGCTCCGGAATAGCTTGGCCTTCCATGAGGCTGCTTCAACCAAAGCTAAGGAAGAACTTGTCCTTGCTTTGACTAACATGGAAAAATTGAAGAAAGATTTTGAAGTGGAGCGGTCCACGTGGGAGGTGCAAAGGGACGCTCTAGAAAAAAGAGCAAAGGATGCCGAAGCCGCTTTCAACCCGGTTACGCATGAACTATCCGGGTTGAAACAGCAAATAGAGAACATGACTTCTGCTATCTTCGGTGAGTATCTATCTTCATATATATGTATTTTTGCAATCTTTGATCCGCTCCGGTTTAACACGTTAATTTCATATAGGGAGGCGCATAACTCATCTTGGAGACGACGTCCGGAAGAAGCTCAAGGCTGCTTATACCCTGGTGGAGCAGCTCTACTCCGGCGCTCAAAGGGCTATCAGTGCCATGTCGCACAATAAACCGGCGCCGACCACCATCCAAGCCACCCTGGAAAAGCTATCTGTCTTACATGTGCATCTTGTTGAGGTGAAGAAGTCTGCCGCACGAGCTGGTTCTCTCCTGGCGTTGACCCGGGCCAAAGCATGGGTCCCCGGTTTTGATCTGGCGGAGGCCATGAACGGCTACCCCAGCATGAAGGAGGACGGGTCAGCCTTTTCAGCTGAAGATCTCCGTGCTTTAACCAAGGACATGCGCCCTCTTGCCAATAAGCTTGCTGATGAAGCGGATCTAACAAGGTATCATCCGGCTTATGATCTAGAGAACTCACGGGTGGAACGGCCGGTTTACGATACTGAAAATCTGATCCCACCAGTTCGTACTCACACTTTCGCTCCAGATATTGACCCGTCAGATCTTATCAATGATGAAATGTATTTCTGTGCCCTCTCCAAGATTGACTGGAGCGCTCCTGATTTCCATCAATTGCCTGAAGTCGACGAAGATCTGGATCAAGTTGACCCTTAGCCTTCACAGCGTGCTGAAGAAGAGTCCTAAACCGTCCCGGTTTAACTTTTAGATGCTGAATACTTTGCCAGAAACTTTTGATCCATTCGGGCATGCAAGTGCCTTGTAATAGAATAGTTGAAACACTGCCTCTGTCCCACTATTATGGTACTATTTGGATTGGCATCACCCAATTTAATCTTCTGTTTGCAATGCTTTAACGGCTTACATTACCTGTGTCTGCATGAACGAAACTAAAAGATGTCCGGGCGGTTTACCACCGGACGGATTATACTGCTCTGATATATATATCAAAGGAATAACTTTTGAACTATACAAAAAACACAAACATATACCATACCTTTGATTAAGTGTGCTTGTAGACCTTAACCTGGTAGGAATATCTTAAAGCGCAGGCGCAGATGAGGCCCTTGGCTCTCTTGTTGGTGTATCATAATAGCTGATCCGGGTTAGCATGAACGCCGGTTTAACTCTCGATGGTGTTCATGACCCAGACTTTAACTTTGTTGATATATGGTCAACCTTATAGTTGTCCAGTCTCGCATCAATGGACTTGGTTAAAAACCAATGATCATGACGACCAAGATTTGTGAAATCATAAAAAATAGAAATAAGGTTTTTTGGGCAAATAAGACCATGTAGTCGAGGCTTTTTATGAGCTGCCAGGCTCCAAATTCGAGGCTTTTTATGAGCTACCAGGCTACTATCATTAACCATTTTAGCAAAGCCTGTCAAGATGCTCCGCAATCCTTAACCAAATCATCGATGACAAGCTACCCAATGTTTCCAAATCTCATAAAGATTTTGTCTTTAGGTAATCAACTCGATGATCGTCAATTTAACATGGCCAAGTTCAGGGTCCCGAAGGAGTAACTTGTGGTAGGTTCGACGGGTCATACCAGGTTTACCTGGACGGCGTGATTTACTTGAGGCAGGCACGTTAATCCTGGGTTTTCGGTGCATGCACCGGGCTTCCAAGCCATGTTCACTACAAGGGTATTCAACTCTCTGCGAGCCCCTCGGTAGTGTGTGAGCCGTTTTGCTCATCGGGGCATATGTTTGAGCTGGGTTGGGCACCAACACTCTCTTTTACCCCTCATCATCATGTGGAAATTGCCGAAGCAACCAGAGCAGTGCTCTTATGATGGGCTTCATACCGCCGCTGGCTCAAGAGGCCATGGAAAACTACCTTGCCTGCGGAAGCCCCCATGTGATTCTTGTTTTGATAAGATGGCTGATTCCTTGATGTATCAAGGGCGCTAGTTTAGGAGGCCATGGTAAGCTTCTGTAGAAACTCCCATGTGATACTCCTTTGAAGAACACGGCTGATTCCTTCATTCTGTCAAGGGCGCCGGTTTAAGAGGCCATGGAAGGTTTCTTTCGAAGCCCCCATGTGATACTCTTGTGTATAAAAGACACCGCTGATTCCCAGATTCTATCAGGGGCGCCGGTTTAAGAGGCCATGGAAAGTTTCTTTCGAAGCCCCCATGTGATACTCTTTGTGCGAAGAAGATGGTTGATTCCTCGGTGATCCGGGGGCGCCAGTTTATTTTATTAAGTATAATATATACATTTTACATAAAGCGGAGCCGATGGCTCATGTATAGTAAGGCCGAAAAAGAGCGATGTTCCACGGCCGCTTGGTCTCCTCTTTTGCCGTACGTGAGTCCTTATGTTCTCAAACGTCGACAAGGTAGTATAATCCGTTGTGTAGGTTTTTGCTGACCACAAAGGGTCCTTCCCAAGGTGGGGATAGCTTGTGCATATCTGTCTGGTCTTGGATGAGCCGGAGCACCAGATCTCCCTCTTGGAACGTTCTGGTCTTAACCCGGCGGCTGTGGTACCGGCGCAGATCTTGTTGATAAATCGCTGATCGCGCTACTGTCGTGTCCCGTTCCTCGTCCAGCCGGTCCAAGCTATCTTGCCTTGCTTGTTCATTATCCGCTTCAACATAGGCTGCCACGCGTAGTGAATCATGCCGGATATCACTAGGAACGACCGCTTCAGCACCGTATACCATGAAAAAGGGCGTGTATCCTGTAGATCTGTTAGGCGTAGTGTTGATGCTCCATAAGACAGAAGGCAACTCCTCTACCCAGCAACCCGGGGTTCTTTGCAAAGGAACCATAAGCCGGGGCTTGATGCCTCTCAAGATCTCTTGGTTGGCTCTCTCAGCTTGGCCATTGGACTGAGGGTGAGCTACTAATGACACATCAAGGCGAATATGTTCTCTTTGACAGAACTCTTCCATCTCTCCTTTAGATAGGTTGGTGCCATTATCAGTTATAATGCTGTGTGGAAAGCCAAACCGGAAAAATTACCTTTTTGATGAACTTAACCGGTGTTGCTGCATCACACTTACTAACAGGCTCTGCTTCAACCCACTTTGTAAATTTGTCCACTGCTACTAACAGGTGGGTTTTCTGATCTTGGGATCTTTTAAAGGGTCCAACCATATCAAGCCCCCAAGTCACAAACGGCCAAGTGATCGGAATCACCTGCAGTTCCTGCGTCGGTACATGAGCAGGCCGCGAAAATTTCTGGCAAGCATCACATTTTCTGACCAAGTCCTCTGCGTCGGCGTGAGCCGTCAGCCAGTAGAACCCATGACGAAAAGCTTTAGCTACCAATGACTTTGAGCCGGCGTGATGACCACAAACCCCTTCATGAATCTCTCGAAGAATATCGCAGCCTTCCTCTGACGATATGCACCGCTGAAACGCTCCAGAAACGTTGCGGTGATGAAGTTCTCCATTGACGATAGTCATAGACTTAGACCGCCGGATTATCTGTCGGGCTTCCACTTCATCCTCTGGCAACTCACCTCAGCTCATATACACCAAATAAGGGAGTGTCCAATTCGGAATGACGTGAAGTGCTGCGACTAACTGTGCTTCCGGATCAGGAACAGCCAAGTCCTCCTCTGACGGTATCTGTACTGACGGGATATGCAATTCATCCAGGAAGGTATTAGGTGGAACCTGTTTACGTTGAGAACCCAGCCGGCTCAATGCATCGGCCGCTTCATCTTTTTGCCGGTCTATATGGTCCACCTGATATCCCTTGAAGTATCCCGCGACTGCATCCACTTCTCGCCGGTAAGCTGCCATGAGCGGATCCTTAGAATCCCACTTACCAGATACTTGTTGCACCACCAGATCTGAGTCACCAAAGCACTTAACCCGGCTTAAGTTCATCTCCTTGGCCATTCGTGAACCGTGGAGGAGAGCTTCATACTCAGCAGCATTGTTAGTACAAGGGAACATTAAACGGAGGACATAACAGAACTTATCACCTCGCGGGGAAGTTAACACAACCCCAGCCCCCGAGCCCTCCAATTGCCTTGAACCATCAAAGTGAATAGTCCAGTATGTATGATCCGGCTTCTCCTCGGGTGCTTGCAACTCTGTCCAATCATTGATGAAATCCACCAGTGCTTGGGACTTTATAGCCGTACGGGGCGCATATTTCAATCCGTGTGGGCTAAGCTCAATGGCCCACTTCGCCACTCTGCCAGTGGCTTCTCTGTTCTGGATTATATCCCCCAACGGAGCTGAACTGACAACAGTGATTGGGTGGCCCTGGGATTAGTGCTTCAACTTCCGGTTTGCCATAAACACAACATATACCAATTTCTGCCCGTGTGGATATCTTTGTTTCGACTCAATGAGCACCTCGTTGATGTAATAAACTGGACGTTGAACCGGATATTCTTTACCTGCTTCTTTGCGTTCCACCACAATGGCCACGCTAACTGCACGGGCATTGGCAGCCACATATAACAACAGCGGCTTCTTGTCAACCGGGGCAGCAAGGACTGGTGGTTCTGCCAATTGCCGCTTCCTCAAACGCAGCGTTTGCAGCATCACTCCAGACAAACCGGTCTGTCTTCTTCATCATCTGATAAAGCGGGATCGCCTTTTCCCCCAAACAGCTGATGAACCGGCTCAATGCTGCAATACGGCCTGCCACGCGCTGGACATCATTGATACAAGCCGGTTTAGCCAAGGATGTGATCGCCTTGATCTTCTCCGGATTAGCTTCAATCCCTCTGTTTGATACTAAGAATCCAAGGAGCTTGCCTGCTGGAACACCAAAAACACACTTCTCCGGATTAAGCATCATCTTGTAAACCCGGAGGTTGTCAAAGGTTTCTTTTAAGTCCTCTATCAGCGTCTCCTCCTTCCTAGATTTTACCACAATGTCATCCACATATGCATGGACATTTCTTCCAATCTGCCCTTGTAGGCAGTTCTGCACACAACGCTGATAAGTTGCTTGGGCACTCTTGAGTCCAAAAGGCATGGATACATAGCAAAAGGCTCCAAATGGAGTTATGAAAGCTGTCTTCTCTTGGTCCTTAACTGCCATCTTGATCTGATGATAACCTGAATATGCATCCAAAAAACTTAGCCGCTCACATCCCGCTGTAGCATCGATAGTCTGATCAATACGGGGGAGAGCAAAAGGATCAGTTGGGCAAGCCTTGTTCAAGTCTGTATAATCAACACACATCCTCCAGGTTCCGTTTCTCTTTAGCACCAGCACCGGATTAGCCAACCACTATGGATGAAATACTTCAACTATGAAGCCTGCGGCCAAAAGCCTAGCCACTTCTTCACCTATAGCCTTGCGCCTCTCCTCATTGAAGCAGCGCAAATACTTGCTTGACCGGTTTAAACTTCGGATCAAATTAAGACTGTGCTCAGGGAGTTCCCTCGGTATACCTGGCATGTCAGAAGGCTTTCATGCAGAGATATCCCGGTTCTCACGGATGAACTCGATGAGCGCGCTTTCCTATTTGGGGTCTAGGTTAGCGCTGATAGTGAACTGCTTGGATGAATCGCCTGGAACAAAGTCAACCTGCTTAGTTTCCTCTGCCGATTTAAACTTCAACGCCGGATCATGCTCTGTAGTTGGCTTCTTCAACGGGGACATATCTGCCGGATCAAAATTGTCCTTATAAAACTTCAGCTCCTCCGTACTGCAAACTGCCTCAGCGTATGCTGCGTCTCCTTCCTCGCATTCCAACGTGATCTTGCGGCTCCCGTGAACCGTGATGGTTCCCTTGTGACCCGGCATCTTGAGCTGCAAATAAACATAACACGGTCTAGCCATGAACTTGGCGTAAACCGGCCTCCCAAACAGAGCATGATAAGGGCTCCTGATCTTTACAACCTCGAAGGTCACTGTCTCCGATCTAGAGTCATGCTCATCCCCAAAGGTAACTTCCAGATCGATTTTCCCAACTGGGTAAGCCGATTTACCGGGCACCACTCCATGGAACACTGTGTTGGACTGTCGGAGCTTCTTATCTGTCAATCCTATACGTCGGAAAGTCTCATGGTATAGGATATTGATGATGCTGCCTCCATCCATCAGTACCTTTGTGAACTTGTAACCACCCACTTGTGGCGCCACCACCAAGGCCAGCTAACCCGGATTATCAACCCGTGGTGGGTGATCCTCTCTGCTCCATACAATGGGTTGCTCAGACCAACGTAAAAAAATTGGTATCGTCCGTTCAACAGAGTGTACTGCTCTCTTCAGAACTTTTTGATCCCGTTTGCACAGACTTGTTGTGAAGACATGATATTGCCCACTGCTTAGCTCCTTCGGGTTATTCTGATATCCGGATTGCTGTTGCTGCTGACGTTGTTGATTCCCTTGGTTGTTGTATCCACCCTGACCATGTTGCTGGTTCTGCTGATGTTGATTGTTGACATTATGGTTATTGTTACTGCCGTGGTATCCTGATCCGGATCCACCTCCCTGGTAATTCGGACCCTGAAAACCGGGACCTGAACCGCCGGGGGGGCCGTGGTTATACTTGGCATGTTTCATAAGCTCCTGCATAATAAAACAGTCTTTCCAGAGATGCGTGGCCGGGTTTTCCTCTATACCATGCTTTGGGCAAGGCACACTCAACTGGCGATCTAGATTAATAGGCGGCCTCCCATTGCGTGGGGGCAGTCTACCCTTGCGGCGCTGCCCGTTGTCTTGAACATTGGTATTGGCTACAAAGTCCGAGCTACCTTCCGCTTTACGCTTGCCATCGTAACATGTACCTGCCGGATTGTCCTGCGCCGGTTTACCGTTTTTGCTCGCTTTCCCGGACTTGTCTTCGTCTGCGTCTGGATACTTGGTATTATCAGAGTCTCCATACTTTACCAAAGCGCCCATGAGCGTTCCCATGTCATTGCAATCACGCTTGAGTCGTCCCAGCTTCTGCCTGAAAGGCTCAAACCGGCAATTGCCTTCCAAGGTCACTATAGCAGTGCTCGGATTGATGCTATTGGAGGAGTGCAAAATTTCAGATACTCGCCGCACCCAACTGCTTGTGGTCTCTTGCTCTCCTTGAACACATGCATCTAAATCAACTACGGACATCGGCTGCTTGCATGTGTCTTTGAAATTATTGATAAACCGGCGACGCAACTCGCCCCATGATCCGATGGAGTTGGGTGGCAAACCCTTTAGCCCTGTCCGGGCCGTGCCCTCCAGCATCATTGTGAAGTATTTTGCACACGCAGCTTCGTCCACATCAAGCATCTCCATAGCCATCTCATAACTTTCAACCCACGCCTCCGGAGCCAGATCCGCCGTGTAGTTGGGTACCTTGCGCGGGCCTTTGAAGTCTTTGGGTAATTTCACGTTTCGTAAAGTGGGGATGAGACACTGCACCCCTAAGGAACTAGACATGATTCCTGTTTCTGTGGTGGTGGGGTGAACCGGCGTTGCTTGACGGGTGTCGTCGCGGGCCGTATGTCTAGCCTGGTGCACCGCCTCTTGGGCATGTGCTCCTGCTCCTGCCGGATTATCCTGCCTCTGTCGGTGCCGTCTTCGCGCGCTGCTAGATACAGCCGGTTCATCCAGGTGCCTCGTGTAACTCTTCGGGCGGGGGGTTGAATGAATCCTCTCCCGGCTATAAGAATACGCCTGCTGCTGTGTTAACGCTGTGTCCAGCAACTCCTTAGCCCGTCGTGCCTCCATTGCTATGGGGGACGTCCCCTCAATGGGAAGAGCGGCCAGCCGTGAAGCGGCGGCGACAATGTTGTCCAACGGGTTAGAATAATGGCCGGGAGGAGTGGGTACGTGTGGCGTCGGCACAACTTGGCGGTTCCGCTCTGTGGCTGGTGGCTGAGCCGACGCTCCCGTCCCCGGAGCTCCTCCCCGGTTTACCTCTGGGCGGTTACTGGTTCCCGCACCTGGTGTGCTAAAGCGATTCCTTGCCTCATAAACCGGCAGTAAACGAGATTGTTGCCTTCTGTACATTACCTCCTGTGAAGCGTTCTGATCCAGCCTGAACCGAAAAGCTTGGGAATCTAGCTCTGCCTGCCTGTAGCCATCCTGGCTTTCTCCGCAGCCAGATCCAACTTAGCTTGCTCAATCCTGCTCTTCAACTGAACGATCTCCGCATCATGCTGCGCCTTGTCGGCCTGGGCTACTTCCGCTGTTGCGAGCGCCGTCAAGTTATCGACTAAGGTGGTTAGGACGTCAGAGGGCGATGGGGGAAGGTCTCCAACTCTGGCTCCCGCTGCCTCTGAGGTTATCGCCCCGGTCGTCGAGGGCTGCTGCATAGATTGTGATCTGGCCATGAAAACAGCAACCATGTTCGGCGGATCAAAGGGGTCCGGAATACTACCGCCATCGGACACACCCTCGGACCAGCCGTCCTGCAAAAAATACAAAGATTCGGTCTCTCCGGATGAAGATTCATCGTCGGAATAGACAATTGTCTCGCCACCAGAATCCGATATGTCCTCGGCATGTACTCCATGCACTGCTCCAACGAAAACATGCTTCATGGCGGGCTGAATCCGGGCCGATCTCGCACGCTGAGCCGGCTCGACGATGTTGGGGAAGATGTCCGACTCAGGTCCCGGTTTTCCGATCTTGCCGATGAAGACGTGGATGCCGCCGAAGGGGACCCGGTACCGTATTCGATTGAATCGGCCTTGGGGCCGCAGCCAGTGTCGTCGATGTAGATCCGGCCGCGACGACTCTTGGTCATCCAGCCCACTGCGTAACCCTTGAGCCCTTCAAAGCTGCCCTTCAAGAACTCGAAACCATCGCGCGATAGCCCCACGGTGGGCGCCAACTGTCGTGGATTTAGCACGGCAGATGTACGGGTTAACGCACTTAGGTGTGAGGCCATCGCTCGGGTTAGCTTGAAGGGGTTAATGCGGACGAAGAACACAGGGAGTTTTATACTAGTTCGGCCCCTTCGATGAAGGTAAAAGCCTACGTCTAGTTTGGTGTGGTATTGCTTGGGCTTCGATGACCAGGGAGCGAATCCGCTTTGCCTGTGTCTCGGGTGGTTGTTTCTTGTCCTTGAACCGTCGCCGGGTTGTCCCTTTATATAGGAGGCGACGCCCGGTCCGGTTTACAGAGTCCCGAGGCCGGCTCATAAACGTGTTTTCCTCGGTCTCTACTCTTTCTATCTTACATCCCAAGTTACATGGCACGACGGTTTACAAACCATGGGCCTTATACATGGGCCCTAAACCTCTATGGGCTATGATCCCTTGTTATACATTCTATTGGGCTTCTGATAATATAACCTTACTAGCGTAATCCGGACCCTCCTGGCCGGTTTATACCTGCTAGTAATATCCCTGACACTCGCCTTCTGCAACACTTGTATAAAGAATTTCTCCTGAGGTGACATCTTTTTATAGCATCTCATGAACTTTAGCATCCAATCAGATGGGTGAAGTTGGTGGTTGTGCTCTAGGCGGACATTCTTCAGACACCATTTCCTCCTATTTGCATCCCTCTTGGCTGTTATTTGGACTGGGCATCTTGTCCGGATCAAGCAGTTACTCCTTCTCTCCTTAACATGTCTCTCAGTTGTTTTATTCTGCCCTTCCTTCCTGCATTGGAACACCTGCTTGTGAAGATGCCCATCAAATGTTGATCTCCTGCTCGTTCATCGCTTGGCAGCAAAGCCAACCCTTCTCGCATATCTGCAGAAAAAGAAAGAGCACTCATCCAATGATCCGAATACCATACCACCCTCTGTTTCGAGCACTTCGGTGACCTCCTGAATCGTTGGGTATATGCCTTGTTTGAACATGTCGTCCATTTCTTTCTCTACAATCGTCGCTGGCGCCATGATGATTCTGTCTACCGTGTCTTCATTCGTCTGATCGCATTCACTTCTGACGACGTCAATTTCGTCGCCAGCCACAGGTCCACATACAACGGAGCCACTGCTGCTCTGTTCTTGGTCACATGCAGCAGCGTCGTTTCTGCATGGCACAGTCAAATCTATGAATGATTCTGCTTCTCCACTATCGCATTTTGCAATGCTGCTCCTTGTTTCTCTGGCACTCGTGCATCCAAGGGATTGTGCTGCTTCTATCATGGAATCTGTGCTGCTCCTATACACTACTTGCTGCTGTGAATGTTGCGTTCCCTTCAAAATGGATGGTGGACTATGATATTTCTTTGCCTCATCTGTTATCCCCTCCGCCAAGTCCTGAACACATGGCACGAATAAGAATTAGATGTCCATAGCGGCATATGCATTTTTTTTATAATTTCTAAACAAAAGATTTATATGATTCATCAGGGCTCGTCTGGTATACCAAAACGAGACCCATGCCTCCTCACCAAGTATACGTGGTATACCGGAGGCACTGTTCAAATAATACCAAAGCACAGATGTGACCATGCTACAAAAACATCCGGACCAAAGGCACAGTTGTGCTTCTTTTTGCACCATACAACAGGAGAGGCACAACAACAATGCTTCTCGTAGCATCCTATACAAAAGAACAACTGCACATACAGCCGTACCAGACGGACAGCCGTGCTCCTGTTTTGCACTTTACTCTGTTCTTCCATAAAACTGATTGTGTGTTGAATTAAAAAACCATAGTTCCGACGTCACCTTTGTTTTCCCATACATCTCTTGTCAAGCAAATCTTGGCGACAACCTCCGTGCGTTGGTGATTTCGCTGACAATTCTAAATGCCATCGGAGATCCTTTGGAAGGACCCCTCATGTTGAACGCCACAGGTGATCCTTTCAAAGGCCCTTGCCCTATGTTTTCATTGAACCATGGACTACCACGATACTTTCTTCCTTGCTCGTACTCCTGCATTAGCAAGATACTATAATTTAAATATACCAGACAAAAACAAAGAAAAAATTGCTCACAAAAAAAATACACTTGCTCTAAACGTTGTTGCGCGTTCATATATGGTGTCACCTGTATTGCTTTTTGGTGCTGCTATAGAGTAAAATTTATTGCGTTCGTATTTGATTTTGTCATTGCGCTCTTCTTGTTTGTGCAAACCGTACCAAATCCTTGAACACCAATGCCTTTGTTCCCAATGATACTTCTGCTTGCATCAAAGCAAATTCTCTTACCCTGTACCTCTTCATTATGACCGCCTTCAAATGCTGGGCCGTCACAACTCCCGCTCTGCGCCTTTGTGCACATCTGTGTCTTGAAACCAAAAAATAATTAGAGGCATGTGCGAGTATTACGAACAATTAGAACATAAAACTTCCACAAACTTTCAAAACCATCGTTTGAAGTTTTCATCGTTACATGCACAGTCTGCTTAGTGGAGTCTCTGCTGCTTAGAATGCTCCTCTTCGTAGGTGTCTGTTCCACACCATACTGCTGGTTGGGACGTTTGCCAAGAACTTGTATCTCACTCTTGACTCCAAATATTCTAGCTTGCATGCCATGTGCCTGTTGGACAGCACCTGCATCCTTGATCTTCTTCTCCCTTTGTAGTAAAAAAAATTCTTCCACCTCTCGATACTCAACTGCAGAGTACATGCGCAGCATAATCAGATATTAATCTTTTTTTTGTTAATGATCTACTCTTTGGTGTTCAGTGGTGGCACCTTGACAGCAAGCGTTCCAGAAATAAATGACCAAATATCCCTAAACGCTAATTTTCAACTACCTTATTATTACCTGCCTCACATAATCTTCGCCAATGTTGTTCAAAGACCGACCGTCCCTGTTGTCCTGATCATATGACGCAGTCCTAAACATCTGCCCGAAAAAAGACGTAATAAATATAAAGGTTATACACCTTTGGAATCCAGACCACAACAAATTCATCAGGGAATTGAATCTCCACACAAACGTGCGTTGATAAATTTTGTTACTAACCCTTTCAATGCCGAATCTTATGCGCTGATTGTTCGGAACTCACACCATTCGAATTTCCGGGGGGG
>LR738715.1:821769970-821790568 GCA_902687465.1 Secale cereale
AGTACGTTAGCCGTGCTTTTGTGCTAAAACTAGAAGTGATTCATATAGTACGTTAGCCGTGCTTTTGTGCTAAAACTAGAAGTGCTTCCTATAGTACGTTAGCCGTGCTTTTGTAGTAAAAATAGAAGTGCTTCCTATAGTACGCTAGCCGTGCTTTTCTGTTAAAAATAGAAGTGCTTCCTGTAGTACGTTAGCTATGCTTTCGTGCTAAATATGAAAGTGCTTCCTATAGTATGTTAGCCGTGCTTTCGTGCTAAATATAAAAGTGCTTCATATAGTACGTTAGCCGTGCTTTTCTGTTAAAAATAGAAGTGCTTTCCATAGTACGCTAGCTATGCTTTCGTGCTAAATATAAAAGTGATTGCTATAATAAATACGTTACATGTGCTTTTGTGTTAAAACTAGAAGTGCTTCCTAGAGTACATTAGCTGTGCTTTCGTGTTAAATATAAAAGTGCTTCCTATAATACGTTACCTGTGTTTTTGTGTTAAAACTAGAAGTGCTTCCTATAGTACGTTAGTTGTGCTTCTGTCTTAAATATAAAAGTGCTTCATACTTCCTATAATACGTTATATGTGCTTCTGTGTTAAATATAGCACCGCTTCCCTACGGCGGTAGGTCAACCATGCCTCGTATAGAACGTAAAGTAGGCCAAAAGATATTTTTTTTCATTTTCGGTATTAATAACTTCTTTACATTTTCGTTTTAATAATTTCTGATGTTTTTTCCAATTCATTTTTCTCCAATTCCAGGCCAAGGTGAAAATTGCCAAAGTTATTAATGAAATGTACACAGAACTTTTCTCACTATTTCAACCAGTTGTCGAGCAGAAATTGGAGAAGCTCCTCTCTCTTGGCAGGGATCTTAGTGCAAAAGAAATCAAGACTTGTGACCGGGGCATTTATTGTATCCTGCAATAGGGCAACTCAAATGAAAAAGGAACTTTTCACCATTCCCTTCAACATATTCTATGCTCCCAAGCTCTAGCACAACAAGCAGTCAAAGCTCTTCCAGCGGTGGCTCGACCAGTGTCTTTCACGCAACATCATACTCCCTGCAAAATTTTAAGGGTTGTTGCGATGCCCCTAAGCCAAACTCACAGAATCCGTATGATAGAGAGCAGTCCCAAATTTATCTATCTTCACTCCTAAAATAATCAACTCAGCTTAAGTTGCTTCTGGAGGTGAACGAGATCGACCACAACAAAGAGGACATTGATGAACAAGCCAAGATTCATCTACACAAAGTGCATAACAATCTCCACAACTGCCTTGATGGCTTGCCAGTTCATGAGCCCTTTGTGCCAACATCTGAGATGTTGGAGAGCGGAGCAATTATACTGACAGGTGAAAATTCATCTGGGTGTTCTGCACCGTCTGAAACCCAAAACTCTGCTGAAGGATCTGCAGACCACAAGTCTCCAACAATCCCACTGAAGAAGCTCCTGGAGGAAACAGCAAAACCTACTGCAACTGAAACACCAACCTCACACTCTACGGTTGAGAGACAATTACTGAATGGTCCAATCTCAACCGATACACTTGGAGCACTTGTTTATCTCATTGGGAAAACGTCACCAACTACTGCACGGTCCAGCGGTTCTGATACCGCCCACAACAACTCTTCAACCAACACAAAGATCCTCACTGTATCCCAACCTGCACAAAAGTTAAACAATGTCACTAGACAACGTTCTTCTTCGCTGCCAGAAGATAAGGTCCATCTTGTTTCAACTCTGAGAGATGAGAAGAACATTGCTGAAACAGAACACACCAGAGCTACTTCCTGCCTTCCTCCTACAGTAGAACTCCCCAGTGATTCTGGCAGCGGTTCTGGCACAGTAATGGACACGGGAAAAGCAATTCCATCCATTAGTGATGCTCCACTGGTCTTCGTGGAAGACAATAAAATTGCAGAGGAACATGAACAATGTACCAGGCAACCACGTATTGATCCCACAAACAGCATCCCTATTACCACAAGCGCACATGTAATGCCCTAGATGTAACACTTTCCAATTATGGCAATATATGAAACTTTGACTTCATCAATTCCATTTCGGGCTCTTCTGTCATTTTGGGTTTCTTCGTTTTGTCGTGTGCGTGTGTGCATTTCATCCATGTCATGTTATCATGTGCATTGCATTGCATTCGTGTTGTCACTTGCACCCGGTCCCACCCGCCTCTTCCCGTTGTCCGTTTCGAGTTCCGACACTCACACACATGCCCGTGGCACCCCCGAGTCCTTCTTCCGTGTGTGGCCGTGTAACGTTCCCGGAATGAGGTGAGAATTTTCGTGCGTTGTCGTTTCGGTACGTGTAGGCCGCCTGTCAAGTTTCATCGCGTTTGGAGTTTGTTTGGTACCCCAACGGTTAACCTAGTGGGCTAAAAACACCTCTTCCTTTTGGCCCAAGACCCCCTCCATAACAGCCCACTAACCCAGCACAACCCCTCCCATCATCTCGGTCGTCAGATCATGAACGTGTGGGTGAACACCGCTCCCCATTTGGAGTCTCCTAGCTCCCTATGCCTATAAAACAGCCCCCCACGTCCATTTTGCAGACGAAACCCTCAAACCGAGCTCTTCTGCGCCGCCGGACATGTCCGTTCCGACCGGACACGTCCGTCCGCCGCCCCTCAGCCAATCCCATCGCGACACGTCACCCCCGCCACCGCCAACTCCAGCGCGCCGCCGTTCGGGCCCCCGCGGTTGCCTCCGCCCCGCCGCCTGGCCGACCCGCCTCCCGCCGGCGCCCCTCGGCCGCGGCTGCCTCCGGCGACCCCTGCATGCAACGCGCCCCGCCGCCGGCCTCCAAGCCGACCGCTGTCACCCCGGTCTTCATCGCCGGCCGGCGCCGCCGCCCTCGTCACCCCCGCCGCCGCCGGGCCTCCTCGTCGTCGGCACCGGCCGGGCCGCCGCCTCCCCAAGCTCCGGCCGCGTCCCCGACCTTCTCCGGCGAGCCGCCGCCTCGCTCCGGCGAGCCGCCCCGGCCGGATCCGATCTGGTCCAGGCGGGACCAGATCCACCGGTTCGTGGATCCAAACACCTCCTGCTTCCCGGATCTCTCCGTCCCGGGTTGACTTTTTGTGAGGTATAAAACCACTAAGTCCCCAGTTTTTCATATTTTGTTGCCTCCTTTGCATGGCTGTAACTTCGCGCTCGTAGATTCGTTTTGGGCGTGTGATATATCAATATTATCGTGGTGATGTGCTCTTCATTTTCTTTCACTGTGGCATGCTCGTTTGAGTTCATCTAGATGCTCTAATCTCTGTTGCAAGAGTGCTACTTGTTAAAAACTGTTGTTACTTGTTAATTTGATGCCATGTTTGAGATGTGATAACTTGGTGCATGTTTATCCAAATGGAGCATATGATATGTCAAAATGTTCATTGTGGAGTGCTCTACATGATGGTTGCTGTAGCATTCATGTTAGGTGTTATATTGCCATGTTAATCTCTGTTGCAAAAGTGCATGTGGCTGTTAAGTGCTGAAACTTGTTGTGAGATGCTGTTTTGACATGCTCATAGCTATTGATGTGTTTGTCCTCATGTCACATGTCAATATCTTTTAGAAGCACCATCATATGGTCTTTGCTCTCGTGCAAACCACTTTCCATGATATTCCTTGAGGTGACTTAAACAAGCTTGTAAACATGACATGCCAATGTTACTGTTTTATACTTAGTGAAAAAACTGCTAAGTCTGGAATCTGTTTTAACCTGATGCTATGTTTGCTTGATGCCCCACTCAATTCCATGCTTGTTTTGGAGTGGCCAATGGTCATATCTTGTTGTCCATGTTATGCTCTATCCATCCATGCCCTTACTTGCACATATGGCTTGTTGTAGCTTATTTATTTCTTGCTCTCAAGTTTTTATAAATTATACCTGTGAGGTTTTTAACAGCATGATCAATTTGGTGTAGCTTGTTGCTATTGATCCATGCCTCCTATGGAGTTGCTCCAATGGAGTTGTTTGATTTATGATATGTCTACTACATGTCCATGATCTTTATATGCTTAGTGGAGTTGATATGCATGTTGTTTTGTGCCTCCGAAGGCAGCATCGTGATGATGTTTTTGCCTTCCCAGATTTTGACTAAGTCTGGATCATTTTATTGCAACTTGCCATGCTTGGTTAATTGAGTTCCAGCAATTTTTTGAGTGTGTTCTAAGTTCATGCTTGTTAAGTATCATGTCTATTTAACATCCATGCCTCTTGTTATCATGTTTGGGTGTTGTAGCTCATATTTACCTTGCTCCAAAGTTGCTATGTGGCTGTTAACTTCAGCTTGTTGTTATATCTTGTTTCATGTGTATGTGTTGAACCGTTGCACCGTTTTGAGCGTGCCCTATATGAAACTTGTGTGATTTTTGCATATAGAATCATAATATCATGTTGAATATCTATTTGGAGTGTGTTTGCTTGATGTTTGGGTGCATCTTGCATCGTTGCCATGCTTGTCTTGTTTTGCTCATATCTTCTAGGCCGTAGCTCCGAATTAATCAAACTTTATATGAAACTTGACTAGAATTTCGTGTAGATCATCATGGTGCATGTTAACTTGCTGTTTAACAACTTTAACTTAAGGTTTGTTCAGGTCTGGACTAATTTCAAATTATGCATATGAGGACTTACCGGATTTGTTATATGTGAATTCCGACCTTATTTAAACTTGTTGGCTTGTGTTGTTCTTGTGTGCTTCATCCCTTGCCACGTATTGCATCATATAGGCTTATACTTGCATCATGTTTATTGTGCATTGCACCTTGTTTGATATTGTGCCATGTTGTGTTCTTGTGTTGAGTAGAACCGGGAGCCGAGACCGAGAACGAGGGTCCTACCGAGGTTGAGTACGAGGAGCCGTCTTACGTTCCCATCGACGACTCGACAGGCAAGATGACCTGACCCATATATCATTACTATCTTTGCCTATTGCTAGATGTCTCGCTCTTTAGCTTATTGCCTCGATGCCCATGTTTGTTTGTCAGCCTCCTATTGTAGCCATGAATCTCTCTAACCACCCAACCTAGCAAACCTTTGATTGGCTACGTAAGCTTCGCTCAGCCCCTCTTATAGCATTGCTAGTTGCAGGAGAAGATTTGAAGATTCTTGCTTCATGATGAAGTTATTGCTGGGATATCACACTATATAATATGTTAAACTAAATCATCTATATATTGGCGATGGGTGGAAGGCTAAGCCTCTTGCTTGGTGTTTTGTTCCACTCATGCCACCCTAGGAACCGTTTAAACCGGTGTTAGGTTCCTTGATTTTGCATCCCTAACACGGTTGGGGTTTATGGGCCCCCATCGATAACCCGCTTAGCGCTAAAGCTTTTCCAGCAAGGCCCGACATTGTTTCTACATTTGCCTAACAACTAAAACTTGCATAGGGAGTTATAAACCATTTTCTTAATCAACAACCCGGGCCAATGCTCCACATGAGTGTTGGTCCAAACTGGGCGTGCTGCGGGGCCACCTCGAGGAAACTCAAGGGCTGGTAAAAACCTGTAGTTTGTCCCATCCGGTCGTGGCCTGAGACGAGATACGCGCGGCTACTATCATGGTGTCAGCACACCGGGAGGTCTTGCTGGATTAGTTTTACCTTAGTCGGAATATCTTGAGCACGGGATTCCGAGAATACTCGGGTCTTCCCACCTTGGAGTTGCGACTCCGCACATCGTGAGCTTGTGATGGGCTAAGTTGGGACACCCCTGCAGGGTTTGATCTTTCGAAAGCCGTGCCCGCGGTTATGTGGCAGATGGGAATTTGTTAATATCCGGTTGTAGATAACTTGACACCATGTTCATAACACACTACCAGCGTGAGTAACCGTGACGGTCATTTTCCGAAGGGGTTCGGGAATTGAACACGGTGGGGTTATGATTGATGTACTTAGATAGGATCACTTCGTGATCACTTTGACGCTCGTGGCACTTCTCTTCTCGCTCTAAACACGTAAGCTAGTGCTAGTGCAGCTGCAACCTTTGTTCTTCCGCCTTGTTCCACACCCTAGGCTTAGATAGTTTTGCTACCCGGGAACGGGATTGCTGAGTCCTCCGTGGCTCACAGATTCTACACAACACCAGATGCATGTACTATGGTGAACTACACAGGAGATGGAACAGAGCTTTACTGGGAGTTCGACGAAGAACGTGGGCGATACTACGTGTCTTACCCAGAGGATCAGTAGTGGCTTCTACTAGGGGCGATCGGACCTTGTGGCTTTATTTATGGTATCTTTCTTTTGGATCTTCGTTCGTAGTCGGACTGTGATGTTATTTGGATGATGATTGCTTATGTAATGTATTGTGTGACGTGGCGAGTGTAAGCCAACTAGTCTTTTGCAATTTTATCCCTCTTTTACATCAGTCGTGCAAAGATACCATACTTGAGATCATTCTAGTATGAGCTTATACCTTTAAGTCATGCCTCGACACTTAGGAGGTATAATCTCATATTGGGCATTACAGCACATCCGCCAGAACTGGAAACATGAATGGCAGCTCACAAGAGGTCCTTACAGCAGTTAGAAGATACAGGTAACGAGGGTACGGGGCCTCCTAAGAAAAGAGTTAGGATATGGAGCCTCCATATAATTCAACAGAAACTGCAACCAACCAGTCTCTACATGCTAACAACCGCAGCAGTCTCCTTGATTGTCGATTCATTGATGACGATCAAATATGGTATGACCCATCTATCTATGAACAACTTGACAGAGTCATTGAAGAAAAAAGGAAGCAACCCTTTCATAACCAAGTAGCATCCCAACAATGCCAACCTGATACTGTCTCGCACTTGGCCAAGAATTCAAGCTCCTCAGCGAGATCTTCCCTTTCTAACTATCCAGAGAAACCTATACCCAGCAAATCAGGATCAATGTCAAGCGGTAGCCACCTCTCACAGGCTTTTGATGCGTCATACTATACAGGTTTAACTCAAACTGACTTGTCACAAAGTTTACCAGCAAGTCCTTTGTCCCAACACTACCACCAACCAGCTCCTAGTCTCAAAAACAACTTCTACCGACATCCTTCTGCTCAGAATAACAGCGATTCAAACAGCAGCCAGCGCTCACCTTATGCAATGAACAACCAAAGTCACAAGCAGTACCAGCAACAAACCCCTGTCGGTAATACCCACTACCCCCAACACAATGATGCTCAGAATAACAGCACTACACGGTTCCAACAACGCCAACCTCAAGAGCAGAACCATCAGCAACCACGCAGAGAATATTCCAATGGACAAACTTACAGTGCCTTGCAACAACAGTTCACCAGCAAGCGGTATTCCGGCCATCATCTGGAACATTTTCAAACAGATATTCCTTCAACCTCAACCGCCGATCCAACTGTCTGAACATTAGAACTGTGCATGCACCACCAACCACAAGGCCTAATGGTCCAAACAAACAACAATTATAATGAGGGTCATCTCCAACTTATTAATGGTCAAATGAACTCCGGTGGAAATGTTTTCCAGCCTCATCAAAATTATTCTCACCTACAACAGACTCAATTCACTGACCAAGGGAATGAACATCAAGATCGCTGCCAACTTTTGGAAATAAGAGACTCTACATTGGCGGAGAAAGAAGTGTATGAAACAATCGTTGACAATACACCAGGCGTCAGTCAAAATGATAGGTAATGAATTCATTCGTCCCTTCTTTTACTATTGCAATCTGTTCTGCCTGAAGCTATCATATTCAAGTGCTTTCGCACGATTCTCCTACTATCGTAATTGAATACTCATCACCTCTGATGTTAAATAAGAATATCATACGATTTAAAAATTAATTTATTTATTTGGCAGCAAGAGGATATTCTTCGTCGAACGACGTTGGGCCGATCATCGAACTTTGGGTTTGTCAATGAAGGTATACGGATATATCAACTCATTCGTGGTCGACGCTTACTCAATGTTGCTGATGAAAGAACAATTCTACGGACCACCAACAAATGTGCACAAGCATATAATGAACATCGACGCTTCTGTAAGTTCTTGCTTTGAATAAAAAATAATTACAAAGCACGTTTAATACTACTACCACACTGAGTGACACAGATTCAATTTTGTGCAGGATAAATTTCAAGTTATAGGAGCAAGCACCGAACTACTCAAGGAACACATTGTGGAAAAAAACTATTGGGTACAGACTGCCCAACAAATGTAACATCGTGAGTTCACCCTACTAATACTATCTGCCCAGTGTTCATCTTCAATTCTAGGAGCTTTTCTTATTACAATGATATTATTCCCTGTTAATTGTTTTAGGTCTTAATACCCGTGAGAAATAAGCCACATTTTATCTACCTCATCATCGTCAATCTTGCAATGCGTCGCTTCGAAATTCTCTGTCCTTATATCAATTGCGATGGTGTAAAGGAACACTCAGACATTGTCATCGAAAACTTCAAGAGAGCTTACCATTCAGCTTACAACAATCATCCTCACAATATGGCCACCTTTCTTGTCAAACCTGTGCAGAGTGTATGTAACTCAGACAGAAAGTGAGTTTCTTTTAACTGTAGCTCTACCTCATTTACACCATGCATTTTTTTATCCCACTACACATCCCACATCTACTGTTCACCTTCTAATCACTAACATTAATGCTCTCAATTTTCAGGGACGACAGTGCTATTTACACCATGCATTTGACGCCGCTCATTAATTTGAATAATAATTCATTTTTTATCAATAATGTAAGTTCACTCTCATTGACAAGACATCAACATACATTCATCCAAGCCAGTTGAACATTATGTTTTACAATAAATTTGATTAGTTTGTGCGGCTATGTGTTTGCAGATCCATGTGAAACCAATGAGAGAACAACTAAATTTCAAAATGATAACATCCAACTACAACACAGGCCATGTATTTGAGGCACTGAGCATCGTCTTCGACAAACACAATATCCGGCGCAAAAGAAGAAGAGTTGGAAGAATATGACTACTGCTTAAATGTGACTTAATTTAGCTGGAGTAGTTCAAACATTGTTTCAGCCATATCGACTCATGTAATCGCAACAATATTTCAGATATTTTTTGTTAGTACAAGATATCTGCTGTGGATCCCATTAAACACAGCTGTGTGTTCAAATGTTCAAGTCTCCAAATCCTGAACAGCAAACATTATAAATAAAAATCTTATTTTTCCAAAAGTTGTAAACATGATATTCAGCCATATCGACTCATGTAATAAAAAAAATTGGAACACAGAGGAACAACACGATCTGTTCATAATCCAGGTCACGGAGGCACGACAGTGCCTCTTATCCACGCAGAACATGCCTCTCTTACCACAAACAACTAAGCTAACACACACCAGTGCGCCACCAGTTAACACACAACATGCCTCTTTTACCACAAACAACTAAGCTAACACACACCAGTGCGCCACTAGTTAACACATGACCGTCCCCTTAATAACTTAACACAGATCCATCTCCAAGCCAACGAGTCATGAAAGCACAACTGTGACTCAAATTAACGAAATAATATTCATCCTCTGGGATAGACGACTAAATTGAAAAATACCAAAACAGAAGAAAGACCGTGACTTCAATTGTAAAAGGTCCGTGACACCGCAAGTTTCACCAACGAACCTCTCTCAACAAAGCGGTGAGAGCAGACATTTCGAAAGAAAGGCACGACCGTGCCTTGGGTTAACGTCGTATACGTGCCTCTGGGATAGACGACTATCTCCACTAACGTGTCAGAGGAAGCATATGCGAACGACAGACAGAACTCTGACTCAACATAACATAGGACACACCTCCACTAACTCGTGTCACTAGTAGACTAACTAGAAATATTACAGAACATACGGCCATGACAGTGACTCATACTAACATAACGAGTGCCTTTCCAAATTTAGTAGCCAAAGAAAATATAACGCCTCTGCCAAACACACGACAGTGCATCCACAACCTTCACGGCCGTGCCTTTCCTAATCAAAGTACCACCACAATAATTTTGAAACACAATACTCCCACCGCAACTCTCACACTGGGTAACCTCACTAAAACAGACATCGTAGATAGCACAGAGAAAAAGTCTTAAGAATCTTAAAAACATCCAAGCACTGCATAAAAATATTTCAAACACACAACCACAACCGTATATTCGATATAAAAACAAGCTACCATGCCAAACACAGTACAAACACACAGTGAAAGAAATGCCATCTAAACCACGAACAAAAGCATGCACTTCTTATCCACACTGATATACACGACTCAGCTAAAAAACCAGGAACACAAACCCACGACCGTGCATACTAATAACACCAGAGCATGCCATGCCGAAAACAAGAACAATTCCTCCCTAAGAAGACGACTGTGCGCTACCTAAATTCACGAAAGTGCACATCTGAGTGATCCTCTTAATAAAGCTCATCTTACACAAACGTGTAGCATCAATTCATAAAGGAAAATATTCTTGGAAGCTTCCAAACAAGAAAAACAGAATGAAACGAAAATAAACTTAAATTTCCAAACTAGTCAACTCCATCCGGTTCAAAAAAAACCACCACAATTACAATTCACCAGTCGATGTAATATTACCCCCACACAATAACTATGAAATAACCAATTCATCACAGAATCCATCTAGGCACCTCTTCCACATGGAGTCCTGCTCAGAAACGTCCTCGCCTTCTGAGATCAGGAAGACAGCGACGATGCAGGATATCCCTCATCGACAGAAACCGGCGGTATAACTCATAGCTCACATACCCTTCCTGGAGGAAAAGCAAATGAAAACATAAATATACAAAAAAACATATTGTTCTTGCAACAAAGGCAGAAACTAACGAAAATGAAATCTTCACTTACAGTAGCTAAATATTTCAGGTGATCAAACGTAAGTGGCTTCCAATCCCAGTAGTGATGAAGAAGTTCTGGAAAAGAGGACTCCAGCTTCGAGTAAGATTCGTCAATGATGGATCCTGCTAAGTCCTCCATGTAGTCCCTTTCTTCGCCGCCTTTGATCATGAACTTCTCTTGGATGTGGATGTGGGACTCTTCTGGAATTCTGATGAGATCTTGAAAAAGTGCATCTCTAACATTCTTAACGCCCACACTAGAGAAAGTTATACCTCTATTCTCAAGGAAATCCTTCAGGGTAGGGCATTCCGTCCTGGCCTTGCAGAAGTGATAGACCAAAACATGATTCCGCATAGCCAGTTGCATGATGGCGACTTTTCTACGCCCATAACAATCCTTGCGTGTGAACTGCATGCTAAGATCAACAAACTTCTACTTCTCCTCGCGCAACCAGTTCTCGTACAAGGCAATGGTCTCCTCCACCTTGAAAGGCTCGTTCGTGTACCATAGGTTGAGCTTGGTGTTACCATCGGCAACTATCGAACGGTACTCGGTACTGTTCAAGAAATCGTCCATGGTAGCGAACAGCAAGGTGCCAATGGAAATTCCCGAGACTCCGCGACGAGGTTGGGAAGTGGTGACAATGGTGGGAACTTCCTGATGTTCTGTGGCTATAATACGACGTACTGACCTCAAAACCCCGGCTAGTATTTAACCTTGGCGAGGGACGTTTGAGTTACCATGCGCACTAACGTGTGAACTATGAACAGCGAATAGACGGTTGTTCTTCTCCAGCTCATGGAATCATGCACGTCCTAAAGTCACAGATGTGCAAAAATATTTGATGTCGTGATGAAATCGAGGAGACTCTAACTTTTTTTACGATAACTGACACACTGAACAGTCACATCAAACAGCCGCCACACCGGACATCAATTCCTCATTTCAACAAAGACCACCAATGGAAAAATCCAATGAAGCAAACGAAGAGTCTACATTAGACCTTAGATCCGAAGGCCAAAACTCATTTGTGCCTCATCTAGCCCAATTAACACCATCTGTCCCTCGATAGTCAATGCGGGTTTCACGCGAGGCACGGGGATGCAGGTACGGGATGCACAGAATGGTCGATTCCACAGGCACAGGTTTTGGACTTTTGGAGACCTCGCTCGGTATCACCACAGGCACGTAGAGTCAAAGGCAGTGAGTCGCCGGAAACACGTGAAAGCATGCAACGAAGGCACGGCAACGTAGCCACTGTAGGCACGGGGTTCCTGCTTCGCCAAGCACAGATACAGCCTTGCAATTGACATTCTCGACCCACGGTTACAAACCCTCTGGGTGCACAAAAGTGCAGTGAAAGAGGTATCCGTGAGAATACTCAGTTGGAGAAGCATAGTTGAGAAGTCTCTAGAGGCACAAACCTGTGACACCACAAGCACGGTAGAGGGTCATGACGTGTGTCACGCGAGACAGATGGATAAAGGCAGTGAAGCCACGAGAGAAGTCAGAGAGCAACGTTTATATAGTATCCTGAGGCACGGGCGTGTAGAACCACAGGCACGATGTGTCACAACCACCGCGTCCCCTCACGAACACGCGTCTGGCACCACAGGCACGCAGAGTCACAGCCAGCATAGACGCCTGAGACACGTGAATACACATACAGAAGACACAGAATTGAAGTGTATACAGGCACGGAATTGCGTCTTCTCGGAGTTCTAGAGGCACTGGTACAAACCACCTGAATGCACAAAAGAGTGCTAGCAAAGGCACGGTTGTCTAGTCCCAAGTGAAACTGGCGTGTGACACATCAACAGGTTCTCTAAGTGTACATGAACTCGCGCAAACGTCAACATAAAAAATTATATTCACATAACATGGCACAAGCCAAACATCATGCTGTGAAAATAAGAAAACAAAAATCCCAAAACGGTACTCCATAGGATTGAACTAAAAGTACTCATTAATTATACAAAAAAAGAAATAAAAATCTTCCAGGAGTCCATTATGCTCAGAAACGTCCACACAAACATCCACCATAACACCTCGGGAAGCGGCTTCCACTCCCAGTAGTTCTGTTCAGAAACGCCCACGGCGTCTGCAGTCGGGAAGACAACGAGGATGCATCATGTCTTTCATCGACAGGACACGACGGTAGAGCTCGTAGCTGACATACCCATCCTAAAACAAAAGGCGGATGAGAATGAAGATATAGGTAAAGGGGAAAAGTACTATTGTCGCAATAAAACAAAAATATAAAGACAGAAAATCAACAAAAATGATATTATCACTTACAATTGCCGCATATTTCAGGTGATCAAGGGAAAGCAGCTTCCACTCCCAGTAGTCATGCAGACCCTGTGGAAAAGACGATTTCATACTCAAGTAAGATTTGTCTATGACGGCTCCTGTCAAATCTGTCATGGAATCCCTTAGATTGCCTCCTTTGATCATGAGCTCCTCTTGAAGGTCGACGTGACACTCTCTTGGAATTTTTAGGAAACTGTTTGCGAGAACATCCCTATCGTTCCTGACGTCGACACTAGCGAAAATTATACCTTTGTTCCGAAGGAAATCCTTCAGAGCAGCACACTCCGTCCTGGCCTTGCACAAGTGATAAACAAGAACATGCTTGTGCATTGCCAGTTGCATGACAGCGACTTTTTTGCTCCGATCAAAATAATCCTCTCGAGTGTACTCCAGATCAAGACCAACAAACTTGTACCTGTCCTCACACAGCCATTCCACATAACAAGAAAGAATCTCCTCCACCTTGTAAGGCTCGTTGGTGTACAACACCTCGAGCTTGGTGTTACCGTCAGCATCTATAAAGAGACGCTCACTGGTGTTCCTGAAGTCGTCCATGGAAACGAGGGTCAGAGTGACAATGGAAACAAGGGTGAGAGTTACAATGGGGTTTGACTATATTGCTCCGGGGCACTCCTACGTGGCAAGGATGATGGGAGCTACCTGCACTTCTCTGTTGAGAATGAGACACGATAACCTCCCGGAATAGACCACTATTTAACCTTGGGGACGACTCGGTTACCATGCGCTCATTAAATTGCATCGGGAATGGTGAATGGACAGCTGCACCTTCTGCATCTTGTGTAATCGAGGAGCCTCTAGATTAACTCTAGCATGGTATCTCGCGCAGTGAATACTAAAAATAAATAGCCATCCCATCGATCACCCGCACATCTTTTGACCGACAGAAGAATGCGAGGAGGCAAACAATGACCCTGTCGTACAAATACCACACGGGGAGTGAAGCAAAATAGAAGCACGGTTCGGCCAGCACAAAAGCCACACGCATGCCTCCACTTTGTTAAACACAAACCTCAATGATATCAACGGACCTGCATCTCTACGTCTGCGTACCACCAAAAACATTGCCAAAACAAAGGCACGCCCATGCTTCTGACATACATATAACCGTGGCCTATATCATACATATTCTAGCCTGAACCAAACGAACATTTGATAAACAGTGGCTCTCTTCGTCAACGACTGCCTGGAAAACATTTGAAATCGCAGAGTCACGAACCGTGACTGCAATTCAGATGCAAAAGTGCCTCTCATTGAGAAACGACCATGCCTCCCCTGAATTTGCCTCCCCGATTGATTGATCGCACCTCTCCTCCCACAACGATCGTGCAACTAAATCACAGAAGCACGAGTATGCTTTTCAGCATGTATAACTGTACCTCAAAGACATGCCCAACCCTATCTGATTAAACATGTCATTAAAAACAATTAAATCACAAAAGCATGAGAATGCTTTTCAGGATGTATAACTGTGCCTCACACAAAAGTCTGAGAGGCACAATAGGCACGTAGAAGAATCCGGTGGGAGTCAACACAACTGGAAAACTCCAGTGGGGGCAGCTCGACGAGTCAAACGTCTCGTGTCCCCATAACAACTCGGAATGCACACACCATCTACAACCAGCATCCATTCCATTTCACAGAATAAAAAATAAAAAAACAAGCACTCATTACTACTCTTGCTCCCTCGCGTCTCCTTTATACTTCAACAAGCTCCGACTCCCTCAGCCACATCGCAACCCATCTACCTTCTCTATCGCCTGATTCTAATGTCCGTGCTTCTTCACCGCACAAAATCTGATTTCAAACAAGATTTTCTAGTTTTTATTGGGTCTCTAGATTAATTTCTAAGCCGTGCTTCTCTCGTAGATTTCTCGTCGTGGGTGCTTGCCGTAAGCTTCCACGACCCCAATCTCCCTTCGTCGAGATGCGATGTTCTTCTTTCCCAGGTAAAAAGGATATGCGTAAGCATACTGCTCCGATCCGTATTTACGTTTAGGTTTTTCATTTGATAGTTATTGAAGTATTAGATCCGGTACAACGACTAGAATCTCTAAAGGAATATGAAAACAGTTTGAAAATATAAACAAGCAATCTAAACTCTGTCATACTACTTTTTTGGAAGGAGTAGATGAGAATATTTCTGCTAAATTTGTAGTTGTTGTCTGCCTTCGTACCGATAATTTTAATATAGCTAACATAGTTGAAGCTAGTTATTGTCTACCATCAACGAAGAAACTTGGTTTAAATTGTTATGATATTCTTGTTTTGTTAACATAGTTGTTCTGAATTATTTAGGTATGGTTTGCCCTACCTGCCGCCAACCAGGTGGCCCTTGCGAACCACACCCTGAAGTTCTCTAGCAGTTTGAGGTTATTCTTGATGAAAATTGCTGGAGCCGCATGGTTTGTAAGCATTACTAACATATTAGTTACTTACAACACGGTAGAAATCGTCACTATTACTCATACCCCCTTGCACCTACCGCATGGTTACTCATACCCCCTTGACACTAGGTTCCCCTACTGTCACTTCTTTGCACCTGTGTTGTGTTCTCATTTTCCATTAGTAACCTGCCTATGCCTTAATTACTATAGTGCATCTTCAGTTGTACAACGACTACAATCTCTAAAGGAATATGAAAACAGTTTGAAAATATAAACAAGCGATCTAAACTCTGTCATACTACTTTTTTGGAAGGAGTAGGTGAGAAGATTTCTGCTAAATTTGTAGTTGTTGTCTGCCTTCGTACCGATAAATTTAATATAGCTAACATAGTTGAAGCTAGTTATTGTCTACCATCAACGAAGAAACTTGGTTTAAATTGTTATGATATTCTTGTTTTGTTAACATAGTTGTTCTGAATTATTTAGGTATGGTTTGCCCTACCTGCCGCCAACCAGGTGGCCCTTGTGAACCACACCCTGAAGTTCTCTAGCAGTTTGAGGTTATTCTTGATGAAAATTGCTGGAGCCGCATGGTTTGTAAGCATTACTAACATATTAGTTACTTACAACACAGTAGAAATCGTCACTATTACTCATACCCCCTTGCACCTACCGCATGGTTACTCATACCCCCTTGACACTAGGTTCCCCTACTGTCACTTCTTTGCACCTGTGTTGTGTTCTCATTTTCCATTAGTAACCCTATGCCTTAATTACTATAGTGCATCTTCAGTTCTAATTAAAATTCGTCAACCTATGCCAAAAATCAGTATCCATTAATATATAATACCATTATGTTGTTATCTTTAATTTTTACAAAAAATCTAGTTGCCAGCTAAGAAAACTTTTAACATTAATAATCCATGAGTTCAAATTTATACTTATAGGTTGTTATTTTAATTATTCTTTTTCCCAGTACGTACCTTGTAATGTCAGAGCTTTTCTAGCTGAATACATTGATGAGAGGAAGGAAGAAGCAAGAATACTGCATAAACAACAGGTACAGCCAGCCCTCCTTACACATGAAGGAAAGTCTTACAATGCTTTGTTCAAGCATAGAGCGAACTACACAAAGTTCTGCGGCGGTGAGTGGTGCACCTTTGCGGATGATTATGACCTATGTGCTGGAGATAGCATAGAATTTGAACTACCAGACGAGGATCTCAATCTCAAAATACAAACATACCGAGATAACAAAAGGCTGCTTCCATTACCCCATGTTGGTGGGTATTTAATATTCCAAAGTTTATCTTATTTCATTCTATTTTTATATGCATGCATATTGAACTGAATAATACTAACCCCATGTTGGATATAACTCTATCTAACTTTAAAACCCCTATTCTTTTTCTAGCTCTCGACGATCTTTCTTCTGACGATTTCGACCATGTTCACTGCTGTGTCTACTCTAAGGATATTGAGCTTACCTACGACCAGACATGACTCTTCCTACAGCGCCTTTTCGGAGATACTTTCATCCGTTGCCATCCATTTGTCCATGTGTTGACTCCCACTAACACCAAAAATTGCGTCATGGTTGGTTACAACTGTCCTTGTTAAAATACCAAACGTATTTTTCTTATATCTAAAACAAACAATATTGACGTAATATTTATTCAACCTAAAACAATAAAACTTTTCTTGTTCTCTTAACATATTGTTTTATCTGTTTACACACAAGCCTAATCATGCCAGGAAACATGTTAGTTTCAATATGAAATTTCTTAATGTCTGAGCACTCAATATATCAAGCCATTTTTTTATTTAATGTCCAAGTGGCAAATCAACAGTTTTAATTTTGCTTTCTCCTAGAAAATTCCGAGTGTTGTCTCGACACTGAAAAGGTGGGTGGACATGCCAACCAATGGCAAGGTGACCCTTGAAGCTCCTGATGAACCTACCCATGTCATCACTCCTTCATCGGACTACATCTGCAAAAACGACGGCATGATGGTAATAGAAAAGTCTTCTTTGAGAGACTTCATATCAGTTGCATCCTTTGTTGAAAAGAACGTTGTTCTAATCACCTTCAAAGAGCGCTATGATCGTTCTGTGTCCATCATAATTCAGCGCATTCTATAGATTCTTTTGAAAATAGCGCAATAGTGTATCTCCTAGGATGTTCACCACTCGATTCATGATTATGCCTCACAGGAGCAAAACATTGGTTACTATAAGTTTGCTTGTTACAATGTTAGAGTAATGTAACTATTATGAACCATGGCTTGCTTGAACTACTGAAATGATCTTTTGAAGCTTGTGTAGCTCTTACAGACCCTCAACTTGCTATTTGAACTATCAAAATGATCATTTGCTGCAAATGTGCTTCTTAGAATCATAGGGTAATCTAACTATTACGGACCATGTACTTGATCGAACTATCAAAATGATCTTTTGAAACTTATGTAACTCTTACGGACCCTCAACTCGCTGTTTGAACTATCGGAATGATCCTTTGCAATAAATGTAGTTCCCATCCTTTGAAAAGTTCACAACTCAAAAATAACAAAAAACAAAAAAGAGTAGTTTTCAAAAATCAAACGAAACAATAATCAGTTTCTGATTCAAAACCTATATCAATACCGTGTTATCAAACTTATTCAAACCATCTAGTGAAACATGTATTAATTAAAAACCAAACAGGACTCCATTTTCAAATGCAACAATGTTTACTTCACCAACTTTTCCTAAACACACAGTTGTGCACTAAATAACATAACAACAGTACCTCCTTGAGCAAGAAAGGTTGTTAACGGGAAAAAACATTTTGACAACAAAGGCACGACCATGCATCTGCTGAGTGTTCCACGGTTACACGACTACCTTCAGAGCCAAAGATGGAATACGCACATATGGATCACGCACACAGCATGAGACGGAAAAAAAAATCAATGAACCAAATAAGTGAAAATCTAAAAAAATAGATAAAACAAACGCCCGTTTCCGTAAATCTACCCCTGGAACCGCCGCATGACTACCAACTGCTCTGTGACGGTTTCCTTTTTTGCACGACAAAGTAAAGATCCCTTTCACTTTTCCGAGTCCATTTGCATCATCTTTCTCGGAAGTTCCTCGCTGGCCGAAGTTCACCGCCACAAACCTCCAGCCATGGACGATGGCAAACTAACAACACTCACCAAACACATCACCACCCATGGTACAACCGTGCTGAAGGTGGTGTACACCAACGACCCAAGGAGCGTGGAGCGGATCATCAAAATGTACGAGGAATGGTTAAAGGAGGAAAACAACAAGTTCGTCGGCCTCGACCTCGAATACACACGTAAGAGCAGTTACATACGACAAGGGATCGCCGTCGTCCAACTTGCCATGCGTGAGCATGTCCTCGTATACCACTACTGCAGGTCTGAGCGCTCCCAGGCGTTACTTGACTTCCTGCAACGAAAAGCTATAACTTTCACTAGCGTCGACACCAGGAACGACAAGACCATGCTTGCCCGTGCATGGATCAAAATCCCAGACGAGCACCACATCGACATCCAGAAACTATTCTGCATCAAGGGTGGTGGAGAAAGGGACTCCATGGGTGACCTTGCAGCGACCATCATCGACCCATCATACAAGAACATGAAGAAATTATTCCCAAAGGAGAAGCACCAGTTCTGGGAGTGGAAGCCGCTTTCCCCGATACACCTTGAGTACGCAGCAAAAGACGGGTATGTTAGCTACGAGTTGTACCGTAGAATCCTAATCATCAAGCACGGGCTACGTCACCTCCACCAACAACCAATGAAGGAAAGACTCCGCCCACGTAAGAACAAAGACGAGGGATCTTCCAGCGGCTGGAAGCGCCGGAAGGGAAACAGTGGTTGGTAAATTGTGAGAAAATTGATGTCTACATCAAACTAGTAGTATCTACTATTATAATAATTTAGATTGAATGAACCTATGTTGTAAATATGATTGTTGTTGCCCGAAGATGCTCTGTGTATTGTAGTACTACTTTACGTTTGAACTTTGAAAACAGTGGTGTGCTCATGTCCAAATGCACAGTACGTCTTGCATGTCTAAATGCAATTAGTAAATTATCTCCAAGTATTGAACAAGTATATATTGTATCCATGATTATAGAAGGAGAGATATGTCGCACAATATTGTATTATAATTTTCATACCTAACCTTCACAAGATGCATCGTGCATTTAAGAGAATATGTGATTGTATCATTGAATGCTTATTCAGTATTGGCGTGAACAATTCATAAATACTGCAGAACAACATTCGATACACAGATGTAAGGGACAAAAACTCTTTTACTTCAACTATATTGAAAAAAAATCACACAACACAACCATTCCAAATCAAACACAGGATGATCTCCGTACACCAGTTCTGCACGATGCCAGAAAACTAAGTGTCAATTCGGACACATGCATGTGATCCCACACGCCCGTGACCATACAGACTTTACACCTATGCATCGACAACCGAGCCTCTCTGAACGAGTACTCACAACCGAGCCTCTGCTGCCGTGCTTCCGTGCCTCTAGAAACTTGACAACAGTAAGAGAATTCATAACCATGCCTCCACACAATAGTGCTTGTACTCAATTCATAGCCATGCCTCTGTTTACTCAGTCGACGTGCCTCTCACATGAAACCCACGGTAACTCTACGTGCTCCGCACGTGTGATCGCCCGCGCAACTTTGGTGCTGCACACACGTCCCTCTCTTACGTGCCTCCACGCAACCGTGCCTGTACTGACTTCACTTCCGTGCCTCCGTTCCATCAATCCACATGCTTCACAAGAAACCCAGAGCAACTCTACGAGCTAAACACACACGTGCCTCTCGCATGAAACCCATGGTAACTCTATGTGCTATGCGCCTGATCACCCTCGCAACTTTGGTGTTGCACGCACGCCCCTCTCTTACGTGCCTCCACGTAACCGAGCCTGTACTTACTTCACTTCCGTGCCTCCGTCCGCTGAATCCACATGCTTCACAAGAAACCCAGAGCA
>LR738715.1:821790908-821818058 GCA_902687465.1 Secale cereale
GCGCGTGATCACCCGCGCAACTTTGGTGATGCACGCACGCCCCTCTCTTACGTGCCTGCAGGAAATCGTGCCTGTACTGACTCCACTTCCGTGCCTCCGTCCGCTGAATCCACATGCTTCACAAGAAACCCATAACAACTCTACGAGCTAAACACACACGTGCCTCTTCCATGAAACCCATGGTAACTCTACGTGCTATGCACTTGATCACCCTCGCAACTTTGGTGCTTCACGCACGCCCCTCTCTTACGTGCCTCCACGCAACCGTGCATGTACTGACTTCACTTCCGTGCCTCCGTTCCATCAATCCACATGCTTCACAAGAAACCCAGAGCAACTCTACGAGCTAAACACACATGTGCCTCTCGCATGAAACCCACGGTAACTCTATGTGCTCTGCACGCGTGATCGCCCGCGCAACTATTAGTGCTACACACACACACTCCTATCAGTATACTCGTGCCTCCACACAACCATGACTGTACTGACTTCACTTCCGTGCCTCCGTTCGCTCAATCATGTGCCTCCCACGAAACCCAGAGTAACTCTATGAGCTCCACACACACGTGCCTCTTGCATGAAACCCACGGTAACTCTACGTGATGCCGGATGCCACATTGCCACCAACCTATACCTGTGCCTCCCCCTTGAAGAGGCTTCACCCACGTATCTCTCATGCCCACACACCCGTGCCCCACGTAACACACACCGTGACTCCAGAAGCTATTTTCATGCGTGATCGTCCGTGCCTCTTATCTGCTGCACAGACATTCCTGTCTCTAGAAACCATACAACAGTAAACCATATCATAGTAAACCATGTCACACTAAACCATATCAAAGTAAACCATATCACAGTTAGGTTAATATCGTTTCATATAACTAAATAACATTACACCATAGCATAGATTTTTAAACAAAATCCATTATGTTAAAAGGCCATAACTAACATCACTGCGACAGAAGATTGAAGATAACAACAAGCCTCCCAACACGCTCTTTGAAAGTTATAAGCACCAAGCTGTTTACTTCAATAGAAGATGCCTCAAGAAAATCACTGAAACCTTCCTGTTTGAACACCATTCCAGAGCCAATGAAGTAAGAGCAAGGAGTGCTCACATATATATCATCATCACTAGACTCCAAAGTAGCTTCAAGAGTTAAAACACCAATCCTAGGAAATGTCACAAACTCCTTCAAACTCCTCACAATAATAGCAGGAATAACCTGACAAAAACAATAAGCTATCAGAAATAGAACAAAAATTAAAAACTATAAATAGAAGACATAATAAAAATAAATAAATAGATAAACAGAAACAAAGAAAAATAGTAGAAAAAAACTGACCATACGATGACCATTAACATTCATGGAATCAATCATGTGAACAAAAGGACAACAGGGTATGTACTCATCATCAAAGAGTTGACACCTCATGAAATACATCTGCTAATAATTAAGAAAAACACCACGGGTGTAATAACAACTCCCAACAAGTTCCCTTTCCGAGTCGCTCAAACCATCAAGAGCTACAAAATATAATTACACAGGCTCAAGGGAACAGAATAATCATCATGTACAATAAAACAAGCTAAAAACTTCCTTTAAAATAAACCTTACCAACAGATGGTAAAGGAGACAACGCATCTCCACGACCAACACGATAAAAATCAATACCAATCCACGTCCCATAATGTTCAAGCCTAACGGTCATTATATCACCAGCACGAACACCATAATCACTAACCAATTGTTCCCAAGAAGGACCATGGAATTTGCTCCTCACCCGACCATGACTAAACAGAAAACCATACAAATAACCCTCATTGCACTGAAGAGCAAGATCAGTATCTTCGTCACCCCTCCTTATGGCTAAAGCCTTACACTCCTCGATGTACCGAGCAAGATGAGCTCTAAAACTGCACGGAACATACTGCACAACAAATCAAAACAAGAATCATAATCAAAATCAAAACAGCAGGGGCAGCACCAACAGAAATAAACGTGTGTGCCAAAAATTGAACAATTATAAAATGATATTCTTACAGCACGCCTTGGCCGATCCAGGATTACACTGAACCCATCAACACAAGAATCAACAGAAGAACACGAGCCACCAGGCATACGGCAAAAAGGACAAGCCATAACTGCAACGAACACAATAATTATCAAGAACTAATCCCACAAAACCGAGTTGAAACTTGACATCTAATAGTGTTGGTAGTCCCCGCCCGTAACTATCCCATAAATCTCCATATCCCGGAAATATAATGGGGACAAAAAGAGAAACGAAAAAGAGAAACAGGGAACCCACGAATGCAACAGGTAGGGAACGACGATACCGCGAACGGGAAAGCGCGGTCGGCGCTAAAGAAGGACCGCCGTAAGCGCAGGCAACAAGCGTGGGGCAAGGGAAGGCGGCTGCCGTAACCACGCGACAAGAGCGGGGGCCACGACGGGCGCAGACGACGGCAAAGAAAGAACAGTCCACGGCGACGGTTCGGCCACACCAGAGAGAAATAGATCTCAAAAACAGATCTCAAAAATAGATCAAAACATATTACAAAACATTACAAGTACAAGGACTAAAGTGCGGAAAGGGAAACAGGAAACCAAAAATCACGGGAGAGGCCGTGCGCGCGCCAAGTGTCGCGCGCGGAGCGCCCCGGAAAAGTCTCACAAGCGCTCTGCACGTGACACTTGGCGCGCGGGGAGGGCTCCCAGACTAATCGTTGCGGGGAGCGCTCCTCAACTAGTGATTTCGCTGAGATTGGCTTCAATTTTTTTTTCTTCCACTCGTAGTATATACCTGTACTGTACCCTACATACACATACCTGGCGGGGGCCCCTGACGTTTGGGGGCCCGGGGCGGCTGCCCCGTTCGCCCCCCTCAGGGTCGGCCCTGCTTAGGGCGTGTTTGGTTTCTTGTGTGGCACCTGCCTCGCACCCGCCATGCAAAATGTAGTGTGTTTAGTGGCCTGTGTGGCCTCCTCAGCCTGGCCCAACCGATGCAAAAGAAGGCCTCTTAGCCAGGCTGAGGGGCACGTGGGAATCGGGCGTATCTTCGAGCCAGGCTCGTGCCAGCAGCCGCTACTCCCAGCCCGTGTTTCCTTTTCCTCCTCCTCTCTCTCACACATCAGATTGGATCGAGTAACTCATTGCCACCGCCACCTGAGCTCCCTCGTCTACACCAGTCCGGGCTCTCTAGCAGGCGGTCCTCCACGTCCACGCCAAGGGACACGCCGCCGGCTGCCGGCCGAGCTCCCTCGCCAGTGCTCCTCCATGCCCACACGGGAGAACACGTCGTTCGCCACCAGTCCGGGCACCCTAGCCAGTGCCCCCCCACGCCCACGCCGGGGGACACGCCGCCCGCCGCCGGCCGAGCACCCTCGCCGGTGCTCCTCCATGCCCACACGGGGGGACACGCCGTCCGCCACGGATCCAGACGAAGAAGGGGAGGGGGGGCACCTGCGCGCTACGAGCCGCAACCGGCGTCGCGTTTCTCCCCCTCTCTCTCCTCAAATCACACCACAACTCGCAACCCTTCCGACGAGCCGCAGTCGAATGTCGCTGTCGACATCTCCTAACAGTTGCCGACCTACGCCCCAGCCAAGTCGTCGGCCTCCACCTCTTCGTTTGATTGGTCGCCGCCACTACCTTCTACCCATGTATGTGGCTTGGTCTACAACTCTAGATTGGTGAGAATGTTTTCATTTGTTTGACAATTTTTTGATAAATAAAATTGAAACCCGAGTTTAGTTCAGATTTCAGTTCAGCCTTCTTTTACATGTTCCATGTGGAATGATCCAGATCCAATTGAAATTGGAAGAGAAAGGTTCACAGAATTAAGCTCAAATGCAGTCTACCAAATAACATATATTGTATATAGCATCTCGCATGCAACAATATCATACACTGCACCAAACACACATCTCAACCAATCTCTGCATTAGCTCAGCCAGGCCACGCTCACCCAGGATCCCTCATGCGATGCGGGCTAAAGCCACCCAGGCAACCAAACACGCCCTTAGATCCTACATCTGCAGTTTCAACTAAGCTACCACAATGGCTGCATATACCACTTAGTTTGGTCTACATGCTACATGAGAAATGAAATAATAGCAAGTGCCCTATGAATGTAACTATGACAAAATATATATATATCCATAACAACCTCAAAAAATAGCTCCGGGATGATTTCAATGGAAGCATCATGCGACGGAAACATATTATTTGATAGTATGATAGAAATATTTGTTTCAACGAAACATTATTTCAACATCGTAGTACAATTTTTTAGACGCTTTGGAAAATTTTCTGTGTAACAGAAAGTATATTTACGTTTGATGGAAACATTAGCTTCGCATGGAAATTGTGTGGATCAACGACATGAACATAAATACAAAATAAAAAATGACATGAATATACACCGAGACAAATCCATTTGATATGAAAACTTTTCGACGTGTGGGCTGAACTGGCATCATTAACAAGACTGGTCTCCGCAGCATCGCACTCAATATTGTTGCAACATTGTTGGCGTTATCTACTATCTATCTAAACAGGAGCCCCCACTGCTTGATTTTCTTGCGTTCCCAGGCATCCACGTCACCTTAAATCATTCCAGCCGTTTGATCGACCACATGTGGCTCTGATCTGTAGCCCTTCTGACGGACATCTTCTTCATCGTCTGTCCGGTCCCATCCCTATCGCTTCCGCCCCCGCGACCGAACCTCTCCCAGGCAAAAATGCTGCCACAAGAGCATACAAAACCGTAGCATTCACGCCCCCAATTAGTTCTCCCTCCGTTACTGAAATCTCAGCGGTCGCTTCCTTCGCGTTAGAAAACCTAGCTGCTACCGTTTTCCCGCACGACCGCCAATATCCTTTCCTCCAACGCCACTCCGGGAATTGGGATGCGGGCACCAGATCATCAAGGAAATCATGGCCAAATCAACTTGTGTCCGGCGTTGCTCAGACATGCCCGCCACTTCGCCTCTCCTCCAATGTCTCTCCGAGTGTGGGAGCGCGTCGGGCTGCCGTTCAGTTGTCGATCCCCGAAATCGCAGATCCTCGATCAAGGCATAACCGCTGAGGATTCTGCCCGCCGTTGCTCTGCACAACGGCGAGGGCCTCGCTCAGAGTTGGAGTAGTTGCGTGCACTGCCCCGTGCAATCATATGCTTGTGCTTCCGACGAATTTGACGATGACGGCAAGCATCCGCAACCACAGCCGATGTGTTTCGACGCGGCGTTGAATCGGTCGATTCCGCATCGCCGCTGACCCGCTATCATCGACCGATCTCTGCCATCTATCGATTTGCTTGCTAAACGTGTGACCTTCTATTGTTGTGTGTGCAGGATGACAAGGTCGTCTGTAAGGCTCCGATTAGCAGAATTTCATGAGCTCCTGATGCTCTCTGATAGCTCTGAGAAATATTGTGGCGGATAGTTGGATACAAGATGGATCGGGAGCAAAGATACCCCGAGTTCCGTACGAGCTAGGGTTCTACCTAAACTAAAGTGATGCCAATTACTTGCCTGCCTTTCCTTCACTCTCCCGTTCTCTATAAGCTACTGGTCTGCAGAAATTACTGTTACAGTTCATAACGGTTAGAGAGGAGAGAAACTACTACAGTGGTGAAACGAGTGAAACGGCGAGGAAGTCATCTGAGCCGTTGATTTGTCCTGGCCCATCCCAACCGTTGCTTCTCTGAATCTCCTGAGAGTCTTCCCTCGTCAGTATGCTCTAGGCTTGGGTCCTGACAATGCCGCCGCCATGACGATCGCCTTGTCCTCGAGGCGAAAAAGTTTGTGACCTGGAAATGTCTTGTTTAAGAAGGCTGTGTCCTCCCAAGTAGCATCATCTGGAGCCAAACTTTCCCATTGTACCAGACATTGGCCCACTGGGGTCTTGTTCCTCTGAATGACACGACGATCCAGCACTACAACCGGAATGGTTTTGACATATCCTTCTGGCGTAACCAGCGGCACATGAGGAAGAGGAACAGCTTGGTGGCCGATGTGTTTCTTCAGCTGGCTGATGTGGAACACTTGGTGTATGTTGGTGCCCTCTGGCAGGTCTAGTTTGTAAGACACTTCTCCAACATGTTCCAGTATTTTATACGGTCCATAGAACTTTGAGCGAACTTTGAGCGACCCTCTCAGACCGAAAGCATTTTGCCTATATGGTTGTATCTTGAGAAAGACGCTGTCTCCTACTTCCAACTGTCTCTCCGTTCTGTTCTTGTCTGCGAAGTGTTTAATTCTACTTTGAGCATGCTCCAGATTGGCTTTTAGTCGCTGCATCATGTGTTCTCTTTCCGAAATGGTCAGCTTTACTTCTGGAGTAAGCAACTATTCTGTAGCAAACTCCCCAATCTGTGGAGGTTTGTACCCATACAGTGCTTCGAAGGGGGTGCATTTCAGAGACAAATGGTAACTAGTGTTGTACCACAACTCTGCCAAAGGTAACCATTTTAACCATTTCTTTGGTTCTTGAAACACCATGCCTCTGAGATAAGCTTCCAAACACTGGTTTACTCTCTCAGATTGACCATCCGTTTGTGGGTGTGATGCTGTACTGAACCTGATCTTCACTCCAAAAGCCTGAAACAGTTCTTGGTACGGTGCACTGGTGAAGATGGAATCTCTGTCAGACACAATGCATATAGGTAAACCATGCAACTTGATGACATTATCCATTAGTGCTTGGAAAACTATTTGTACTGAGTAAGGATGAGCCAATGGAAGAAAATGAGAGTACTTGGTCAGCCTGTCCACTACTACCAGAATGACCTCTTTGCCTTGGGAATTTGGCAGGGCAGTGATGAAATCCATAGTGATGTGAGACCAGGCCATATCCGGAACTGGTAGTGGTTGAAGAAGACCAGGAGGATGGATGTGTTCTACCTTGTTCAACTGACACACCGGGCATTGGCTGACAAATTGTTCAATGTCTTTCTTCATGTTTGGCTAGTAAAACACTTTTTTAATTCTGTAGTATGTTGCTTTAATGCATGAATGTCCTCCCAAAGCTGAGGAGTGGAAAGTTTGCAACAACTGCTGTCTGAAGTTTGTGCTGGCACCCACATAAATCCTGTTGTTATATTTTAGGAAGCCATTTTGAGTTGAGAATTTTGGGTTTGGATCAAGATCTGCAGCCACTTTTTGTAAGATCATGTCAGTATCTGGATCTCCTTGATAGTTGTTCATCACATCTTCAGTCCATGCTGGGATCACTTTAGTAATATTGTTGCAGTGCATGTGTAACAAGTTGTCTCTTCTAGACAGAGCATCTGCTGCAGTATTTTCTTTGCCCTTTTTGTACTCAATAGCATAATCATATTCCAATAGTTTAAGGAGTAACTTGTGTTGGATCCCTTCAGTTAATCTCTGAGTAGCCATGTATTTCAGAGATTGTTGGTCTGTCTTTATGATCAGTTTGTGTCCCCACACATAATGCCTCCACTTTTTAAGAGCTTCTAGAATGACCATGGCTTCTTTTTCATAAATTGATTGGGTTGCAGATTTTGGGCCTAGGATTTTACTGAGATAAGCAATAGGTCTCCCTTTTTGCATGAGCACTGCCCCAATTCCTTTAGCACATGCATCAGCTTCAATGGTGAAAGGAACAGAAAAGTCTGGCATTGCTAAAACAGGACAAGAAGTCATAGCATGCTTGAGGGTGAGAAAAGCCTTGTTTTGGTCAGGTCCCCATTGGAATGCATCTTTTTTTAGCATGTCATGTAGTGGTCTGCAGATTTGGCCATAATTTTTCACAAATCTTCTGTAGTATCCAGTCAACCCCGGAAAACTTTTGAGTTTTGTGACATTGGTAGGTTCTGGCCACTCCTGTACTGACTTTATCTTCTCTGGGTCTGTAGATACTCCCTTGTCTGATATGATGTGTCCTAAATAAGCAACTTGAGCTGTGGCAAAAGTGCATTTGGATTTCTTCACATATAACTCATGCTTTCTAAGTATAGAGAAAGTGTTCTCCAAGTGCTTGTAGTGTTGTTCCAATGACTTGCTGAACACTAACATATCATCAAAGAATACCAAAATGCACTTCTCCTTTTCTGCTTCATTTATCTCCTCACACACTGTGTTCATGAGACTTTGGAAAGTACCTGGTCCACAAGCAAGTCCAAATGGTACTACTGTAAACTCATAATGGCCCATATGTGTTCTGAAGGCAGTTTTAGGAATATCCTCTATGGCCATTCTAATTTGATGATACCCAGATCTCAAATCCAATTTTGAGAACACTTTTGCTCCATGAAGTTCATCTAGTAGATCCTCAATAATGGGCATTGGAAAGTTGTTTTTGACAATTATTGCATTTAGCTCTCTGTAATCCACACACAACCTCCATCATCCATCCTTTTTCTGACCATAATTGCTGGAGAAGAGAAAGGACTAAAACTTTCTTGGATTTCTCCTTTCTTAACCATTTGCTTGATAATCTCCTCCATAGCAGCTTTTTGATAATGAGGTACTCTATATGGCCTTAGGTTGGGAGGTTTTGCTCCTTCTTGTAAAATGATTTTGTGGTCAGAAGTCCTTGTTGGTGGAAGGGAGTTTGATTCTGCAAATATGTCTGAGAATTTCTGCAAGAGGGGTTGCAGTGCCACTGGAGGTGGAGAGGGACTGTTGTTCTCTGTTTGTACTTCATTGATCTGTAAAATATATCCCATAACACCTTTCTGTAGAAGTTTTTCCATTCTAGCAGCTGACAGCAGGCAATGCTTTTTAGGTACAGAATGGTCAAATAATGTCACCGTTTGCCCTTGTTTTGTGACCACTAACAACCTTTCCACTAAGTCCAAACAGATTGTACTGTATTGATAAATCCAATCTGCCCCTAGAATGATATCATATGATTGTAAGTCCAATACTTTGAAACTACTACAGAAGGTATGTCCTTGGATTTTAAAATCCATTGTTGGCACTTTGGACAGAGATAGTAATTTTCCTCCACCAGCCACACTCACTTTTCTGGGTTGTATTGGTTGCTGATGATAGTTGCTTCTTACTACAAATTCCTTGCTGATAAAAGTGTCTGAAGATCCACTGTCAAACAGAGCTGTTGCTTTCTTTCCTGCAATATCTAGAATTAAGGACAGTGTGTTTGGTCCAGGAGTGCCTTCTGCCGCATGTACTGATATATGCATTGCTTGAGCAGGTTTTTCAATAGTATTGTTGTTCTTTTCCTTGTCAGGAGTGTTTGGAGCAGTATGATAAGCTTGTTCTGCTCCTGCATTTTCTTCTGCAGTGTCATTGTCCTCATCTTCCTCCATTTCTTGTAAGATATGCAGTGTTTTTCCAATCTTGCACTTATGTTGTCTTGTCCATGGTTCTCTGCAGTACCAGCAGGCTCTGGCATCTTTTGGAAATGGAACAGTGTATTTCTCTTGAGTGGGAATTTGCACTTGTAATGGATTTGATTGATTTCTATAAGAAGGGTTGTAGTTTCTGGGTCTGTAAGCTGAAGGGCTTTAAACTTTCCTAGCAGCTGCAGCCTTTTCATATACTTTTGCATACCAATAAGCTTCTATAATTCCAGTAGGTTTCTGTCCACAAACCTCATGTTTAATGTCACTTCTTAAACCTCCAATGAAACAACTGAGTAAGAAGTTTTCTTGTAAACATGGGTGGTCTCTCTTTACTAGTGCCACACAATGCTCAAAACTGTCAATGTATTGAGCAACTGTATTTGTCTGTTGAATATTTTTCAACAGTTCTACAGCTTCATGAACACTAGCTTCTGAGAACCTGTCTGCTATCATTTGACATAATTGTTGCCATGTCACCATCTGCCAGGGAACACATATGTTCTTGAGCCAATTGGCTGCTCTGCCTTGTAAATGTCCAGTTGCTAAATTTACCCACTGTTCATAAGGAGTACCAGACATGTCAAAGAATTTTTCACATGCTATTAACCACCCCACAGGATCTTCCCCATTGAAAAGAGGAATTTCTAATCTTGGACCTTTGAGTACTGCTTTAGCAAAATATGAAGGACCTCCTAGCTGAGTAGCATGTTGATTTCTCTGCATATCATACAAATTTCCCACTGCCGGATACACAGGAGGGATTCCTTGAGCAGTAGTTGTCATATTAATATATTGACCAGTGATGGGATTGTAGGTATGAGATGGAGAGAACAGGGGAGCAGTTATGGGAGCAAAATAACCACTATTACCCGAAAAGCCCAAGGTATGAGACTATACTGTAGCATTTGTGAAAGCTGGAGCCATTCTGAATTGTCCTACTCCTTGTGCTTCTTGCTGCTTGTCACTGCTTACTCTGGTGCTGTCACTGAATAAAGGTGCCTGAAGTAGGCTAGTAGCCAGCCCTGTTTTACTTGTGTTTGATGTTTTCTCCTGGTCTCTGAATTCCTGCTCCAAGTTCCTGGACATTGGTTCTGAAATTCGAGTTGTGCTGTCCTGAACAGTGACAGGCCTTTGAACATTTGCCCCTGTCTGGTTAAGGAATTCTTGTGGTTTTGGGTCTGGTGTGAGGACCTCCGTCTTCTGTGACCCAATTTTCATGTTCTGCAAAATCAACTACAGGGTCTGATGGATCCCCTCAGTCATTTCAGACAACTTTGCTTCTACTCGAGGCATGGTCACCATCTCCGATCTCATTTTTGTTACTTCTTGTTTTAGATCTTGTAGGCCTTCTAACTCAGCTCGCAAATCTGCAACTTCCTTCTCGACTCTATCCACAGTAATCTGCACTTTTGCTCTTGTGTCTGCCATTCTGCCCAAACTGAAATTGCTACTGCAGAACGGCTCCTTACGCCCACGCCACTGACCAATTCCTCTGGCGCACGGATCTCGTCAGATCCCGGAATTTTACCACCGAGAGAAGGTCTCTCAGCAACCGGATCGGACTCGATGATCTGCGCCCGAACTTCACCGCCTTCGTGTCGCCGCCAATCCACACCGCCGCCGCCGCGAACTGGGAGGGACGGGAGGGATTTTACGAGTGACCCCAACCTCCAGCTCTCCTCAGCCCGATTCGCCGTCGTTGCTCTTCCGCCGAGGAAAAACCGGCGCTCTGATACCCTTGTAAGGCTCCGATTAGCAGAATTTCATGAGCTCCTGATGCTCTCTGATAGCTCTGAGAAATATTGTGGCAGATAGTTGGATACAAGATGGATTGGGAGCAAAGATACCCCGAGTTCCGTACGAGCTAGGGTTCTACCTAAACTAAAGTGATGCCAATTACTTGCCTGCCTTTCCTTCACTCTCCCGTTCTCTATAAGCTACTGGTCTGCAGAAATTACTGTTACAGTTCATAACGGTTACAGAGGAGAGAAACTACTACAGTGATGAAACGAGTGAAACGGCGAGGAAGTCATCCGAGCCGTTGATTTGTCCTGGCCCATCCCAACCGTTGCTTCTCTGAATCTCCTGAGACTGTCTTCCCTCGTCAGTATGCTCTAGGCTTGGGTCCTGACATCCTCACATTCTAGGAAATCAATCCATCCGCGTTCAGGTACGACATAAGTTAGTACAAACTTGAGTCACTTATTTTAGGACGAAGGAAGTATTTGTTTCAGATTTTTGTATGATGGTTAAGATCTGCTCTTCATCGATTCCTTTGGATGGTGCGGGACAAAGACACATCACTGGATCTGGGTCGTACAGGAGTAAAAGCATCTATGGCCGTTGGCATCCCCAAGAACACCACTGAACCAAAAAAGATGATGTCTTGAGGGTCATCCGGCGAAATGCGACGAAATAAAGAGAGCATCTCCCCAGTCACACCCCATCACAAGCACATGTGATCAGACACGATTCGCCGAAACTTACACCGACGCCCCCAAGAGACTCCCAACGCCCTGAGTTTCGCCTGGGTTTGCCGGCGCTATTTTGATGTCCCGAGGGACGTTGGGGGCATGGTTGGACCATTTTTCGGCGAAAAGCGCCATCCGAGCCTAAAACCGAGCCTAAAAGGATGTCCTGAGGGACGTCCTGAGGAGGCTAGTGGAGATGCTCTAAGCAAGCACGAACTGAACCTAGCGTCATCTGATCACAAAATCCCGACCAAAGGGCATGATGTTTGTCTTATCTTACCATACGTGCCTCTGCACTGCACCGCTCGGACGCTCTCCGTCCAGGCTAACAACAATTCGTGCTCCACATGGACTTCATAAGAAGACTCTTTCACTTGGACATAGACAGCGGATATCTTTTTGATTATACGGTGCGAATTTGACTTCTTTTCCTTTTGTCTCGCATAGGTGTTTGATTGCTAATTGATGAATATTTTCTCATGCTTTTGCAGCAATAGTATTGATCTGTAATGAATGATGCCTACCAAGGGGTTGCCAAAATTTTCAAGCATGCCATGTTATATATGTATGTATGTATCAATGCTTTTATTCTTGCAACTGGGTAAGATTTGTTTTGGTGGCAGGCCGAATTTTCTTCATCCTTAATTAAGACTTCCTTTTTACCATATATTTTTGCAGGTTTGCTGCTTATACTCACTGAGGTGTAGTTCTGTTTTCTTCAAATTTGGAACTCTGTTTTTTCCATCAGCCATTCGTATAAAAGCTTGCAATTTGGTCCATCCAACAAGTTATTGTACTCAGTAGGTCATTATATAACACATAAAATGTTTAATCATCAATTGATATGTGTTTGCAGAGTTTATGGTAGATATAGAAGCATTAGAATTCAATGTTAGCCCTTAAATATGTGAAATTTTTACCCGCCATTTTTCTTTGCTCATGAACTAATTTCACCTAGGTCACCAAATTACCCTAATGCTCATTTCCTTTGTATATTTGAGACTAATGCATGGGATTAATTTTTGACCCACAACAATCCACCAGGCAGCTAGCATATATTTTTCTTCATATGTTCTCCATCTTAGTCAATATTCCATAAAAGACTATCCTTAGTTCCATACGTATCTACGCATTCATGGCTCGCAGCAACACGCGGGGTATCACTTAGTTTTGGAAATGAGGAAGCAAAAATTTACCAGGTGGGGCAAGATGTATGTACAATGGAAGCATCATTAATAATGAATACCATTAGTGGTTGAGAAGAAAAACACTACAAGAAGCAAACATATAGAAGCACATGCATGGTAGTAGGGACTTGGAACTCATCAACTCATTTAAATTTGCTTCCATGTCAACCCAAGATTGTTTTGATTTGACCAAATTTTATAACCGTGTACCAGTGTATTTGTTTTATTTGTGATGCCGTAAAAATATACTTGAAAACATCAGATAATTGCTTCCAAGGATATTTGTTTCCTAGCAGAATTATTAACCATAGAAAAGTTGCATTGTTTGAAACAAATTGAACTATTGCTTCCAAAGAAACTAACATGTGCATCCAAAAAATATATCAAAATTTGCTTCCATAAAACATGGCATCTAGGAATGGTTCAAACACCCGATGGAAACTATGCTTCCTTTCGATGGTTGTCGTGCTTTGTTGTGATGGTAATCGTGCTTCTATTTGATGGCGGGTGTTCATCCAATGCTGGTTGTGCATGGTAGTCATGCTTCCTTTCGATGTTGGTCGTGCTTCCTTGTGATGGTAATCGCGCTTCCTTGCGATTGTGGGCGTACCTATCCACAGTAGCATCTCGTGTTGAACAAACTTATAATGGACATTCTCACATGTGTTTTGAGCTCCCGATCGTCAACGAGGCAGCTACATCTTGGCCTTAGTGCACTCGAAAACATCGCATTGAGCTTGATACAAAGAAGCATGTCTTGAATCATATGCTTCTAACACGGTAGAAGCAATCCACTCAATGAAGCAACATTGGTAATAGTTGAAGCACGCATATGTAGTGGTTGTAGTAACATGCTTATATGACAAAAGAAGCACACATTAACAGGGTTTGAAGCAAAAAATGGTGTTGTAGAAACATATGCGAGACACCAAATTATAAAGCATGGTTGAGTCAAAGAATCAATCTAATGCTATCACAATATATATGACGCCTGATGGAAGCATACAGAATTTATTTCACAATCAGGCATGCATACCGAGTATATCATTTTTAAGCCAATTTCATCATACAATTCAAAGAAGCAACGCTTGCATCGTCTGAAACACAAAACACCCAGTAGTTGAAGCAATATAAAATAATGGAGGGAGCATGAAATCTGTGGACTAAAAAGTCTAGCAAATTCACTAGTGTGTGTCTAAACTTCATAAACTAAGAGCATGTTCGGTAATCCTCCAGCTCCATGAAATCCTGCGCTCCGGCTCCTCCGAGCGAGCTCCCACTCCTCGATCGATCGTGTAATGCAGGGAAATTCGTCTTGTACGCTCCGCTTTGATTCATGAGTTGGGCCTAAAGCCCAAAATTTAGCATGTGTCCCATGCTGAGGGGATGTGCTACGTTAGAGAAGGCACAAGCACGAGAGATACAACTCAGGACGAACTGGTACGTTCAGTTATCGATGGCAGCCTTTCGTAAATTTGCTGAACTCTTTTGTTTTCAAGAGCTGCGGAGCGCAACTTTCCTGCCAACTCCACGAAGCTATCATGTTCGAGTTGGCTCCACCTACTCCAGGAGCGAAGTTGTGGAGCAGAGTCCCCCCGAGCAGGCTAATACATACCCCCGTTGGAAAGTAAAAAGAGAGAGAGAATATCGATAGGAATGTAAAGTGAATGGTCATCTTTATTGATGATTGAGTACAAGTATATATAGCCCCGAGGGGATACATCCAACAGACGCGATGGTCCAGAGAGACACGAGCGAACAGTCGTGTCCCTCGTACATGGCGGTTAGAGATAGTGGAGATTCTCCATAATTAACACATGGGTTAATTAATCTCAACACTCCCCCTAATCTACGCTATCCTTGTAGACATCATCATCTTAAATAAAAGCTCCTCAAAAACCTTGTGGGAAAAATGTGAGGAGTATAGTGTTTAATATGTTGCTAAAACTCCTTCAAACCCAATGGGAAAAATAAGGAGAAAATGGTACAACATATAATGGTCATTGTCTCTTTTAACTCAATACGAGAAAACTCATAGAGTTTAGAGCACAATAAATATGTCATATATACTTTCCCAAAAACCCCGGTGGGGAAAACAGAAAGTATGACATATGATCTCATGTTGATATTACCTCATTAAAAACCTTTATGAGAAACTGTAAAGTAAACTCATGAAGGGAAAAAGTGTCGGGACCCCGATCCTAAGTCACACCGATCTAGCTGTAACACGTCATATCACTTTGCGGCCTCACGCACGGTAACCCCACGGGTGCCACCTTACCTGGCCTGGGACCGTTTGCGCATTTTGGCACACGTATATGACAGTGTCGCTAGCATCCATATGACAAAGAACCCGGGCCGACATGGCTAGTTATAAACCAAAAGTGGCGCTAAATTACAGAGACAGGCATCCATGACCCAGCAACGAACGTGTCGGTCATCAACGTATGAACCCAAGTCGTAGCAAGCTACATGGACTTAAAGGAACAACGCGTGACATTTCCCCTAAGGGACAGACACAGGTACGACGAAGGACACTTGCCGGCCAGCCTACGTGTTCCGAGCAGTAGCAAGCTACCAAGGCTCATTGGAATCACTAGGAGGCATTTCCCTGTAAGGTAGGCTACCAAAGGAAAACAACTAGGTATCGGATCCCACACATACCAAGCATTTCAATCATACACGCAATATGCTCAATATGTGCAAATACAACATTGCATCACAACAGAACTCTATGACTCAAAGTACTTTATTTAAAAGGCTCCAAGAGACATACATAACATATCCATACAGATAGGGGTCACATGACCCAACACTCAAGTCATACAGTCATACAAGCACAAGCGGAAGCTACATGTCTGAGTACAGACAACTTAGAAAATAAAATAGGCTTGGTGTAGCCTGACTATCTACAAGGCCCTTCACAAGCTCCAGATCTCCGTCCGGGTGTCAAGCTACTCGTCGACGTCAACGTCTATGTAGAACCCATCAGCAGGGGCAGGGTTCTCCTCTACAACAGTTATTAAGCAAACATGAGTACAAAGGTACTCAGCAAGTCTTACCACAGAACCTATCATACATGCAACATTATCAAAGGGGGTAGTGGAGTTCATAGCAGAAAGCCAGCTTTGACTCTTGGCTAACCTATACTACAACTCTCAACGGATTGCAAGATGTTATTACGAACACGAGTCCTCTACTCATCACAACAATACACTACCAGGGATCCTCTTCCGTCATCCTACGGAAGGGCCATCCATGGTACTCACACTTATCTTGAGGCTTTTAGTAGTATCCATTAACTTGTCTATGAACTGTAAGAGTAACCAAGTAGTCCGTACCGTGAACAACGGCTATTCGAATAGATTGATAACCCTGCAGGGGTGTACCTCTTCACACACGCTCCCACCACTTATCGCCGTTTACTCGACATGTACTCGGCAACCTTCAAGCGGAAGCCTAGCGAGGGTGTCGGCCACGACCTGACTAACTACTCAAGTCTCTCGTCCAGGTTTATCGCCTATTTGGGTTCCATCCGTGGGGAGATCCGGCCGGGGTGTTGCTCACGGCCCCAAACGATGTGTACAGGGTTCCCGAGTCACCAAATGGGCAACCGGTACACCGTGCCACGTACCTGTCGCATCACAACCCACCCCGAGGGTCAGCGTTGTGCACGACCTCCAATAAGCTATAAACACCAGAAACTAGTTGCAACTCCTGGACAGAGATCGAGGGTAATTAATAAGCCGAGAGGGTCAATTAAGGATCCCAATGTGTGGTAGTAGCTGTAACTTGAACCACACATACAGATCTCGGGTCCTATGGACGATTCCAGTGAAACAACCCACCATGTACTCCTACATGGCCTTTCATCGATACCTTTACCAAGCGTATTCCACACTTCCTTCTCTTTATCGGTATGATCATTTCACTCTGATCCATCACCCAGATGAACCAGACCTGACACAACTCTAAGCATAGCAGGCAACATAAACAAATAGCATGGTGGATCACACATCACATGGCTCAATCAACTCCTACACATGCTAGTGGGTTTCAACTATTTACTGTGGCAATGACAGGTCATGCAAGGGAATAGGGTTCAACTACCGCAGCAAGTAGCAGTTCACACGTTGTTGCCTTAATGCAGTAAAAGAGAGCAGGAGCGAGAAGATTGGGTTTGTATCGGAATGATCAATGATTGCTTGCCTGACAAGGTAGTTGTCGGGTACTGCTCTTCAACTGGATACGCAGCAGTATCCTCGGGAGCAGGACCTAACACAGAGAATACCGACGATACAATTATCAAACAAACAAATGCAACAATATGATGCATGCTCATGACATGGCAAGATGCATGTGTGTTGGCTAATGCAACTAAATCCAGAAGGGTTTGAGCCTATTTGAATCAAAGATTCAAATTGGCATTTTAGCTATTATTTAATAAGTGCATTATCATGTTTTAATATATACAGCAAGGTTAGCTTGCTCAAACATGCATGAAACCAGTGCCATTGGAAAGATTGGATTTTTCTGATCATTTTTCATATATAAATCTTTTCCATGTGAGCTACTGTTGAATTTATATGATTTTTTGAAGTTTAGGCATTTTCTGGAATTTCCTGAATTATTTTTAAATCTAAAAATCCTAGAAAAACCTTTACTGCGTCAGCATGATATCATGCTGACGTCAGCCAGTCAACAGGAGCTAGTCCAAGTCAAACATGACATGTGGGCCCGGCATGTCAGTGTCACAGCTAACTAACAAAGTTAATTAGAGTTAAACTAAAACTAAATAGCTGTCAGTGGGGTCTGGGCCCACGGCTCAGTGACTAAACTAATTAACTAGTTTAATTAACATTAACTTAATTAAAATAGCTAATTAGGGGTGGCCCACGCGTCAGTGACCCAGGGGTGGCCCACGCGTCAGTGACCCAGGGGTGGTCAACCCCCCGGTCAAACAGGTCAAACCCGCCAGCGACGTGACGCCGGCGAGGCAGAACACGGCGGCGTGCTTCGAAAAACGTCTACAGGGCACGGTTCAAGTCGCGGTTGGGCGCGTTGGAAAGCCCTTGTCGTTGCGCGTCGAATGGTGGTGGTCGCCGGACCTGGGGTGGCCGGAGACGACGGCAACAAGCTCAACGGCGGCGACGGCAGTCGGGCGTGTGTGGAGATGCAGCTACGGTGGCCTAGGCGATGCGTGCGTAGTACCTAGCGCATCTACGTACTGCGGCGAGCAAGATGGACATGTGCCAGTGACCAAATGGTCACCGGAGCATCACCGGCGGCGAGCACGGCGGCGGTGGTTTTCGGTGATCAACGGAGCGGCGGCTACACGGCGCAAAAGAAGCGGAGAAGAGAGGGGTTCGGCGTAGAAGCTCACAGCGGTGCTAACGAGCTCGACGAAGAGGTCGGGGATGCTCTGCAGCTCCTAAATCGACGGCGAGGTGCTCCGGCGGTCCGAGGAAGGGGACGACGGCGTGAAGGCGTTGCAGGGCTCCCGGCGATCCGTGGCTTAGCGAGGAGGTAGAGGGCGTCGTGGCAAACCTTTTGGACACGGTCACGGGGCGAGGGGTAGGGTCTAGGTGCGGCAACGGCGAGCGGCGGCGACGGGCGGCTCGGTGATGTGAGGGGAGAGGGCCAGGGGAGGCGACGGAGACGAGGGGAAAGTGCGAGAGGGGTCGGGGCAGCTGCGTGGCGTCGACAGGAGACGTCCAGGCCGTCGGGAGGCAGGCAGGCAGGGTGGAGGTGGCCGGGCGCGTGCCGGCGCGCGGCGGCCACGCGCGCTGCCGACTGGCGCGAGGAGGAAGGCGACAGAACGGGCTGGTGGGCTGGGCCGGCTTGCAAACAGTGCTGGGCTCAGGTAAGTGCTTTCTCTCTCTTTCTTTTTCCTATTTTCTTTTCTGTTTCATTTGTTTTGCAACTTTGTTTAATTATTAAAAACGCCAGAACATTTTTATAACTCATGAAACTTGTCATGCCCACTGTATATAATATGAACAGTAGGAAACACTATAGTTTATGATTATTTGAGCATTTAAAATATTTTATAGCATTTAAATGCCCAAATTCAAATACCATATGATTTAATCCAGTGACCTTGGATGTCCTAGAAAATTGTGCACCATTTTTAGCAAAGGTTTGAGACCAAGGCAGAAATGATGAACATTTTTTAAGGGCATTTTGGGTACATTGGAAAATATTTTATCAAACCCTAGTTGTTAGAAGAGGGGTGCTGGGGTTTCTGTCATTCCCATTTCAAGTTTCTTTGAAAGTAAACATGATGCACACTCTAGCTAGCCCTAATGCAAGTGCTAAACTAGGGATGTGACAAAAAGAGTATAATATGATGCATTGAACAGGAACAATTCAGGAAGATACTCCCCCTGATTCTTGCAAAATTCGAAGTCGTCACATACCAAAACATAGAAGTTGGTAGAGACCCGCTAAACAAATCAGTCGCATGATTTGACTTGCAAGATATGCAATATAGTGATATTGCTTATTATGTAACCTGTTTGCATCCGGGCAACACAAGAAACATTATCGTTGAGATAATGGTTGGTGAATGTAGCCATGAGATCTTATTTGAAGACTCTTTATGAGAGGGCTACCACACCTAGTAGGACCACTAAACTTGCCTACGATCTGATAGTGGGGATCTGATCAATGTATCCAATGATACGGGTGTTCAGATTTCTCCGAAACTAAAAACCAGGACAAGATGTTTCATGCCTTAGAGATATCGAAAGATATTCTTGAGTACCAACCAATTGTGTTTGGTGGATCCAATGGCATTATGGAACGTTGAGTCCCAATATCTAATTTCCATCATCTCTTGGTCTAATGGATCTTTCTCTACGTCTAGAGAATGAACTACCATGAGAGTTATGGATAGATAAAATTTGTCCACAATGAATTTCTCCAATATATTTTGGATATAGACAACATAGTATACCATAATGTATGAATGAAGGTGCTCAAGTTGTAGTAACGAGCGGTATTTTGGTTTACCCAAATCCTTCATTTTAAACTCCGTCATTTAGATGATTACATGTGTCGTCATTGCAGACACACAGACATGGATAATCATCATTGTAGGATTAATCCTTGTGAATAAGGAACTCACTACGTCGGTTGTACCAAATGTACCGGCAATAATAATAATTCATATGGTGACTTGTTGATTTTACACAATGTATGTTGCGCATTGCATTTCGATTCAGAAGTGAGATCCCATCGGGGGTCAATCATATATGTCTGAATCTAGTGATCCACATGGATTTGTAATCACTATATCTATCAACTGCAGAGATAGATGATTTTGTACTGCCAATGATATAAGTTATTGGAAAGAGATTCCATCTCTGGAGAATAGTTGGGTATCTGCATGAACCCTTGTGCTACAATACTTGCTCTTCGTTTCACCACCTCGTTGTTCTCAATTCCGTTTCCAGAAGAAAACTGGTGTAGGTATTGCTTATGAATACCTTCCCATTATTGAGCAAGATCATTTCTACCTAGATCCCTTTGCTTGAGTTCATTCTGAGTGTTGATCACACTTTGCCATGGCCATGGTCTTTGGATCTGAATCATTTGTAAGGTTTTGCAATCTAGTTGAGAAATGTATGTCGACAATTGTAGACTTCCGGTTATATGATTCTCCAGAATCTATATATCGATATATAGTTGATGGAAATATCGTTACCCATGGTGACTGCTCGCGATTTCCCAATGCGATTGAGTCGGGTATTCTGATGTCCCGGTCATTGTGTGCACTATGACCTGGGTTGTTGGAGGTTTCCCTTCCACTGGGTGTATACTACCCATTAGGTGTCTGTCAACGTAAAGTTGACATGCATTTACTGATTCAGAGGCCTTGATATCATTGCTTGCAAGAAGCTAAATCCTGATGCACTGTTGTCGTACTTCTCCCCCTGTTGCTTTGAACGGGGAGTTGAGTGGTTTTAGTTGGTACCTCCACTCTTTCCGACATATTTTTGCAGGATTGTAGGATTGCGTGACACCTTTATAGTCAGTAAATGAATTTGGCAGGTTATTTGCAATGTGTTGCAAATCTTCTAAATGCATGGTTCAGATCTTTGAGTATGTGGATTTGAGGCAGAAATGTGTTGAACATATTCCACTAATTTCCTGGCATTCTTTATGGTACTTGAAATCTCCCCCTAATGCCTGGAAATGTTCCGCATTGAATCAGCATACTGGCCTTGAATAACTCCCCATGTGAGGGGCTTGAGGTATTGACGGTAATACAGTTATTCCTCACATAGATCCCAACTATATGTTGAGGGGCCAATGATGTATGCCGGGTGGTGATATCGGTATGCAACCGAAGTACTGCAGATGGGAAATACTTGGTAGATTTCCACGAATCAAAGATAGAGGGGAATAATATATGCAGTTTGGTCATGAGTGTGTAAGACTACATGAATCCAACGTAAAGTTGGTAAGTTGCAATTCAAAGTAAAGATCATGCAATGGGCTCAATTCTCTGGATGGGATTCTACCAAACCATTTTGAGTCTAGACATTAAGACAAATTGCTAAACTTCAATCCGAGAGCCATGGAGGAAGCACTCAAGGAGAATTCTGCAATGTTGTCCATCCGATTTGCTTGAAATCGATGTCAGGATAAAGCCAATGGTTTCGTGTGAATAAATCACACACTTAAGACCATCATGTAGATATGTCTTTTAGAACCATGGAATACCTGAATAGTCTAGTCAATGGATGGGAAGAGCCACTTACCTCAACTTGATGCATTCAAGGAGTCTGAGTGGTTCAGCATAGACTTTAAGGTGTGCGGGCCTTAAAATTAGCTTCCCTGTGTCACTCGTAGTGCACATAAAATCCAAATGTTGTTAGAATTTAGCATCATAATAATCATAAACTATTGGAATTGTTGATAGTTTTAGTTTCAACCCAATGTCTCGATGACCAAGGCACTCTGGAAAACTATCTCATACGCAACATGTGCTAAGGGTTGCGTCATATGTGTAGTACAATCTAGATGATACACAGAGAATGTGCTTGCCATATCCGTTGCATATGGTAAAGAGAAGTTATTTCTCTTTGTTGTCATCATAAGTTTCGATATGGAAACTATTTTGACGGATACCTCTATAGTTTAGTAGGGTACGAGTTAAACCCGGAAGCAATAAAGCATCCTGACGTTACTCGAGTACCCACAGGGACAGTAAATATGACTCGAGTTGAGCCAACAAATACCTCATCGCGTCTAGCGATTTTAAAATATCGCATTTCTCTCAATGAGAGTGGAAACATTTCACTTCCCTGAGTATAGAGTTTGTGGTGCATATGTCCACATGGCACAAATCATCTTTCATCAGATTGACCCCCGTAGAAATCTATATATAGACATGAACATTCTCAAGAAAATCACTGTCAGATATATAGAATACATACAAATGAATTTGTACCAAAGTGTTGATACAATATATTGTGATATACAATATATGATGACAACGATAATCATGTTCATATTAGAACATGAGAAATGGACATAAACAAATTGATTACTAAGGAGATTGAGGGACTAAATGTAGTCTCCAAACATGTCGGTTGATGCATATTCAACCACCATGCTCTCCATGCTCATAGGGTCTCGTGACAGCTTGATGGTGTCAGGTTGAGGGTTTTAAATGAGCTTCAAACCATTACCATTGAGGTCCATTGCGTCCCGGTGGCGTAGCTTGGATTGCACGCGCTACCACATGGGATGCAAGACTGATCTTGATGTCCATGACCCTCTTAAGTAAGTTGTGGCCATTGAGGACAAGAGTCTCAAATTACTTAGCCATCGATTACTTATAGAGGCAAACCAGAGATAATAAGTGTACCATCATGGTTGAGTTATAATCGGATTGCAAAATTTTGACTCAAGTGTATAACTTGAAAATGCTCAACCTCAATTTTGGGAACATAACACATTGAAGATCATACAGATCTCACAGTAATAGAGATTGTCAGCACATGGGCAGTAGATTCAACTCATTACCTTGTGTTTTCCAAATCTAATGAGGGAGATGTTATTGTCAAAAATTTACAAGTTTGTTGTGCGGGAGAAATCAATCTCGACCGCTGTGACATGTTCATGAAGAATGGAAATGTGGTAAACACAAAGAACATATCATCTCCGGTGAAAAACCGATAATTTATTTATATTATAGATTGTGTAATATAAATAAATTTTAATGTTGCAAAATTAATAGATTTCAAGAAGCTGACTCGAAATCATTAGTGTGAATCTCAAATTGATAAGGATGACACCTTGAATTTTGCATATGTATTTGCAAGAAATTGAAAATCTCAATTGCAAATAGATGTGTTATTCTTGACATGTAGTAAACATGGAGATACATTCCGGAATACATCATACTCAACAGAAATACACTACTATTGTAATGAATAGTAATGATGTTGCAAACTTGATGTTCAAGTGAAAAACTTGAATTGTATAGACCTCAAATTAAATGAGATGGTCTTGTATCAAGTTGCAAGACAATTCAGCAGGGTGAATTAATAATTTGCGAGAGAAAATTGATTTCAATCGCAATCACAGAACAATGTTGTTGACCCGATAAAACATGTTCCCGGAAGCTAAATTGGCAAACAAATTGATCATGTCAAGCATTAACAGCCATGTATCTCTAAAATTTTAAATTCAACAGAAATAATTTAAATACAGATCTGCCCTAAACATGACAAATGCAAATAAATAGCAATAGTAGTCACAGCAAGCTTCAGCTTATGCTAAAACTTTCGAGTTTCAGATGCAAAATCTTCATAGAAACTGGTTTTGGTTGATTCTGCAAATCGTGAAACATTAGGGAACTTATCAAAACATGGCAAAGGATAAGGTTCCCTATCCTCCATCTCTCCCGAGCAGTTCCTGAAAAAGGATTTCTCCCGCAACCGCTACTGGGACAACGCCCGCACGGCCGCCATGGCGCGCTCCCGTCGTCTGCCGTTGGGGCTGCCTCTGTCGGGCAAGGGACCACGCCGCCTCGCCGCGACGTATGGAATTGCCTGATTCCCCGGGCCGGACAAGGCCATTCCACCGCGCCGAAGGGCCACCACCAACAGACACCGCTGCTCCACCGTGTGCACGTAGCCGCAGCACCGTTCACGCAGCGGGAACCGCTCCGCGCCGGGGCGGGAGTCGCTCGGAGCCGGCACCCACTGAGGGCGCCGTTTCTGCAGGGAGCAGCGGCGCTAGCGGGGACGACGTCTGCCGCCCACCGCTTGGAGCCGAGCCAGAGGGCGCTCTGGGGTCGTGGTCGCCTGGAGTCGGCTACGGCAGGAAGCAGCACTGTGCGTCTGCGGCGTTGTTGGGCCGCTGCCTCGGGCTCGCAGCCGCGCCGATGAGGGAAGATCCCCGTCCGCCGCTTTCGGGTGGGTCTCGTCGCTCAGCGGCTGGTGCGCCGCAAGGAGCACCACCACGCCGGGAGGCCGCGATCGCAAGTGTCGGCACACCGCAAGGATGCAAGCCGTGCGACACCGCGGGCATGGCCAACACCGAGGCAACGAGCGTTGTGGAGGTTCATGTAGGACCGGGCACCACGAGTGCGGCGACAACATCGTGGTGGTGGAGATGGGAGGGCAGCCTTAATGGCCACCACCGCTAGGATGAAGATGGTGTCGCAGTACGCCGTAGTGACACCGGCTTTGGGCTCACCTTGCTGTGCAGAGGGGTCGCCGACTTGCCGATGGTCCATCCACCGTCGTCCGTCGTTTGTTCTTCTCCTCCTTCCTCTATTATTTCGATTCTCAGCGCTGGAGTCGAATTGCTCGTGGTTGAGCGTGCTGATAACGTGTTGGAAAGTAAAAGGAGAGAGAGAATATCGACAGGAATGTAAAGTGAATGGTCATCTTTATTGATGATTGAGTACAAGTATATATAGCCCCGATGGGATACATCCAACAAACGCGATGGTCCGGAGAGACACGAGCGAACAGTCGTGTCCCTCGTACATGGCGGTTAGAGATAGTGGAGATTCTCCATAATTAACACATGGGTTAATTAATGGGTTGATTATCCTTTTGCCCTCAGTGGTGTCCATGTGCTCAGTTTTGCCCTCAGATGCGAATTGTGCTCAGTTTTGCCCCTAGTCCATGCACAGCGACTCGTTCCGTGAATTCTACCGTCTCCGTCAGGTCAACCTTTTGACTCGACCCTTACAGGTGGGACCAGGCGGCAAAGACAACCAATTGTATTCATACTGTTGCACGCGTGGCTTGTGGGACCCAACAGAGAGCCATTGAGCAGAGAGCCATTGTGGGTGTGCTATATAAGCGGGCGAAATAGGCGCGCGTGACCACGGCGACAGAGAGCGCGGTGGTGACCACGCGAGAGAGAGAGAGAGATAGGCACAGTGGTGACTACGGCGAGAGAGAGCACGACGGTGGGAAGCTAGCTGCGGAGGGCGCGGCAGCGTTGAGATCCCCTTCAGCTCCGAGCTCCATGTTTTCCTCAAGCTCCCGCGCCACCTCGCGGATGCAGAGCCGGGCGCGTGTGGACATTCCTGTCTTCATCTATCCGCGGTGCCGGGCGGGCGTTGATCGGAGGGTTTCTCACACAACGAGGAACCAGAATCGTCCGTTCTACGTGTGCAACGAGAATGGGGTAAGAATCGGGGCAATTGCACCATTTTCGTGATCGGGATCTTTGAGCAATGGGTTGATCTGTTTATTGTTCATGCAGGTGACATGCTTCTTTCTTTGGGTCGATGCTCTGGCCAAGACACTGATGAATGAACTGCAAGAAGAGCATGAAGAATGGTTGCACATGCTGCCACGAACGGTAGTGGCCGCAACACGAGCTCCGGAAGAAGAGATGGAGGGCAAAGAACACACTGACAGAGAGCTATTTGTTGAGCTTAGGATGTTGCAGAAGAAGGTTAGGAAGCTTGAAGATCAAGCACAAATAGCAATACCCATTTGCAATTACTTTTGGGCCGTGGTAGGTATGGTACTCGCACTGGTTATAATGTTGAAAATGTATCGAAAGGCATGAATTATGGAGGAATTTGTAAGCTTGAAATTGTATGAGAAATTCACCTAGTTTAAATGTTGGTCAAAGTTGTTTAAATGTTGAAAAAAAAGAGAAGAAGTGACCAAACAAATAATTTAGGCAGTAAATCGTAATGTTGAAACTTTTTGTGGAAGCTAATTGAATTATTCCAGAGCCAAACAATTAAGTTTAGATATTTTTTTTGTAGCTGTTAAATATTTAATAGCAATTTAATTGCTCCAATTCAAATACATCGTGATTTAAATCAAATACCAAATTGTCATGGAAAATGTGCCTCAGCTCTGGTAGAGGTTTACACCTGGTGCCAAAATAAATGAACATTTTTTAAGGGCATTACATTGAGAAAAAATAATTTGTCTAGAAAAATGAAGGGTGGAAAATGCAAAAAAAAATGGTGCGGCTGGGGACTCGAACCCAGGACCGCGTTCGTTTGTGGCATTTAGGGCTGCGCTGGTAACCGCTAGGACAGATGGAAAGACTTTGACATGGGTAGGGAAGGAATGTATACATAGTGAGACAGTGAATGTTTGCACACGTGTGAGAGTGGTTTTCCTTTGTTTTGCACTGAAATTTTGGAGGGTTGGAAACGTATTTTTGCACTGCCACGTGATTGTGGTTACAATGGCACTTGGTTTACGGTTAGAGTGGCACTTGGTTTAGGATTTAAATGAAGAGGCGATTTCCTTTTTTGATATATGAGGTGTCGGGTTTCTTATGGCATTGGCACAAGTGCATTTTCGTTATATAGAAATGACTTTTTCTGACTTCTCTTTCTCTTTTTTATTATCTTTTGGACACAAGTGCCTTTTTCTTGTGTTGAAAGGGGCTTTACTCACTTCTCTCATTGATTTTGCTTGCCTTTTTGGCATAATTGCATGTTTGCTTGCCTAGCGAGTTCAAAGTCATGATATTTTCGTTATAGAGTTATTTTGTATAGTCCAAAATAAATTATCAAAATAATTAGAGATTAAAATTGGGGCCGTGCGTAGCTACCACCATGGGTAGCAAATTGTTTTTGGAATAAATTTAGGGTTAGTTAATGACTTGTTTTTTTTAATGAAAGAGAGGGCTTCTCACCCCCC
>LR738715.1:821818171-821844124 GCA_902687465.1 Secale cereale
CCCCCCCCCCCCCCCTTTGATTTTCATTTTTCATTAATGAAAGCCACAAGTTCTCGAACTTCATGACTTGGTTTAGGGAAAAATGATATGTTTGGGCACGGACATTTTTGAACACACATAATAACTTGGGTTAGATAAGATGCAACACACATAATAATTAAGGGTACCCAATAATTAACTTAGATAATTAAGATGCAAAGTTCACGGACACCACACCACATAGAAAAGCAACAAAATAAAAACGATAAAACTAATTAAAACATCTTCTTCTTGGCCTCCTTCCACCTTGGCCGCGCGCCCCTTCACGCCGTCTTCACTCCTCGTCGTCGTCATAGGGAAGGGAGTGCATCTGGCCTGGAGTGGGGAAGATGTTCTCGTAGTTGGTGAAGATGTTGTACGCTGTGAAGAAGATGGACTCGCAGCCGCACCAATAGAATTGGCCGAGGAGCTCGCGCGCGTCAAACCGGTTGGTGAAGGTGACCATGAGCAGTTGGAGGATGCCGCCGCGGTCACGAACCTCGTTGAGGGTGAACATCCTCGGCGATCCCCGTGGGAGGTGGGCATAGCCGGCTCTGAGGAAGGCGCGGGTGAGTTCGATGGCACCCCTCCACCGAGAAGTCGCCCACACATGGAGCTCCCTCTCGACGAGCACGCCCGGCGGGTAGCGCAGCTCTGGCACGACAGGCGGACGGTTGAAGGTCGGTCCGTTGAACTGCATCTTCGCTTGGGTGGAGAGGGCTCTGTCGCTTGGGTGGAGAGGGCTCGGAGAGAAGGGATCGGATCTGGCTGTGGGTGGGAGATGAAGGAAGAGAGGCACCCCATTTATAGGCCTGTGGGTGGGAGAGGAAGAGATGAAGGATGAGAACGGTGCGTGTGTGTGAATCCGGGCGCTTGTGTGAATCCGTTACGTTTTGGCTCTTAAAGTTTTGCACGAAAATGATGCATCAGGCGCGTGCGTGCATCTGAATCACTGCCGTAATGGCCAAACTACGTGCATGGCCACCTAGCTCGCCTCGCTAGCCCGCTGCATAGACTAACTAGCCTAGCTGCCTCGCTTCGCTCCGACTCAGTACGTGCATGCTCGCCTCGCTCGCCTCGCTCGCATGCATGCACGTCGGGCTCGCTCGCTCCCATGCATTCAGGCCTGCAAAGGCTGAGACAACGAGACGGCCTATTAACTGCGGTCTCAGGCCCAGACAACGAGACGGCCCAACGGTCCATCCAGCGCGCCCGGTTTTTCTTTAGAAAAAATAATCTTCCAGCCAATCAGATTGCATCTCGCGGATCGCCCCCCTCCTCCCCGCAGATTCCTTTTAGAAGGGTTAGATCGACGGCCCTGAATCGCCGCTAGGGTTAGATGGACGGTCCTTGTTCAGCGCTAGGGTTAGCGGGGTTTTGGAGGGGTTTGGAGCAGTCAAAGATATGTTTGACCAGATTTCAAATGAGCATAATAAATTAAATAAAAATCAGAAAAATGAAATCCTGCGCACATAGTCTTCTTATGTCATATATTAATGATTTAAGTTGGTAAACAAGGTTTACATACATTTAAACGATAAGATCATGTGTATTATGTGATATCTCAAGTATCTCGAACTCTCGTATGAGGTGAAGAGAAGTGTTTTGGTGAAATGAACATGAAAATTTCAAAAAACTCACCACAACTTCATTTTGGAGTGACTAAGAAGGATCCATGCTTAGTTTTTCATTTTGATGTTTTAGACTTGCTTAAATCTTGGTCAAAGTTAAGTTTGACCAGAATTCAAATGAGCAAAACAAATTCAAAAAAATAAAAAAAATGTAAAACAAAACAGCGCACATAGTCTGTATATATATATAATATGTGTAGGAAAGTTATTTGGCTGATTTAGACAAGGTCGAAAAAAACCTTGCTTACAAATGAGGTTGTTTACCCTATCTTTGGACCCCACTTTTTAACACATTTTTCATGAAATTTCCAAAACCTCACCACAGCTTCCTTTTGGATTGATTAAGAAGGATCCAGGCTTAGTTTTTCATTTTGATGTTTTAGACTTGTTTAAATCTTGGTCAAAGTTAAGTTTGACCAGAATTCAAATGAGCAAAACAAATTCAAAAAAATGAAAAACAAAACAGCGCACATAGTCTGTATATATATATAATATGTGTAGGAAAGTTATTTGGCTGATTTAGACAAGGTCGAAAAAAACCTTGCTTACAAATGAGGTTGTTTACCCTACCTTGGACCCCACTTTTTAGCACATTTTTCATGAAATTTCCAAAACCTCACCACAGCTTCCTATTAAGAAGGATCAGGCTTAGTTTTTTATTTTGATGTTTTAGACTTGTTTAAATCTTGGTCAAAGTTAAGTTTGACCTGATTTCAAATGAGCAAAACAAAATTCAAAAAAAAAATCAAAATGAAAAACATACTTCTAAGTCCAACATCATTTAAACATAGGGTACCCTTAAACATACTTCTAACATAGGTCCAACATCACCCAACAGAAAATACAACATTATTTATAATGTTTCATAATTATTCATAAATAGCGTTGGGGCTTCTGTCTGTTCCTTGAGCCTCTTGCCATCACTTTGCTCCTCGTGCACCTTGTGCTCATCGCTTCTTCTCTTCTCCTCTTGGTTGTCGGTACCTTGCGCATCTTCTTCAAACCTACCATAGAGCTGTGCAAAACATAAAGGGTAATGAGATCATGTCAAGTGATAAATGTACAGTAGTATTTGACCCTTGCAAGATTTACATACCTAGCAGAACTCACAACAACAGAAGGTTGATCAACATTTGGAGCCTCACTTGGATCACCATGATCAACATTTGGAGCCTCACTTGGATCACCATGATCAACATTTGGAGCCTCACTTGGATCATCATTTGGAGCCTCACTTGAATCATTATTTGGAGGATATTTTGGATCATCGTCAAAATCATGCGGCTGTTGACCATCATCATTTGGAACCTTGTCAAAATCCTCATCTGATGCAACCAGGTGACCATCATTTTCATCATCTGTTGAGGCAACCGTCTGCTGACCAACATTTTCATCGAAGCCTTCATCGAAACTCTCTCCGAACGCTGGATCTACTGTGTTATCACAATACTTACCGAAATGACCAGACCCACCACACCTTGTGCACTTACGCTTCCTCGCTCCAAGTCCAGCCCCTTCGCTGCGAGGTCTAATCCGACTCTTCCTTGGTCTACCTGCTGCTCTCTTCAGAACTGGAGCACAAAGCTTGAATCCAGGGTCCACCATGTCCCATTGTTGTTTTCCCTCCATAGCAGGCAAGGCATAAGCATATGTGGCTTTGAACCTTGCAACAGAGTAGTAATCATGCACATACTGATGTATGTTCCCTGCTGGACCTGGAAGAGAAGTGATGAAAAACAAGGTATGAATGCATGGCAACCCAGTTATCTGCCATTGCCTACAACTGCAAGTTCTAGCTTCTAAATCCACTGGATATCTCCATTCCCTCTTCTCTTTATCCAAATATGATATCTCTGCTGTGGTACCCGAGCAAAGAGTCATGTTCATTTCCAAGCCTGTTGTTTTCTGCTTCAGTTCATTCATCACGGCTGGAATGATAATGTGGCCCATGAATTTTGCCTCGGCTATTCCTGCACGATAATGAAATTTCTGCATGTATTCTACCCTTATCCTGTCAAGCAAATCCACCACATAATGACCCTTTAGTTTCCGGATCGTTGAGTTGAAAGACTCTGCTAGATTATTGTGCACATAGTCAACTTTGCTTAGTTCACTGAATTGGCTTCTGGCCCATAACTTGGAGTGGTGTGTTTCGAAGTATTCTTTCACTTTGGGATTCATGTATAACTGTCTCAAGTGGTACTTGTGCTTCTTCACACTGCAAGTCAAAGATGCTGGTCATAAATTGTCGGTATACACCTTTCCTTTGAATTTCTTCATGAAATTTGCAGCAAGGTGACGCATGCATTCCCTATGCTCTACTCCAGGGAACACATTGTCCACGGACACTTCTAAACCTTTGCAGGCATCTGTATGAATGACTAACCCATTGGGATGTGCAATAGCCCGTCGCAGATTATGCAAAAACCAAGTCCAACTCTCCTCAAATTCTGTCCCCAGCACACCGTAGGCAACTGGAAATACAAAACTGTGTGCATCAACTGCACAAGCTGCTACTAACTGTCCTTTAAACCTCCCTGTGAGAAAAGTGGCATCAATAGCCAAATAAGGCCTGCAGCCTGCCAAAAAAACCCAGCGACAAGCCTCAAAGCAGACAAAAATCCTCCTAAAGCATTCCTTGGTCTTTGACACTCCCCTGAATGTGTACTCCATGGTGTGGTGATCAATATCTACAATACTACCTGGGCTGGTCCTCTCCACTTCACCTTTGAATGAATACAACAATTGAAAACTTTCCTGCCAGTTACCATAAATAGAATTCATAGCATGTTGTTTACCATTGAACAACCTCATGTATGGTAAATCTATCTTGAACTTATCTTTAATGTTCTTCTGCAATTCCTTTGGACCCACTTGCTGGTTTTCTTTCACCCACTTCTTTACTTCTTCTGCCACCCATCTTGACTTGGCTCTACTGATTGTATCCTTCCTAAGGGTTGACTCCTGGCATGTGTGCTTAAAAGGGTTCACTTTGACCTGAACATTAGTGCTATTTCGCATTTTAGATGCAAGCAGCCTCCATGGACAACCCTTAGTAGGACAGTGCACTCTGTAACGTACTTGATCGCTCTTGTCCACTTTGAAAGTACGTTCTACCTTGATGCAGTATGTCACAAGTGCATTTCTACACTCAGTCATGGATGCAAAAACGGTACCTTCTTCCATATGAGGGTTCAAAGGGTCCCATTCAACAGCTGCAAGGTCTTCGTCCTCACCCACCGCGTTATCGTCCACACGGACTGCATTGTGAGCCTCATCTTGGTTTTCAGCCCGAGGTGCCCGTCGTAAATTCTGAATAACATCAGAATATAGCTTCTCTTCATCAACCACAGAATTGTAGTCATCAGGCTCCACTTCTAGGGGGACCCTACTGCAGTTGCTCACACTTGTCGAGCCACCACGTCGCCGTGCACCAACCGAACTATTCTGGCTAGAGATGCCATTACGACGACTTGGTTCTCCCCGAGATGTTGCACCAGTCATCCTAGGCTGCTCAAGCACATCAATTTGCAGCCTCACATGAAAATTATCTTTCTCTTTATGCTTAGCAAACATGGTAGCCAGCTCCTCATCATTACTAACTGTCACCCATTTCTTTTCCCCATCATAGTATTTGTATACCACTTCATCACGCAAACCGCAAGGATATTGACTACAAATTACCTCCCCAAATTGTCTGAAACTCCAATTACTAGCCATTGGCAACAGATAATCGAAACCTCCTTGGTATTTCTTCTTATCCTTTGCATCAAACATGTACCGGTCCCTTCTAATGTGCATCAAGAAAGCAAACCGCAACTCCATCCTAACCGACGAAAAACAAAGACGCAATAACATACTAATTGGGCAAACCTACTTGAATTGACTGTTCAAGTGCACAACTAAGCTCAATCTAAACAGGAGGCGTGACTTACCCCTCGGGAACCCAGTCGTGGACGCGGTGGATCTCTGGCCCGACGCCTGCCTCGCCGACGCATGCCTCACCAAATACTCCGGGGTCGCCGCTGCTCGCCATTTCGCCTTGGGGTTCTTCCTCCTAGCTCAAACAGCTCCAGCAGCCCCCTACCTTTGAGCGCTCCGGCCGGGCGCACGGAAGGAGGCCGCGCCGCGGGTCGAGCAGGTGGCTGGCGCCCCACCCGTGGCGTTGCAGGAAGGTGGCGGGCGTCGCAGGTAGCGGTGGAGCATCGGCGCAGGACGGTAGCGGCGGAGCAGGCCGTGCAGCTTGTTAAGAATAATTAACATATTGTTAATTAGGGGATAATCCCCGCTCTCCCTTGCGCGTTATCCCACGACATGGGAACCGTCACAGCGGTTTGTCCATGGAGCGTCGCTCCAGGAACCGTCGTCTCCTTTGGAGGCGCCTGTACACCTTGTATATAAGAGATCCAAAACTATCAATAAAGGAGGACTTGATTCATTTTTGTTGTCTCTCGATCTCTCTCTCAACACGTTATCAGCACTTCGACTCTGCCGAGAGAGCGAATTGGCCGAAATCACCAGTGAACCCGCTGGAAAAAGAAGAACAGAAGGGAAAGCAACAATCGGTAAGATGCCGGCAGTTTCCTGGGGTATTCTCTTCGTGTTCTGCGCGAAGATGGTCGCCGGCCGTACCTGAGGCGCCCACGGCGCACGAACCACCGGACGCTGCGCCAAGCGTCGGCTTCGGACTCCTCAGCGCGCCAACCGCCGCGCATGGGGACGTCCTCGACAACGGGTCGAGAAGCTCCACCGCCCTGTCGCCCGTGGATGCTTCATCATGCCGCGCACCGTGCTGGCAAGGGCCAGCGCCGGTCGCCGGCCTGGGGAGTGGAGCCCCGCGAGACTTGGACTCGCGAACGGGCACTCCAAAGGGGTCGCGCCCGGAACGCGTCTCTCAGGCGGATCCTCGTCCGACGAGGAAGATGAAGTGGTGGCGGTGCGGTTTTTAGCCACCATCGCAAAAGGGGATCAGGGGAGCGGTTGCTCTCGAGGACGGAGACGAATCTGGCGTGGCATGTGCCACGGTAGTGGACTGCCCATGTTCTCCATCCACGACGGCAACATGCAGCGGCCTGACGTGGCTTCTCGAGCGGCGGCGGCCGACGCGGTCATCCGATTGCAGTGTTGCCGCACCGTCCGCGAGAGCGCCCCCTGAGTTGCATCGCCGATGCCGCGACGCAATGGCGACCTTGGCGGCACTGACCCACTGGAGGGCGTGCTCGACGAAGCCGAGGCTGCTCCACTGCCGTCTCCGACCCCTGCGGATATTGAGGTGGAGGGCGACGCCCTCGCCTACGTCTCCGCACCGCCTGGGGCCTCTGCCTTCGTCTACGGCTCCGGCGTCCGCAGCTTCTCGAGCGCCACGCCGACTACGCCATCGCGCCTTCACGCCTGCCATCCCGACACCCACCATGCCTCCGCCTCACCGCCAAAATATGCCCTTCGGCTTCTCGGCATCAAGCTCCCCATCGAGCAGCCGCGCCGTAAGCGCGGGGACTTGGAGCCCGGTCGCCCTCGGACTCGCGAATGGCGCCTGGAACGGCGTCGCGCCGGGCATCCTGCTCCCTGGAGGATCCTCGAACGAGGACAAGCGCGGCGGGAGCACCTCTCGCCGCCGGTGAACGCCGCTGTGGCGGCATACGTGCTGGTGGCGGCCGCCGTGTACTCTCCATCTGTTTCTGTCTCAGGCGTGGATGGGGCCAATCGATTGGGGAATTTTTTTTCCTCTCCGTCCTTCTCCTTATCTCTTCACGCCAGGAGCAGTACGTGGCATGTCCACATGTGCGTGTGTGGCAGGGAGCGAGGGAATCAATCCTTTAGCAGCTACACGTGCATGCGATGGAAATAAGACACCAGCAGCCAGTGTGGTTATTTAATTGTTGGTTGTTCAACTATTTTCTTGTTGCTCACTAGTCAAGTTTGTTTAGTGCAGCAACAGTAGTTCTACCAGTCATTTAGTACTGTTTTGGAGCTGCTAAATCAGTACATATATTTTAGTACTGTTGTCTGTCGAGTACCCAGTTGTATTCCAGATTCCATGTTGATGTAATATATTTCCACGTTTTATCACGTGTTGAGATTAATTACATCCATCTGCAATTGAGATTTCTTAATCTCTTGCAATGATAAATTCAGTATATATGCAGTATTGTTTCTCCGTTGAGTACTATGTATTCCGGAATATTGCCTATGATGTATTTATTTCCATGTTAAACACATGTCGAGATTAATATGTCTATTTGCAATTGAGATTTTCTATTTCTTGCAAATACAGATGCAAAATTCAAAGTGATTTCTTCAAATTGATGCTTGGGATCAGTCATATGGATCTACTACCTACGCAGATTATTGATGACGGCTGATAAAGCCTACATTTTGTCATTTTGACATTATGATTGCTTTACAAAGTGCCCTCCCACACATTTTACTAAGTCATGACATAAGGCATTACGAGTGAGTATCAACTGATTTCATCAGATTATACTCCCTAGTGCTGCGAGATCTACTCCATTTTGAAGATTATCTTCAAGGTGTCATATTTAGTAATTTGAGATTCACACTAATGGTTTCAAGATAACTACTTGAAATGCCCATTGATTTTGCTAAATTCATTACAACATGATCCATGATGGTCTTTAATTTACTGTTGTAAATTAATTATCTCTGGCTTACCCATAGAGGTAACATATGGCTATAGAATTTGAGGCATTCGCCCTCAATGGCCACCACTGCCCTATCTGGGCCATGGACACCATGATCGCTCTTGTGTCTTGTGGGATAGTGTGTGTAATCCTAGATTCATCTCTGGTCAGGATCACGCCGCTAACAAAAAAAATGGTGTCTTATATGAAATAAAGCATTAGATTCAGATCTCAGCATGTGGTTATTTTGTATCAGCAATTCCTGGGATACAATGAACCTCAAGGGTAAAGGTTTGAATCTTACTTCAACCTTCAATCCTACATCACCAGCTGTGACAGGACCCTATGGGCACAGAGAATGTTATGGTTGAATATGCCCCAACCGACATGTTTCGAGACTATGAATAGTTTTTCAATCTCCTGAGTGGTCAATATAATTAATGTCCATTTATGATGTTGTAACAACAACATAAGTATTGTTGTCATCATATATTGTATATCACAATATACTGTATCAACACTTTGGTACAAATACATTTGTATGTATTCTATATATCTGACAGTGATTTTCATATTGAAAAATCTTCATGTCTATATATAGATTTCTACGGGATCAATCTGATGAAAGATGATTTGTGCCATGTGGACATATGCACCACGAACTTTATACTCAGGGAAGTGAAATGTTTCCACTCTCGTTGAGAGAAAGGAGATATTTTAAAATCGCTAGACGCGATGAGGTATTTGTTGGCTCAACTCGTGTCATATTTACTGTCCCTGTGGGTACTCGAGTAACGTCAGGATGCTTTATTGCTTCCGGGTTTAACTCATACCCTACTAAACTATAGAGGTATCCGTCAAAATAGTTTCCATAGTGAAACTTATGATGACAACAAAGAGGAATATCTTCTCTTTACCATATGCAACGGATATGGCAAGCACATTCTCTTTGTATCATCTGGATTGTACTACACATACTACAAAACCCGTAGCACATGTTGCGTATGAGATAGTTTTCCAAAGTGTCTTGTACATGACAAACTTGGCACTCTCACCTTGGTCATCGAGACATTGGGTTGAAACTGAAACTACCAGCAATTCCAATAGTTTATGATTATTATGATGCTAAATTCTAACAACATTTGGATTTTATGTGCACTACAAGTGACACAGGGATGCTAATTTTAAGGTCCGCACACCTTAAAGTCTACGTTGAACCACTCAGACTCCTTGAATGCATCAAGTTGAGGTAAGTGGCTCTTCCCATCCATTGACTAGACTATTCCGGTATTCCATGGTTCTAAAAGACATATCTACATGATGGTCTTAAGTGTGTGCTTTATTCACAAAAAACCATTGGCTTTATCCTGACATTGATTTCAAGCAAATCAGATGGACATCATTGCAGAATTCTCCTTGAGTGCCTCCTCTATGGCTCTCGGATTGAAGTTTAGCAATTTGTCTTAATGTCTAGTCTCAAAATGGTTCGGTAGAATCCCATCCAAAGAATTGAGCTCATTGCATGATCTTTAATTTGAATTGCAACTTGCCAACTTTACGTTGGAGTCATGTAGTTTTACACGCTCATGACCAAACTGCATAATATTATTCCCCTCTGTCTTTGATACGTGGAAATCTACCAAGTATTTCCTATCTGCGGTAATTCGGTTGCATACCGATATCACCACCCAGCATACATCATTGGCCCCTCAACATATAGTTGGGATCTATGTGAGGAATAACTGTATTTCCGTCAATACCTCAAGCCCCTCACATGGGGAGTTATTCAAGGCCAGTATGCTGATTCAATGAGGAATATTTTCAGGCATTAGGGGGAGATTTTAAGTACCACAAAGAATGCCAGGAAATTAGTGGAATGTTCAACACATTTCTGCCTCAAATCCACATACTCAAAGATCTGAACCATATGCGTTCAGAAGATTTGCAACACATTGCAAATAACTTGCCAGATTCATTTACTGACTATAAAGGTGTCATACAATCCTACAATTCTGCATAAGTACGCCTGAAAGAGTGGAGGTACCAACTAAAACCACTCAACTCCTCGTTCAAAGCAACAGGGGGAGAAGTACGGCAATAGTACATCAGGATTCAGCTTCTTGCAAGCAAGGATATCAAGGCCTCTGAATCAGTAAATGCATGTCAATCTTACGTTGACAGACACCTAATGGGTAGTATACACCCAGTGGAAGGGAAACCTCCACCAACCCAGGTCATAGTGCACACAATGACCGGGACATCGGAATACCCGACTCGATCGCATTGGGAAATCGTGAGCAGTCACCATGGGTAATGATATTTCCATCAATTGTATATTGATATATAGATTCTGGAGAATCATATAACCGAAAGTCTACGATTGTCGACATACATTTCTCAACTAGATTGCAAACACCTTTCAAATGATTCAGATCCAAAGACCATGGCCATGGCAAAGTGTGAACAACACTTGGACTGAACTCAAGCAAAGGGTATAATCTAGGTAGAAATGATATTGCTCAATAATGGGAAGGTATTCATAAACAATACCTACACCAGTTTTCTTCTGGAAACAGAATTGAGAACAACGATGTGGTGAAACAAAGAGCAAGTATTGTAGCACAAGGGTTCAGGCAGATACCCAACTATTCTCCAGAGGTGGAATCTCTTTCCGATTACTTATATCATTGGCAGTACAAAATCATCTATTTCTGCAGTTGATAGATGTAGTGATCACATATCCATGTGGACCACTAGGTTCAGACATATATGATTGATTCCCGATGGAATCTCACATCTGAATCGAAATGCAAAACGCAACATACATTGTGTAAAATCAATAAGTCACCATAAGACTTATTGTTGTCGGTACATATGGTACAACCGACGTAGTGAGTTCCTTATACACAAGGATTACTCCTACAATGATGATTATCCATGTGTTGTGTGTCTGCAATGACGACACATATACTCATCTAAGTGACGGACTTTAAAATGAAGGATTTGGGTAAACCAAAATACCGCTCGTTACTACAACTTGAGCACCTTTATTCATACATTATGGTATACTATGTTGTCTATATCCATAATATATTGGAGAAATTCATTGTGGACAAATCTTATCCATCCATAACTCTCATGGTAGTTCATTCTCTAGACGTAGAGAAAGATTTATTAGACCAAGAGATGATGGAAATGAGATATTGGGACTCAACGTTCCATAATGCCATTGGATCCACCAAACACAATTGGTTGGTACTCAAGAATATCTTTCGATATCTCCAAGGCATGAAACATCTTGTCCTGATTTTTCAGTTTCGGAGAAATCTAAACACCAATATCATTGAATACATCGATCAGATCCCCGCTATATCGGATCGTAGACAAGCTTAGTGTTCCTACTAGGTGTGGTAGCTCCCTCATGAAGAGTCTTTGAAACAGACCTCATGCCTACATCCACCAACCATTATCTCAATGATAATGTGTCTTGTGTTGCGCGGATGCAAACAGGTTACATAATAAGCAATATCACTATATTGCATATCTTGCAAGTCAAATCATGCAACTGATTTGTTCACGAAGTCTCCACCAACTTCTACATTCCAGATATATGTTCTTGGAATTGGTGTGTGACGGCTTCAAAATTTGCAAGAATCAGGGGGAGTATCTTCCTGAATTGTTCCTGTTCAATGCGTCATATTATACTCTTTTCCCTTCATGAGTTTACTATACAGGTTCTCATAAAGGTTTTTAATGAGGTAATATCAACATGAGATCATATGTCATACTTTCAGTTTTCCCCACCGGGGTTTTTAGGAAAGTATACATGACATATTTATTGTTCTCTTGATTCTATGAGTTTTATCATATTGAGTTAAATGAGACAATAACCATTATATGTTGCATAGTTTTCTCCTTATTTTTCCCACTGGGTTTGAAGGAGTTTTGGCAACATATCAAATACTATACTCCTCACATTTTTCCCACAGGGTTTTTGAGGAGATTTGATCAAGATAATGGATCTTTATGCAGTCAAGCGGTGATTAGGGGGAGTGTTAAGAATAATTAACATATTGTTAATTAGGGGATAATCCCCGCTCTCCCTTGCGCGTTATCCCACGACATGGGAACCGTCACAGCGGTTTGTCCATGGAGCGTCGCTCCAGGAACCGTCGTCTCCTTTGGAGGCGCCTGTACACCTTGTATATAAGAGATCCAAAACTATCAATAAAGGAGGACTTGATTCATTTTTGTTGTCTCTCGATCTCTCTCTCAACACAGCTGGTGGCGGGGCAGGTGCTGGCCGCGGCGCAGGTGGCGGCCGTGGCGCAGGACGGTCGGCCGGCGGATGGCAGGGTGGGCATCGATTTGGCCGGCTAGCTCCTACGAATGATTTGGGGATTTTTTTCCAAGGGCCCACATGTCAGCTCCGGACCGACGTCCATGCGGTCCCACGTGTAAGGTCCGGACCCACTACCCCTAACGGCGGCGGACGGAATGGACTCAAAGCTGGCCGTTTGGCCTCGTCATAGTAGCTGTGCATGGACTAGGGGCAAAACTGAGTACAATTCGCATCTGAGAGCAAAACTGAGCACATGAACACCACTGAGGGCAAAAGAATAATTAACCCTTAATTAATCTCAACAACCCCAACAGCCGCACCGACACAAAACCGCACCAAGCTCGGGGTGGTCTTCTGAACAGGAAGAGGCAAAGATAGCCATTTATATGCAGGAGAGAGGAGATCGTTCCTGGAAGGGGCAGTTTCATTGTAAATATGGGCTGGGCTTTCCAGGCTTCGCATTCACAGAGTCGAGTGCCAGGCGACCAAGGAGCAACAGAATGCTAGCCACACTTTGACTTTCAAAGAATATGCAAGATTTCAAAATTTTGAAGTACAAGAATTTATAGAATTTTCACATAGGGCTGTGGGAATAAAGGCGAGCAGAAATTACATACATATCAAACACTTACGAAATAAACAACAGAAAACATGAACACGTCAAACACCAGACTTAAATCTTACTAATGAACATCTGAAAATAGTAAAAAGATGACCCAGTAGAACTATTCCGTAAAGATGTTCCTAGCGTCATTCACTTATGAGTGAAATGTAGTACCGTTACTTCGTTAGCTACTAATTCATGCTCCTAGCATCCACCAAATAAAATTTCTTTTCACAATTCAGAGCCAATTCAATTCGTGGCATTAGTTGTTGAATCGGGTTTCAAGGTTCCAAGTTAACATAGTTATTGCAAGCGTGCCATTAGTTACTTAATCAGGTTTGAGTAACTTGTTTTACAAAAATTTATTCCAACTTGTTTCTCCAGAGTAGCCATTATTGCATTATTGCAAGGATGCATCGGAAATTTGTGAAATTTCATGTCATTATTTAACTCACATCTCGTAGGATCAAGAGACGAAACTGATGACAACACGCGCTCTACCGAGATTTTCAGCCAATCAGAGGAACTTGTGAGAGGATAGGTAAACAGAGGTGCTATACGTACGACATTTTCACGTCGGAAACACATACGATGTGTTGTTGCATGTGCTTTCGTCCAATCAGCCAGTTCCATCGGGGAAAGAAAATCAATGCAGCATGTTGTCTAGTGAAGACACATCGGATCGTATGTACAAAAGATCGTGTGCAAAGCAAAACTCAGCAACAATCAATACAGAAGAGAGTGACCAACAACCAAAAGAAAGAACAATCTTTCATCAAAGAACCTCAAACTGGCCCATCAATGTCAAGCCTCCAAGTAGGTTCATCCTGCAAACAGGATCCCGGTGTCAAAATGTTGGGCTATGCCAAAATCTAATATTACAAAATGGAAAAAATGTAAGGTTCCCATTTTCACCTCTCTTTGGTCCAACCTTCCTTACATAAGTTCCACTCTTTCTTTCTCATCTTTGATCTTTTTCCCACATCTCTGCTTTTTCTCCCATCCATTATCCCTAAAATAGAATCAATTGTCTCATGATTTATTAAACTATCAAAATAAAAACATATTTTGCTTCATAAGTCATTAAATTCTTACCAAATAAGTTAAATAAAATGGCAGGTAAATCATGGCGATTGCATACAAGAACTTGCTATTATTTTAGCACATCAATACAATAATGTTATACTCCTGCTGCAACGCATGGGCAATTATCTAGTATAAACAAAACATATCAGAAAGAAAAAGGGATTCAGTATTTGTAGTGCATTTTTCCCGTAATTTGGTTGTGACAGACACGATGCATTTTTTTGGTGCATGTAGTGTTCTTTGCATAATACTGTCTGTAGTAGTTATGTTCTTTCCAGCGTGAAAAGGCATCTAGTTTGTCGGCCTGTAGCTTTCTTTCAAGTGTGTCTATACAGGTTTAATTATTGTTCTATTTGCACTGCTAGCTAGCTTTCATTTGACTGCAGGTTCAGGTCCTGATACAGTTTCAGTTTGTTACCCATTTTACATGTTAGTGTAGATACAGATCCATGAGTTCTCAAGTTCACAATATGGTCTACATAACTTGCTTCAGAATGATATTCCTGCTTGTTTCTCCACAGTAGCAATTGTTGCAAGGATGCAATGGAATTTTGTGAAATTTCGTGTCGTTATTTAACTCTCATCTCGTAGGATCAAGAGATGAAGCTGATGACAACACACACTCTACCTTGATTTTCAGCCTCTTCCACAAATCAGAAGAACTAGCGAGAGGATAGTTAAACTCGGTCACAATCAAAATTAAAGCGAGTGATAAAACAGAGACCAATTACCAAAAGAAGAAATAAAGATGATGGATCATGGCTCAGATCGGTATAACAAGTTTTTCAGTCAAGAATTTTCAGAAGCAGAACTGGCATGTTTGTTTGAAGTGTTTATCATCACCGCCATGTACAAACAGCATAACATAAAATAAAACCAAGATCAGAAACATAAATGGAATTGGTATTTGCAATAGCGCTCATATTAAGAAATTCAACCATGGGTAAGATTCTAATCACTGCCCCCAAACCAAAGATTCGAAACAAAAACAATGGAAAACAGATGATGTATCAAATACTCTGACGCAGACTGCTCATCCACGCGTAGTGTCGCGGCCTGCAACACTGAACGGCAGTGTGGATCTAGCACAGCATTGGGGCTTTCCTGGCCTGCAACACTGAACGGCAGTGTGGATCTAGCACAGCATTGGGGCTTTCCTTCATCACAGCGGACCGAAATCCATCCGACAAGCCCGGGGTTAGCATCATGCAGAAACCAAACAGAGGATCATCCCTACAGAGCGCTTTCCGTTTAACTCAAATGCCGTCACGTTCTCACAAACTGTGTCACGAAGAACCATCCTACAGACCCATGACGTAAAGATGTTTATATCAAATGAGTTAATGGCAGATGTTGTAAAGTGAAGTCGAGAGAAACAATAGACAGATATGTAAAGTGAATGGTTGTCCTTATTGATGATTGAGTACAAGTATATATAGCCCCGAGGGGATACATCCAACAGACGCGATGGTCCGAAGAGACACGAGCGAACAGTCGTGTCCCTCGCACATGGCGGTTAGAGATAGTGGAGATTCTCCATAATTAACACATGGGTTAATTAATCTCAACACTCCCCCTAATCTACGCTATCCTTGTAGACATCATCATCTTAAATAAAAGCTCCTCAAAAACCCTGTGGGAAAAATGTGAGGAGTATAGTGTTTAATATGTTGCTAAAACTCCTTCAAACCCAATGGGAAAAATAAGGAGAAAATGGTACAACATATAATGGTCATTGTCTCTTTTAACTCAATGCGAGAAAAACTCATAGAGTTTAGAGCACAATAAATATGTCATATATACTTTCCCAAAAACCCCGGTGGGGAAAACAGAAAGTATGACATATGATCTCATGTTGATATTACCTCATTAAAAACCTTTATGAGAACCTATAAAGTAAACTCATGAAGGGAAAAAGAGTATAATATGATGCATTGAACAGGAACAATTCAGAAAGATACTCCCCCTGATTCTTGCAAAATTCGAAGTCATCACCTACCAAAACATAGAAGTTGGTAGAGACCCGCTGAACAAATCAGTCGCATGATTTGACTTGCAAGATATGCAATATAGTGATATTGCTTATTATGTAACCTGTTTGCATCCGGGCAACACGAGAAACATTATCGTTGAGATAATGGTTGGTGAATGTAGCCATGAGGTCTGTTTCGAAGACTCTTCATGAGAGGACTACCACACCTAGTAGGAATACTAAACTTGTCCACGATCTGACATAGTGGGGATCTGATCGATGTATCCAATGATATTGGTGTTCAGATTTCTCCGAAACTGAAAAACCAGGACAAGATGTTTCAAGCCTTGGAGATATCGAAAGATATTCTTGAGTACCAACCAATTGTGTTTGGTCGATCCAATGGCATATGGAACGTTGAGTCCCAATATCTCATTTCCATCATCTCTTGGTCTATGTAGATCTTTCTCTACGTCTAGAGAATGAACTACCATGAGAGTTATGGATGGATAAGATTTGTCCACAATGAATTTCTCCAATATATCATGGATATAAACAACATAGTATACCATAATGTATGAATGAAGGTGCTCAAGTTGTAGTAACGAGCGGTATTTTGGTTTACCCAAATCCTTCATTTTAAACTCCGTCATTTAGATGATTACGTGTGTCGTCATTGTAGACACACAGACATGGATAATCATCATTGTAGGATTAATCCTTGTGAATAAGGAACTCACTACGTCGGTTGTACCAAATGTACCGACAATAATAATAAGTCATATGGTGACTTATTGATTTTACACAATGTATGTTGCGTATTGCATTTCGATTCAGAATTGAGACTCCATCGGGAATCAATCATATATGTCTGAATCTAGTGATCGACATGGATATGTAATCACTACATCTATCAACTGCAGAGATAGATGATTTTGTACTGCTAATGATATAAGTTATCGGAAAGAGATTCCATCTCTGGAGAATAGTTGGGTATCTGCGTGAACCCTTGTGCTACAATACTTGCTCTTTGTATCACCACATCGTTGTTCTCAATTCTGTTTCCAGAAGAAAACTGGTCAAGGTATTGCTTATGAATACCTTCCCATTATTGAGCAAGATCATTTCTACCTAGATTATACCCTTTGCTTGAGTTCAGTCCGAGTGTTGTTCACACTTTGCCATGGCCATGGTCTTTGGATCTGAATCATTTGAAAGGTGTTTGCAATCTAGTTGAGAAATGTATGTCGATAATTGTAGACTTCCGCTTATATGATTCTCCAGAATCTATATATCAATGTATAGTTGATGAAAATATCGTTACCCATAGTGACTTCTCGCGATTTCCCAATGCGATTGAGTCAGGTATTCCGATGTCCCGGTCATTGTGTGCACTATGACCTGGGTTGGTGGAGGTTTCCCGTCCACTGGGTGTATACTACCCATTAGGTGTCTGTCAACGTAAAGTTGACATGCATTTACTGATTCAGAGGCCTTGATATCCTTGCTTGCAAGAAGCTGAATCCTGATGCACTGTTGTCGTACTTCTCCCCCCGTTGCTTTGAACGGGGAGTTGAGTGGTTTTAGTTGGTACCTTCACTCTTTCCGACATATTTTTGCAGGATTGTAGGATTGCGTGACACCTTTATAGTCAGTAAATGAATTTGGCAGGTTATTTGCAATGTGTTGCAAATCTTCTGAATGCATGGTTCAGATCTTTGAGTACGTGGATTTGAGGCAGAAATGTGTTGAACATTCCACTAATTTCCTGGCATTCTTTATGGTACTTGAAATCTCCCCCTAATGCCTGGAAATGTTCCTCATTGAATCAGCATACTGGCCTTGAACAACTCCCCATGTGAGGGGCTTGAGGTATTGACGGTAATACAGTTATTCCTCACATAGATCCCAACTATATGTTGAGGGGCCAATGATGTATGCCGGGTGGTGATATCGGCATGTAACCGAAGTACAGCAGATGGGAAATACTTGGTAGATTTCCACGAATCAAAGATAGAGGGGAATAATATATGCAGTTTGGTCATGAGTGTGTAAGACTACATGAATCCAATGTAAAGTTGGCAAGTTGCAATTCAAAGTAAAGATCATGCAATGAGCTCAATTCTCTGGATGGGATTCTACCAAACCATTTTGAGTCTAGACATTAAGACAAATTGCTAAACTTCAATCCGAGAGCCGTGGAGGAAGCACTCAAGGAGAATTCTGCAATGTTGTCCATCCGATTTTCTTGAAATCGATGTCAGGATAAAGCCAATGGTTTCGTGTGAATAAATCACACACTTAAGACCATCATGTAGATATGTCTTTTAGAACCATGGAGTACCTAAATAGTCTAGTCAATGGATGGGAAGAGCCACTTACCTCAACTTGATGCATTCAAGGAGTCTGAGTGGTTCAGCATAGACTTTAAGGTGTGCGGGCCTTAAAATTAGCTTCCTTGTGTCACTTGTAGTGCACATAAAAATCCAAATGTTGTTAGAATTTAGCATCATAATAATCATAAACTATTGGAATTGCTGATAGTTTCAGTTTCAACCCAATGTCTCGATGACCAAGGCACTCTGGAAAACTATCTCATACGCAACATGTGCTACGGGTTGCGTCGTATGTGCAGTACAATCCAGATGATACACAGAGAATGTGCTTGCCATATCCATTGCATATGGTAAAGAGAAGTTATTTCTCTTTGTTGTCATCATAAGTTTCACTATGGAAACTATTTTAACGGATACCTCTATAATTTAGTAGGGTACGAGTTAAACCCGGAAGCAATAAAGCATCCTGACGTTACTCGAGTACCCACAGGGACAGTAAATATGACTCGAGTTGAGCCAACAAATACCTCATCGCGTCTAGCGATTTTAAAATATCGCCTTTCTCTCAACGAGAGTGGAAACATTTCACTTCTCTGAGTATAGAGTTCGTGGTGCATATGTCCACATGGCACAAATCATCTTTCATCAGATTGACCCCGTAGAAGTCTATATATAGACATGAAGATTTTCAATATGAAAAACAATGTCAGATATATAGAATACATAGAAATATATTTGTACCAAAGTGCTGATACGGTATATTGTGATATACAATATATGATGACAACAATAATCATGTTCTTATTAGAACATCATAAATGGACATAAATAAATAGATCACTAAGGAGACTAAGAGACTAAATGTATAGTCTCCAAACACGTCGGTTGATGCATATTCAACCATCATGCTCTCCATGCTCATAGGGTTTCGTGACAACTTGATGGTGTCAGGTTGAGGGTTTGAAGTGAGTTTCAAACCATTACCCTTGAGGTCCATTGTGTCCCGGTGGCGTAGCTTGAATTGCACGCGCTATCACATGGGATGCAAGACTGATCTTGATGTCCATGACCCTCTTAAGTAAGTTGTGGCCATTGAGGGCAAGCGCCTCAAATTGTTAGCCACCGATTACTTATAGGGGCAAGCCAGAGATAATTAATTTACAAGAAGTAAATGAAAAACCATCATGGTTTTATAATAAGAATGCAAAAATTTGAATCAAATGTATAACTTGAAAATGCTCAACCTCAATTGTGGGAATATAACACACTGAAGATCATACAGATCTCATAGTAATAGAGATTGTCTGCACATGGGCAGTAGATCCAACTCATTACCTTGTGTTTTCCTAATATAATGAGGGAGATGTTATTTTCCAAAATTTACTAGTTTGTTGTGCGAGAGAAATCAATCTCGATCGCTGTGACATGTTCATGAAGAATGACAATGTGGTAAACACATAGAACATATCATCTCCGATGAAAAATCGGCAATTTATTTATATTACAGATTGTGTAATATAAATATATCTTAATGTTGCAAAATTAATAGATTTCAAGAAGGTGGCTCGAAATCATTAGTGTGAATCTCAAATTGCTAAGGATGACACCTTAAATTTTGCATATGTATTTGCAAGAAATTAAAAATCTCAATTGCAAATAGATGTATTAATCTCGACATGTGGTGAACATGGAAATATATACATCATAAAAATATTCCGGAATACTGCGTACTCAACAGAGAAACAGTACTGCAGAGGTACTGAATTTATCTTTGCAAAAGATGAGAAATATCAATTGCAAATGAACGTAATAAATCTCAACACGTGATAAACGTGGAAATGTATTACATCAACTTCTGGAATACATCTCGGTACTCAACAGAAAAATACTACCAATGTAGTGAATAATGATGATGTTGCAAACTTGATCTTCAAGTGAAAAACTTGAATTGTATGGACCTCAAATTAAAATGAGATGATATTGTATCAAGTTGCAAGATAATTCAGCGAGGTGAATTAATAATTTGCGCGAGAAAATTGATCTCAATCGCAATGAAATTGTTTTGCGAGAAAATGATAATTCTCAATCGCAAATCTATATTGTTGTGCGAGAAAACTTAATCTCAATCGCGGAAAACTTATTCTGGAATTTTAAAACTCAACAGAAAATGCATGTCAAGTATCAGCATACACATACTTCTGGAGTTTTAAAACTCAACAGAAAATACAGTAATTAACAGGGTCTAAAACAGGCAAGTACTAGTAAATAGTACTGTTAGTATTTTTCAAAATTAGCCTGGATCACTGTTTTACCCATTTTGCTAATTTCGCACAAACAGGGACCTCCATGCATAAATGGCAAAGCGATAAGGTTGCCTCTACTCTCTCTCATGTGCGGTTCCGGGATGGGGATTTTTCAACCGCCGTTTCGAGCGGCCTCGAGGGCTCGCCGGAGAAAGGAGAGGGAGTATCTTGTCGCGCCTCCGTAGGAGAACACGCTGGGCAGGCCTGGAGCGCTGGCTCGCTGCCACATCGCTGGTAGCCGTGCCGGAAGTCCCCGCCGCAGGACGCTGGAAAGCGCCGTCACGGGCTTGAGATGCCTGGACGCGGCCGCTTCGGGCTGTGCGGGAGGCCGCCCGGTCGCTAGACATGACCAAGACCGGAGGGACTCCAGCCGCGCTCTTCCTCGGAGGCACCTACGGCCGGTCGCCCGTAACACGGGCGACGGGAGGAACTCCAGTCGCGCTATTCCTCGTCAAAGGAGTCGCCAGGTAGGCGGATGCCAGGCACGGCCCGAGCCGCGAGTTCTCTCGCGGGCAGTGCCGCTGGTCGACGGCGGGCTGCCGCTGCTCGACGCTGTGAAGGCGGAGGCCACGAGGCGCCGGCGAGTGCCTGTGTGCGGCGAGGGCGCCGCTGCGGCGCGGGCCGGGCGAGGCCTGGTGCAGGGCGGGCGCGCGCGAAGGCGGCCACGGCCTGGCGCTGCTGGCCACAGCTTGGCGCAGGGGCCCGGCCATGGGTGTGGCGCGGGCGCGGCCGGGCGGCGGGGGCGCATGGCGTGACTACATCAACATCGACGACTGCGGCGTCGGAGGAGTCGCTCATGACGCGCATGCCGGAGGGCGACCCTATAGAGGGCCGGCGCCGTCAATCTGCGCGGATGCGCGTTTTGGAGAGGGACGCGAAGCCGATGGTTCCGGTCGCCCAGTCCAGCGCGGGGTCGAGGCCAGACGCTGATGGCAAGATGGCGATGAGCACCACCACCAGTCCAGCGAAGATGGGAATGAAGTAAGGCATCGTACCTTTCGTTGATTCACGTTCTATAAAGAGAATTTTGGATCGACGGATGCCAATGCCCTTGTTCTTCATTCTCTCGTTCACTTCATGATGCAAGGCTGCCACTGGAAAGCGTTTCCGCCGGGCTGAGGCCGTCCAATTAACGAGCGCTGCCATAGACGGGGAGCGCTGCCGCAGACGGAGAACGCCATACCGATGGATTCGCTCCGCCGGGAGCGTGCTGATAACGTGTTGTAAAGTGAAGTCGAGAGAAACAATAGACAGATATGTAAAGTGAATGGTTGTCCTTATTGATGATTGAGTACAAGTATATATAGCCCCGAGGGGATACATCCAACAGACGCGATGGTCCGAAGAGACACGAGCGAACAGTCGTGTCCCTCGCACATGGCGGTTAGAGATAGTGGAGATTCTCCATAATTAACACATGGGTTAATTAATCTCAACAGCAGATACCAAAACACATAAGAATATGAAATAAACAGTATATGCCCTATCAGAGTAACTATGACAAATATAGCTCCATCTGGACATACATCCATAGCTGAAACATAAAGTTCATCATGTAGGGCTCTTCGAAAATATAGCTCCATCTGGACACTACTACCCTAAACAAGCGTCCCAGAAAATATTACGTCAATCACCTGACTTCCAGAATGCACATCTGAAGAGAGCAAGTGATCCAGTAGAAATATTTTGCTTATTACAAAACCATTCAAACAGAAAATTTGCATTGCATTGTTCACTTGCGTGAAATGTTTGTACCGTTATTACAATTAGCTGATCATTGGGCTATTTTGCAACCAGCTATTTTAACAATCACAGCAGATTCAATTCGTGGTGTTCGTTACTGAATTGCAGATTTTTCATTCAAGTTCAGAATTGGGTCAAGTAACCTCTTCCAGAACAAAACAACAGCTTGTTACTCCAGAGTAGAAATTGTGGGGTGTTATTCCAGCTTGATTAGATATTGTCGCGTGGTTGCAGCACATTGTGAAATCTCGCTATTTAACTCCCATCTCGTAGGAACAAAGAGACGAAGCTGATGACAACACACCTCTTCCACAAATCAGAAAAACTTGCGAGAGGATAAAACAGAGACAAAAGGAAGAGCAATCTTTCAACAGACTATCAAAGAAACTCAGACGGATTGGTGACATCACAGAATAAGAAACTAAAACAGATGATAGATCATGGCTGATATCGGTATAACAGGTTTTTCAGTCATGAATTTTCAGAAGCAGAACTGGCTTGTTTGCTTGAAGTGTTTATCATCACCACCATGTACAAAAAAATTATCAACAAAAATGATGAGAAAAAAAACAGGGATTCAGGATTTGTAGTGGCTCATATTAAGAAATTCAACCATGTTTTCCCTTGTACTTCACGAGTTAATCAGAAGCGCGGGTAAGATTCTAATCACTGCCAAAGAACCCAAGATACGGAATAAAAACAGAGGAAAAAAAGATGTGATGTGAATGTATCCGTTACTCTGACACAGGCTGCTCATCCACGCGTAGTGTCACGGCCTGCAACACTGAACGGCGGTGTCGATCTAGCACAGCATTGGGGCTTTCCTTCATCACAGCAGACCGAGATCCGTCCAACAAGCCCGGGGTTAGCATCGTGCAGAAACCAAACAGAGGATCTAACAGATTATGAACCAGCTTCAGCCGGACAGCATGTTCTTTCAAAATAAGCTCACACACCTAAGTAGCAAGCAATGAATTTCAAACAAAAAAAAAGTGCCATAGCATATATTATTGCTTGCGCAAAGATCGGAATCATACCTCTAGCAGGCATTGTCTTCTGTTACCTAAACAGCTGTCATTTCTACTTTACTGAAATAGAGACTTTCATTGATACTTGAATTATTGACCTGGCTAGCGCTAACGCTTTGCAAGGTAATTGGAGACTGGTCCGCTTGAAATCGCTAAGCTGTCACGAGGATCCATCCCAGACCCATTATCACACATTATTGATTACAGTTACAAAATACTCCCTCTGTCCCAAAATATAAGAACGTTTTTGACACTAGTGCAGTGTCAAAAACGTTCTTATATTATGGGACGGAGGTAGTAATTACGTTTTCCACAAGGGAAAGAATAGAGGGAAATTAAGAAGGATCAGAATTAGCTCTCGCCTGGCAGGGCGAAAGCAGTTATGGCAACTACAAATGTTATTTTTATCACCGTTGCCGTATTATTACAGAAATATCAGACAGCGCTACCAAAATGAGTTAATGCCAGATACCAAAACACTCATTTTTTGGCTACCTGCTACTCCCTCCGTCCCAAAATTCTTGTCTTCAATTTGTTCAAATACGGATGTATCTAGTCACGTCTTAGTGTTAGGTACTTTCCTATCTAGAAAAATTTAAGACAAGAATTTTGGGACGGAGGGAGTACATAAGAATAAGAAATGAAATAACAGTATTTGCCCTATCAGAGTAACTATGACAAATAGAGCTCCATCTGGACATACATCCATAGCTAAAACATAAAATTCATCATGTAGGGCTGTGGGAATAAAGACCAGCAGAAAATACAGAAACTACTACCATAAACAAGTGTACCAGAAGAAATTTCGTCGAACGTCTTCAAAATGCACATCTGAAGAAAGCAAGTGATATCCAGTAGAAACATTTTGCTTATTACTGAACCTTTCAAACACAAAATAAAGTTCGCGCTTCAATGGTTGTAAGTAGATTGGGAATAGAACCACACTTTGTAAATATCTTGGCAAATTTGAAGTGTTGAATTGAGTGCAATGTCCGTACCGTTTTTTACATAATTGGGCTGTTTAGCGACCAGCTATTTTTAGAATTCACACCAGATTCAATTCATGGCGTTTGTTACTGAATTGCAGATTTTTCATTATTCAGAATTAATTCCAGGCAACTTCTTTCAGAACGAAACTACAGCCTGTTACTCCAGAGTAGAAGTTGTTTGCCGGCATGCAGGGGGGTCATTCTAGCTTCAGTAGATAGCGTGGTTGCAGCACAAATTTGTGAAATCTCGTGTCGTTATTTAACTCCCATCTCGTAGGAAGAAAGAGACGAAGCTGATGACAACACACACTCTACCGAGATTTTCAGCCTCTTCCACAAATCAGAAAAACTTGCGAGAGGATAGTTAAACTCGGCAACAACCGAAACTAAAGCCAGTGATAAAACAGATACAAAAGGAAGAACAATCTTTCATCAAACCATCAATGAAACTTGGACGGATTGGTAATATCAAAGAATAAGAAACTAAAGCAGATGATAGATCATGGCTCAGATCGGTATAACAGGTTTTTCAATCATGAATTTTCAGAAGCAGAACTGGCATGTTTGCTTGAAGTGTTTATCATCACTGCCATGTACAAAAAGTTCAACAAAAATGATGAGAAAAAACAGGGATTCCGGATTTGTAGTGGCTCATATTAAGAAATTCAACCATGTTTTCCCTTGTACTTCACGAATTAATCAGAAGCGCGGGTAAGATTCTAATCACTGCCACCAAACAATCCAAGATCCGAAGCAAAAACAGAGGAAACCGAATGTGTTGCGAATGTATCCGTTACTCTGACACAGGCTGCTCATCCACGCGTAGTGTCGCGGCCTGCAACACTGAACGGCGGTGTGGATCTAGCACAGCATTGGGGCTTTCCTTCATCACAGCGGACCTGGGTCCGTCCGACAAGCCCGGGGTTAGCATCGTGCAGAACAAGAAAATTACTCATCGGCAAGAGAAGAACGAGCAAAATTAAAAAAGAAGTGTACGCAAGCAACAATCATATTGCCTACGGGGAGCCATGGCAATTGAAACGATTTCTTGACGCGTCGGTCTATCCCCTCATCGCGAAGATCGGCGGCATGGGAGCCGCCACCTTATCAAGAACCGAGAGAGGAAAACGCAAATAAGCAGAATCGAACAAGCAAAAAGTATGAAGAAAATGCGGAGGGAAGAGAGAGGGCGAGATCGAGAGGTCGGGGATGAAGATGCCGCGGGGGCGGGGGGGGGGGGGGGGGGGGGGGGGGGGGGGG
>LR738715.1:821845129-821962023 GCA_902687465.1 Secale cereale
GGCGGCGGCCACTGGGAACCCTAGGAGGGCGGTGGGTTGGGATGATATCTTCGGAGTTTATTTATAGCCTCGCTGGCGGCGAGTGGAAGGAGAGGCCGTGGCGCGACGTGGGAATGGAGAAAACCTAGGAGGAGGAGGCTTCGCGGGCCTCTCTGGATTGCTGACTGTTTATTCGGGAGATGGGCTGGGGTGGTAAAATTAGGCCCTGTGTAGGTCGAGAGCGTGGGCCTGGAATATCTTTTGTGTACGGTGCATTTTTGGTTTCTTTTTTTTTTAGGGGCAGTGCAATTTTTGGCTAAAAAAGATTGTTGTGTAGGCGCACGGCTCGCTTTTCTTTCTTCTTTCTTCCACACAAAGAAAGAAAAGGCAATCTAGCCAGCCATTATGAGTTTTCTTCCCCCGAAGTCCTCTGGCGGCTCCCCTTCGCCGTTGATCTCGGTCGTCGGTTGTGAAGGCGATCGCCACACATGTGGATAGTGTAGTTTTAGGTTTTAGGCCCTAGTTTTTTTTTTTTTTGTTCATTGTCTTCGCTCCAGCGGCGATGATTGCGGCATTGAATAAAGAATCTTCAGATCCTTCCCCGACGAGGCGATCGGCCTTATGGTTGGAGATCCTCGCTCTTTGATCCTCTGACTTCACGGGCAGCCTCTGCCTCGCCCTAGCCAGCCGCCGCCTACCCAAAAAGTTAGGGTTTCTCTGCCTCCCGTCGGCGCCGGCGCCGGTCCACCCCATCTCCTGTGGCCTTAGGGCTATGGGGCGGAGTGGATCCCGACCCTTGCCGGTGGGAGGGCTCCGTTTTTAGATCCTTTTTCAATATTTGTTAGGGTTTGTGTCCTATTCAGGAAGACGAGACGGCGGCGACTCCCTGAAGATGGAATAAAGGTCTCCCCGCCTAGCCCCCGTTCCGGTGATGCGTCTAGCATCGTAGGTGGGCGTGTGGAGGTGTGTCTCCGGTGGATCTGTCTTTGGTGGATTTGCTCGGATCGGTTCGTCGTTCGTCTTTGTTCGTGTGTCTTCGGATTGGATCATTCTTATCTACAATCTTCATCGGCGGTGGTTGCTATGCTGGCTCGTTGGTTCTATGGGGCCTTAGCACGACGACTTCCCGACTGTCTAGTACAACAAGGTTTGCCCGGCTCCGGCGAGGGAGGGGCGATGACAGCGGCGCGCCTTCGGCTCGCTTCAGTGCTTGTAGTCGTCGCTAGGTGGTCTACATATCTGGATGTAATTTTTATTATTTTTAGTGTTCGTTGTACTACCATGATTGAAGATGAATAGATCGGAGTTTTATCCCGCAAAAAAAAAAGTAAGGATGGCATGACGGCGTTGACACCCTCATAGTGGACTTGTGACCTCGGGCTCCGCCGTTGCGATTGCGTTTGCTCTAGCGCTGGCGGGGAGCTTGGGAGATAGTCCACGAGCGGATGCAGATTGTAGTCTGCATCAACGGCATCTGGAAGATGATAGATCGTGTGCTGGGTTTGTGGTTCATGGCTGGCAGGTATGGTTTCCTCCTCCGACGTCTTGGTTGTGTGGGGGCGCCATATATGGAGTTCGTGAAGGAAATATGCCCTAGAGGCAATAATAAAGATGTTATTTGTATTTCCTTATATCATGATAAATGTCTTTTATTCATGCTAGAATTGTATTAACCGGAAACTTAGTACATGTGTGAATACATAGACAAAACAGTATGTCCCTAGTATGCCTCTACTAGACTAGCTCATTGATCAAAGATGGTTATGTTTCCTAGCCATAGACATGAGTTGTCATTTGGTCAACGGGATCACATCATTAGGAGAATGATGTGATGGACAAGACCCATCCGTTAGCATAGCACTATGATCGTTTAGTTTTACTGCTATTGCTTTCTTCATGACTTATACATGTTCCTATGACTATGAGATTATGCAACTCCCGAATACCGTAGGAACACCTTGTGTGCTATCAAACGTCACAACGTAACTGGGTGATCATAAAGATGCTCTATAGGTGTCTTCGAAAGTATTCGTGGTGTTGGCATAGATCAAGATTAGGATTTGTCACTCCGAGTGTCGGAGAGGTATCTCTGGGCCCTCTCGGTAACACACATCACAATAAGCCTTGCAAGCAAAAGACTAATGAGTTAGTAACGAGATGATGAGTTACGGAACGAGTAAAGAGACTTGCCAGTAACGAGATTGAACTAGGTATAGAGATACCGACGATCGAATCTCGGGCAAGTAACATACCGTTGACAAAAGGAACAACGTATGTTGTTATGCGGTTCTGACCGATAATAGATCTTCGTAGAATATGTAGGAGCCAATATGAACATCCAGGTTCCGCTATTGGTTATTGACCAGAGATGAGTCTCGGTCATGTCTACATAGTTCTCGAACCCGTAGGGTCCGCACGCTTAACGTTTGATGACGATCGGTATTATGAGTTTATGAGTATTGATGTACCGAAGGTAGTTCGGAGTCCCGGATGAGATCACGGACATGACGAGGAGTCTCGGAATGTCCGAGACATAAAGATTGATATATTGGACGACTATATTCGGACACCGGAAGTGTTCCGGGAAAGTTTCGGATTTATCGGGATTGCCGGAGGGGGTTACCGGAACCCCCTACGAGAGGGGATGGTCCATAGTGGGCCTAAAGGGAATGAGAGAGCCAGCCCATAGGGCTGGCCGGCGTCCCCACCTAGGGTTCCTAGTTGGACTAGGATTGGGGGGGGGCACCTCTCCTATTCCTTTCCCTCTTCTTTCTTTTGGTGAATCCTACTAGGAATAGGATTGCAATCCTATTCCTAGTAGGACTCCTTCCCTAGCCGCACCAGGAGAAGTTGGCCGGCCTCCCTCCCTTGCTCCTTTATATACGGGGGCAAGGGGGCACTCAAAGACACACAAGTTGAATTGTTTTAGCCGTGTGCGGTGCCCCCCTCCACAGAATCACACCTCGGTCAAACCGTCGCGGAGCTTAGGCAAAGCCCTGCGCCGGTGAACACATCATATCCGTCACCACGCCGTCGTGCTGACGAAACTCTCCCGTGAAGCTCAACTGGATCAAGAGCTCGTGGGACGTCATCAAGCTGAATGTGTGCTGAACGCGGAGGTGCCGTACGTTCGGTGCTTGATCGGTTGGATCGCGAAGAAGTTCGACAACATCGACCGCGTCACTTGACGCTTCCGCTCCCGGTCTACGAGGGTACGTAGACACACTCTTCCCTCTCGTTGCTATGCATCTGGTAGATAGATCTTGCGTGATCGTAGGAAAATTTTAAAATACTACGTTCCCCAACAGTGGTATCAGAGCCAGGTCTATGCGTAGATGATATGCACGAGTAGAACACAATGAGTTGTGGGCGATACTAGTCGTACTGCTTACCAGCATGTCATACTTTGCTTCGGCGGTATTGTGAGATGAAGCGGCCCGGACCGACATTACGCGTACGCTTACGCGAGATTGGTTTCACCGCTACGAGCACTCGTTGCTTAAAGGTGACTGGCGGGTGTCTGTCTCTCTCACTTTAGCTGAATCAAGTGTGGCTACGCCCGGTCCTTGTGAAGGTTAAAACAGCACATACTTGACGAAACATCGTTGTGGTTTTGTATGCGTAGGTAAGAACGGTTCTTGCTAAGCCCGTAGCAGCCACGTAAAACTTGCAACAACAAAGTAGAGGACGTCTAACTTGTTTTTGCAGGGCATGTTGTGATGTGATATGGTCAAGACATGATGAGTTATACGGTTTTGTATGAGATGATCATGTTTTGTAAAGTTATCGGCAACTGGCAGGAGCCATATGGTTGTCGCTTTATTGTATGAAATGCAATCGCCATGTAATTGCTTTACTTTATCACTAAGCGGTAGCGATAGTCGTAGAAGCAATAGTTGGCGAGACGACAACTATGCTACGATGGAGATCAAGGTGTCGCGCCGGTGACGAAGGTGATCATGACGGTGCTTTGGAGATGGAGATCAAAAGCACAAGATGATGATGGCCATATCATGTCACATATTTTGATTGCATGTGATGTTTATCTTATTATGCTTCTTATTTTGCTTAGAACGACGGTAGCATTATAAGATGACCCCTTACTAAATTTCAAGGTATAAGTGTTCTCCCTGAGTATGCACCGTTGCGAAAGTTCGTCGTGTCGAGACACCACGTGATGATCGGGTGTGATAAGCTCTACATTCAAATACAACGGGTGTAAGCCAGTTTTGCACATGCAGAATACTCAGGTTAAACTTGACGAGCCTAGCATATACAGATATGGCCTCGGAACACTGGAGACCGAAAGGTCGAGCGTGAATCATATAGTAGATATGATCAACATAAGATGTTCACCATTGAAACTACTCCATCTCACGTGATGATCGGACATGGTTTAGTTGATTTGGATCACGTGATCATTTAGATGACCAGAGGGATGTCTATCTAAGTGGGAGTTCTTTAAATTAATATGATTAAATTGAACTTTAATTTATCATGAACTTAGTCCTGATAGTTTTGCATATCTATGTCGTTGTAGATCAATGGCCCGTGCTACCGTTCCTTTGAATTTTAATGCATTCCTAGAGAAAGCTAAGTTGAAAGATGATGGTAGCAATTACACGGACTGGGTCCGTAACCTGAGGATTATCCTCATTGCTGCACAGAAGAATTATGTCCTTGAAGCACCACTAGGTGACAAGCCCCCTCCCGCTAATATAGACGCTTTGAACGTCTGGCAGTCGCGGTCTGATGACTACACGATAGTTCAGTGTGCCATGCTTTACGGCTTAGAACCGGGACTTCAACGACGTTTTGAACGTCTTGGACCATATGAGATGTTCCAGGAGTTGAAGTTAATATTTCTAGCAAATGCCCGGATTGAGAAATATAAGATTTCCAATAAGTTCTACAGCTGCAAGATGGAGGAGAATAGTCCTATCAGTGAACACTTGCTCACAATGTATGGGCACTATAATCATATGACTCAACTTGGTTGCCAAGTTGATGAGAATAGTGTTATTGATAGAATTCTTCAATCACTGCCACCAAGCTATAATGGCTTCGTGATGAACTATAATATGCAAGGGATGCAAAAGACAATTCTCGAGCTCTTCGCTATGCTCACAGCTGCGGAGGTAGAAATCAAAAAGGAGCATCAAATGTTGATGGTTAACAATACCACTAGTTTCAAGAAAAAGGGCAAGGAAGGGATTTTCAAGGAGAATAGCAAGATTGTTGCTGCTCTCGCAGAAAAACTCAAGTATGGAACCAAGCCTGAAACTGAGTGCTTCTACTGCAAGGGGACTGGACACTGGAAGCGGAACTGCCCCAAGTTTTTGGCGGATAAGAAGGATGGCAAGGTGAACAAAGGTATATGTGATATACATGTTATTGATGTGTACCTTACTAATACTCGTAGTAGTACCTAGGTATTTGATAACGGTTCAGTTGCTAATATTTGTAACTCGAAACAGGGACTACGGATTAAACGAAGATTAGCTAAGGACGAGGTGACGATGCGCGTGGGAAACAGTTCCAGAGTCGATGTGATCGCCGTCGGCACGCTACCTCTACATCTACCTTCGGGATTAGTTTTAGACCTAAATAATTGTTATTTGGTGCCAGCGTTAAGCATGAACATTATATCTGGATCTTGTTTATTGCGAGACGGTTATTCATTTAAATCAGAGAATAATGGTTGTTCCATTTTAATGAATAATATCTTTTATGGTCATGCACCCTTAAAGAGTGGTCTATTCTTATTGGATCTCGATTGTAGTGATACACATATTCATAATATTGAAACCAAAAGATGCAAGGTTAATAATGATAGTGAAACTTATTTGTGGCACTGCCGTTTAGGTCATATTGGTGTAAAACGCATGAAGAAACTCCATAATGATGGACTTTTGGAATCACTTGATTATGAATCACTTGGTGCTTGCGAACCATGCCTCATGGGCAAGATGACTAAAACTCCGTTCCCCGGAACTATGGAGCGAGCAACAGATTTATTGGAAATCATACATACTGATGTATGTGGACCAATGAGTGTTGATGCTCGCGGCGGGTATCGTTATTTTCTGACCTTCACTGATGATTTGAGCAGATATGGGCATATCTACTTAATGAAACACAAGTCTGAAACATTTGAAAAGTTCAAAGAATTTCAGAGTGAAGTAGAGAATCATCGTAACAAGAAAATAAAGTTTCTACGATCTGATCGTGGAGGAGAATATTTGAGTTACGAGTTTGGTCTTCATTTGAAACAATGTGGAATAGTTTCACAACTCACGCCACCCGGAACACCACAGCGTAATGGTGTGTCCGAACGTCGTAACCGTACTTTATTAGATATGGTACGATCTATGATGTCTCTTACCGATTTACCACTATCGTTTTGGGGATATGCTTTAGAGACAGCTGCATTCACGTTAAATAGGGCACCATCTAAATCCGTTGATACGACACCTTATGAACTATGGTTTGGCAAGAAACCAAAGTTGTCGTTTCTTAAAGTTTGGGGCTGCAATGCTTATGTGAAAACACTTCAACCTGATAAGCTCGAACCCAAGTCGAAAAAATGTGTCTTCATAGGATACCCAAAAGAGACTGTTGGGTACACCTTCTATCACAGATCCGAAGGCAAAATATTCGTTGCTAAGAACGGATCCTTTCTAGAAAAAGAGTTTCTCTCGAAAGAAGTGAGTGGGAGGAAAGTAGAACTTGATGAGGTAATTGTACCTTCTCCCGGATTGGAAAGTAGTACATCACAGGAAATTGTTCCAGTGATTCCTACACCAATTAGTGAGGAAGTTAATGATAATGATCATGAAACTTCGGATCAAGTTTCTACTGAACGTCGTAGATCAACCAGAGTACGTTCCGCACCAGAGTGGTACGGTAACCCAGTTCTGGAAATCATGTTACTAGACCATGATGAACCTACGAACTATGAGGAGGCGATGATGAGCCCAGATTCCGCAAAATGGCTTGAAGCCATGAAATCTGAGATGGGATCCATGTATGAGAACAAAGTGCGGACTTTGGTTGACTTGCCCGATGATCGGCAAGCCATCAAAAATAAATGGATCTTCAAGAGGAAGACCGACGCAGACGGTAATATTACTGTTTACAAAGCTCGACTTGTTGTGAAAGGTTTTCGACAAGTTCAAGGAGTTGACTACGATGAGACTTTCTCACCTGTAGCGATGCTTAAGTCTGTCCGAATCATGTTAGCAATTGCCGCATTTTATGATTATGAAATCTGGCAAATGGATGTCAAAACTGCATTCCTAAATGGATATCTCAAAGAAGAGTTGTATATTATGCAACCAGAAGGTTTTGTCGATCCAAAAGGTGCTGACAAAGTATGCAAGCTCCAGCGATCCATCTATGGACTGGTGCAAGCATCTCGGAGTTGGAATATACGCTTTGATGAGGTGATCAAAGCATATGGTTTTATACAGACTTTTGGAGAAGCCTGTATTTACAAGAAAGTGAGTGGGAGCTCTGTAGCATTTCTAATATTATATGTAGATGACATATTGTTGATTGGAAATGATATAGAATTTCTGGATAGCATAAAAGGATACTTGAATAAAAGTTTTTCGATGAAAGACCTCGGAGAAGCTGCTTACATATTAGGCATCAAAATCTATAGAGATAGATCAAGATGCTTAATTGGACTTTCACAAAGCACATACCTTGATAAGATTTTGAAGAAGTTCAAAATGGATCAGTCAAAGAAAGGGTTCTTGCCTGTTTTACAAGGTATGAAGTTGAGTAAGACTCAATGCCCGACCACTGCAGAAGATATAGAGAAAATGAAAGTCATTCCCTATGCCTCAGCCATAGGATCTATCATGTATGCAATGCTGTGTACCAGGCCTGATGTGTGCCTTGCTATAAGTCTAGCAGGGAGGTACCAAAGTAATCCAGGAGTGGATCACTGGACAGCGGTCAAAAACATCCTAAAGTATCTGAAAAGAACAAAGGATATGTTTCTCGTGTATGGAGGTGACAAAGAGCTCGTCGTAAACGGTTACGTCGATTCTAGCTTTGACACTGATCCGGATGACTCAAAGTCACAAACCAGATATGTATTTTTATTGAACGGTGGAGCTGTCAGTTGGTGCAGTTCCAAGCAGAGCGTCGTGGCGGGATCTACGTGTGAAGCGGAATACATAGCTGCTTCGGAAGCAGCGAATGAAGGAGTCTGGATGAAGGAGTTCATATCCGATCTAGGTGTAATACCTAGTGCATCGGGTCCAATGAAAATCTTTTGTGACAACACTGGAGCCATAGCCTTGGCAAAGGAATCCAGGTTTCACAAGAGAACAAAGCACATCAAAAGACGCTTCAATTCCATCCGCGATCTAGTCAAGGAGGGAGACATAGAGATTTGCAAAATACATACGGATCTGAATGTTGCAGACCCGTTGACTAAGCCTCTTCCACGGGCAAAACATGATCAGCACCAGGACTCCATGGGTGTGAGGATCATCACTTTGTAATCTAGATTATTGACTCTAATTCAAGTGGGAGACTGAAGGAAATATGCCCTAGAGGCAATAATAAAGATGTTATTTGTATTTCCTTATATCATGATAAATGTCTTTTATTCATGCTAGAATTGTATTAACCGGAAACTTAGTACATGTGTGGATACATAGACAAAACAGTATGTCCCTAGTATGCCTCTACTAGACTAGCTCATTGATCAAAGATGGTTATGTTTCCTAGCCATAGATATGAGTTGTCATTTGATCAACGGGATCACATCATTAGGAGAATGATGTGATGGACAAGACCCATCCGTTAGCATAGCACTATGATCGTTTAGTTTTACTGCTATTGCTTTCTTCATGACTTATACATGTTCCTATGACTATGAGATTATGCAACTCCCGAATACCGTAGGAACACCTTGTGTGCTATCAAACGTCACAACGTAACTGGGTGATCATAAAGATGCTCTACAGGTGTCTTCGAAAGTATTCGTGGTGTTGGCATAGATCAAGATTAGGATTTGTCACTCCGAGTGTCGGAGAGGTATCTCTGGGCCCTCTCGGTAACACACATCACAATAAGCCTTGCAAGCAAAAGACTAATGAGTTAGTCACGAGATGATGAGTTACGGAACGAGTAAAGAGACTTGCCAGTAACGAGATTGAACTAGGTATAGAGATACCGACGATCGAATCTCGGGCAAGTAACATACCGTTGACAAAAGGAACAACGTATGTTGTTATGCGGTTCTGACCGATAATAGACCTTCGTAGAATATGTAGGAGCCAATATGAACATCCAGGTTCCGCTATTGGTTATTGACCGGAGATGAGTCTCGGTCATGTCTACATAGTTCTCGAACCCATAGGGTCCGCACGCTTAACGTTTGATGACGATCGGTATTATGAGTTTATGAGTATTGATGTACCGAAGGTAGTTCGGAGTCCCGGATGAGATCACGGACATGACGAGGAGTCTCGGAATGTCCTAGACATAAAGATTGATATATTGGACGACTATATTCGGACACCGGAAGTGTTCCGGGAAAGTTTCGGATTTATCGGGATTGCCGGAGGGGGTTACCGGAACCCCCTACGAGAGGGGATGGTCCATAGTGGGCCTAAAGGGAAAGAGAGAGCCAGCCCATAGGGCTGGCCGGCGCCCCCACCTAGGGTTCCTAGTTGGACTAGGATTGGGGGGGGGGGCGCCACCTCTCCTATTCCTTTCCCTCTTCTTTCTTTTGGTGAATCCTACTAGGAATAGGATTGCAATCCTATTCCTAGTAGGACTCCTTCCCTAGCCGCACCAGGAGAAGTTGGCCGGCCTCCCTCCCTTGCTCCTTTATATACGGGGGCAAGGGGGCACCCAAAGACACACAAGTTGAATTGTTTTAGCCGTGTGCGGTGCCCCCCTCCACAGAATCACACCTCGGTCATACCGTCGCGGAGCTTAGGCGAAGCCCTGCGCCGGTGAACACATCATATCCGTCACCACGCCGTCGTGCTGACGAAACTCTCCCGTGAAGCTCAACTAGATCAAGAGCTCGTGGGACGGCATCAAGCTGAACGTGTGCTGAACGCGAAGGTGCCGTACGTTCGGTGCTTGATCGGTTGGATCGCGAAGAAGTTCGACAACATCAACCGCGTCACTTGACGCTTCCGCTCCCGGTCTACGAGGGTACGTAGACACACTCTTCCCTCTCGTTGCTATGCATCTGGTAGATAGATCTTGCGTGATCGTAGGAAAATTTTAAAATACTACTGTCCCCAACAGTTCGATGGCAGGTATGGTTTCCTACCCCGACGTCCCAGTCTGATTCGTTTACTCGCAATGGTTTCACATTTGATGAGCCACCCTGGAGGTCCGCAAAGTTGCATATCAACGATGGAGCCGTGTTAAGTTTGGGTGAGGATGTGATCTGTCATTTCTTTTCTTTGATGATTGTTGTGGTGATGTCGGAGGCAGATGACGGACGTTGCTGTCAAGCTCAGGGGATTCTTCGGTCTTCATTGTAATATTTTTCTTGACTGATGTTTCTTTGTGTAAAGGCTACCGTTCTGCTATCTTTTCCATTTTGTTAGGTCGATGTCTACGTGGCTTGTACTATGATCTTTATGATATAAATGTGACATGTATTTCCATGCAATATATATATTATATATTACAATAGCCTTTCATAACATTCTCTCTTGAAAAAGGCATTTTGTACCATGACATGTTTTTTAACTCAAAACTCCAGTTTGTTGTGAACCATTAAGACCCTCTGAAAGATCGTGGATATCGCCTAGAGGGGGGTGAATAGACGCTTAAAATAATTACGGTTTAGGCTTGAACAAATGCGGATAAAACTAGCTTTAATTTGCCAAGCACAAAACCTAAAATAATTAGGCTAACATATGTGCACCAACAACTTATGCTAAGCAAGATAAACAACTAAGGAATAGCAAGATATATAATAAGAAACAATATGGCTATCACAAAGTAAAGTGCGTAAGTAAATGGCTCGGGTAAAAGATAACAGAGGCACGCGGAGACGACGATGTATCCCGAAGTTCACACCCCTGGGGATGCTAATCTTCGTTTGGAGTGGTGTGGAGGCACAATGCTCCCCAAGAAGACACTAGGGCCACTATAATCTCCTCACGCCCTCGCACAATGCAAGATGTCATGATTCCCCTAGGGTGTGTTTGGTTTAGGAACGAAGTGGAATGGAATGGAATGGTTACATTCCACCGGAATGGGTCGGTTCCATTCCCGTGTTTGGTTGGGGATAAAACGTCGAATGTAATGGTTAGATTTCAGTGTTCGGTTTGAAGAGTTGGAATGGAACGTAACTAGAATTGCAATGCAATCTCAGCACAGAGCATCTAGATGAAGCATCAATCAAGCAATGACAAGCTAGAAAAAGTCAATCGTTTCACTTGTCCCGACTTTTGTCCTTGTCCGCCGCTGATGCTTGCCAACGCCGCCACTGATGCTCTGCTATTTATGCTGCTTGTTGCCTCGGCCGCTCCCTGCTGCTGCTGCTGCCCATGTGTGGCCATCACCGGCAAGCTAGCTACTGCCCCTTCCGCCGCTGCGAAACGACAGAAGGAAGACGAATTAGATGGCCACGCGATCTGCTGCTGCATGTCCGCTGCAACGAATGGGATGCCTCAGCTCGTCCCGGCCGGGGCGGCTGCGAGAGCGCGGTGAGCAGTGCCAGCGCGAGGATGGGGCGGGAGTGGCCGGCGGCGCAGATCGGAGGAGGAGGCCCGGTGGCGCTGGGAGGTAAGAGAGAGGGGGAGAGGTGCCACACGACAGAGGGGAGGAGTGCGCGAACCGGTTCCGCGTGATTCCTCCGATTTGGAGGTATCGCTGCGTTCCGGATCTGGGCCGAATATCCGTTCGATGGGAACCACTGGGTTCCATTCCAATCATCAACTAAACGCTAGAACGAGGCCCAGGAACGGGTCCGACCCATGCCATTCCAGTTGGTGACTGAAACCGAACACACCCCTAAGGGACCCTTGAGGGTGGTCACCGAACCCGTACAAATGGCAACCCTTGAGGGCGGTCACCGAACACATACACTTAGGCAACCCTTGGGGGCGGTCACCGAACACATACACTTTGGCAACCCTTGGGGACGGTCACCGGAACCCGTCAAATTGCTCGGGGCAATCTCCACAACCTAATTGAAGACCCCGACGCTTGCTCGGAGCTTTACACCACAATGATTGAGCTCCGAACACCACCGACCGTCTTAGGCACCAAGGCACCCAAGAGGAACAAGCTCAATGATACCAAGCACCCAAGAGTAATAAGCTTCTCAACTTTTCACTTTCACGTATCACCGTGGAGAACTCAAACCGATGCAACTAATGCAATGGCAAGGGCACACGGAGTGCCCAAGTCCCTCACTCTCAAATCCCACCAAATCAACAAAAGCTATGGAGGAATATGAGAGGAAGAAAAAGAAAGAGAGCACCAAGAACTCTAAGATCTAGATCCAAGGGGTTTCCCTCACATAGAGGAGAAAGTGATTGGTGGAAATGTGGATCTAGATCTCCTCTCTCTTTCCCTCAAAAAACTAGCAAGAATCCATGGAGGGATTGAGAGATAGCGAGCTCTAAGAAGGTCAATAATGGGGGAAGAACAAGAGCTACAGATATGAGGTTCAATGGGGAAGAAGACCCCCTTTTGTAGGTGGGGAAAATCATGTTGGGGAACGTAGTATTTTAAAATTTTCCTACGATCACGCAAGATCTATCTACCAGATGCATAGCAACGAGAGGGAAGAGTGTGTCTACGTACCCTTGTAGACCGGGAGCGGAAGCGTCAAGTGACGCGGTTGATGTTGTCGAACTTCTTCGCGATCCAACCGATCAAGCACCGAACGTACGGCACCTACGCGTTCAGCACACGTTCAGCTTGATGACGTCCCACGAGCTCTTGATCCAGTTGAGCTTCACGGGAGAGTTTCATCAGCACGACGGCGTGGTGACGGATATGATGTGTTCACCGGCGCAGGGCTTCGCCTAAGCTCCGCGACGGTATGACCGAGGTGTGATTCTATGGAGGGGGGCACCGCACACGGCTAAAACAATTCAACTTGTGTGTCTTTGGGTGCCCCCTGCCCCCGTATATAAAGGAGCAAGGGAGGAGGGCCGGCCAACCTCCTATGGTGCGGCTAGGGAAGGAATCCTACTAGGAATAGGATTGCAATCCTATTCCTAGTAGGAATCACCAAAGAAGGAAGAGATGGAGTAGGAAAAGGAAGAGGTGGCGCCTCCCACCAATCCTAGTCCAACTAGGAACTAGGTGGGGCGCCGGCCAGCCCTATGGGCTGCCTCTCTCCTTTCCACAAGGCCCACTATGGACCATCCCCCTTCGTAGGAGGTTCCGGTAACCCCCTTCGGCAATCCCGATAAATCCGAAACTTTTCCGGTATACTTCCGGTGTCCGAATATAGCCGTCCAATATATCAATCTTTATGTCTCGGACATTCCGAGACTCCTCGTCATGTCCGTGATCTCATCCGGGACTCCGAACTACCTTCGATACATCAATACTCATAAACTCATAATACCGATCGTCATCAAACCTTAAGCGTGCGGACCCTACGGGTTCGAGAACTATGTAGACATGACCGAGACTCATCTCCGGTCAATAACCAATAGCGGAACCTGGATGTTCATATTGGCTCCTACATATTCTACGAAGATCTTTTATCGGTCAGAACCGCATAACTACATACGTTGTTCCTTTTGTCAAACGGTATGTTACTTGCCCGAGATTCGATCGTCGGTATCTCTATACCTAATTCAATCTCGTTACCGGCAAGTCTCTTTACTCGTTCCGTAACACATCATCTCGTGACTAACTCATTAGTCTTTTGCTTGCAAGGCTTATTGTGATGTGTGTTACTGAGAGGGCCCAGAGATACCTCTCCGACACTCGGAGTGACAAATCCTAATCTTGATCTATGCCAACACCACGAATATTTTCGGAGACACCTGTAGAGCATCTTTATGATCACCCAGTTACGTTGTGACGTTTGATAGCACACAAGGTGTTCCTACGGTATTCGGGAGTTGCATAATCTCATAGTCATAGGAACATGTATAAGTCATGAAGAAAGCAATAGCAGTTAAACTAAACGATCATAGTGCTATGCTAACGGATGGGTCTTGTCCATCCCATCATTCTCCTAATGATGTGATCCCGTTGATCAAATGACAACTCATGTCTATGGCTAGGAAACATAACCATCTTTGATCAATGAGCTAGTCTAGTAGAGGCATACTAGGGACATACTGTTTTGTCTATGTATCCACACATGTACTAAGTTTCCGGTTAATACAATTCTAGCATGAATAAAAGACATTTATCATGATATAAGGAAATACAAATAACATCTTTATTATTGCCTCTAGGGCATATTTCCTTCAAATCAAACCCTTATATGCTCAACCCGCACACGAGCGGTACTACTGCTCGGGCGGTAGTAATTGGGGCGCTAGTGTCGTCGGAGCGGTACTGCCGCTCATCCCAGCGGTACTACCGCGAGAGAAGCGGAACACGGGAGCTGAGGAGGCAGGGCCGAACAGAGCACGACGGCAGTACTGCAGTAACGGTACTACCGCCCGACCGGGGCGGTGCTACCGCTTATAGGCGGTACTACCGCACTCACTGCCGCCCTACTACTGCTGAACCCGACATGAAAAACAAAACCCCCAGAAAGCAGCGGTAGAAGCCGCGGAACTGGACAACAGAAGTACCGCTTAGAAGAGATAATACTGCCCGACAAGGACGGTACTACCGTTGTCTAGAGCGGTACTACCGCAGGGGTGCATCACACAAGCACCAAGCAAAACAGGTGCAATAAGAAAACCAGAACTGCCATAACTTCTACATATGAGCTCCGAATTGAGCAAACTCAAGCTGGTTGGATAGATGACGACGAGTAGAGGAGAGAAACCTCAAACACAGAAGAGAGGTGGGGGAGGTATGCCTGAGATATAGAGGAGAGAAATCTCCAACACAGAAAAATCGGCATAACCTCCACAATCGAAAACATCATAAAAGATGCATGTGAACTCCGTTTTCGATGAACTCGAGCTTGTCATGAAGATGACCAAAAGCTCCAATTCTCACAAGGAGAAAAATCAAACAAAAACCAAGAAAGATGATGCAAGGATGCAATGGTTTGAGCTCTGTATGAACGATACAATCAAGCTACTCACTTGAGAGCTCCCTTGATAGTACGACAATTGATCCTATAACCCGGTCTCCCAACTACCACCGTGAGACCGGTAAAATAGAAAACCTATTAAGGGCAATACTTTGCCTTGCACATAGTCCACTTTAGATGGATGATGACGATATTGACTTCCTCAAGTAGGACCACCTTTCTTGATTGCGTTGGCTTGGTGAAGACTAGTTGGTTGCTCACCCATATTCCACTATGGGTGAGCCACTCTTCGACACATCTTCACAAGTCCATTGTCACCACAATGGACGTCGAGCTTCAAGCACTTGATCTTTTCGTGATGCTCCACTTGAACTTGCATGCCGCAATCTTAATGACGATCACCACTTGATGCTCCCGCACCACCGGCAAAATTTCCACCCAATTGCAAGTCGCACACGAACTCATCCTCCGTCTGGATATTGCCCAAGATATGCGCCCACTTTCCGACTATGAGTCCTGGCTAAGACGTGAGTTGAAGCGCAAGTATCTCGGGCTTGCCTCCATTGAGCATACGATTGCGTGGGAGCGCGTCCGCTTCTTGGCTCAAAGAGGGCGACACTAATGCCGCCTTCATCAAGATTCATGTAGCGCACCGCAATCAGAAAAGCGGAATCCTCGGCCTCAACCACCACTGCACACTCATTAACGACGAGATCGGACTGGCCAGGGCTGCCTTCGAGCACTTCTCCGCTCTCTTGGGAACGACCACCGTGTGCCCCTTCACCATACGGCTCCCGGACATTGATCCAAGGAGTTTTTATCTGCACAAGCTCGAGCTCCCTTTCTCCGAGGAGGAAATTTGGAACGCCATCACCAAGATATCCCCGTGCAATGCCCTGGGCCCCGATCGCTTCACATCTGATTTTCTTCGCGCGTGCTAGCCCATCATCAAGGAGGACATCTGCGCTTCCTTCGACAAGCTACACTCCATGAATGGCATGAGTTTTGGCAAGCTCAAAGAGGCACTCCTCACCCTCATCCCCAAGACACTCGATGCCTCCGCGTTGACGGATTTCCGGCCAATCAGCCTCATCCACCTCATCGCCAAGCTCTTTGCCAAAGTGCTCTCCCTACGGCTTGCCCCCTGATACGTCCAAAACGTATCTATAATTTCTGCTTCCTCCATGCCTCTTTTGTGTGATATTGCTATGATATTTATACACTTCCATACACTTTTGATCATATTTGGACTAACCTATTAACTCAGTGCACCTCAGTGCCAGTTTCTGTTTTCTGCTGTTTTTGTATTTCAGGTTTTCCCATCACGAAAACTGCCAGAAAACTCCCGAAAAAATTATATAAAAAAATCAGCATTCCAGAAGCTTCCTGGCGGCCAAAGTAGGGCCGGAGGGGGGCCACCAGGGCTCCAGGCGCCCTGGTGGCGTGGCCCCCCTCCTGGCCGTGCCGGGGGGGGGGGGCGCCTGGGCCCCCCAGGTCTCCGCTGATGCCCCCCTTTGGCATATATTTAACACGCGTCCCGAAACCCTCGAGGACGGAACCCTTTTTCCCGATCTCATCTCTGTTCCGCCGCCGCCGCGCTTCCAAGATCGGGAACACCAGGAGAACTCTTCCCGGCACCCTGCCGGAGGGGAGGATCACCACCGGGAGCCTCTCCACCACCATGGACGCCTCCCGGATGAGTTGTGAGTAGTCTCCCTTGGACCATGGGTCCATGACCAGTAGCTATGTGATGTTCTCCTCCCCTTCTTGTGCTTCACTAATTAGACCTCGTGAGCTGCCCTACATGATCGAGGCACATATGTAATTCTTATGCTGTTGCTATGTTGAGTTTGCTGGGATCCGATGGATTGTGAGATTATGTTCAGGTTGTGTTTGAGTAATATATTTGATCCACCTCTTTTATATTTATGTTCGTAAGTAATTCTTGCATGTTCTCCGTTGCTATTTATTGCTTTGGCCAAGTAGTAGGTAGTGACTCCAAGAGGGAACGTTATGCTTGATTGTGGGTTCATGCCCCTCGATGACTAGCTTGAGTGACAGAAACATGAGTCTAGGGGATGTGCTGTTGCCACAAGGGGGAAAACAACGGTGCTTGTACTCGCGGGTGCAAGGATTATTTACTTTACACAAAGTTCTTTTAATGCAGTTGTCTGTTGCTTTGAGTTTACACTATGGGTGGGACTCGCAACTTAATACCAGCGAGATGTTCTGGATAGATATCTCAAGGTGGATGATTAGTAGTAGATGCAGATGGATTTCGGTCTACTTGCCTTGGCGTACCGCCCATGCTTTGAACCTCTACCTTTCTTGCAACATAGTTAGCATTGGTTTGCGCACATAATTCTGTCAATTGCCCAGCTGCAATCCGTTTACCTCACATAGCTGTTTTATCGTCTTTTGGGAGAGAGACATCACTAGTGAACATCATGGGACCCCGGTCCATATTACCATCACTGATCACATCCGCTATTTACTTTCAGTCTTTACTTACTAGTTGCAGTTATACCTATCACTATTATCTCTTGTGTTTGATCCTTTGTAAACGACAAGGCCGGAGGGATTGACAACCTCTCTGTACTCGTTGGGAGCAAAGTTATTTGTATCTGTGTGCAGGTCCATTTGATTGCTAATATCTGGCGCCGTTAGCAGTTGACACCTTCTTGTTGAACCTTGGAGTCTCAGGGGAAATCGATCCTTGGTATCTCTGCCAAGGGAAAACTACCGCTACACTACATCTCAAACCTTCCACTCGGGGTAACCAACGAGGGGCGAGAAGCCATCAAGCAAAGTTTTCTGGCGCCGTTGCCGGGGACTCCACTCTTCAAGATAGGGGAGTTGCACGCTATCTTTTACCTTTGCTTTTTTAGTCTTGTTAGTTTACCTTTCAGTTTTGCTTTAGTATCTTTTATCGAAAATCACAAAAATAGTTATCTTGCTTGCTTGCTGCTATGGGTTCCACCAAAAACACTAAGTGGGAGGAGTACACCCCTTCTTCCATTGCGCCAATCACCACTGTCGGGATCTACAAAAGTAATAAACCTTGTGATTACGTTAGTTTTAATGGGGAGTTATGCCCGTGGCATGGACTCCTAGGAAAAGAGTATGAGCCTCAGTTTAAAGTTGCTCCTACGCTTCCCCAAACTTGGGAAGACGTTCAAACTCTTATAATAGAGAGCAATTCAAACAAAGAAGATGACACTACAATTCTGCTCAATAGTGATAAAATTGATTTTGACAATTGTAGTATCTCAGAAGTTATCACCTTTTTGCAAGGAATGGCTAAAGATCCCCGCACTAGCACGCTTAACCTTGCCTTCACCGAGCATATCACTAATGCTCTCATCAAAGCTAGGGAGGAGAAACTTAGAGTAGAAGCCTCCATACCTAGAAATCTAGAAGATGGTTGGGATCCTATGATTAAAATTAAGTTGAATAACTTCTCTTGCTATGCTTTATGTGATGTTGGAGCTAGTACCTCTGTTATGCCCAAAAGAATATATGATATGTAAATTGAAACCTTTTGATTCTTGTTCTTTTGGTGTTCGTCTTGTTGATTCTTCCATAAAGAAACCTTTGGGGAGGATCGACGATGTTCTTATCATTGTCAATGACAACTACGTTCCCGTTGATTTTACTATTATGGATATTGAATGTGAACCTTCTTGTCCAATTATTTTGGGACGTCCTTTTCTTCGCACCGTTGGTGCCATCATTGACATGAAAGAGGGGAATATAAGATTCCAATTTCCTCTCAAGAAAGGGATGGAACACTTCCCTAGGAAGAAGATTAAGTTACCTTTTGAGTCCGTTATACGGGCTAGCTATTCTTTTACTCTTGATAAAACTTGATCTCTTTGCATTATGCCTAGCTTAAAGGCATAAAAGAAAGCGCTTTTGGGAGGCAGCCCACAATGAATAAATTTTATTTTGCTTTTGTTGTGTCTTGATGTTGTTACTACAGTAGCATCATCATTGTATCTTTACTTTTCAGCTTTGTGCCAAGTGTAGCCTCTGATTGCAAGAAAGTTCAAAAGTTGTGACGTGCTGTCCAGGAAACAGATTCTGTCCTTGGATAGAAAAATTCGTATAAAATCACCAGATCATCTGCTGGTCTATTTTTCACAGATTCTGTCCTGTTTTGCCTTTCCTTCATTTTGCAAACCTTGAGCTTGCTTTTTCTTTGCAAAAACCTTTTGACAATCTTGAGAAACAGTAGACCTTCAAGAATATCCTTATTTCCAGCAAGGAACAATTATTTTATTATGGGTACTAACCTCGCTAATCAGATTATGATGAGTTATGTATGAAGGGAGTTTTCAAGTGTGCGAGGGAAGATGATAAAAAGATTCAGGAGTGTCAAACGCTCAAGCTTGGGGATGCCCCATGCACCCCCAAGAAATATTCAAGAAGACTCAAGAGTCTAAGCTTGGGGATGCCCCCGTGCATCCCCTTCTCCATCAACAATTATCAGTTCGTTCTTCGTTCCACTATATTTTTATCACTTCATGTGTTATGTGCTATGCTTGGAGCATCTTGCTTTTAGTTTCCTTTTTAGTTTTCTTTAGCTTTGCTTGCTTTTCATAACGAGTTGGAACTCAGCTTTCTTTGTGTGGGAGAGAAACACGCTCCACTTCAACCTAGAACACAACATAGAATTTTCATGTTTATCTTTGCTGTGTATGTTCTTTGTCTTTCAATAGCTACTGTCATGCTTAACTCTCAGTTTTCATGCTTATCTTTTTAGAGAGCTTTTGTTTAGTTGGTCGCTAGAACTCTCTTTAGTTATCACGCTTATCTTATTAAGAGAGTTGGCTTCTGTTGCATTGGTCGATATGTCTATGATAAAATGCTACGTGCATAATGGTGCTTAGTAGTTCATGTTTTCTTATGGTTAGTCTCAAATAGCTGGGGGGTTCCCAATGTGTTATTGGAGTACCAACATGATTTGTTTGCCTATGATGTGGTATGGTTTAGTGATATCTTCCTTCGAGAATTTATTTTGATTGACTTGGCGTATGCTCACACATATTTAAGACTGTAAAGAAAGTCTGTCAAGCCTTGATGATCTTTAATTTCTGAGTAGCGATATAACTTCCATGCCTGATTCAATGTTGCTTTGTCACTCTGCATGATTATGACCGTCATTGCTCTTTTAGTTGGTCGCTTCCAGTCTTTTGCTAACCTCCACCTGTACTAAGCGGACTGGCTGCTTGTGCATCCAAAATCCTTTAAACCAGTTATGCCATATGAGTCCACCATACCTTCCTATACATGGTATTTACCTGCCATTCCTTATGAAGACTTTCATGTACCATCTCGAAATTATTCAAGAAAAGTATTTCTCTTTTGTGCCTCTGTTTTAGTTCATGAGGAAGTAGTAGTTAATTCATGATCTTTTTAAGTTGGACAAGCTTCACCCCGGGATTGCATGTCTAATGTGCAAACCCATAATACGAGAAGGAACTGGCATAGAGTGCGCCCGGCTCATTACAAAATAATATAAACAAACAAACCCTCCTTCACGCTTTGTTCATGAGAAATCAGAAAACTTTGGCAGTGATAAACAAAGGAGATTAAGAGGATGTGATCGTCCTCATTCGGGAGCCGTTCCTCGAAACTTGTCCAGCTCAAGAAGTAATTGAGTTATCTGCTAGCATTCGTTGACGAAACATGCATATTCTAAAAAATAATTTTTACTTCTGTTTTAAAACCAAGAGCTCTGGTACATGCTTTGTCTTTGTTTCCGACCACGGGTTTTCAACCTTGCCAACAAAATCCACGGTTCGAGAGTCTCCACCTTCTTTTAAAGCACCAACTACTGAGGGCATGATTGTCATTCTGAGTGTAATGTGCATTGTCCCAAAGTACCATTGTCTTTTGCATGATTATGATATTGTTTATTCTGGAATCATTGTATCTAGTCATCACTTAAACCTTGGAGGTGCCCCTGCATTTATGTTTTGCTTCACTAAAGGGGGCAAGCGAGATACCACTTTATCATATTTGCACACCATGCTCATTACAAATCTATTTGATGTTTCAGTATCATGTTGTAAAACTTTCAGTTCTTTGTGATTTTCTCATGAGGCAACTTAATTACTACAGATTCATTGTCTCAGTAAGCTTTTGTCATGTGACTATGAAAATTCCTATATGGTTAATAGCATGTCACCACAGAAATTATTCTTGTTATCATTTACCTACTCGAGGACGAGCAGGAATTAAGCTTGGGGATGTTGATACGTCCAAAACGTATCTATAATTTCTGCTTGCTCCATGCCTCTTTTGTGTGATATTGCTATGATATTTATACACTTCCATACACTTTTGATCATATTTGGACTAACCTATTAACTCAGTGCACCTCAGTGCCAGTTTTTGTTTTCTGCTGTTTTTGTATTTCAGGTTTTCCCATCACGTAAACTGCCAGAAAAATCCCGGAAAAATTATATAAAAAATCAGCGTTCCAGAAGCTTCCTGGCGGCCAAAGTAGGGCTGGAGGGGGGCCACCAGGGCTCCAGGCGCCCTGGTGGCGCGGCCCCCCTCCTGGCCACGCCGGGGGGCGCCTGGGCCCCCCAGGTCTCCGCTAATGCCCCCCTTTGGCATATATTTAACATGCATCCCGAAACCCTCGAGGACGGAACCCTTTTTCGCGATCTCATCTCTGTTCCGCCGCCGCCGCGCTTCCAAGATCGGGAGCACCAGGAGAACTCTTGCCGGCACCCTGCCGGAGGGGAGGATCACCACCGGGAGCCTCTCCACCACCATGGACGCCTCCCGTATGAGTTGTGAGTAGTCTCCCTTGGACCATGGGTCCATGACCAGTAGCTATGTGATGTTCTCCTCCCCTTCTTGTGCTTCACTAATTAGACCTCGTGAGCTGCCCTACATGATCGAGGCACATATGTAATCCTTATGCTGTTGCTATGTTGAGTTTGCTGGGATCCGATGGATTGTGAGATTATGTTCAGATTGTGTTTGAGTAATATATTTGATTCACCTCTTTTATATTTATGTTCGTAAGTAATTCTTGCATGTTCTCCGTTGCTATTTATTGCTTTGGCCAAGTAGTAGGTAGTGACTCCAAGAGGGAACATTATGCTTGATTGTGGGTTCATGCCCCTCGATGACTAGCTTGAGTGACAGAAACATGAGTCTAGGGGATGTGTTGTTGCCACAAGGGGGAAAACAACGGTGCTTGTACTCGCGGGTGCAAGGATTGTTTACTTTACGCAAAGTTCTTTTAATGCAGTTATCTGTTGCTTTGAGTTTACACTATGGGTGGGACTCGCAACTTAATACCAGCGAGATGTTCTGGATAGATATCTCAAGGTGGATTATGTCAGGACCGGTTTTCCAGGATATAAATTTCCCAGTCAATGGTCCTTGTGCTCACCAGCCCCAGGATTACTGTTAGCTGATGAGACACAAACTTGATACAGAAATTCCAAGCAAAATACCAAATATGTAGTACAAGACCATTCTGGTCAATGAGTACAACATAAGGTTTCTAGTGGTTGATGGCGGAAGCGGGTTGCGATACATCAGCGTCTATGGGACTCCATTTCCCACAGGAACAGCTGACCTGGATAACTCCTATCTTCGCGAGGCTGCTATCACCGTTGCCTAGGTTCCGGGGCTGACATCGCAGCGCTCCTCTCCAAGCAAGAAATCTGGCCAAGACAATAGCCAGGGACAAGCCAGTGAGTACTTTGAATGTACTCGCAAACATTATGAACACATGTAAAATATAACAAATGATACACTGCAACATTCCATGATCACTTCGTTAGTCACGCAATAAAATTCATGACGCACGCAAGCAGGTTATTCTTATAAAGCATGATTAAGCAATCAGAGAATAAGAATAAAATGCACCGATCGGGTGTCTGAAGCGACGCCTCGAAAGGATAATAAAATAAAGCATGCCTCAGTCGGACGTCTGAGCGACGTCTCAAAAAGGGCTTATAAAGGAAAATAATAACAAACTTGCCACAGTCGGGCGTCTGAGCGACACCACATAAAGGGCTTATAGGGAAAATAAATAATAAGCATGCCACAGTCGGGCGTCTGAGCGACACCACATAAAGGGCTTATAGGGAAAATAAATAATAAGCATGCCACAGTCGGGCGTCTGAGCGACACCACATAAAGGGCTTATAGGGAAAATAAATAATAAGCATGCCACAGTCGGGCGTCTGAGCGACACCACATAAAGGGCTTATAGGGGAAAATAAATAATAAGCATGCCACAGTCGGGCGTCTGAGCGACACCACATAAAGGGCTTATAAGGAAAATAATCACAGGGAATATCCAGGGGGTAGAACCATCCCAGGGATACTCAATAATTCAAATAATACAAATGGTTAGTCCATAATAATCATCATATGTCACATGTCATGATCAATATTCTGGTTTAGAAGTTTTCCTCCGAAGACCGACACTAAGACCGACACTTGACCCATCCCAGACTGTAATCCTTAACCGCGGACACGGCTATTCGAATAGATATAACCTCTGTAGAGGGTGTACTCTTTACCCACGAGTAACGGATTCCTTTAGTCCATCGGGACTAATTCCATTTACGGTCTTTCAGTTGAAAACACACCTGACCCGCACACACCAGCTTAACTTACCGGTGACTGGGATCACCCACGAGCACCTGTGAAGCAAAACTCTAAGTGGGGAGGCTACAACCTCGAGTAGCATGGGATCACAGAATTTATAATGCGCGCAAACTAGGGGAGCTACCCCCTCGGCCCCAACCGGAAACACCCATGCCCCCGGACCAGGTGGCATGCCTACCGGGTGCAGCCGGTATCTTCCACCATGGCCTCTCTGTACGGTGTGTGCCAGGAAAGGGGTTGACAACTTACTGGACTGTACCCTACTTGCGGCAGGGACACGTGGTAGTACGAAACAAGTATGGGGGTTACCGGAACAAGACCCGATCTATGGTCGACTCAGGAGGTTAAAGCATCACCTACGTGATTAGCATAGCAAACATATTTCACCCAACAGACAGAAGTCACCACTCATCATACCTCGACATGCCCTCGCTGATCTCTCTCATCACCATGAGGTACCACCTTCATGGTCATACTTTATCCATGACAAAACTTCTCCCCGAAGTCTGTCCGGACCAGCTCAGGCATTCGTGGCATGAGGCAGTAACCACTTCTCATGTATATAACATGATCACAGCAAATCAACTTCTCATCAAATGCATCTATGCATGTCTTGCCATTATATGCAAAACTCATTATTTCATGTGACATAAACATAGCTTACTACTCCTAGCAAGCATTCAACAAAATATCATATCTGTGTTCAAGATGCTTGCCTTCTGAGAGTGTGAGGGTGGGTTGCATTTTTGAAAGTTGCTTCCCTCTCCAAAATCCTATTTTTAAGAAAATTCAAATCAATACATAATTCAAAAACAGTACAAAAAAGTTGCTCAGAAATTTTTCAAATAAATATGAAAATAAACTAGAAAAAATTTGAGAAACAACAGAAAAAAGAATCAAATCAATTGGACTTATATTTAAAAAGTTATAGCCAGTCAAAGTTTGGGTCAAACTCTGTTTTAAAATAAACAGAAAAAGGAAAACGTTTCGATGGGGAAAGCGTTTTCGGCAGAGAGAAAGCGTACCCGACGCTTTACGCCTTCACTTAAGCGCCTCGGCGGGACGACCAGAGCCACTGACGGTGGGCCCGCGGGTCCACCCGTCAGATTTGACTGGTCCAACCAGTCTTCTTCCTCCTCTGGCCGAACAGGGGCGCTGCTCCGGCGATCAACGCCGGCGAACGGTGGCGCCTCGAGGACGTTCTAGTGCGGGGATGGATCCGCCGGACTGGGGCGGTCCTTCCGGTGGTCGAGGGGGAGACGGAGGTGGAGGAACGCGTCGGCGACGAGCTTCGCGGCGGACGGCGGTCTCGGTTGGAAAAGGGGTTCCGTCCTACGGTTGTCCTAGAGCTTCTTTGAGTAGTTGGGCAGTTCCGCAAGGTCATCTGGAATCGAACGGTGAGGCTGGCTGGGAGGTAAAGGCTCGGTCTGCGGCGTATTGATCCGGACGGTGGTGGCGGCTGTACCTCGCCGGAGTTGGGGAACAAGCCTTCTCCAGATGATTCTGAGCGAGGGGGAGAACTCTACGGCTTGCCTGAGGATCTGGACGAGCTCGGGGGCTCCTTTTATAGCGCCAGAAGGTCGGTTCCGCGGCTCTGAGGATAAGAACGGCGGCGGCCGAGGATAAGATCGACGAACCGCCTGCTCAGTTGCGGCAGGGCGATGTGGCGAGGGCTAGCGGGGTCTGCAGGGCAAGCGGATGAGGCCGGCCTGTTCCAGGGACGAGCTGGCGAGCGAGAGTGGCTCGGGCGGCGCCGTCCATGGCAGAGCCGGTCACGGGCGCCGGTGTGCCGCCAAAGCGCCATCGCTGCCGCTCTGAGAGGAGCAGGGCGAGTAGGGGCCGCACTAGGGGACAGGGGAGAAGATTAGGACGAGCTCGGGGAGGCTTATCCAGGGTCGTGTCGGCTCGGACGCGAGCACGTGCAAAACGCGCGCTCTGCTCGCGCTCCGGGCATGCACGGCAGGTGCTCGGTGAAATGCCAATGCCTGCCAGGGGACTCTATTCCTCATGGGGTTCTACAGGGATGGCTTGATGGCCAAGGCAAAGCTAAGGGACAAACTGATAATGCCAGATGAGCTAACCTCCAATGCAAAGCAAAAATCATGCCAAAAGAGCCCATGCACTCCAGCTGTTCGACAAAATGCTAGGGGCATCCAGAAGGTTTTGCTAGTGATCAAAATTTCCAGATCATATTCTCTTTAGATGATAAAGGGGGTGGCAAGGTTAGTTTGCCAAAAGCAAAAACTTCCTAGTGCAAGTTTTTGAGAAAACCAAATCTGGACAGAAAATAAAGGTCATTATTGCATGTGTCAAAAATATTCCAATGGTCTCAATCTCCTGGACTTAAGAGTTTGATAGGGTGGACTACAAGCAGGAAACATCCCATGGGCAATAGGGCAAGATAAAATAGTGCTGCAGTAGAAAATGCCAAATTGGACCAGAATACAAATGAGGGTTGTTTGCTCAAATTTTTCAAAGAACACCAATGGGTTTTTGCATAGAAATGAATTATATACTTCTATTAACATCTCCAAATTTTGGTGGAATTTTTAGAAGAATTTATCAAAGGGTTGCAGTGCAAAAAGGGACTCCAAAACTTATGAGAAACCAATCAAAAGCAATAAAGTTTCAGGGAAATATTTATAGAAATAATTCCACTGATAAAAGAAATGATCTTGAGAAGGTATACAAGTCCAACAATATTTATTTTTGAAAAGTTCCCCTTGGAGGGAAAACTCCACAATTCAGAAGAAAAGAATGGTTCTGAAATCAAAAGAAAGTCCAGAAAAGGAAAGTTTAATTCCCTGGCAAAATTTTAATAAATAAATCATGGTTAAAATTTTTGGGGTGTTACAACACTACCCCCTTAAGAAAAATCTCGTCCTCGAGATTTGCTAAGGACGATCTCAAAATATCCATCCTATTATCATAAAGTATGTAAAAGGAACGAGCATTCTAAACACGTAATACACTGAGGTTACTGTGAGAGGGCAAATAATTGGCACAACCACAGTGGTACTGGTGCAATGTGGGAAAAGGAAACTTTGGTTGGGGAAACCGAGAAATTACTACTTTCGGCTATGGTAAAATTAGAACAACAATCTAATTTCACGAATTACGCTGGTCGTACCCGAGTGCATAGAGCTCTCTCTGGCTGACAGGTGGACCCGGGGTCCACTGTCAGTCTCTTCTCCTACCTCTGGCTCCCTTCCTCCCTCTCTCTCGCGTGCTCTCCCGCGCTTTCTCCACCGGCGACGCCTAGCGCGTAGGGCATCTAGGCCGTACTGCGGTAGTGCGCGGCGTGCTAGCTGCCGGCGCAGCGTGCACTCACCTCGCGGGCCAGTGCGTTGTCGGCACTGCTCGCGGATTCGCCTCCGAACACCGGCGATCGAGCGACGAGCGGTGCTGGTGGACTTAGCCCACCGTACACCGATCTCAAGCTATAAAATGGTCGCGGTGCTCCTCTCTTCTTCCTCACACCTGGCCTCGCCTCTTCTTCTCCTTCCTTCTCCTCCATTTGTGTTTGCAGGAGCTTGTGACGAGGCTCTAATGGCGGAGGTGATGCCGGGTTGGTACGTGATCCTGATGTGCGGAGGGTTGGCGGCATTGCTGGGGTTCTCCGTGCTCTTGTGCGCGATGATCCTCAGTGATCGTTGTGATGCTGCTGCTCGAGTGTTAGCTCTTCGCGGCGGCGGTGATCATGAGGATTGAGTGTGGTTGTTAGGTTCTGACTGCTGTCAGCGTGCTGGAGGCAACTTGCGCTCGAATAATCATCCACAAAGTTCTCCTTTAGAGACTGTGGTGTGTTAGCGAGGTGATCAGTTAGGTGCAAAAATATGCACGTGGTCATGCAATTAGTGCATGCAGTCGAATGGCTGTGAGCCTGCTGTCGTGGTGCTGCGGGAACTAAGATGCATGTCCTGAAGAATCTATGTGCTGCAACAACATCAAAGAAAATCCCACCTCTGAATTTACCGAGAGCAAAAACAGTCAATCACAATGAACAGCAGTAAAAACCACTCACATTAATCAAAAACAAACATTTAATTCATCGCACAGACTTAGGATACAACGCATAAGCTGAAATACATAAATAAGTGCTAGGATAACAAACATAGTAGTGCTGTCTATGATATAAACGGAAAATGGACAAGGTCCTGAGGAAATGTCTCCGGCACTGGGATACATTCCTCTTCTATTGGGGGAAGCGGATTGACTAGTCGAAAAATGCGTCTCCCCCGTACTGGCCTCAGTGGCTCGCCAATGGCGATCCGAGGATTTAAATCAGCGAGGCTCTGGAGATAACCCATTACTCGCTGTGTCAAACGCTCCTGAGCGATGACATACTGGACAAGGTTGACCAGTACTGGGTCCTTCCCAATTCGTCCACCAGGAAAAGATGCTACTCCTCCGGGTGCTGCTCGACTCGGGAAGTAATAATACCCCCGTTCGCTGGCATAGGGTACTGCGAATCGTAAGCGAGCCAGCGCTTCGTACGCAGCAGCTTCTATGGCCATTTGTGGAGTCGGCATAGATTTCCCCATGAAGGATACCTCCGTTGGGTCTTGGTTTGGGTTTGCGGGAGGGATGTGCACTACTGCCCAATATTTCGAGGTGGATGGGGTGATCCTCGTTTTGAGCAGCTCGTACTGGGGTGGATGGGTAGCACTCATGGTACTGCGGGTGAAGTCCCACAATATTTTAACAAAACTACTTGGGGTTGCATCTGGAGTTCTCAGATGAATACTGGGGCTCGGCATTGAGAAAATGGTTGAGCGGGCTGTGCACAAAGTGAGGGATGCTTGGTAAGGTCACGAGGTGGCCCTTTATAAAGCATCAGGGCTGGGTTATCGAGGATGGTGTGGGGCAACTAGTTTGTCGATTCTGCCCTATGGGGGTCGGGGTCAATGCCACAGATACACATATCTCATAAAAGTGACGTTTTACTGTGGCACCGACGGGGTGGTTTTTGGTAGCTACGCCTGGAATTAAAAATGCAACCGCACGCCAACATACTTATGTGCGGCTACTATATAAAATAGAGGCACACAAGCGGACTGTATTAAAATATGGCGATACAAGGTCACATTACTACAAGACGTAGAAATACTAAGACTCGGTACTACTCGAGTGATTTAGTCTACTGCGTTAATATCTAAACGGGCGTGCCTTGTGGACGTCGAGGCCTCTCCATGGGCTTCTTCGTCGGGGTTAGCTGGTTGGGGTTGAGGATCCGCAGGGTCGGGGTAGCGGTGATGACCATCGCGGGGATTGTTGGCTATAATCCCGCTGGAGCGTGTTCCCAAAAGGCGACGAAACACTTCTGGGGACACCAAAGCATTTTGGTCGGTGGCCGGGGCAGATCTTAAGGATTCGATCGGTTGCCCGAACAGTACAACTGGGTTGTCGGCGACGGGCTCCTCTTCCTCTCTTGCCGGGGCTCGGCGAGCAAGTTCCCCATGAGCGGCGATCAGATCGAGGGTGATCTGATCGAACAGTGCCTCTAGTGCACTTACATAGCGCACCAGGTGCAACAACGCAGGGTCCGTCTCGTGGTCTCCGTTGGCAACCTGGGGTGGCCTACCATACCCTTCACGGCTGGGGTAGTAGTAGAACGAACGGCAGTTAACCCTGGGCGACAGGTGCCGGAGTTGCACTACAGCCTCTCGAGCGGCCAGCTGGATGGCTTGTGGCTCAAAGGAAGTTGTCCTTCCGGTGAACCTGTAGGGGCGTTCGGGCAAAATACCCCTACCATAGACGTGCACCGTGGCCCAAAATTGACGGCTCTCGCCGCCCATTGGCCCTTGGTACACAACATACTCTGGGGGTTCTTCTAACGCAAAGGCACGGCGGGTGAGGTTTGCTAGCACGGTCACAAAACCTCCAAGGTTGGTTGCTGTGGTCTCATTGTGAACAATGGGGCCAAGCATCTTGGCTTGGCTTTGGGGTAGAGGTTGTGCTGTGCTAGGTTGGGCTAGCGTGCCCTTTTTATAGAAAAAGGAAACGGAGTCTTCCTTCGCACGCTTGCGAATGAGACAATTTAGGTGTCGGTCACTGGCGCGTGATCGACATGCTAGACTGATAGGTTAGGCACCGACTGCCGAAAGGTGTCGAGGTCACTGTGTGGCTATCTTGCACAAGAAGTTTGGCTGGGTTTAGGTTAAGGTTTGGTGGGTTGATTTACCTAGGTTTATCGACCTGGCTAAGATAGGATTAGCCAATGGCCAGCCTGGCTCTGATACCAAGGTTGTCAGGACCGGTTTTCCAGGATATAAATTTCCCAGTCAATGGTCCTTGTGCTCACCAGCCCCAGGATTACTGTTAGCTGATGAGACACAAACTTGATACAGAAATTCCAAGCAAAATACCAAATATGTAGTACAAGACCATTCTGGTCAATGAGTACAACATAAGGTTTCTAGTGGTTGATGGCGGAAGCGGGTTGCGATACATCAGCGTCTATGGGACTCCATTTCCCACAGGAACAGCTGACCTGGATAACTCCTATCTTCGCGAGGCTGCTATCACCGTTGCCTAGGTTCCGGGGCTGACATCGCAGCGCTCCTCTCCAAGCAAGAAATCTGGCCAAGACAATAGCCAGGGACAAGCCAGTGAGTACTTTGAATGTACTCGCAAACATTATGAACACATGTAAAATATAACAAATTGTTGGGGAACGTTGCATGGGAAACAAAAATTTTTCCTACCGTTCACCAAGATCAATCTAGTAGATGCAACTACGAGGAAGGAGTGTGATCTACGTACCCTTGTAGATCGCTAAGCGGAAGCGTTATGAACGCGGATGATGGAGTCGTACTCGTCGCGATTCAGATCGCCGAAGACCTAGCACCGAAGCAACGGTGCCTCCGCGTTCTTCACACGTACGGCTCGGGGACGTCTCCTCCTTCTTGATCCAGCAAGGGGTGGAGGAGAGGTTGATGGAGAACCGGCAGCACGACGGCGTGGTGGTGATGGTGGAGAAGAACTCCAGCAGGGCTTCGCCTAAGCACCGCGGGAGAAGAAGATATGACGGGAGAGGGAGGGCAGCACCGAGGCACGAACTGTGTTGGCTGCCCTCCCTTTGCCCCACTATATATAGGGGGGGTGGAGAGGCTAGGGCGCCCTAGGGTTTCCCCCTAGGGGCCGGCGGCCAGGGCAAGGGGAGGGGGGCGGCGGCCAGGGCAGGGGGAGGCGCCCAGGCCCTAGGGTTTCCCCCTTAGGTGCCTTGCCCCCCAAGTCCCAAGGGGTGCGGCCAGCCCTAGGGGGTCCCACCCCCTTAGCCGCATGGGGAGAGGGTCCAGGGGGGGCGCACAGCCCCCTGAGGGCTGTGGTGTCCCCCCTTGTGGCCCAATAGGCCCAGAACACCTTCCGGACCCCCCGAAAACCTTCCCGGTACTCCGCCGATTTCCCGATGCTCCCCGGAACACTTCCGGTACTCCGAAACCTTTCATCCTATATATCAATCTTCGTCTCCGGACCATTCCGGAGACCCTCGTCATGTCCGGGATCTCATCCGGGACTCCGAACAACCTTCGGTAACCATGCACTCTTCTCACTAACAACCCTAGCGTCACCGAACGTTAAGTGTGTAGACCCTGCGGGTTCGGAAACCATGTAGACATGACCGAGACACTCCCAGGTCAATAACCAATAGCGGGATCTGGATACCCATATTGGCTCCTACATGTTTCTCGATGATCTCATCGGATGAACCACGATGTCAAGGATTCAGGCAATCCCGTATACAGTTCTCTTTGTCTCGTCGGTATGTTACTTGCCCGAGATTCGATCGTCGGTATCTCTATACCTAGTTCAACCTCGTTATCGGCAAGTCTCTTTACTCGTTACCGTAATACATAATCCCGTGACCAACTACTTAGTCACTTTGAGCTCATTGAGATGACGTATTACCGAGTGGGCCCGGAGATACCTCTCCGTCATACGGAGTGACAAATCCCAGTCTCGATCCATGTCAACTCAACAGACACCCTCGGAGATACCTGTAGAGTACCTTTATAGTCACCCAGTTACGTTGCGACGTTTGGCACACACAAAGCACTCCTACGGTGTCAGTGAGTTACATGATCTCATGGTCATAGGAACTTATACTTGACATGCAGAAAACTATAGCGATAACTGACACGATCAAAAGCTATGTTAACGTTTGGGTCTCGTCCATCACATCATTCTCCTAATGATGTGATCCCGTTATCAAATGACAACTCATGTCTATGACCTGGAAACCGCGGTCATCTTTGATCAACGAGCTAGTCCTGTAGAGGCACACTAGGGACACAAAGTCTGTCTATTCATCCACACGTGTATCTGAGTTTCCAATCAATACAGTTATAGCATGGATAATAAACGATTATCATGAACAAGGAAATATAATAATAACTCTTTTATTATTGCCTCTAGGGCATATTTCCACTGTTGGGGAACGTTGCATGGGAAACAAAAATTTTTCCTACCGTTCACCAAGATCAATCTAGTAGATGCAACTACGAGGAAGGAGTGTGATCTACGTACCCTTGTAGATCGCTAAGCGGAAGCGTTATGAACGCGGATGATGGAGTCGTACTCGTCGCGATTCAGATCGCCGAAGACCTAGCACCGAAGCAACGGTGCCTCCGCGTTCTTCACACGTACGGCTCGGGGACGTCTCCTCCTTCTTGATCCAGCAAGGGGTGGAGGAGAGGTTGATGGAGAACCGGCAGCACGACGGCGTGGTGGTGATGGTGGAGAAGAACTCCAGCAGGGCTTCGCCTAAGCACCGCGGGAGAAGAAGATATGACGGGAGAGGGAGGGCAGCACCGAGGCACGAACTGTGTTGGCTGCCCTCCCTTTGCCCCACTATATATAGGGGGGGTGGAGAGGCTAGGGCGCCCTAGGGTTTCCCCCTAGGGGCCGGCGGCCAGGGCAAGGGGAGGGGGGCGGCGGCCAGGGCAGGGGGAGGCGCCCAGGCCCTAGGGTTTCCCCCCCTAGGTGCCTTGCCCCCCAAGCCCAAGGGGTGCGGCCAGCCCTAGGGGGTCCCACCCCCTTAGCCGCATGGGGAGAGGGCCCAGGGGGGGCGCACAGCCCCCTGAGGGCTGTGGTGTCCCCCCTTGTGGCCCAATAGGCCCAGAACACCTTCCGGACCCCCCGAAAACCTTCCCGGTACTCCGCCGATTTCCCGATGCTCCCCGGAACACTTCCGGTACTCCGAAACCTTTCATCCTATATATCAATCTTCGTCTCCGGACCATTCCGGAGACCCTCGTCATGTCCGGGATCTCATCCGGGACTCCGAACAACCTTCGGTAACCATGCACTCTTCTCACTAACAACCCTAGCGTCACCGAACGTTAAGTGTGTAGACCCTGCGGGTTCGGAAACCATGTAGACATGACCGAGACACTCTCAGGTCAATAACCAATAGCGGGATCTGGATACCCATATTGGTTCCTACATGTTTCTCGATGATCTCATCGGATGAACCACGATGTCAAGGATTCAGGCAATCCCGTATACAGTTCCCTTTGTCTCGTCGGTATGTTACTTGCCCGAGATTCGATCGTCGGTATCTCTATACCTAGTTCAATCTCGTTACCGGCAAGTCTCTTTACTCGTTACCGAAATACATAATACCGTGACCAACTACTTAGTCACTTTTGAGCTCATTGAGATGACGTATTACCGAGTGGGCCCGGAGATACCTCTCCGTCACACGGAGTGACAAATCCCAGTCTTGATCCATGTCAACTCAACAGACACCCTCGGAGATACCTGTAGAGTACCTTTATAGTCACCCAGTTACGTTGCGACGTTTGGCACACACAAAGCACTCCTACGGTGTCAGTGAGTTACATGATCTCATGGTCATAGGAACTTATACTTGACATGCAGAAAACTATAGCGATAACTGACACGATCAAAAGCTATGTTAACGTTTGGGTCTCGTCCATCACATCATTCTCCTAATGATGTGATCCCGTTATCAAATGACAACTCATGTCTTATGACCTGGAAACCGCGGTCATCTTTGATCAACGAGCTAGTCCTGTAGAGGCACACTAGGGACACAAAGTCTGTCTATTCATCCACACGTGTATCTGAGTTTCCAATCAATACAGTTATAGCATGGATAATAAACGATTATCATGAACAAGGAAATATAATAATAACTCTTTTATTATTGCCTCTAGGGCATATTTCCAACAGTCTCCCACTTGCACTAGAGTCAATAATCTAGCATTACAGGGTAATGAATCTAACACCCATAGAGTCTTGGTGTTGATCGTGCTTAGCCCGTGGAAGAGGCTTAGTCAACGGATCTGCAACATTCAAATCCGTGTGTACTTTGCAAATGTTTATGTCCTCCTCCTTGACCGAATCGCGGATGGAATTGAAGCGTCGCTTTATGTGTCTGGTCCTCTTGTGAAACCTTGGTTCCTTGGCTAGAGCAATGGCACCAGTGTTGTCACAGAACAGAGTCATTGGGTTCAGTGCACTAGGCACAACTCCAAGATCTGTCATGAACTCCTTCATCCAGACACCTTCCTTCGCCGCCTCCGAGGCAGCTATATACTCCGCTTCACATGTAGAATCAGCTACCACGCTCTGCTTGGAACTGCACCAGCTTACCGCTCCCCCGTTGAGAATATATACGTATCCGGTTTGAGACTTAGAGTCATCCGGATCAGTGTCAAAGCTCGACGTAACCCTTTACGACGAGCTCTTGATCACCTCCATAAACGAGAAACATATCCTTAGTCCTTTTCAGGTACTTTAGGATATTCTTGACCGCTGTCCAGTGATCCATGCCAGGATTACTTTGAAACCTTCCGGCCATACTTATGGCAAGGCTGACATCTGGTCTTGTGCACAGCATTGCATACATGATAGAGCCTATGGCTGAAGCATAGGGGACGACACTCATCTTTTCTCTGTCATCCGCAGTCACTGGGCATTGAGTCTTACTCAACTTCGTACCTTGCAATACCGGCAAGAACCCCTTCTTGGATTGATCCATTTTGAACTTCTTCAAAACTTTATCAAGGTATGTGCTTTGCGAAAGTCCTATCAAGCGTCTTGATCTATCTCTATAGATCTTGATGCCCAATATGAAAGCAGCTTCACCGAGATCTTTCATCGAAAAACTCTTGTTCAAATACCCCTTCACGCTATCCAAAAATTCTATATTGTTTCCAATCAGCAATATGTCATCCACATATAATATTAGAAACGCTATAGAGCTCCCACTCACTTTCTTGTAAATACAAGCTTCATTGTAAACTTGTATAAACCCAAACGCTTTGATCACCTCATCAAAGCGAAGATTCCAACTCCGAGATGCTTGCACCAGCCCATAAATGGAACGCTGGAGCTTGCATACTTTGTCAGCATTCTCTGGATCGACAAAACCCTCCGGTTGCATCATATACAACTCTTCCTTAAGAAAACCGTTAAGGAATGCTGTTTTGACATCCATCTGCCAAATTTCATAATCGAAATATGCAGCTATTGCTAACATGATTCGGACGGATTTAAGCATCGCCACGGGTGAGAAAGTCTCATCGTAGTCAATCCCTTGAACTTGTGAAAAACCCTTTGCCACAAGTCGAGCTTTATACACGGTGACATTACCGTCAGCGTCCGTCTTCCTCTTAAAAATCCATTTATTCTGAATGGCCTTCCGCCCTTCAGGTAATACTTCCAAAGTCCATACTTTGTTTTCATACATGGATCCCATCTCGGATTTCATGGCCTCTAACCATTTGTCGGAATCTGGGCCCACCATCGCTTCTCCATAGCTCGTAGGTTCACCGTTGTCTAACAACATGACCTCCAAGACAGGGTTACCATACCACTCAGGTGCAGTGCGTACCCTTGTCGGCCTACGAGGTTCGGTAGTAACTTGATCAGAAGTTTCTTGATCATCATCATTGGCTTCCTCTTCAACCTCTGTAGGCTCCACAAAAACATCTTTCTGTGCTGCGCTACTTTCTGGTTGAAGCAGCGGTTCAATAACCTCATCAAGTTCTACCTTCCTCCCACTCAATTCTTTCGAGAGAAACTCTTTCTCGAGAAAGGACCCGTTCTTAGCGACAAACACTTTGCCCTCGGATCTGAGATAGAAGGTGTACCCAACTGTTTCTTTTGGGTATCCTATGAAGACACATTTGTCCGCTTTGGGTTCGAGCTTTTCTGGCTGAAGCCTTTTGACATAAGCATCGCAACCCCAAACCTTGAGAAAAGACAACTTAGGTTTCTTACCAAACCACAGTTCATACGGTGTTGTCTCAACGGACTTAGATGGAGCCCTATTTAAAGTGAATGCAGCTGTCTCTAACGCATATCCCCAAAACGATAGTGGCAAGTCGGCAAGAGACATCATAGAACGTACAATATCTAATAGGGTTCGATTACGACGTTCGGACACACCATTACGCTGTGGTGTTCCAGGTGGTGTCAACTGTGAAACAATTCCACATTTTCTTAAGTGATCACCAAACTCATAACTCAGATATTCTCCCCCTCGATCAGATCGTAGGAACTTGATCTTCTTGTTACGATGATTTTCAACTTCACTCTGAAATTGTTTGAACTTTTCAAAAGTTTCAGACTTATGCTTCATTAAGTAAATATACCCATATCTACTTAAGTCGTCAGTGAAGGTGAGAAAATAACGATATCCACCGCGCGCCGTTACACTCATCGGACCGCACACATCAGTATGTATGATTTCCAATAAGTCACTTGCCCGTTCCATTGTCCCTGAAAATGGGGTCCTTGTCATCTTGCCCATGAGGCACGGCTCGCATGTGTCAAGTGATTCAAAATCAAGAGACTCCAAAAGTCCATCAGCATGGAGCTTCCTCATGCGTTTCACGCCGATATGACCGAGACGGCAGTGCCACAAGAAAGTGGTATTATCATTATCTACTCTACATCTTTTGGCATCAATGTTATGAACATGTGTATCATCACTATCGAGATTCAATAAGAATAAACCCCTAACTTCGGGTGCATGACCATAAAAGATATTACTCATATAAATAGAACAACCATTATTCTCTGACTTAAATGAGTAACCGTCTCGCAATAAACAAGATCCAGATATAATGTTCATGCTTAACGCAGGCACTAAATAACAATTATTCAGGTTCATAACTAATCCCGATGGTAATCGAAGAGCGAGCGTGCCGACGGCGATCACATCAACCTTGGAACCATTTCCCACGCGCATCGTCACTTCGTCCTTTGCCAGCCTCCGTCTATTCCGCAGTTCCTGTTTGGAGTTGCAAATGTGAGCAACCGAACCGGTATCAAATACCCAGGCACTACAACGAGAGTTGGTAAGGTACACATCAATAACATGTATATCATATATACCTTTGTTGTTGTTGGCCCCCTTCTTGTCCGCCAGATACTTGGGGCAGTTCCGCTTCCAGTGGCCATTCCCCTTGCAATAGAAACACTCAGTCTCTGGCTTGGGCCCAGCCTTGGGTTTCTTCACTGGATTAGCAACTGCTTTGCCACCCTTCTTAGAGTTACCCTTCTTGCCCTTGCCATTCTTCTTGAAACTGGTGGTCTTATTGACCATCAACACTTGATACTCCTTCTGGATGTCTGCCTCAGCGACTTTCAGCATCGAAAACAGCTCGGCGATGGTTTTATTCATCCCTTGCATGTTGTACTGCTGGACGAAGCTCTTGTAGCTTGGAGGGAGTGACTGGAGAATTCTGTAAATGATAGCCTCATCCGGGAACACAAGTCCCAGATCAGCTATGCGGGTATAGTACCCAGACATCTTCAGTAAGTGCTCACTGACAGACGAATTCTCCTCCATCTTGCAAGCGAAGAATTTATCGGTGGTCTCATACCTCTCGATCTTAGCATTCTTCTCAAAGATGAATTTCAACTCCGTGTACATCTCATATGCACCATGACGTTCAAAACGCCTTTGGAGTCCTCCTTCCAAGCCGTACAACATGGCACATTGTACTATCGAATAGTCATCCGAACGCGTCTGCCAGACGTTCATATCGTCCGCAGAGGCTCCAGGAGCGGGGGGTTGACCTAGCGGTGCATTTAGGACATAAACCTTTTGGGCAGCTGTGAGGATGATCCTCAGATTGCGGAGCCAGTCCACAAAGTTGCTCCCATCATCTTTCAGTTTAGCTTTCTCTAGGAACGCATTAAAATTCAGGGGAACTCCTGCGCGAGCCATCTACAACATAAATTTGCAATGACATTTTTAGACTATTGTTCATGATAAGTGAGTTATTACCTAATCAAATTAATTATAACTCCCACTCAAATTGACATCCCTCCGGTCATTCGAGCGTGACATGATCCAAATTCACCAACCCAAGTCCGATCATCACGTGAGATGAGGTGGTGTCAATGGTGAACATCAACATGTTGATCATATCTACTATATGACTCATGCTCGACCTTTCGGTCCTCCGTGTTCCGAGGCCATGTCTGTACATGCTAGGCTCGTCAAGCCTAACCCGAGTGTTCTGCACGTGCAAAACTGGCTTGCACCCGTTGTATGCGAACGTAGAGTCTATCACACCCGATCATCACGTGGTGCTTCGAAACGACGAACCTTCGCAACGGCGCACACTCGGGGGGAACACAATTTTATCTTGAAATTTTAGTGAAGGATCAACTTATAATGCTACCGTCGTCCTAAGCAAAATAAGATGCATAAAAGGATTAACATCACATGCAAATCATAAGTGACATGATATGGCCATCAACTCGTGCTTTTGATCTCCATCTCCAAAGCACCGGCATGATCTCCATCGTCACCGGCGCCACACCATGATCTCCATCATCATGATCTCCATCATCGTGTTGCCATCGGGGTTGTCGGCGCCCCACCATGCTCTTACTACTATTGCTACCGTTTAGCGATAAAGTAAAGCATTACAAAGCGCTTAATGATTGACACGCAGGTCATACAAAAATAAAGACAACCCTATGGCTCCTGCCGGTTGCCGTATGCATCGACATGCAAGTCGATGTTAACTATTACAACATGATCATCTCATACATCAAAATATATTTCATCATGTCATTGGCCATATCATATCACATACATACCCTGCAAAAACAAGTTAGACGTCCTCTAATTTGTTGTTGCATGTTTTACGTGGCTGCTATGGGTATCTAGCAAGAACGCTTCTTACCTACGCAAAACCACAACGGTGATATTCAAGTTGCTATTTAACCTTCTACAAGGACCGCCTTGTTCTATTCCGATTCAACTAAGATAGGAGAGACAGACACCCGCCAGCCATCTTATGCAACAAAAGTCACATGTATGTCGATGGAACCGGTCTCATGTACGTGGACATGTAAAGTTGGTCCGGGCCGCTTCATCCTATAATACCGCTGAATCAAGAAAGACTAAGGAGGGCAGCAATTTAAACATCAACGCCACAAACTTCTTTGTGTTCTACTCGAGAAAGCATCTACGCAAGATCCTAGCTCATGATGCCACTGTTGGGGAACGTTGCATGGGAAACAAAAATTTTTCCTACCGTTCACCAAGATCAATCTAGTAGATGCAACTACGAGGAAGGAGTGTGATCTACGTACCCTTGTAGATCGCTAAGCGGAAGCGTTATGAACGCGGATGATGGAGTCGTACTCGTCGCGATTCAGATCGCCGAAGACCTAGCACCGAAGCAACGGTGCCTCCGCGTTCTTCACACGTACGGCTCGGGGACGTCTCCTCCTTCTTGATCAAGCAAGGGGTGGAGGAGAGGTTGATGGAGAACCGGCAGCACGACGGCGTGGTGGTGATGGTGGAGAAGAACTCCAGCAGGGCTTCGCCTAAGCACCGCGGGAGAAGAAGATATGACGGGAGAGGGAGGGCAGCACCGAGGCACGAACTGTGTTGGCTGCCCTCCCTTTGCCCCACTATATATAGGGGGGGTGGAGAGGCTAGGGCGCCCTAGGGTTTCCCCCTAGGGGCCGGCGGCCAGGGCAAGGGGAGGGGGGCGGCGGCCAGGGCAGGGGGAGGCGCCCAGGCCCTAGGGTTTCCCCCCTAGGTGCCTTGCCCCCCAAGTCCCAAGGGGTGCGGCCAGCCCTAGGGGGTCCCACCCCCTTAGCCGCATGGGGAGAGGGCCCAGGGGGGGCGCACAGCCCCCTGAGGGCTGTGGTGTCCCCCCTTGTGGCCCAATAGGCCCAGAACACCTTCCGGACCCCCCGAAAACCTTCCCGGTACTCCGCCGATTCCCCGATGCTCCCCGGAACACTTCCGGTACTCCGAAACCTTTCATCCTATATATCAATCTTCGTCTCCGGACCATTCCGGAGACCCTCGTCATGTCCGGGATCTCATCCGGGACTCCGAACAACCTTCGGTAACCATGCACTCTTCTCACTAATAACCCTAGCGTCACCGAACGTTAAGTGTGTAGACCCTGCGGGTTCGGAAACCATGTAGACATGACCGAGACACTCCCAGGTCAATAACCAATAGCGGGATCTGGATACCCATATTGGCTCCTACATGTTTCTCGATGATCTCATCGGATGAACCACGATGTCAAGGATTCAGGCAATCCCGTATACAGTTCCCTTTGTCTCGTCGGTATGTTACTTGCCCGAGATTCGATCGTCGGTATCTCTATACCTAGTTCAATCTCGTTACCGGCAAGTCTCTTTACTCGTTACCGTAATACATAATCCCGTGACCAACTACTTAGTCACTTTGAGCTCATTGAGATGACGTATTACCGAGTGGGCCCGGAGATACCTCTCCGTCACACGGAGTGACAGATCCCAGTCTCGATCCATGTCAACTCAACAGACACCCTCGGAGATACCTGTAGAGTACCTTTATAGTCACCCAGTTACGTTGCGACGTTTGGCACACACAAAGCACTCCTACGGTGTCAGTGAGTTACATGATCTCATGGTCATAGGAACTTATACTTGACATGCAGAAAACTATAGCGATAACTGACACGATCAAAAGCTATGTTAACGTTTGGGTCTCGTCCATCACATCATTCTCCTAATGATGTGATCCCGTTATCAAATGACAACTCATGTCTTATGACCTGGAAACCGCGGTCATCTTTGATCAACGAGCTAGTCCTGTAGAGGCACACTAGGGACACAAAGTCTGTCTATTCATCCACACGTGTATCTGAGTTTCCAATCAATACAGTTATAGCATGGATAATAAACGATTATCATGAACAAGGAAATATAATAATAACTCTTTTATTATTGCCTCTAGGGCATATTTCCAACACAAATGATACACTGCAACATTCCATGATCACTTCGTTAGTCACGCAATAAAATTCATGACGCACGCAAGCAGGTTATTCTTATAAAGCATGATTAAGCAATCAGAGAATAAGAATAAAATGCACCTATCGGGTGTCTGAAGCGACGCCTCGAAAGGATAATAAAATAAAGCATGCCTCAGTCGGACGTCTGAGCGACGTCTCAAAAAGGGCTTATAAAGGAAAATAATAACAAACTTGCCACAGTCGGGCGTCTGAGCGACACCACATAAAGGGCTTATAGGGAAAATAAATAATAAGCATGCCACAGTCGGGCGTCTGAGCGACACCACATAAAGGGCTTATAGGGAAAATAAATAATAAGCATGCCACAGTCGGGCGTCTGAGCGACACCACATAAAGGGCTTATAGGGAAAATAAATAATAAGCATGCCACAGTCGGGCGTCTGAGCGACACCACATAAAGGGCTTATAGGGGAAAATAAATAATAAGCATGCCACAGTCGGGCGTCTGAGCGACACCACATAAAGGGCTTATAAGGAAAATAATCACAGGGAATATCCAGGGGGTAGAACCATCCCAGGGATACTCAATAATTCAAATAATACAAATGGTTAGTCCATAATAATCATCATATGTCACATGTCATGATCAATATTCTGGTTTAGAAGTTTTCCTCCGAAGACCGACACTAAGACCGACACTTGACCCATCCCAGACTGTAATCCTTAACCGCGGACACGGCTATTCGAATATATATAACCTCTGTAGAGGGTGTACTCTTTACCCACGAGTAACGGATTCCTTTAGTCCATCGGGACTAATTCCATTTACGGTCTTTTAGTTGAAAACACACCTGACCCGCACACACCAGCTTAACTTACCGGTGACTGGGATCACCCACGAGCACCTGTGAAGCAAAACTCTAAGTGGGGAGGCTACAACCTCGAGTAGCATGGGATCACAGAATTTATAATGCGCGCAAACTAGGGGAGCTACCCCCTCGGCCCCAACCGGAAACACCAATGCCCCCGGACCAGGTGGCATGCCTACCGGGTGCAGCCGGTATCTTCCACCATGGCCTCTCTGTACGGTGTGTGCCAGGAAAGGGGTTGACAACTTACTGGACTGTACCCTACTTGCGGCAGGGACACGTGGTAGTACGAAACAAGTATGGGGGTTACCGGAACAAGACCCGATCTATGGTCGACTCAGGAGGTTAAAGCATCACCTACGTGATTAGCATAGCAAACATATTTCACCCAACAGACAGAAGTCACCACTCATCATACCTCGACATGCCCTCGCTGATCTCTCTCATCACCATGAGGTACCACCTTCATGGTCATACTTTATCCATGACAAAACTTCTCCCCGAAGTCTGTCCGGACCAGCTCAGGCATTCGTGGCATGAGGCAGTAACCACTTCTCATGTATATAACATGATCACAGCAAATCAACTTCTCATCAAATGCATCTATGCATGTCTTGCCATTATATGCAAAACTCATTATTTCATGTGACATAAACATAGCTTACTACTCCTAGCAAGCATTCAACAAAATATCATATCTGTGTTCAAGATGCTTGCCTTCTGAGAGTGTGAGGGTGGGTTGCATTTTTGAAAGTTGCTTCCCTCTCCAAAATCCTATTTTTAAGAAAATTCAAATCAATACATAATTCAAAAACAGTACAAAAAAGTTGCTCAGAAATTTTTCAAATAAATATGAAAATAAACTAGAAAATTTTTGAGAAACAACAGAAAAAAGAATCAAATCAATTGGACTTATATTTAAAAAGTTATAGCCAGTCAAAGTTTGGGTCAAACTCTGTTTTAAAATAAACAGAAAAAGGAAAACGTTTCGATGGGGAAAGCGTTTTCGGCAGAGAGAAAGCGTACCCGACGCTTTACGCCTTCACTTAAGCGCCTCGGCGGGACGACCAGAGCCACTGACGGTGGGCCCGCGGGTCCACCCGTCAGATTTGACTGGTCCAACCAGTCTTCTTCCTCCTCTGGCCGAACAGGGGCGCTGCTCCGGCGATCAACGCCGGCGAACGGTGGCGCCTCGAGGACGTTCTAGTGCGGGGATGGATCCGCCGGACTGGGGCGGTCCTTCCGGTGGTCGAGGGGGAGACAGAGGTGGAGGAACGCGTCGGCGACGAGCTTCGCGGCGGACGGCGGTCTCGGTTGGAAAAGGGGTTCCGTCCTACGGTTGTCCTAGAGCTTCTTTGAGTAGTTGGGCAGTTCCGCAAGGTCATCTGGAATCGAACGGTGAGGCTGGCTGGGAGGTAAAGGCTCGGTCTGCGGCGTATTGATCCGGACGGTGGTGGCGGCTGTACCTCGCCGGAGTTGGGGAACAAGCCTTCTCCAGATGATTCTGAGCGAGGGGGAGAACTCTACGGCTTGCCTGAGGATCTGGACGAGCTCGGGGGCTCCTTTTATAGCGCCAGAAGGTCGGTTCCGCGGCTCTGAGGATAAGAACGGTGGCGGGCGAGGATAAGATCGACGAACCGCCTGCTCAGTTGCGGCAGGGCGACGTGGCGAGGGCTAGCGGGGTCTGCAGGGCAAGCGGATGAGGCCGGCCTGTTCCAGGGACGAGCTGGCGAGCGAGAGTGGCTCGGGCGGCGCCGTCCATGGCAGAGCCGGTCACGGGCGCCGGTGTGCCGCCAAAGCGCCATCGCTGTCGCTCTGAGAGGAGCAGGGCGAGTAGGGGCCGCACTAGGGGACAGGGGAGAAGATTAGGACGAGCTCGGGGAGGCTTATCCAGGGTCGTGTCGGCTCGGACGCGAGCACGTGCAAAACGCGCGCTCTGCTCGCGCTCCGGGCATGCACGGCAGGTGCTCGGTGAAATGCCAATGCCTGCCAGGGGACTCTATTCCTCATGGGGTTCTACAGGGATGGCTTGATGGCCAAGGCAAAGCTAAGGGACAAACTGATAATGCTAGATGAGCTAACCTCCAATGCAAAGCAAAAATCATGCCAAAAGAGCCCATGCACTCCAGCTGTTCGACAAAATGCTAGGGGCATCCAGAAGGTTTTGCTAGTGATCAAAATTTCCAGATCATATTCTCTTTAGATGATAAAGGGGGTGGCAAGGTTAGTTTGCCAAAAGCAAAAACTTCCTAGTGCAAGTTTTTGAGAAAACCAAATCTGGACAGAAAATAAAGGTCATTATTGCATGTGTCAAAAATATTCCAATGGTCTCAATCTCCTGGACTTAAGAGTTTGATAGGGTGGACTACAAGCAGGAAACATCCCATGGGCAATAGGGCAAGATAAAATAGTGCTGCAGTAGAAAATGCCAAATTGGACCAGAATACAAATGAGGGTTGTTTGCTCAAATTTTTCAAAGAACACCAATGGGTTTTTGCATAGAAATGAATTATATACTTCTATTAACATCTCCAAATTTTGGTGGAATTTTTAGAAGAATTTATCAAAGGGTTGCAGTGCAAAAAGGGACTCCAAAACTTATGAGAAACCAATCAAAAGCAATAAAGTTTCAGGGAAATATTTATAGAAATAATTCCACTGATAAAAGAAATGATCTTGAGAAGGTATACAAGTCCAACAATATTTATTTTTGAAAAGTTCCCCTTGGAGGGAAAACTCCACAATTCAGAAGAAAAGAATGGTTCTGAAATCAAAAGAAAGTCCAGAAAAGGAAAGTTTAATTCCCTGGCAAAATTTTAATAAATAAATCATGGTTAAAATTTTTGGGGTGTTACAGATTATTAGTAGTAGATGCAGATGGATTTCGGTCTACTTGCCTTGGCGTACCGCCCATGCTTTGAACCTCTACCTTTCTTGCAACATAGTTAGCATTGGTTTGCGCACATAATTCTGTCAATTGCCCAGCTGTAATTCGTTTACCTCACATAGCTGTTTTATCGTCTTTTGGGAGAGAGACATCACTAGTGAACATCATGGGACCCCGGTCCATATTACCATCACTGATCACATCCACTATTTACTTTCAGTCTTTACTTACTAGTTGCAGTTATACCTATCACTATTATCTCTTGTGTTTGATCCTTTGTAAATGACAAGGCCGGAGGGATTGACAACCTCTCTGTACTCGCTGGGAGCAAAGTTATTTGTATCTGTGTGCAGGTCCGTTTGATTGCTAATATCTGGCGCCGTTAGCAGTTGACACCTTCTTGTTGAACCTTGGAGTCTCAGGGGAGATCGATCCTTGGTATCTTTGCCAAGGGAAAACTACCACTACACTGCATCTCAAACCTTCCACTTGGGGTAACCAACGAGGGGCGAGAAGCCATCACCCCCCGCCTCGGCGATCTGATCACCTCCAACCAGAGCGCATTCATTGTCGGTCGGAGCGTTCATGACAACTTCCTCCTCGTCCAGCAAACAGCGCGGCTGCTGCATAACCTCAAGCTCCCCCGCCTTCTCCTGAAGCTTGACATCGCAAATGCGTTCGACACTCTTTTCTGGCCTTCCTCCTCCAGATCCTGCAGCACCTTGGTTTTGGGCGACGCTGGTGTGAGTGGATCTCCATCATGCTCTCGACCGCCTCAACTCGGGTCCTCATCAATGGCAACGCCGGGCCTCAAATTGCCCACGCCCAAGGCCTGCGCCAAGGAGACCCCATCTCCCCAATGCTCTTCGTCCTCGTCATCGACCAGCTGAACATTCTCTTGCAGCACGCCATGCATGAAGGGATCATCAAGAGGCTGACTGCGAGACACGCCCCCGCCAACATCTCGCTCTTTGCTGACGACTTCGTCGTGTCCTTCCATGCTGATGCCCACGAGCTGGCCACTATCCGGGCCCTCCTCGACTTCTTCGACCACGCCTCCGGCCTCCGCATTGACTTCCAGAAGTGCTCCGCCTCCCTGATCCGCTACTCCAATGGCGAGCTGGCCACCATCACGACCTCCCTCTCCTGCCCCCTGGCGAGCTTTCCTATCAAGTATCTAGGGTTGCCTCTGTCTATCTGGAAGACACCAGTATCTTCCCTGCTCCCCCTGGTCGACAAGAACGTCAAGAAGTTAGCCACCTGGAAGGCCTCCTTGCTCTCCCGCGGCGAGCGGCTGGCCCTTGTCTGCCACGTTCTTACGGCCATGCCGGTCCACATTCTCCTTGCGATGACGATCGCCCCTCCCATCCTCAAGCGGATCACCAAGCTCATCCGAGATTTCCTCTGGTTTGGCCGTCAAGACGCCCATGGTGGCTGCTGCCCTATCTCTTGGGCCCATGTCTGCCGGCCTCTTGCCTATGGCGGTCTAGCCATACGTGACATCCAGCGCACCGGCGTGGCGCTGCGACCCCATTGGCTCTGGCTCCAGGCCACCGACCAGGAGCGCCCGTGGAAACACCTACACCTCCCGCACGACCGCGAGACTTCGGAGTTCTTTCGTGCATCCACCAGCTGGACCCTTGGCGATGGCAACATGTGCCACTTCTGGTCTGATCATTGGCTAAACGGCCAATCCATCGCGGAGCTGGCCCCTAAGCTGCTTTCCCTCATTCCACGCCGCTGACGAAAGAGTCGCCTCGTCAGTGAAGCACTGACTAATAACACCTGGATCTCAGACATCCATGGCACGCTATGTCCCATGGCCACCGTCGAGTATGTCGAGCTATGGCAACAGCTTCAGGGCATCTCCTTATCAACCAACCCCGACAAAGCTATATTGGAAATGGACTTCTAATGGAATCTACACAGCGAGCTCGCACTACCACACACTCTTCCATGGCTCCACCACTGCACCCTTCTGATGACTCATCTTGAGGACCTGGGCGCCCTCAAATGCCAAAATCTTCCTATGGCTTGCTGCCCTTAATTGGTGTTGGACGGCGGAACGGCGCGCGAGACATTGTCTACCCCACACCCCCATCTGAAAGCTTTGCAACCAAGCGGACGAGACCATCGAGCACTTGCTTGTTGGATGTGTGCTAGCGCGCATATCCTGGCACGAGGTGCTTTCCTGGTGCCAACTACCCATCACACCACCGGACGGAACCACTGATGACCCACAAGTGTAGGGGATCTATCGTAGTCCTTTCGATAAGTAAGAATGTCGAACCCAACGAGGAGCAGAAGGAAACAATAGGTAGTTTTCAGTAAGGTATTTTCTGCAAGCACTGGAATTATCGGTAACAGATAGTTTTGTGATAAGGTAATTGGTAGCAAGTGACAAAAGGTAAAAGTAAAAGGAGCAGCAAGATGGCCCAATCCTTTTTGTAGCAAAGGAGAAGCCTGGACAAACTCTTCTATGAAGGAAAACGCTCCCGAGGACACATGGGAATTATCCTCAAGCTAGTTTTCATCACGATCATATGATTTGTGTTTGGTACTTTGATAATTTGGTATGTGGGTGGACCGGTGCTTGGGTGATGTCCTTACTTGGAAAAGCCTCCCACTTATGATTAACCTCTATTGCAAGCATCCACAACTACAAAAGAAGTATTAAGGTAAACCTAACCATAACATGAAACAAGTGGATCCAAATCAGCCCCTTACGAAGCAACGCATAAACTAGGGTTTAAGCTTCTGTCACTATAGCAACCCATCATCTACTTATTACTTCCCAATGCCTTCCTCTAGGCCCAAATAATGGTGACGTGTCATGTAGTCAACGTTCACATGACACCACTAGAGGAGAGATAACATACATCTCATCAAAATATCGAACGAATACCAAATTCACATGACTACTTATAGCAAGACTTCTCCCATGTCCTCATGAACAAAAGTAACTACTCAGAAGACATAATATTGTTCATGATCAGAGGGGTATTAATATGCATAATAGATCTGAACATATGATCTTCCACCAAGTAAACCAACTAGCATCAACTACAAGGAGTAATCAACACTACTAGCAACCCACACGTGCCAATTTGAGGTTTGGGTACAAAGATTGGATACAAGAGATGAACTAGGGTTTGAGAGGAGATGATGCTGGTGAAGATGTTGATGAAGATAACCCTCCCCAAGATGGGAGAGTTGTTGGTGATGACGATGGTGACGATTTCCCCCTCCCGGAGGGAAGTATTCCCGGCAGAACAGCTCTGCCGGAGCCCTAGATTGGTTCTGCCTCGAGACAGCGGCGTCTGGTCCCGAAAGCCTCCTTCTGATTTTTTCCAGGTCAAAACACCTCATATAGGAGAAGATGGGCATCGGGGGACCATCGTGTGGCCCACGAGACAGGGGGCGCGCCCAGAGAGGGGGGCGCGCCCCCACCCTCGTGGACAGGTGGTGCCCCCCTGATGAATCTCTTTCGCCAGATATTTTTTATATTTTCTGAAACGGTGTCCCGTGGAGTTTCGGAGCTTTTGAGTTGTGCAGAATAGGTTTCCAGTGTTTGCTCCTTTTCCAGCCCAGAATTCCAGTTGCCAGTTTTCTCCCTCTTCATGTAAACCTTGTAAAATAAGAGAGAAAAGGCATAAGTATTGTGACATAATGTGTCATAACAGCCCAAAGTGCAATAAATATCAACATAAAAGCATGATGCAAAATGGACGTATCAACTCCCCCAAACTTAGACCTCGCTTGTCCTCAAGCGAAAGCCGATATCGAAAAATATGTCCACATGTTTAGAGATAGAGGTGTCGATAAAAATAAAATACGGACATGAGGGCATCATGATCATTCTTATAACAGCAACACACATATATTGTCATATGTTTCTTATGCTAAAGTAACAATTCATCTACATTGTCAAGTATGAATCAGAAACTTCATTGAAAACCAACAAACTATGATCTCAGTCATTGTAGCAATTGCAATTTATCATAACAACGGAAAGAGTCATTGTAAGAGCTTTTCAGCAAGTCCACATACACAACTATCATATAGTCTTTCACAATTGCTCACACTGACGCAATACTTATGGTTATGGAGTTTTAATCGGACACAGAGAATGATAGGGGCTTATGGTATTGCCTCCCAACCTTTTACCTCAAGGGTAATGTCAATAGTAATAGACCATGGTAACTTACATCCAAGTGGGTATATATGTCAGGATCTTTCCAACACAAAGGATAAAATGTAAAAAGGAAAGGTGATTTTCACCTTGACTCTTATAAGGCAAGAATAATAGATAGGCCCTTCGTAGAGGGAAGCAGAGGTTGTCATGTGTTTTTATGGTTGGATGCACAAAGTCTTAGCGCAAAAGAACGTCACTTTATATTGCCACTTGTGATAAGGACCTTTATTATGCAGTCCGTCGCTTTTATTACTTCCATATCACAAGATCATATAAAGCTTATTTCCTCCACACTAATAAATCATACATATTTTAGCGAGGTTGCAACATGACAACTTACTTGAAGGATCTTACTCAATCCATAGGTAGGTATGGTGGCCTCTCATGGCAAAACTGGGTTTAAGGATGTATGGAAGCACAAGTAGTATCTCTACTTGGTGCAAGGAGTTTTGGCTAGCATGAGGGGGAAAGGCAAGCTCAACATGTTGGATGATCCATGACATTATACTTTATTTTAGATATAAGAAAACATAACCCATTATGTTGTCTTCCTTGTCCAACATGAACTCTTTAGCATGTCATATTTTAATGAGTCTCACAATCATAAAAGATGTCCAAGATAGTATATTTGTATGTGAAACCTCTCTTTCTTTATTACTTCCTATTAATGACAACGATGACCAAAATTATGTTTGTCAACCCCCAACAACCTTTAGTCACCATACTCTTTATATATGAAGTCATTACTTCCCATAAGATCAATATGATCTCTTTGATACTTTTTATATTTTCTTTTATTCTATCATGACCAAAGTGTGGAAATCAAGCCCTTGACTCAACACTAATCTTTATTATATAGCTCACGGACTCGATTGCAAAGGGTAAAGATCATAAAGAAAAAGCTCACAACTAGATCATGCTAACTTTATTCTACTAGATCAAGATAGTACCAAAAGGGTCAAACTAAGAAAAACGGTAAAGATAGGAGTGTGATGATGATACGATACCGGGGCAGCTCCCCCAAGCTTGGCAGTTGCCAAGGGGAGTGCCCATATCCATATGATTATGTCCCTTTCTTCAAAGTTGGTGATGTAGGCTTCTTCCTTAGCTTGCGTTGAAGGACAAAATTTTGCTCCTTTAGGTCATTGATCTCTTGCTCAAGATTTAATATCTTCTTGCATAGTGCTTGCTTGTTTTCCTGCAAGAGGCTAAAAGGGATAATTTTGATTTTAGGTTTCTTTGCGCTGTCGGGGAGGCTTGACTTTTTTAACTCCACATGCATGTCCCCAGGTTGAGGTAGTGGGACTTTGTCTTCATCTGAGATGGTCCAATCCTTTCCCTTGGGATCATGGTCCTCTTCTTTCTCCGTGGTCCAACCATAATGCTCCCACTCCCCATAGACCTTAGGGTCAGCAAGGAAATCAGCCACATAGCTTTCTCCCTTCGAATCCTGGGACAACATATTGCTCTTATCTACGACGAAAACAACTCGAAACAAAAATAGAGGATTTTGGCGTGATACGGTGGTCAAAACCTTCGAGAGAATATATAGTGAATTTTTACTGACCAAAAGGAGTAACATACAAGAAATCGGAGTCCAGGAGGCACACGAGGTGCCCACGAGGTAGGGGACGCGCCCTCCACCCTCATGGACGGCTCGTGTCTCTTCCGGACCGCCACTTATTTTTCTATTTTTCTAAATATTCCAAAACGGTGAAAAATTGCCATTATAACTGTTTTGGAGTCGGTTTACTTACCGTACCACATACCTCTTCCTTTTCGGGGTCTGAATCATTATGGAAAGTGTCCCTTATGTATTCCTCCGGGGTTACGATTTTCATAACATTGGTTTCAACATTTATAGGATTACCTGAGATATAATGTTTGATTCTTTCACCGTTCACCACCTTCGGATTTGTACCTTCGAAGTTGTTGATTTTTATGGCACCGGAATGATAGACCGCCTCGATAACGTAAGGACCTTCCCATTTAGAGAGAAGTTTTCCTGCAAAAAATCTTAAACGAGAGTTGTATAGCAAGACATAATCACCTACGTTAAACTCACGCTTTTGTATCCTTTTGTCATGCCATCTTTTAACTTTTTCTTTAAACAGCTTGGCATTCTCATAGGCCTGGGTTCTCCATTCATCAAGAGAGCTAATATCAAATAACCTCTTCTCACCGGCCAGTTTGAAATCATAGTTGAGCTCTTTAATAGCCCAATATGCCTTATGTTCTAGCTCAAGAGGTAAGTGACATGCTTTTCCATATACCATTTTATATGGAGACATACCCATAGGATTTTTGTATGCATTTCTATAGGCCCATAATGCATCATCAAGTTTCTTGGACCAATTCTTTCTAGACCTATTAACTGTCTTTTGCAAAATTAATTTCAGCTCTCTATTACTTAATTCTACTTGACCACTAGTCTGTGGGTGATAAGGGGATGCAATTCTATGATTAACATCATACTTAGCAAGCATTTTATGGAAAGCACCATGAATAAAGTGTGAACCACCATCAGTCATTAAGTATCTCGGGACTCCAAACCTCGGAAAAATAACTTCTTTAAGCATCTTAATAGAGGTATTGTGATCAACACTACTAGTTGGAATAGCTTCTACCCACTTAGTAACGCAATCAACAACAACTAAAATATGCGTATACCCATTAGAGGAAGGAAACGGTCCCATATAATCAAAGCCCCAGACATCAAACAGTTCAATAACAAGTGAATAATTCATAGGCATTTCTTGACGTCTACTGATATTACCAATTCTTTGACATTCATCACAAGATAAGACAAACTTACGGGCATCCTTGAAGATAGTAGGCCATTAAAACCGGATTGCAATACCTTATGTACAGTTCTATCTCGAGCATGGTGTCCTCCATAAGCTTCGGAGTGGCACTTGCGTATGATCTGTTTCTGTTCATGCTCAGGTAACCATCTACTCCTTCTTTATAATGATGTGGGTCATCCCAGAAGTAATGTCTCAAATCATAGAAGAACTTTTTCTTTTGCTCGTATGTGAAGCTAGGAGGTATAAACTTAGCAACAATGTAATTAGCATAATCAGCATACTGATACGTCTCCAACGTATCTATAATTTTTTATTGTTCCATGCTATTTTGTATGATGTTTTGGATGTTCAATGGGCTTTATCATACACTTTTATATTATTTTTGGGACTAACCTATTAACCCAAAGGCCCAGTCCAGATTGCTGTTTTTTTGCCTATTTTAGGGTTTCGCAGAAAAGGAATATCAAACGGAGTCCAAACGGAATGAAGCCTTCGCGAGAGTTATTTTCGGAACAATATCAACACAGAAGACTTGGAGTACACGCAAGGGAAAGAGGGAGGCGACCACGAGGGTCCAGGGCGCCCCCCTACAGGGCGTGCCCCCACCCTCGTTGGCCCCCTCTGGCTCCCCCCCGATGCCCTCCTTCCTCCTATTTATTCCCACGTACCCTGAGAACATCGAAGCAACAGAGAAAACCCTAATTCCACCGCCGCAACCTTCTGTTCCCGTGAGATCCCATCTTGGGGACTGTTCCGGAGCTCCACCGGAGGGGGGATCTTCCACGGAGTGCTTCTACATCAACACCATCGCCTCACCATGAGTTGTGAGTAGTTTACCACAGACCTTCGGGTCCATAGTTAGTACCTAGATGGCTTCTTCTCTCTTTCTGGATCTCAATACCAAGTTCTCCTCGGTCTTCGAGGAGATCTATTCGATGTAATCTTTTTGCGGTGTGTTTGGTTCTTTTCTGAATTCTTTTATGTATGATTATAATATCCTTTCAAGTCTCTTCGAATTATTGGTTTGGTTTGGCCTACTAGATCTATAGTTCTCTGCAATGGGAGAAGTGCTTGGCTTTGGGTTCAATCTTGCGGTGTCCTTTCCCAGTGACAGCAGGGGCAGCAAGACACGTATTGTATTGTTGCCATTGAGGATAAAAAGATGGGGTTTATATCATATTGCTTGAGTTTATCCCTCTACATCATGTCATCTTGCTTAAAGCATTACTCTATTCTTATGAACTTAATACTCTAGATGCATGCTAGATAGCGGTCGATGTGTGGAGTAATAGTAGTAGATGCAGAATCGTTTCGGTCTACTTGTCATGGACGTAATGCCTATATATAATGATCATGCCTAGATATTCTCATAATTATTTGCTTTTCTATCAATTGCTCGACAGTAATTTGTTCACCCACCGTAGAATTCTGCTATCATGAGAGAAGCCACTAGTGAAACCTATGGCCCCCGGGTCTATTCTCAACATATCAATCTACAATCTACTTTACTTTGTTGTTTTTACTTTGTTCTTATATCCAAAAACACCAAAAATATCAAACTATCCTATCTATCAGATCTCACTTTCATAAGTGACCATGGGATTGACAACCCCTTATCGCATTGGCTGCAAAGTTCTTATTTGTTTGTGCAGATGCGAGGGACTCGCGCGTGGTCTCCTACTGGATTGATACCTTGGTTCTCAAAAACTGAGGGAAATACTTACGCTACTGTGCTGCATCACCCTTTCCTCTTCAAGGGAATACAATGCAAGCTCGAGAAGTAGCAAGAAGAATTTCTAGCGCCGTTGCCGGGGAAGCTTACGCAAAAGTCATATACCAAGTACCTATCACAAACCCTTATCCTTTGCATTACATTTATTTGCCTCTCATTTTCCTCTCCCCCACTTCACCTTTGCCGTTTTATTTGCCCTTCTTTTTGCCGTGTGTTTACCGTTCGCTTGCTTCTTGTTTGCTTGTGTGTTGGATTGCTTGCTTGTCACTATGGCTCAGAACAATACCAAATTGTGTGACTTCTCCAATACCAACAATAATGATTTTATTAGCACTCCGATTGCTCCTATTACCAATGTTGAATCTTGTGAGATTAATGCTGCTGTGTTGAATCTTGTCATGAAAGATCAATTTTCCGGCCTTCCCAGTGAAGATGCCGCTACCCATCTAAACAATTTTGTTGATTTGTGTGATATGCAAAAGAAGAGGGATACGAATAATTATATTGTTAAATTGAAGTTATTTCCGTTTTCACTTAGAGATCGTGCTAAAACTTGGTTTTCCTCTTTGCCTAGAAATAGTATTGATTCGTGGAATAAGTGCAAAGATGATTTTATCTCTAAGTATTTTCCTCCTGCTAAGATTATCTCTCTTAGGAACGATATTATGAATTTTAAGCAACTAGATCATGAGCATGTTGCACAAGCTTGTGAGAGAATGAAATTAATGATACATAATTGTGCTACACATGGTTTGAACTTATGGATGATAATACAAAACTTTTATGCTGGCTTGAATTTTGCTTCTAGAAATCTTTTAGATTCTGCCGCAGGAGGCAGTTTTATGGAAACTACCTTAGGAGAAGCTACCAAACTCCTAGATAATATTATGGTTAATTATTCTCAATGGCACACCGAAAGATCTACTAGTAAAAAAGTGCATGCTATTGAAGAAATTAGTGTTTTGAGTGGAAAGATGGATGAACTTTTGAAATTATTTGCTACTAAGAGTGCTTCTTCTGATCCTAATGATATGCCCTTATCCACTTTGATTGAAAATAATAATGAATCTTTGGATGTGAATTTTGTTGGTAGGAATAATTTTGGTAACAATGCTTATAGAGGAAATTTTAATCCTAGGCCTTTTCCTAGTAATCCCTCTAATAATTATGGTAATTCCTACAATAACTCTTATGGAAATTTTGGTAAGATGCCCTCTGAATTTTAAACTAGTGTTAAGGAGTTTATGATTTTGCAAAAGAATTTCAATGCTTTGCTTGAAGAAAAATTGCTTAAGATTGATGAGTTGGCTAGAAGCGTGGATAGGATTACTCTTGATGTTGATTCTTTGAAACTTAGATCTATTCCACCTAAGCATGATATCAATGAGTCTCTCAAAGCCATGAGAATTTCCATTGATGAATGCAAATAAAGAACCGCTAGGATGCGTGCTAAAAAAGAGTGCTTTATGAAAGCGTGTTCTTCTAGTTGTCATGAAAATAAAGATGAAGATCTGAAAGTTATTGATGTGTCTCCTATTAGATCCTTGTTTTCTAGTACGAATCTTGATAAATATGGGACTGGAGATGAGTCTACTTTAATTAAAAGGCGTCCCAATGATTCGTAGTTTTTAGGTCTTGATGCTAAAATTGTTAAAAGTGGGATTGATGAGATTAAAAATTTGCATAGGGATGAACCCACTACTTTGGATTTCAAGGGATTCAATTATGATAATTGCTCTCTTATTGATTGTATTTCCTTGTTGCAATCCGTACTAAATTCTCCGCATGCTTATAGTCTAAATAAAGCTTTTACCAAACACATAGTTGATGCTTTGATGCAATCTTATGAAGAAAAACTTGAACTAGAATTTTCTATCCCTAGAAAGCTTTATGATGAATGGGAACCTACTATTAAAATTAAAATTAAGGATCATGAATGCTTTGCTTTGTGTGCTTTGGGTGCAAGTGTTTCCACTATCCCAAAAACTTTGTGTGATTTGTTAGGTTTCCATGAGCTTGATGATTGTTCTTTAAATTTGCATCTTGCGGATTGTACTATTAAGAAACCTATGGGAAGGATTAATGATGTTCTTATTGTTGCCAATAGGAATTATGTGCCCGTAGATTTCATTGTTCTTGATATAGATTGCAATCCTTCATGTCCTATTATTCTTGGTAGACCTTTCCTTAGAACGATTGGTGCAATTATTGATATGAAGGAAGGAAATATTAGATTCCAATTTCCATTAAGGAAAGGCATGGAACACTTTCCTAGAAATAAAATCAAATTACCTTATGAATCCATTATGAGAGCCACTTATGGATTGCCTTCCAAAGATGGCAATACCTAGATCTATCCTTGTATCATGCCTAGCTAGGGGCGTTAAACGATAGCGCTTGTTGGGAGGCAACCAAATTTTATTTTCTTTGTTTTTGCTTCTGTTTAGGAATAAATTATGCATCTAGCTTCTGTTTAGATGCAGTTTTATGTTTTAATTAGTGTTTGTGCCAAGTAGAACCTTTGGGAAGACTTGTGTGAAGTTTATATGATCTTGCTGTAAAAAACAGAAACGTTGGTGCTCACAAGAATAGTCACCAGATTTCACTGGAGAGTGCTATTTAGTTGATTCTTTTTGCAGATGATTAATAGACAAATTCCTCACGTTTACCAATTTATTTCAATTTTTTGAGTTACAGAAGTATGCGAAAGTTACAGATTACTACAGACTGTTCTGTTTTTGACAGATTCTGTTTTTCGTGTGTTGTTTCCTTATTTTGATGAATCTATGAGTAGTATTGAGGAGTATGAATCATAAAGAAGTTGGAATACAGTAGGTTTAACACCAATATAAACAAAGAATGAGTTCATTACAGTACCTTTGAGTGGTGGTTTGTTTTCTTATACTAACGGAGCTCATGAGATTTTTGGCTAAGTTTTGTGTTGTGAAGTTTTCAAGTTTTGAGTATGGCTTTGATGGACTATGGAACAAAGAGTGGCAAGAGCCTAAGCTTGGGGATGCCCAAGGCACCCTGATGACCCACAAGTGTAGGGGGTCTATCTTAGTCCTTTCGATAAGTAAGAGTGTCGAACCCAACGAGGAGCAGAAGGAAATGATAGGCAGTTTCGGTAAGGTATTTTCTGCAAGCACTGAAATTATAGGTAACATATAGTTTTGTGATAAGGTAATTGGTAGCAAGTGACAAAAGGTAAAAGTAAATAAGGTGCAGCAAGGTGGCCCAATCCTTTTTGTAGCAAAGGACAAGCCTGAACACACTCTTATATAAAGGAAAGCGCTCCCGAGGACACATGGGAATTATCGTCAAACTAGTTTTCATCACGATCGTCTGATTCGCGTTCGGTACTTTGATAATTTGGTATGTGGGTGGACCGGTGCTTGGGTGTTGCCCTTACTTGGACAAGCCTCCCACTTATGATTAACCTCCAATGCAAGCATCCGCAACTACAAAATAAGTATTAAGGTAAACCTAACCATAGCCTAAAACATATGGATCCAAATCAGCCCCTTACGAAGCAACACATAAACTAGGGTTTAAGCTTATGTCACTCTAGCAACCCATCATCTACTTATTACTTCACAATGCCTTCCTCTAGGCCCAAATAATGGTGAAGTGTCATTTAGTCGACGTTCACATGACACCACTAGAGGAGAGACAACATACATCTCATCAAAATATCGAACGAAGACCAAACTCACATGACTACTAATAGCAAGACTTATCCCATGTCCCCAGGAAAAAAAGTAACTACTCACAAGACATAATATTGTTCATGATCAGAGGGGTATTAATATGCATAATGGATCCGAACATAAGATCTTCCACCAAATAAACCAACTAGCATCAACTACAAGGAGTAATCAACACTACTAGCAACCCACATGTACCAATCTGAGGTTTGGGTACAAAGATTGGATACAAGAAATGAACTAGGATTTGAGAGGAGATGATGCTGGTGAAGATGTTGATGAAGATAGCCCTCCCCAAGATGGGAGAGTTGTTGGTGATGATGGCGATGACGATTTCCCCCTCCCGGAGGGAAGTATCCCCGGCAGGACAGCTCTGCCGGAGCCCTAGATTGGTTTCCGCCTCGAGACGGCGGCGTCTGGTCCCGAAAGCCTCCTTCTGATTTTTTTCTGGTCAAAACACCTCATATAGGAGAAGATGGGCATCGGGGGCCTGTCGGCTGGCCCACGAGGCAGGGGGCGCGCCCCCACCCTCGCGGGCAGCCGGTGGCCCCCCTCATGGATTTATTTCGCCAGATATTTTTAATATTTTCCGAAACGATCTTCTGTTGAGTTTCAGAGCTTTTGGATTGTGCAAAATAGGTCTCCAGAGTTTTCTCCTTTTCCAGCCCAGAATTCCAGCTGCCGGCATTCTCCCTCTTCATGTAAACCTTGTAAAATAAGAGAGAAAAGGCATAAGTATTGGACAAAACATGTAAGAACAACCCATAATGCAATAAATATCAACATATAAGCATGATGCAAAATGGACGTATCAACTCCCCCAAGCTTAGACCTCGCATGTCCTCAAGCGAAAGCCGATATCGAAAAATATGTCCACATGTTTAGAGATAGAGGTGTCGATAAAAACAAAATACGAACATGAGGGCATCATGATCATTCTCATCAGAGCAACTTAAGTAAATATAGTCATATGATTCTTATGTTAAAGTAACAATTCATCCACAATATCAAGTATGAATCATAAACTTAATTGGAAACTAACAAACTTTGATCTCGGTCATTGAAGCAATTGCAATTTATCGTAATATCGGAAAGGGTCAATATAAGAGCTTTTCAGCAAGCATACATACTCAACTATCATATAGTCTTTCACAATTGCTCACACTCACGCAATACTTATGTTTATGGAGTTTTAATCGGACACAGAGAAAGATAGGGGCTTATGGTGTTGCCTCCCTACCTTTTACCTTAAGGGTAATGTCAACAGTAATAGATCATGAAAACTTACATCCAAGTGGGTATATATGTCAGGATCTTTCCAACACAATGTGCTTGCCAAAGGATAAAATGTAAAAAAGGAAAGGTGGATTTCACCTTGACACTTGTAAGACAAGAATAATAGATAAGACCTTCGCAGAGGGAACCCGAGGTTGTCATGTGTTTTTATGGTTGGATGCACAAAGTCTTAGCATAGAAGAACTTCGCTTTATATTTCCACTTGTGATAAGGACCTTTATTATGCAGTCCGTCGCTTTTATTACTTCCATATCACAAGATTGTATAAAGCTAATTTCTCCCACACTAATAAATCATACATATTTTAGCGGATTTGCAACATGACAACTTACTTGGAAGGATCTTTCTCAATCCATAGGTAGGTATGGTGGACTCTCATGGCAAAACTGGGTTTAAGGATATATGGAAGCACAAGTAGTATCTCTACTTAGTGCAAGGAGTTTTGGCTAGCATGAGAGGGAAAGGCAAGCTCAACATGTTGGATGATCCATGACAATATACTTTATTTCGGATATAAGAAGACATAACCCATTATGTTGTCTTCCTTGTCCAACATCAACTCTTTAGCATGTCATACTTTAATGAGTGCTCACAATCATAAAAGACGTCCAAGATAGTATATTTGTATGTGAAGCCTCTCCTCTTTTATTACTTCCTATTAATTGCAACGATGACCAAAACTATGTTTCTCACCTCCCAACAACTTTTATTTATCATACTCTTGGATGTGAAGTCATTACTTCCCATAAGATCGATATGATCTCTTTGGTATTTTTTTATGTTTTCTTTCTTCTTATCATGACCCAAGTGAGGAAATCAAGCCCTTGACTCAACACTAATCTTTATTATATAGCTCACGGACTCGATTACAAAGGATAAAGCTCACAAAGCAAAAGCTCACAACTAGATCATGCTAACTTTATTCTAATGGATCAAGATACTACCAAAAGCGTCGAACTAAGTAAAACGGTAAATATAGGAGTGATGGTGATACGATACCGGGGTCACTCCCCCAAGCTTGGCAGTTGCCAAGGGGAGTGCCCACACCCATATGATTATGTCTCCTTCTTCGGGGATGGTGATGATGGAGTTGTAAGAAGTAACGGAGGATCCTCATATATCGAGCGTAGGAGATATTCCAGCTTGCGGATAATACCTTTGAGAGCAGCTATGTAATCCTTCAACAAAATATTTTCACTTGTAAGATGCTTGTTTCGAATCTACGCTAACTCAATCATCTTGAAAGCTTCTAGCTCAGTTGAGGTAAAGAGATTAGGAAGGGATTTAGAGGTGTCTTCTTCTCCCGCTGCCGGAGCTGGATCTTCCACCTCCATCTTGATCCTCTTCTCCTTGTGGATCTCCTCGGGTCCTTCCCTCTTCAGATTTATCTTCATTAGCCAAGCATCGTTGGCTTCGTTGTTGGAGGAGGGAGACGACATGATGCCTGGCTCCGTGATACGTCTCCAACGTATCTACTTTGCCAAACACTTTTGCCCTTGTTTTGGACTCTAACTTGCATGATTTGAATGGAACTAACCCGGACAGACGCTGTTTTCAGCAGAATTGCCATGGTGTTGTTTTTGTGCAGAAATAAAAAGTTCTCGGAATCGCCTGAAAATCAACGGAGAATTATTTTAGAAAATATAAAAAATACCTGCAAGAAGATCCACACCGGGGGGCCACGGGCTGTCCTCCAGGGTGGGGGGCGCGCCCCCCTTCCCAGGGCGCGCCCCCCGCCTCGAGGCCCCCCCGATGCTCCACCGACGTATCCCCATGTCCTATATATTCCGTTTCGTGGAGAAAAAAATCAAGGAAAAAGAATTATCACGTTTTACGAGACGGAGCCGCCGCCAAGCCCTAATCTCTCTCGGGAGGGCTGATCTGGAGTCCGTTCGGGGCTCCGGAGAGTGGAGATCGTCACCATCGTCATCATCAACCTTCCTCCATCACCAATTCCATGATGCTCACCGCTGTGTGTGAGTAATTCCATCGTAGGCTTGCTGGACGGTGATAAGTTGGATGGGATCTATCATGTAATCGAGTTAGTTTTGTTAGGGTTTGATCCCTAGTATCCACTATGTTCTAGGATTGATGTTGCTATGCCTTTGCTATGCTTAATGCTTGTCACTAGGGCCCGAGTGCCATGATTTCAGATCTGAACCTATTATGTTTCCATGAATATATGTGTGTTTTTGATCCTATCTTGCAAGTCTATAGTCACCTACTATGTGTTATGATCCGGTAACCCCGAAGTGACAATAATCGGGACCACTCCCGGTGATGACCATAGTTTGAGGAGTTCATGTATTCACTATGTGTTAATGCTTTGGTCCGGTACTCTATTAAAAGGAGGCCTTAATATCCCTTAGTTTACAATAGGACCCCGTTGCCACGGGAGGGTAGGACAAAAGATGTCATGCAAGTTCTTTTCCATAAGCACGTATGACTATATTCGGAATACATGCCTACATTGCATTGATGAACTGGAGCTAGTTCTGTGTCACCCTAGGTTATAACTTCTACATGATGAATTGCATCCGACGTAATTTCCCATCACCGATCCAATTCCTACGAGCTTTACCTATATTGCTTGTCGCTTATTTACTTTTCGGTTGCTACTATCACAAAAACTACAAAAACACTATCTTTACTTTTATTGCTGCTACCGCCACTATCATATTACTTTGCTACTAAACTACCTTGCTGCAGATACTAAGTTTCCAGGTGTGGTTGAATTGACAACTCAGCTGCTAATACTTAAGAGTATTCTTTGACTCCCCTTGTGTCGAATCAACAAATTTGAGTTTAATACTTTACCCTCGAAAACTGTTGCGATCCCCTACACTTGTGGGTTATCACTCCGCAAACCCTAACAGAAAATAGCTCTAAACAAGAACAGAGGATTTTTGCGTGATACAGAGGTCAAAACCTTCGGGAGTATATATAATGAATTTTTACCGACCAAAAGGACTAACCCACAAGAAAACGGAGTCCAGGGGACACACGGGGTGCCGACGAGGCAGGGGGGCGCGCCCTGGGAAGGGGGGCGCGCCCTCCACCCTCGTGGACGCCTCGTGTCTCTTCCGGACTATGGTGTATTTTTCTATTTTTCTAAATATTCCAAAACAGAGAAAAATTGCCTTTAGAGTTGTTTTGGAGGCGGTTTACTTACCGTATCACGTACCTCTTCCTTTTCGGAGGCTGAATCATTCTGGAAAGTGTCCCTTTTGTATCCCTCCGGGGTTACGGTTTCAATAACATTAGTTTCAACATTGATGGGATTACCTGAGATATAATGTTTGATTCTTTGACCATTCATTCACCACCTTCGGGTTTGTGCCTTCGAAGTTGTTGATTTTTTTGGCACCGGAACGATAGACCTCCTCGATAATGTAAGGTCCTTCCCACTTGGAGAGAAGTTTTCCTGCAAAAAATCTTAAACGAGAGTTGTATAGCAAGACATAATCACCTACGTTAAACTCACGCTTTTGTATCCTCTTGTCATGCCATCTTTTAACCTTTTCTTTAAACAGTTTGGCATTCTCGTAGGCCTGGGTTCTCCACTCATCGAGACAGCTAATGTCAAATAGCCTCTTTCACTGGCAAGTTTGAAATCGTAGTTGAGCTCTTTAATAGCCCAATAGGCCTTATGTTCTAGCTCAAGAGGTAAGTGACAAGCTTTTCCATGTACCATCTTATATGGAGACATACCCATAGGATTTTTGTATGCAGTTCTATAGGCCCATAATGCATCATCAATTTTCTTGGACCAATTCTTTCTAGACCTATTAACTATCTTTTGCAAGGTTAATTTCAACTCCCTATTACTTAGTTCTACTTGACCACTAGTTTGTGGGTGATAAGGGGATGCAATTCTATGGTTGACATCATATTTAGAAAGCATCTTACGGAAAGCACCATGAATAAAGTGTGAACCACCATCAGTCAATAGATATCCAGGGACTCCAAACCTCGGAAATATAACTTCTTTAAGCATCTTAATAGAGGTGTTGTGATCAACACTACTAGTTGGAATAGCTTCTACCCACTTAGTAACGTAATCAACATCAACTAAAATATGTGTGTACCCGTTAGAGGCAGGAAACGGTCCCATATAATCAAAGCCCCAAACATCAAATGGTTCAATAACAAGTGAATAATTCATAGGCATTTCTTGACGTCTACTAATATTACCTGTTCTTTGACATTCATCACAAGATAAGACAAACTTACGGGCATCCTTGAAGAGAGTAGGCCAATAAAAACCAGATTGCAATACCTTGTGTGCAGTTCTATGTCCAGCATGGTGTCCTCCATAAGCTTCGGAGTGGCACTTGCGTAGGATCTATTCCTGTTCATGCTCAGGTACACAATGTCTAATGATACCATCTACTCCTTCTTTATAAAGATGTGGGTCATCCCAGAAGTAATGTCTCAAATCATAGAAGAACCTTTTCTTTTGCTGGTATGTGAAGCTAGAGGTATAAACTTAGCAACAATATAATTAGCATAATCAGCATACCATGGAGCAGTACGAGAAGTACTTATGACAGCTAATTGTTCATCAGGAAAGCTATCATCAATAGGTTGTGGGTCATCAAGTATATTCTCTAACCTAGACAAGTTATCTGCAACAGGGTTCTCAGCTCCCTTTCTATCAATAATATGCAAGTCAAATTCTTGCAGCAAGAGAACCCATCTAATAAGTCTAGGCTTAGCATCTTTCTTTCTATAAGGTATATGATAGCAGCATGATCAGTGTGAATAGTTACTTTAGAATCAACGATATAGGGTCTAAACATATCACAAGCAAATACAACTACTAAAAATTCTTTCTCAGTGGTAGCATAATTTCCTTGGGCACTATCTAGAGTCTTACTAGCATACTGGATAACATTCAATTTCTTATCAACTCTTTGCCCTAAAACAGCTCCTACAGCATAATCACTAGCATCACACATAATCTCAAAGGGTAAATTCCAGTCAGGAGGCTGGACAATAGGTGCAGAGGTCAATGCTTTCTTAAGTATTTCAAATGCTTCTAGACAATCATCATCAAAGACAAAAGGAATATCTTTTTGTAAGAGATTAGTCAGAGGCCTGGAGATTTTGGAGAAGTCTTTAATGAACCTCCTATAAAACCCGGCATGACCTAGGAAACTTCGTATACCTTTGATATCCTTAGGGCATGACATCTTTTCAATAGCATCAACTTTAGCTTTGTCAACTTCAATACCTCTTTCGGAAATTTTATGTCCCAAGACAATGCCTTCATTAACCATAAAGGGGCACTTCTCCCAATTCAAGACAAGGTTAGTATCTTCACATCTCTGCAAAACTCCATCAAGGTTGTTTAAGCAATCATCAAAGGAAGTTCCGTAAACGGAGAAATCATCCATGAAAACCTCAACAATCTTTTCACAAAAATCAGAGAATATAGCCATCATACATCTTTGAAAGGTAGCAGGTGCATTACATAAACCAAAAGGCATACGTCTATAAGCAAACGTACCGAAGGGACAAGTAAAAGTGGTCTTTTCTTGATCCCCTTTTGACACAGATATTTGAGAGAAACAAGAATAACCATCTAGAAAGCAAAAATGAGTATGTTTGGATAATCTTTCTAGCATTTGATCAATAAATGTCAAGGGATAATGATCTTTCTTAGTAGCTTTATTTAACTTACGGAAATCAATTACCATCTTATAACCTGTAACTATTCTTTGCGGGATCAATTCATGTTTATCATTAGGGACAACAGTCATACCTCCTTTCTTACGAACACAATGGACATGACTTGCCCATTGGCTATCAGGAACTGGATAGATAATACCTGCCTCTAGAAGCTTTAGTATTTCCTTTCTTACCACTTCTTTCATCTTAGGATTTAACCGTCGCTGACGATCACTAACCGGTTTAGCATTTTCTTCCAATTTTATCTTGTGTTGGCATATAGTGGGACTAATGCCCTTAAGATCATCGAGAGTATATCTAATAACAGCACGGTGCTTCTTAAGAGTTTTCAATAGTTTTTCTCCTTCCTGCTCTGAAAGGTTAGCACTAATAATAACAGGATATATCTTCTTTTCATCAAGATAAACATACTTAAGATTATCTGGCAAAGGTTTAAGTTCGAACACGGGATCACCCTTGGGTGGAGGAGGATCCCCTAGGATTTCAACAGGCAAGTTGTTTTTCAATACGGGTCCCTGTGTAAGGAATATTTCATCTATCTCCCTTCTCTCGTTCATATGCATATCATTTTCATGGTCTAGCAAGTATTGTTCTAAAGGATCATTAGGTGGTAGGGCAATAGAAGCAAGACCAATAATTTCATCCTGACTGGGTGGTGCCTCTTCAAGGGGTTGTCTACGGAATTTAGCAAAGTTAAAATCATGAGACATATCCCCTAATCCGCCCGTGACAATATCTTTCACGCAGTCTATTTTGGCATTAACAGTATTCAAGAAGGGTCTACCAAATATAATGGGACAAAATTCATCTTGTGGGGAACTAAGAACAAGAAAATCAGCAAGGTATTTAACCTTCCCACACAAGACTTCAATATCTCTAACAATCCCAACAGGTGAAACAGTGTCTCTATTGGCAAGCTTAATAGTAACATCAATCCCTTCTAGCTCAATAGGTGCAATATCGTGCATAATTTCGTTATATAAATCAAGAGGGATAATACTCGCACTAGCACCTACGTCGCATAAACCATGGTAGCAATGGTCTCCTATCTTAACGGAGATAACAAGCAAGCCTACAACCGGTTTATGTCTATTCATAGCATTGGGTTTAGCAGACTCTTCTTGGAGATAAATAACATGTCCATCTAAATCTTCTACCAAGAGATCTTTAACCATAGAAACACTAGGTTCAACTTTAATTTGCTCAGAGGGTGTAGGTGTTCTAGTATTACTCTTACAAACTACAGTTGAAGCTTGAGCATGATCCTTTATCCTAACAGGGAAAGGTGGTTTCTCAATATAAGCGGTAGGTATTACAGGATCAACATTATAAGTGATAGTCTTTTCTTCAACTTTAATAGGTTCAACTACTTTTATTTCAATAGGGGGATGGTATCTAAACCACTTCTCCTTGGGGAGATCAACATGAGTAGCAAAGGATTCACAGAAAGAAGCTACTATCTCAGAGTCAAGGCCATATTTAGTACTAAACTTACGGAAAACATTGGTATCCATAAAAGCTTTAACACAATCAAACTTAGGGGTCATACCTAACTCCTTACCTTTGTCGAGATCCCAATCTTCAGAGTTGCGCTTAATTCTTTCCAATAAATCCCATTTGAAGTCAATAGTGTTCATCATATAAGAGCTAGAACAAGAAGTATCGAGCATGGAGCGATTATTATGAGAAAGCCGAGCATAAAATTTTTGAATGATCATTTCTCTTGAGAGCTCATGATTGGGGCATGAATATAACATTGACTTAAGCCTCCCCCAAGCTTGAGCGATGCTTTCTCCTTCGCGAGGCCAGAAATTATAAATATAATAACGATCACGATGAACCTGGTGCATAGGGTATAACTTCTGATGAAATTCCAACTTCAGACGATTATAGTTCCATGACCCCATATCATCGCATAGCCTAAACCATGTCAATGCATCTCCCTTCAAAGATAAAGGGAAGACCTTCTTCTTGATAACATCCTCGAGCATACCTGCAAGCTTAAATAACCCACAAACTTCATCCACATAGATTAGATGTAAATCGGGATGCAGTGTTCCATCTCCTGTAAAGGGATTTTCAAGCAGTTTCTCTATCATACACGAAGGAATCTCAAAGCAAACATTTTCAATCGGTGTAGTAGGTTGAGGAGCAACTCTTTGCTCTTCTGTTCGGGGTGAAGATACCCCGAACAAGACCCTCAAATGATTTTGAGCCATAGTAACAAGTGACAATAAATTTCAGCACACTATATAAATTTTTCCTTACCAAATTCCACTTACCAAAGGCGCTTCACTCCCCGGGAACGGCGCCAGAAAAGAGTCTTGATGACCCACAAGTGTAGGGGATCTATCGTAGTCCTTTCGATATGTAAGAGTGTCGAACCCAACGAGGAGCAGAAGGAAATGATAGGCAGTTTTCGGTAAGGTATTTTCTGCAAGCATTGAAATTATAGGTAACAGATAGTTTTGTGATAAGGTAATTGGTAGCAAGTGACAAAAGGTAAAAGTAAATAAGGTGCAGCAAGGTGGCCCAATCCTTTTTGTAGAAAAGGACAAGCCTGAACAAACTTTTATATAAAGGAAAGCACTCCCGAGAACACATGGGAATTATCGTGAAGCTAGTTTTCATCAGATCGTCTGATTCACGTTCGGTACTTTGATAATTTGGTATGTGGGTGGACCGGTGCTTGGGTGCTGCCCTTACTTGGACAAGCCTCCCACTTATGATTAACCTCTAATGCCAGCATCCGCAACTACAAAAGAAGTATTAAGGTAAACCTAACCATAGCCTGAAACATATGGATCCAAATCAGCCCCTTACGAAGCAACACATAAACTAGGGTTTAAGCTTCTGTCACTCTAGCAACCCATCATCTACTTATTACTTCCCAATGCCTTCCTCTAGGCCCAAATAATGGTGAAGTGCCATGTAGTCGATGTTCACATGACACCACTAGAGGAGAGACAACATACATCTCATCAAAATATCGAACGAAGACCAAACTCACTTGACTACTAATAGCAAGACTTCTCCCATGTCCTCAAGAACAAAAGTAACTACTCACAAGACATAATATTGTTCATGATCAGAGGGGTATTAATATGCATAATGGATCTGAACATAAGATCTTCCACCAAATAAACCAACTAGCATCAACTACAAGGAGTAATCAACACTACTAGCAACCCATAGGTACCAATCTGAGGTTTGGGTACAAAGATTGGATACAAGAGATGAACTAGGGTTTGAGAGGAGATGGTGCTGTTGAAGATGTTGATGAACATAGCCCTCCCTAAGATGGGAGAGTTGTTGGTGATGATGGCGGTGATGATTTCCCCCTCCCGGAGGGAAGTATCCCCGGCAGGACAGCTCTGCTGGAGCCATAGATTGGTTTCCACCTCGGTTCTGCCTCGAGACGACGGAGTCTGGTCCCGAAAGCTTCCTTCTGATTTTTTCCAGGTCAAAACACCTCATATAGGAGAAGATGGGCATCGGGGGCCTGCCGGCTGGCCCACGAGGCAGGGGGGCGCGCCCTGGGAAGGGGGGCGTGCCCCCCACCCTCGTGGACAGCCGGTGGCCCCCCTCATGGATTTCTTTCGCCAGATATTTTTTATATTTTCTGAAACGATGTTCTGTTGAGTTTTAGAGCTTTTGGAGTTGTGCAGAATAGGTCTCAAGAGTTTGCTCCTTTTCTAGCCTAGAATTCCAGCTGCCGGCATTCTCCCTCTTCATGTAAACCTTGTAAAATAAGAGAGAAAAGGCATAAGTATTGTGACAAAACATGTAAGAACAACCCATAATGCAATAACTATCAACATATAAGCATGATGCAAAATGGACGTATCACACCCCAAGGTAAAATTCAAAGACAACCAAAAGCCCAAGCTTGGGGATGCCCCAGGAGGGCATCCCCACTTTCGTCTTCATCTACCGGTAACTATACTCGGGACTATATTTTTATTAACCACATGATATGTGTTTTGCTTGGAGCGTCATGTATTATTTGAGTCTTTGATTTTTAGTTTGCCACAATCATCCTTGCTGGACACACCTTTTGAGAGAGATAAATATGGTCTAGAATTTGTTAGAACACTCTATGTGCTTCACTTATATCTTTTCAGCTAAATAGTTTTGCTCTAGTGCTTCACTTATATCTTTTAGAGCACGGTGGTGATTTTAATTTGAAGAAATTGTTGATCTCTCATGCTTCACTTATATCCTTTTGAGAGTCTTTTAGAACAGCATGGTAATGTGCTATGGTTATAAAACTAGTCCTAATATGATAGGCATCCAAGATGAATATAGTAAAAACTTTCATACAAAGTGCATTGAGTATGATGAGAAGTTTGATACTTGATGATTGTTTTGAGATATGAGGATGGTGATATTAGAGTCATGCTAGTGGAGTAATTATAAATTTGAGAAATACTTGTGTTAAAGTTTGTGATTCCCATAGCATGAACGTATGGTGAACCGCTATGTGACGAAGTTAGAGCATAAGATATTTGTTGAGTGTCATCCTTTGTGTGGAGGTCGGGGGCGCGTGATGGTTAACTCCTACCAACCCCCCCCCTAGGAGCATGCGTTGATTGCTTTGTTTTGATGACTCGTAATTTTTTGCAATAAGTATATGAGTTCTTTATGACTAATATTGAGTCCATGGATTATACGCACTCTCACCCTTCCACCATTGCTAGCCTCTCTTGTACCGCGCAACTTTCGCCGGTACCATACACCCACCATATACCTTCCTCAAAACATCTACCATACCTACCTATCATGGCATTTCCATAGCCATTCCAAGATATATTGCCATGCAACTTTCCACCGTTCCGTTCATATGACATGCTTCATATTGTCATATTGCCATGCATGATCATGTAGTTGACATCGTATTTGTGGCAAAGCCACCATGCATAACTTTTTCATACATGTCACTCTTGATTCATCGCACATCCCGGTACACCACCGGAGGCATTCATATAGAGTCATATTTTGTTCTAGCTTCGAGTTGTAATCTTCGAGTTGTAAAGTCAATAAAAGTGTGATGAACTTCATTATTAAAGAATTGTCCCATGTGAGGAAAGGCCAAATAAAAAAAAGAGATGGCCCAAAAAAATATATAGAGAGAGAGGGGCTAAAAAAAGAGAAAGCCCCTCCAAAAAAATGAGAGAAAAGAGAGAAGGGACAATGCTACTATCCTTTTCCACACTTGTGCTTCAAAGTAGCACCATGATCTACATGATAGAGAGTCTCGTGTTTAGTCACTTTCATATACTAGTGGGAATTTTCATTATAGAACTTGGCTTGTATATTCCAACGATGCGCTTCCTCAAATGCCCTAGGTCTTCGTGAGAAAGCAAGTTGGATGCACACCCACTTAGTTTCTTTTGGTGAGCTTTCATACATTTATAGCTCTAGTGCATCCGTTGCATGGCAATCCCTACTCACTCACATAGATATATATTGATGGGCATCTCCATAGCCCATTGATATGCCTAGTTGATGTGAGACTATCTTCCTACTTTTTGTCTTCTCCACAACCACCACTCTATTCCACCTATAGTGCTATATCCATGGCTCACGCTCATGTATATTGCGTGAAAGTTGAAAGGTTTAAAAAAATGAGTATGAAAACAATTGCTTGGCTGAAACCGGGGTTGTGCATGATATGAATATTTTGTGTGATGAAGAGGGAGCATATCCAGACTATATGATTTTGTAGGGATAACTTTCTTTAGCCATGTTATTTTGAGAAAACATGATTGCTTTGTTAGTATGCTTGAAGTATTATTATTTCTCATGTCAATATAGACTTTTGTCTTGACTCTTCCGGTTCTGAAAATTCATGCCACAAGAAAGAAACTACATTGAAAATTATGTTGGTTAGCATTCCACATCAAAAATTATGTTTTTATCATTTACCTACTCGAGGACGAGCAGGAATTAAGCTTCAGTAGTAGAAAACACGGCTTTGGTTCGGGCCTGGCAAGCCCATTAGTCTCGGTTCACTCACGAACCGGGACCCATGGGGGCATACGTCCCGATTCGTGCGCCCAGGGGGCCGGCCGGGCCTCATGGGGCATCTGTCCTGGTTGGTCCGGACCCATTTGTCCTGGTTCCATGCACGAACCGGGACCAATGGCCTCGCTCCTGGCCCACACCCATTGGTCCCGGTTCTTGTCTGGAACCGGGACAAAAGGGTGGCCCTTAGACACGATTCCTGTCACGAACCGGGACCAATGAGTTTCCTATATATAACCCATCGCCCACCACTCACTCCACTGCTCTGTTTTTTCTGGCCGGTGATACGTCCATTTTGAATCACGCTTATATGTTGATATTTATAGCACTACGGGCTATTATTACATATTTTGTCACAATACTTATGCCTTTTCTCTCTTATTTTACAAGGTTTACATGAAGAGGGAGAATGCCGACAGGTGGAATTCTGGGCTGAAAAAGGAGCAAACTCTGGAAACCTATTCTGCACAACTCCAAAAGCCCCGAAACTCAACAGAACTTCATTTCAGAAAATATAAAAAATATCTGGCGAAAGAAGTCCATGAGGGTGGGGGGCGCGCCCCCTGCCCAGGGCGCGCCCCCGGCCTCGTGGGCCAGCTGAAAGGCCCCCGATGCCCATCTTCTCCTATATGAGGTGTTTTGACCTGGAAAAAAAATCATAAGGAGGCTTTCGGGACCAGACGCCGCCGTCTCGAGGCGGAACCGAGGCGAAAACCAATCTAGGGGTCCGACAAAGCTGTTCTGCCAGCGATACTTCCCTCCGGGAGGGGGAAATCGTCACCACCGTCATCACCAACAACTCTCCCATCTTGGGGAGGGCTATTTTCATCAACATCTTCACCAGCACCATCTCCTCTCAAACCCTAGTTCATCTCTTGTATCCAATCTTTGTATCCAAACCTTAGATTGGTACCCATGGGTTGCTAGTAGTGTTGATTACTCCTTGTAGTTGATGCTAGTTGGTTTATTTGCTGGAAGATCATATGTTCAGATCCATTATGCATATTAATACCCCTCTGATCATGAACCATATTATGTCTCGTGAGTAGTTACATTTGTTCCTAAGAACATGGGAGAAGTCTTGCTATTAGTAGTCATGTGAGTTTGGTCTTCGTTCGATATTTTGATGAGATGTATGTTGTCTCTCCTCTAGTGGTGTCATGTGAACGTCGACTACATGACACTTCACCATTATTTGGGCCTAGAGGAACGCATTGGGAAGTAATAAGTAGATGATGGGTTGCTAGAGTGACAGAAGCTTAAACCCTAGTTTACACGTTGCTTCGTAAGGGGTTGATGTGGATCCATATGTTTCAGGTTATGGTTAGGTTTACCTTAATACTTCTGAAGATGTTTACCTAATAATCTTAAGTATGTTTATCTTGATGAAAAGAAGATATATCCTGTTATTATTAGTGCTAACCTTTCAGGGCAGGAAGATGAAAAATTATTGAAAATTCTGAAGAAGCACCGTGCTGCTATTGGATATACTCTGGATGATCTTAAGGGCATTAGACCCACTATATGCCAACACAAGATAAATTTGGAAGAAAACGCTAAACCGGTTATTGATCATCAACGACGGTTAAATACTAAAATGAAAGAAGTGGTAAGGAAGGAAATACTAAAGCTTCTAGAGGTAGGTATTATCTATCCCGTTGCTGATTGCCAGTGGGTAAGTCATGTCCATTGTATTCCTAATAAAGGAGGTATGACTGTCGTTCCTAATGATAAAGATGAATTGATCCCGCAAAGAATAGTTACAGGGCATAGGATGGTAATTGATTTCCGTAAGTTAAATAAAGCTACTAAGAAATATCATTACCCCTTGCCATTTATTGGTCAAATGCTAGAAAGGTTATCCAAACATACTCATTTCTACTTTCTAGATGGTTATTCTGGTTTCTCTCAAATACCTGTGTCAAAAGGGGATCAAGAAAAGACCACTTTTACTTGTCCTTTCGGTACCTTTGCTTATAGACGTATGCCTTTTGGTTTATGTAATGCAGCTACCTTTCAAAGATGCATGATGGCTATATTCTCTGATTTTTGTGAAAATATTGTTGAGGTGTTCACGGATGATTTCTCCGTTTACAGAACTTCTTTTGATGATTGCTTAAGCAACCTTGATCGAGTTTTGCATAGATGTGAAGACACTAATCTTGTCTTGAATTGGGAGAAGTGCCACTTTATGGTTAATGAAGGTATTGTCTTGGGACATAAAATTTCTGAAAGAGGTATTGAAGTTGACAAAGCTAAAGTTGATGCTACTGAAAAGATGCCATGCCCAAAGGACATCAAAGGTATACGAAGTTTCCTTATTCATGACGGGTTTTATAGGAGGTTCATAAAGGACTTCTCCAAAATCTCCAGGCCTCTGACTAATCTCTTACAAAAAGATATTCCTTTTGTCTTTGATGATGATTGCCTAGAAGCATTTGAAATACTTAAGAAAGCATTGATCTCTGCACCTATTGTCCAACCTCCTGACTGGAATTTACCCTTTGAGATTATGTGGGACGCTAGCGATTATGCTGTAGGTGCTGTTCTAGGGCAAAGAGTTGATAAGAAATTGAATGTTATCCAGTATGCTAGTAAAACTCTAGATAGTGCCCAGAGAAATTATGCCACTACTGAGAAAGAATTTTTAGCAGTTGTATTTGCTTGTGATAAGTTTAGACCCTATATCGTTGATTCTAAAGTAACTATTCACACTGATCATGCTGCTATCAAATACCTTATTGAAAAAAAAGATGGTAAGCCTAGACTTATTAGATGGGTTCTCTTGCTGCAAGAATTTGACTTGCATATTGTTGATAGAAAGGGAGCTGAGAACCCCGTTGCAGATAACTTGTCTAGGTTAGAGAATATACTTGATGACCCACAACCTATTGATGATAGCTTTCTTGATGAACAATTAGCTATCATAAATACTTCTCGTACTGCTCCATGGTATGCTGATTATGCTAATTATATTGGTGCTAAGTTTATACCTCCTAGCTTCACATACCAGCAAAAGAAAAAGTTCTTCTATGATTTGAGACATTACTTTTGTGATGACCCACATCTTTATAAAGAAGGAGTAGATGGTATCATTAGACGTTGTGTACCTAAGCATGAACAGGAACAGATCCTACGCAAGTGCCACTTCGAAGCTTATGGAGGACACCATGCGGGAGATAGAACTGCACATAAGGTATTGCAATCCGGTTTTTATTGGCCTACTCTCTTCAAGGATGCCTGTAAGTTTGTCTTATCTTGTGATGAATGTCAAAGAATTGGTAATATTAGTAGACGTCAAGAAATGCCTATGAATTATTCACTTGTTATTGAACCATTTGATGTTTGGGGCTTCGATTATATGGGACCGTTTCCTGCCTCTAATGGATACACACATATTTTAGTTGCTGTTGATTACGTTACTAAGTGGGTAGAAGCTATTCCAACTAGTAGTGCTGATCATAACACCTCTATTAAGATGCTTAAAGAAGTTATTTTTCCGAGGTTTGGGGTCCCTAGATATCTAATGACTGATGGTGGTTCACACTTTATTCATGGTGCTTTCCGTAAGATGCTTGCAAAATATGATGTTAACCATCGAATTGCATCCCCATATCACCCACAGACTAGTGGTCAAGTAGAATTAAGTAATAGGGAGTTGAAACTAATCTTGCAAAAGACAGTTAATAGGTCTAGGAAGAATTGGTCCAAGAAACTTGATGATGCATTATGGGCCTATAGAACTGCATACACAAATCCTATGGGTATGTCTCCATATAAGATGGTGTATGGAAAAGCTTGTCACTTACCTCTTGAGCTAGAACATAAGGCAAGTTGGGCTATTAAAGAGCTCAATTATGATTTCAAACTTGCTGGTGAGAAGAGGCTATTTGATATTAGCTGTCTCGATGAATGGAGAACCCAGGCCTATGAGAATGCCAAACTGTTTAAAGAAAAAATTAAAAGATGGCATGACAAAAGGATACAAAAGCGTGAGTTTAACGTAGGTGACTATGTATTGCTATACAACTCTCGTTTAAGATTTTCTGCAGGAAAACTTCTCTCCAAGTGGGAAGGACCTTACATTATCGAGGAGGTCTATCGTTTCGGCGCCATAAAGATCAACAACTTCGAAGGCACAAATCCAAATGTGTTGAATGGTTAAATAATTAGACATTATATCTCAGGTAACCCTATAAATGTTGAAACCAATATTATTGAAACCGTAACCCCGGAGGAATACATAAGGGACACTTTCCAGAACGATTCAGCCTCCGAAAAGGAAGAGGTAGGTGATACGGTAAGTAAACCGACTCCAAAACAGTTTTAAAGGCAATTCTTCTCCGTTTTGGAACATTTAGAAAAATAGAAAAATAAGAAGTAGTCCGGAGGAGACACGAGGCGTCCACGAGGGTGGAGGGCGCACCCCTGCCCAGGGCACGCCCCTGCCTCGTGGGCACCCCGTGTGTCCCCCGGACTCCATTTTCTTGTGGGTTACTCCCTCTGGTCGGTAAAAAATCATTATATATACTCCCGAAGGTTTTGACCTCTGTATCACGCAAAAATCCTCTGTTCTTGTTTAGAGCTGTTTTCTACTAGGGTTTGCGAAGCCAGGCATCATGTCGTCTCCCTCCTCCAACAACGAAGGCAATGATGCTTGGCTAATGAAGATAGATCTAAAGAGGGAAGGACCCGAGGAGATCCACAAGGAGAAGAAGATCAAGATGGAGGTGGAAGATCCGGCTCCAACATCGGGAGAAGAAGATACCTCTAAATCCCTTCCTAATATCTTTACCTCAACTGAGATAGAAGCTTTCAGGATGATTGAGTTAGCTCTGATTCCAAACAAGCATCTCACAAGTGAAAATATTTTGTTGAAGGATTACATAGCTGCACTCAAAGGTATTATCCGCAAGTTGGAGGATCTCCTACGCTCGATATATGATGATCCGCCGTTACTACTTTCAACTTCATCATCACCACCCCCAAAGAATGAGACATAATCATATGGGTATGGGCACTCCCCTTGGCAACTGCCAAGCTTGGGGGAGTGACCCCGGTATCGTATCACCATCACTCCTATCTTTATCGTTTTACTTAGTTCGATCCTTTTGGTAGTATCTTGATCTAGTAGAATAAAGTTAGCATGATATAGTTGTGTGCTTTTGCTTTGTAAGCTTTACCCTTTGTAATCGAGTCCGTGAGCTATATAATAAAGATTAGTGTTGAGTCAAGGGCTTGATTTCCTCACTTGCATCATGATAAAAAGAAAGAAAACATAAAGAGTATCAAAGAGATCATATCGATCTTATGGGAAGTAATGACTTCACATACAAAAGTATGATAAATAAAAGTTGTTGGGAGTTGACAAACATAGTTTTGGTCATCATTGTAATTAATAGGAAGTAATAAAAGAAGAGAGGCTTTACATACAAATATACTATCTTGGACATCTTTTATGATTGTGTGCACTCATTAAAGTATGACATGCTAAAGAGTTGATGCTGGACATGGAAGACAACATAATGGGATATGTCTTCTTATATCCGAAATAAAGTATATTGTCATGGATCATCCAACATGTTGAGCTTGCCTTTCCCCCTCATGCTAGCCAAAACTCCTTGCACTAAGTAGAGATACTACTTGTGCTTCCATATATCCTTAAACCCAGTTTTGCCATGAGAGTCCACCATACCTACCTATGGATTGAGAAAGATCCTTCCAAGTAAGTTGTCATGTTGTAAACTCGCTAAAACATGTATGATTTATTAGTGTGGGAGAAATTAGCTTTATACGATCTTGTGATATGGAAGTAATAAAAGCGACAGACTGCATAATAAAGGTCCTTATCACAAGTGGCAATATAAAGTAAAGTTCTTCTATGCTAAGACTTTGTGCATCCAACCATAAAAACACATGACAACCTCTGCTTCCCTCTACGAAGGGCCTATCTATTATTCCTGTCTTATAAGTGTCAAGGTGAAATTCACCTTTCCTTTTTACATTTTATCCTTTGGCAAGCACACTGTGTTGGAAAGATCCTGACATATATACCCACTTGGATGTAAGTTTTCATGATCTATTACTGTTGACATTACCCTTGAGGTAAAAGGTTGGGAGGCAACACCATAAGCCCCTATCTTTCTCTGTGTCCAATTAAAACTCGATAAACATAAGTATTGCGTGAGTGTGAGCAATTGTGAAAGACTATATGATAGTTGAGTATGTAGGCTTGCTGAAAAGCTCTTATATTGACTCTTTCCGATGTTACGATAAATTGCAATTGCTTCAATGACCGAGATCAAAGTTTGTTAGTTTCCAATGAAGTTTATGATTCAAATAAGTTCAAAAAAATGAAATCCCTTTGTAACAAACGAGTTTTCGTTTGAAACCCTCATACCTTGAAAGAGATTGTCCGTTTTGTATACGAAGTGCATCGAATTTTTGCCGTAACCCTCTCTACTTTTGTGCACATGCTTTGTGGGTGAAATGATGATACCATGACAACTTTCTACCTTTTCAGAGTTCATTTGAAATGCTTTTCAATTTCAGGGTCTTATAGCTCAAAAAATTAAGTAAATGCATGAAAAATAGCAAATGAAGTCGGAAATGATTGAAAATTGATGATATGGCTTTGAATGGTGCATTTTGAACACAGAAAAAGTCTGTAGTTCAAATAAGTTCAAAAAATGAAATCCCTTTGTAATAGATGAGTTTTTGTCTTAAACCCTGATACCTCAAAAGAGATTGTCCGTTTTGTACACGGAGTGCATCCAGTTTTTGCCATAACCCTCTCTACTTTTGTGCACATGCTTTGTGGGTGAAATAATGATACCATGCCAACTTTCTACCTTTTTAGAGTTCATTTGAAATGCTTTTCAATTTCAGGGTCTTATAGCTCAAAAAATTCAGTAAATGCATGAAAAATAGCAAATGAAGTCAGAAATGGTTGAAAATTGATGATGTGGCTTTGAATGGTGCATTTTGAACACGGAAAAAGTCTGTAGTTCAAATAAGTTCAAAAAAATGGAATCCCTTTGTAACAGACGAGTTTTCGTTTGAAACCGTGATACCTCGAAAGAGATTGTCCGTTTTGTACACGAAGTGCATCCAGTTTTTGCCGTAACCCTCTCTACTTTTGTGCACATGCTTTGTGGGTGAAATGATGATACCATGCCAACTTTCTACCTTTTCATAGTTCATTTGAAATGCAACTTTAATAGCAAGAATAAAATAAATAAGTAGAATAATTTATGCAACTAAAATTATCAAAGTATTTTCTGTTCAAAACATTAAAAGGAAAAAGAATTTTCATAAAATAAATAAGAAAAGCAAAAAAATAAAATAAATAAGTAGAATAAAAATAAAATAAATAAGTAGAAACAAAATAAACTTTAATAAAGTAAAATAAACAAACTTTAACAAAATAAACAAAAATAGCAACAATACGTATTTTGTTGAAAGTAGAAACAAAACTAAAAAATAAAGCAACAAAGAAAAAAATGGAAAAAAACGCCACCTACTGGGCCACCATGGCGTGAATACGACTAGAAACTCAACAGTGGGCCAGGATTCAGGCCCGCAGAAGGCCCAGTAGGCCCACATGCGTAGCAGTGTCAAATTAGGCCCGTAAGCCTGCAATGGAGAGGAGCTCGAGAGGGGTGCGACAGTGGTGCTTATAAACCACTACGCGCCCCTCTCAACTAGCAATGTGGGACTAAATTTTTTGGCCATCCACGGGCAGCACGGGGCCATTGGTCCCGATTGGTCGCACTAACCGGGACTAAAGAGGGGCATTGGTCCCGGTTGGTGAGACCAACCGGGACCAATGCCCCTCTTTAGTCCCGGTTGGTGCCACCAACCGGGACCAAAGGCCTCTGTTTCCCGCCCTTTGGGCTGCTGAAAACTGGCCATTTGTCCCGGTTGGTGGCACTTACCAGGACTAAAGGGTGCATTGGTCCCAGTAGGTGCCACGAACCAGGACCAAATCCTTTGCTATATAAGCAACACTTGGGAAAATTTCATATTTCCATCGTCAGTTGCCCCCGACGCCGCCAGGCTGCCCGCCGATCGAGCTCCCCGTCGACGTCGTCGCCGCCTCTGCCCCGACATCGCGCCTCTGCCGGACCTCGCCGCCGCCGTCGCCCTGCCTCATCGTCGCCGTCCCACGCCCGTCGTCGCCACGCCGTCTGCCCCCACCGACGTCCCTGCACCCGTCGTCACCGCCGTCTACCCCCGCGGCCGTCACCGCGCCGCCCCTGCCCTCATGCCGCCGCCCTGTCTCGTCGTCACCGTCCTCGCTGTGAGCGCCGCCGGCCCCGATCCCCTCCTCTCCTGTCATGATGATGTATAGATGTAATTTTAGTTTTAGTTATACAAATGTTAGATCAATTTTAAAAATGTTACTTAGTTATATATACAAATGTTAGATGAATTTTCTGTTTTTATAGTTTTTTATAGTTTTAGTGATAGAATGTAGTTTTTTTAGTAAGAACTAGTTTGTTTTTAGTAAAACTAGTTTATTTTTATTTATAGTAAGTGCTTATTAGTTCAACTAGTTGAATTAATAGAACTAGTTTATTTTTAGTAAAACTAGTTTATTTTTTAGTAAAACTAGTTTATTTTTAGTAAGAACCAGTTCATTTTTATTTATAGTAAGTGCTTATTAGTTGAAATAATAGAACTAATTTATTCTTTTAGTTCAAGCAATTATTCTCGCATCGACGTCAACGATGCCTATCCCGCATCCTCGTCGTCGACTTAACGGAGGCCTGCTTGATCAGAGGGGTCATGTTCAGGACTGGGCTCCGCCAGGCTGGTATTGGGAGGCGCTTCCTTCCAGGGGGTGCAACTTGGAGAGGAGCCAACCCGTTGTTGACCCGAACCTTCTTTGGTGGCGGGCGCGTGGGCCAGTGATAGTGCGGAGGCTTGAGGACCCCGCGGAGGTTGTACGTCACCGTGCCAGCGAGGAGGACGAGCACGTCCGTCGCTACATGGTTGCGTTGGAGGGCAGGTTGGCAGGTTCTTCAGGGATCACACTGGAGCTATGATCCTGTGATGGTTCCTTCTCTTTGGGTGTCCACCGCCCGCGCCGATACCCGTCGTTCGCTAGGGTTTTAGCTGTATTAATTAATTAGTGATGCTATATGTATGATACTATTCGAGATGTATTAGTTATAATATTCGACGATGTACGGACGCAAGAGATGATTTAGTTTTGCTTATTGAATGCTCAAAACTGGAGTCCAACCAAATCTCCATGTCAATATGAGTCCTATAATTAAGATATTTTGAAATGTTTTTGTTTATATTTTCAACCATTGAATTTCGGCATGATTGTCGGGGAAACTGATCCACCCACGAACACCTATGGGCACGGAGCCCCTTTTCGGTACGGCAGGGGGCGGAGATCACACGAAGAGCAGATCGAGGCGAGGCACACGAGCAGTTTACCCAGGTTCGGGCCACACAGATGCGTAAAACCCTACTCCTGCTTTATGAATTTGTATTGTGTTCTTGCTCGGGAGCGCTGGAAGCTACAATACTCTCTAGCGGCTAGCAAGACCGAGCGTGAGAGTGTTCGAATGTCTAACCCCTTGCTATGTTGCGCATGGGCCTCCTTTTATATGATCAAGGGGTCACCGACAGGTGGCAACGCAGTTGAGGGTAAAAATGGAAAAAGTGCGGTAGTGGGTACAGTGTTCCATACCTAACCCTGACGGCAGGGGACAAGGGCATTAAATGCCCATCGCCGTCGCCCAAACAGTCCAAAAAGGTGCCGTCAGGGGCGCCACCGTTCGCCATGATGGCTACCTTGTCATCGCTGCTTGCCACCGTGTACCCCTGGCTGCACAGCCTCCCGCCACGTGCGCCTGGAAGGGTCCCAGAGCGACACGTGGGTGGATGCACTGGAGCGCGGGTACTGAGTGGAAGCTTGCCGCGGCAAGCGCCTTGCCGCGGTCGCTATCTTGTTGCTTCCGGGAGCTTGTCGCTCACCGGGTCTTGCCGGGACGCGTGGCGCGTCGCGGCAAGTTCCTTGAGATGCCTTGGTTGGCCTTCCCGGCAAGCTCCTCTTGCCAGGGTCTTGCGCCTTGGCTTGGATACTTTGTTCTTGAATGGCCCCAGAGGAACCACTGAGGCCCTTGGTGGTCGCCCGGCAAGCCTTGCCGCGGGACGCTTGTGACGCCCGAAGACCGACGTCCCGGAAGATTCCAGATGTTCCGGGTTGCCCGTGTGTTCTTTTGTGCTTGTGTTATTTATTTTTGCATTGCATCATGTCATCATGCCATCATGTCATTTTAATTTTTGCATCTCAACCTTAATAAATCGTGTGGACCTTCGGTCCATTTAAATCGAGGGAAGAATGTCTTCTCTTTAAAACATATAAAAGCCTCCTAATAATTATGGAGCTATATTAATAAATATTCCATTGCTTCGGAATCACCGTAACACACTTGCATAATTTCCCCATGTCTTCCTTTTCTTATTCCTTGCTTCAAAAACCTTGCCAACATTTCTTTTCCCAGTTTTCGAGGTTCCTCAAAAACCCTCCTTCTATTTTATTTTAAATCCTGACATTTTGTGAGCCCGGGGATTTTGACCTCGTGTGCTAATTCTTGTCCTCCTCCTTCTTCTTTCTTTTCTTCCCTCTTTTATTTTTCTGCCAAATCAGTTAAATAAAAAGAGGTCAGCCTCCTGGGCCATGAGGTCCTTCTGGTTCCAGCCGCACCAGGCCTCCCTCTCCCTCCTTGGCCCAACCCCTTTTGGCCCAGCTCCTAGGCCAAGGCCCACCGATCTCCACCGAACCCTAGCCTCCAGTCAGGCCGACCGCAGCCATCGCTCGCTCCTCATCCCCGCATCGACCGCCGCCACCTCTTCCTCTCGCTCGCCCGAACCGGCACTCACTTCCCAGCCTCGATCTCCCTCTCCCTTCGCCCGACGCCCGACCCAGTCTCCCTCGTCGGCCAAGCCTCCCTCTTTTCCCTCGCTCAGCCCGCTCCCTCTCCCCAGCGCGTCTCGAGCACCCCAGCGCCTCGCATCGCCAGTTGCTGCGCGTCCTGCGTCTCCCTCGCATCTCGGCCCCAGCGCTCTTCCCTACGGCGCTCCTCGCATCGCCAGCGCCCTGGAGCGCCCTCCAAGCACCGGCGTGGCTCCCTTCCTTCGCCAGGACGAAGCCCAGCAGTGCGTCGCCCCAGGCTCGGGCTCCCTCCTTCTCCTTCGAGCTCCAAGGCCGCGGCCCTCTTCTCCCGTCCTCCTCCGCAGCGCCGTCCTGCTGCCAGCCACCCCGAGCGACGTGCCTCGCCTCAGGCTCCCGCGGCGCCGAGCCGGAGTGCCCCTCCTCCATCTTCTTTCGCCGTGGAGCTGCCTGCCTCGCCTCGCCTCTGCAGCAGGCCAGGAGCCCGACGCGCCTCCCTGGCCCGCGCCCGACGGCCTCCCTCCGCGGCTCCTCCCTTCCGTCTGGCGGCCGCGCGTCTCCCTCGCCTTGCTGCCTTCGTCCGCGCGAGGCTCTGCCTCGGCTCCTTCGTCCAGCAGCAACCAGCAGCGCCGCAACCCCCGCAGTCCTTTCTTTTCCTGTTTTTTTTGTTTTGTTGTGCTGTTTTTGTTAATCTCAGTTAACCAGGAAAACAACAAGTTTATCTTCTTTTGGACCCTTGTACAACTACCTACGCCAAGTACCTCTACATGACCGACAAGTACCACGACATGGTGACGTGAACCACTACTTCCCCTACCGATGACCGTGAACAACTACCGCCGTCGTGGAACCGGAAAGAACGAACGGAATGAGTACATCTACCGTCGCCCGAGTACAACTACTTCCCTCTACGGAACGACTACTTCCCTCTACGGAACGGCTACTCCTCTCCGACGTGAACGACTCCTTCCTCTACGTCTCGAACCGCCCCGAAACGCACGCTTCGAAGGTATAACGAGACGACCCCGTGGATGACCCGTGTGATGCTTGCTTGTGTTGTATGAAATGTTTTCCCGTGTGTGCTCCGTGCCGTTTCGGCCGTTGTCATGTTCCTCGGTTGCCTCGTCACCGACTCGTGGGAACCCTGTAACGGGATCACCCCATCATCTCGTTTGACTCGCTCACGCCATCTTTTCCTTTTGCACCGGACTCTCAACGAGTTACCGGAACCGAGTTGTTGCCTTTGCATCATTTCGGATCGTTGCCGTGGCACCCGTTCTTTCCACCACGGTGGCAATGCTTCATATCTCTTTTGTCAACTTTTAATAAAACTTGCATAAACTTGATCATGTCATCCGCATCATATTAACAACATTAATATGTGTGAATTGTTGTTTGCTTATAATTATTAAACATGCTCATAAGGATTTTCCGGATATGTTGTTGTTATTTCTCCGGCCTCATTTAAATTGCCTAATAGTGTAGTTTCTTTATGCTTCACCTCTTGCTATGTTAAAAACAATTAATCTTGTCTTGTAATTAAATGAGAGTCAACTAAATAATTAAATGTGGTGTTTCGTCAATATGCAACTCGTTGCATATTGATCTCCACTTAACTTGTAGTATTTGTTTGTGCACTTGCCATGCCATGCATAATTAAACCGGACATGCATCATACTTGCTTGTGCATCTTATGCCACGTCTATGCTTGTGTGTTTACCGTGTTGTTTCTTCTTTCCGGTTGCTCTCTTGTTAGCTTCGGTTTCGTTCCGGAGTTGTGAGGATTTCGCTCGACTGTTGCTCCGTCTACTTCGTGGATCCGTTCTTCTCCCTTGTGGAATCCCAGGCAAGATGATCATACCCTTGGATACCTTTACTACCATTGCCATGCTTAGTTGTCTCGATGCTATCGTTACATGTCGCGATACCCATCTTTTATGTCAGCCTCTCCTTGTAGCCATGAAACCTCTAACATTTGAAACCTTCCTAGCAAAACCACTGTTTGGCTATGTTACCCGCTTGCTCAGCCCCGCTTGCTCAGTCTCTCTTATAGCGTTGTTAGTTGCAGGTGAAGATGAAGTCTGTTCCAGGAGGGAACTTGTTGTTGGATATATCACAATATCTATAATTATTATTAACACACCTTATATACTGGGCATGGGTGGAAGGCTTGGCCTTTTGCTCGGTGTTTTGTTCCACTCATGCCACCTTAGGCGCCGATAAACCGGCATTATGTTCCTTGATTTTGCGTTCCTAACACGATGGGTGTAATGGGGACCCCTTGACAGTTCGACTTTGAATAAAACTCCTCCAGCAAGGCCCAACATTGGTTTTAATTTGCCCAATATAACAACTTAATTAAATAATTAAATTTGCATAGGGGGTCGCGTCCCTGAGGATTCTTAATTCTACATAGCAGGGGGGGCCAGTGCCGATGGTGTTGGTCCTAAACGGGGAGACTGCGGGGCCGCCTTGGGGAAACCCGAGGTATCTGGTATAACCTGTAGGATCACCCATCCGGTCGTGTCCTGAGACTTAGATACGCGCGGCTACTATCAGGGTGTCGACACGCCGGGAGGTCTTGCTGGACTTGTTTTACCATTGTCGAAATGACTTGTGCTACAGGGATTCCGAGCCTGATCGGATTTTCCCTAAGATAAGGAGTGATGATATTATATTTATCACTTCAGCTAATCGTGAGAGCTTGTGATGGGCTAAGTTGGAACACCCCTGCAGGGTTATGAACTTTCGAAAGCCGTGCCCGCGGTTATGTGGCAGATTGGAATTTGTTAATGTCCGGTTGTAGAAAACTTGACAGATGATCCGAAGTAAAACACACAACTGTGTGAGTAACCGTGACTGTCTCTTTTCACTTTGAGAAGAGAACACGGTGGGGTTATGTTTGACCGTATGTAGTTAGGATCTTTAGCGATCACCTCTTTTGCGACCGTTTGCGTAGCTTCTCATCTTATTCTGGTACTCGTAAGTTAGCCACCATATTATGCTTAGCCGCTGCTGCAGCCTCACCACTTTACCTCTTCCTACCCATAAAGCTTTGCTAGTCTTGTTACCCATGGTTATGGGATTGCTGAGTCCTCTGTGGCTCACAGTTACTTCACCACACCAGTTGCAGGTCCAGCCGAGTTAGATGCAGGAGTTGGATCAGTTCTTCACCAGGAGCTCGATGAAGAGTTTGACCGTTTGCTTGTGACGTTTCGATGTTCAGTAGTGGTTTCTACTAGGATTCGATCCTGACCTGTGGCTTTATGTTGTTTTGGTATCTTTCTTTTGGATCTTCACCCGTAGTCGGGTTGTGATGTTTTGAATGATGATTGTTTATGTAATGTATTGTGTGAAGTGGCGAGTGTAAGCCAACTATCTCCTTTTGCATTTTAATCCCTCTTTTACATGAGTCGTGCAAAGATACCAAACTTGAGATCATTCTAGGATGGGCTTATACCTTTAAGTCGTGCCTCGACACGTAGGAGGTATAGTCCCATCCAGGGCATTACAAGTTGGTATTCAGAGCCTTCTCCGACCTAGAAGCCCCCACTGTTTGATCGAATCGTTGACGGTTGAGTCTAGGCACACACTGAAAACTTTTTGAGTCCTATATTATATCGGAGAGTAGGATTTCTTTGCTTCTCATCCCCTTTCTCTCTGGTGAGGACTCCTGACGACTACTCTTTTCTCTTCTACTTTCAAAAATTGCACCAAATTTTTTTTAGGATCCCGCGAGTATTCTGGGATTGTTTCGATGTTCTTGTGACAAGGTTATTGTTCCCGATGCCTCCTGTTACCGAGGAGTTGAGCTTCGGGGTATCATTGACACAAGTATATCGCGGTAGTACTAAATACTTAAGACGGCCGACATCGAAAATCTCTCCTATACGGCCAGTGGCAAGATAACCCCGACATCACCCAGTACTGGGGAGGTAGTTCGAGAGTATTGCCATAGCTTGTTATAGTGGATGCTTTTCGAAGGTCCGAGGTAAACAGTTTCCGAGAAAGACTGGTTATTTGTTGAAGGATGGATACACCTGGATGTAGGTTTAGAGTTGATTGCGCGGTGCTTCCCGTGTATCCCCAACACCTGATTGCATAACTGGAAACTTTCGGAAATCTATAGGTGGGTTCATCTAGTAGTTCTAGGCATTCTTCCAACGGATGCTCGATATGAAGTTTGGGGTTCTACATTGAGTGAAGTGGTTTTATGGACTTGTTCTGATCAGGAGTTGCATCTTAAAGGGTCCTTGGCTATGCTGATCTGGGGATTGCAAAACCCTTTTGTAACACGTTCCATGAGCTTTCAGCACGAAGATGCGGAACGAAGCTTCTATCTTGTATTTGTTCTATCTGATCCTTGTTCCTTTTTATTTACCTTTTCCTTCTCCAAGTGGCTTCTCGTCAAGCTGATGTACTGCGGAATTCATTCGTTCATTCTTTGCTCGGATGATATTGTGAAGATCATGCTGCACATCTACCTTTGTTTTTGTTTTGATTCTGGTATTCGAGTTGCTTCGATGATAAATGTTGATTCCATACCTTTCCTAATCGGTGTTCTCATATTTCTATGGGAGTGCTAATTCTTCTTAATCATCAAGATGGTTATGTTAAATTCTTTTCAACCGGTGTGCCTTCTCTTCAAGTTATTCATCCCAAGTTATCTTTGTTTTCCCCACCCTCCCACCCTTCTTCTTCTTGGAGCCAGCAATTCTCTAATGAAATATCCATTTTATTCATGTGACATTCCTTCATTCTTTTCCTTCAATGTTCTTATCCGGTGCTTTATCGTGAAGATGCTCGAGAGCTTCAAGTTCATCATTCTTTTGTTCTCAGATTCTGCCGGTGGACGTAATTCAAGTTTTTGGTGTTGATCTTATCCTTTTTCCTCATTTCACAATGCTTTCTTATTCCGGTGAACCAATTAATCATTCTCCTCTTGCTATTCATATCCGGAGTGCTGAAGATTCATAATTCCATTCTTAATCCGTTCAAGCTATTTGAGCATTGTCTTCTTATTCAAGCCATTTAATTCAACCGGTGCATTATCTCTTAAGCAATCTTTTCCAACGGTGATTTCTTTGAGTGGGCCCTAACCCACAGGTCTTTTCCCAGGATCTTACCTGACTCTTCTTTTCCGGAGTTATTCTGAAATTCTTTTCAAAGTGTGACGTAAGTATGATTCCATCAGTCACATGCCTTCTCCAAGACCGTTTTCAAATTCTTTTCATCGTTGGTTCAACCTTTTTAATTCTTCATTCCGGAGTGCTCAACAATTCTTCATGGCTTTTCTCGTCTTCATTCTCAACATTTGAAGACCGGAGAAGTGTTTCTCTTAAATCTTGGCCGTTCTCTTGAAGATTCGTGTTTCTAGCTTCTTGCCATCCTCATTATTGTTTAGATTGTGAGGAATTCTTTTATACCCATCCGAAGCATTCATGTATTCTTTTCCTTGTGATCCTCCGAAGGCCATCATTTCATAAGATTTATTCGTTCTCAGTTTTCAACTTCGTCCTCCAAATATTCTTCATTGATGTCTCTTCGTTCGTCTCCCTATTCTTACGGTGGTTCTTTCAAGTTTAACTTTCCGTTGTTATCGTTTCAATTCAATTGTTCTTTTCACAATCCTACCGGTGGTTTGTTGAAGATTTATCCAAGCTTGTGCGAGATCTCTCTTTAATTCCTTGCAACGAGAATAAGAAGTATGCCAAATCCTATGGTTGTCATCAATTTAAATTGGTGAAGGAGATGCATGACATAATTCTTATTCTTATTCCTTCAAGGTGATTTAATTCTTTGTCTGGAGCTTGTTCATCATATCATATTCTCACTTCTAAGTTGTTCATCTTGTTTTCCGGAGCTTCAAGTTATTTCAATTTTATCATTTCAACTTCATCTAATTCATCGCAGGCCTTGAGTCTTATTCTTTTCTTCTTTCACTTCCATGCTTTCTTTACCGGAGTTCTTCATGGTGGTTCATCATCATTTAATTCTTCCTCGAAGTTTTCATCAAGATTCTTGTTGGAGCTCAACCATTCTTCATCATGCTTCGAATTGCAATCCTTTCTACCTTATCTTTTCAGATGGTGGTATGCCATTTTTGACAATTTTCTTTCATGTTTCACGATTCACAAGTTGTCAAGAATGAGATATTTAAACCCATCTTTTTCCTTGTTCAAGAGATCTTTTCAACCCTTCAATTATTCATTGGAGTTATCTTGGGTTATAATTCACCTAAAAGCTTTCCTTGAGAATTGTTGCTATTATGGTGCTTATTAATGACCCAAATTCTTCATTTATCATTCCGATGAAATAAGTTTTTCATCTCCTTGTTGATCTCAATCCAATCTTTTGTTTTCGTTAGTGGCTGGTTGTCACCTCATAATTTTGAGATGAATTCCATAAGCCCACAACGAGCTTATTCTTTTCGTTGTTGATTTTTCCAACAACTCTGTTCAACCCTTCTTCGTAAGGATGCTTTTTCAAATTCAATTTTGGGAGAAGTTGTCATTTTCTTCTCCATTCATTTCTTTCGTCGATCTATATGCTATTCTTTCATTCCGGAGGCTTTGTGATGTTGCTCTCTTCGTACCATCATCTCGTTTTTATCGGGATCATATTCTTTTCCTTGCTTATCTTTTAACCGGAGTGTGGTATTCTTCTTTCTAGTTCTCTCATCTTATCTAGGTTGCCTCTCTTTTTAACCGGAGTGCTGTCTGAATCTTTCTTAACCTTGTGCCATTCTTTTAATTGTTTCGGAGGCAATATATTGTTGATTTTCATCAAGTATCACTCCATCTCCTCTAGTTCTTGTCCAATTCCTTCCATTTTCAGACGGAGTGCTGACGAAATTCTGTCATTCTTATTCCTTGGCTATACCATTGCGGTTTCTTATTCTTTCGTCATCCGTGAGCTCTTGTTTCATGTCTTTCAACCTACAAGGTTCTCATTGTGTTCCTTGTTCCTCCTTTTCTAACGGAGTGTTTCATCTTCGTTCATCTCCGTTGCATTCTTTCTTTCAATTTGTTCAACCTCTCAAGGTTCTTTGGTTTCACTCGTCTGTCAAAGAAGCAACTTTGTTTTACCTCTTCCTCTTCCGTTTTACCCGGTGATATCTCTAGGATCTCGGGTCGAGATCCTCTGTTAGTGTGGGAGAGTTGTGACGCCCGAAGACCGACGTCCCGGAAGATTCCAGAATATTCCAGATGTTCCGGGTTGCCCGTGTGTTCTTTTGTGCTTGTGTTATTTATTTTTGCATTGCATCATGTCATCATGCCATCATGTCATTTTAATTTTTGCATCTCAACCTTAATAAATCGTGTGGACCTTCGGTCCATTTAAATCGAGGGAAGAATGTCTTCTCTTTAAAACATATAAAAGCCTCCTAATAATTATGGAGCTATATTAATAAATATTCCATTGCTTCGGAATCACCGTAACACACTTGCATAATTTCCCCATGTCTTCCTTTTCTTATTCCTTGCTTCAAAAACCTTGCCAACATTTCTTTTCCCAGTTTTCGAGGTTCCTCAAAAACCCTCCTTCTATTTTATTTTAAATCCTGACATTTTGTGAGCCCGGGGATTTTGACCTCGTGTGCTAATTCTTGTCCTCCTCCTTCTTCTTTCTTTTCTTCCCTCTTTTATTTTTCTGCCAAATCAGTTAAATAAAAAGAGGTCAGCCTCCTGGGCCATGAGGTCCTTCTGGTTCCAGCCGCACCAGGCCTCCCTCTCCCTCCTTGGCCCAACCCCTTTTGGCCCAGCTCCTAGGCCAAGGCCCACCGATCTCCACCGAACCCTAGCCTCCAGTCAGGCCGACCGCAGCCATCGCTCGCTCCTCATCCCCGCATCGACCGCTGCCACCTCTTCCTCTCGCTCGCCCGAACCGGCACTCACCTCCCAGCCTCGATCTCCCTCTCCCTTCGCCCGACGCCCGACCCAGTCTCCCTCGTCGGCCGAGCCTCCCTCTTTTCCCTTGCTCAGCCCGCTCCCTCTCCCCAGCGCGTCTCGAGCACCCCAGCGCCTCGCATCGCCAGTTGCTGCGCGTCCTGCGTCTCCCTCGCGTCTCGGCCCCAGCGCTCTTCCCTACGGCGCTCCTCGCATCGCCAGCGCCCTGGAGCGCCCTCCAAGCACCGGCGCGGCTCCCTTCCTTCGCCAGGACGAAGCCCAGCAGTGCGTCGCCCCAGGCTCGGGCTCCCTCCTTCTCCTCCGAGCTCCAAGGCCGCGGCCCTCTTCTCCCGTCCTCCTCCGCAGCGCCGTCCTGCTGCCAGCCACCCCGAGCGACGTGCCTCGCCTCAGGCTCCCGCGGCGCCGAGCCGGAGCGCCCCTCCTCCATCTTCTTTCGCCGTGGAGCTGCCTGCCTCGCCTCGCCTCTGCAGCAGGCCAGGAGCCCGACGCGCCTCCCTGGCCAGCGCCCGACGGCCTCCCTCCGCGGCTCCTCCCTTCCATCTGGCGGCCGCGCGTCTCCCTCGCCTTGCTGCCTTCGTCCGCGCGAGGCTCTGCCTCGGCTCCTTCGTCCAGCAGCAACCAGCAGCGCCGCAACCCCCGCAGTCCTTTCTTTTCCTGTTTTTTTTGTTTTGTTGTGCTGTTTTTGTTAATCTCAGTTAACCAGGAAAACAGCAAGTTTATCTTCTTTTGGACCCTTGTACAACTACCTACGCCAAGTACCTCTACATGACCGACAAGTACCACGACATGGTGACGTGAACCACTACTTCCCCTACCGATGACCGTGAACAACTACCGCCGTCGTGGAACCGGCAAGAACGAACGGAACGAGTACATCTACCGTCGCCCGAGTACAACTACTTCCCTCTACGGAACGACTACTTCCCTCTACGGAACGGCTACTCCTCTCCGACGTGAACGACTCCTTCCTCTACGTCTCGAACCGCCCCGAAACGCACGCTTCGAAGGTATAACGAGACGACCCCGTGGATGACCCGTGTGATGCTTGCTTGTGTTGTATGAAATGTTTTCCCGTGTGTGCTCCGTGCCGTTTCGGCCGTTGTCATGTTCCTCGGTTGCCTCGTCACCGACTCGTGGGAACCCTGTAACAGGATCACCCCATCATCTCGTTTGACTCGCTCACGCCATCTTTTCCTTTTGCACCGGACTCTCAACGAGTTACCGGAACCGAGTTGTTGCTTTTGCATCATTTCGGATCGTTGCCGTGGCACCCGTTCTTTCCACCACGGTGGCAATGCTTCATATCTCTTTTGTCAACTTTTAATAAAACTTGCATAAACTTGATCATGTCATCCGCATCATATTAACAACATTAATATGTGTGAATTGTTGTTTGCTTATAATTATTAAACATGCTCATGAGGATTTTCCGGATATGTTGTTGTTATTTCTCCGGCCTCATTTAAATTGCCTAATAGTGTAGTTTCTTTATGCTTCACCTCTTGCTATGTTAAAAACAATTAATCTTGTCTTGTAATTAAATGAGAGTCAACTAAATAATTAAATGTGGTGTTTCGTCAATATGCAACTCGTTGCATATTGATCTCCACTTAACTTGTAGTATTTGTTTGTGCACTTGCCATGCCATGCATAATTAAACCGGACATGCATCATACTTGCTTGTGCATCTTGTGCCATGTCTATGCTTGTGTGTTTACCGTGTTGTTTCTTCTTTCCGGTTGCTCTCTTGTTAGCTTCGGTTTCGTTCCGGAGTTGTGAGGATTTCGCTCGACTGTTGCTCCGTCTACTTCGTGGATCCGTTCTTCTCCCTTGTGGAATCCCAGGCAAGATGATCATACCCTTGGATACCTTTACTACCATTGCCATGCTTAGTTGTCTCGATGCTATCGGACATGTCGCGATACCCATCTTTTATGTCAGCCTCTCCTTGTAGCCATGAAACCTCTAACATTTGAAACCTTCCTAGCAAAACCACTGTTTGGCTATGTTACCCGCTTGCTCAGCCCCGCTTGCTCAGTCTCTCTTATAGCGTTGTTAGTTGCAGGTGAAGATGAAGTCTGTTCCAGGAGGGAACTTGTTGTTGGATATATCACAATATCTATAATTATTATTAACACACCTTATATACTGGGCATGGGTGGAAGGCTTGGCCTTTTGCTCGGTGTTTTGTTCCACTCATGCCACCTTAGGCGCCGATAAACCGGCATTATGTTCCTTGATTTTGCGTTCCTAACACGATGGGTGTAATGGGGACCCCTTGACAGTTCGACTTTGAATAAAACTCCTCCAGCAAGGCCCAACATTGGTTTTAATTTGCCCATTATAACAACTTAATTAAATAATTAAATTTGCATAGGGGGTCGCGTCCCCGAGGATTCTTAATTCTAGATAGCAGGGGGGGCCAGTGCCGATGGTGTTGGTCCCAAACGGGGAGACTGCGGGGCCGCCTTGGGGAAACCCGAGGTATCTGGTATAACCTGTAGGATCACCCATCCGGTCGTGTCCTGAGACTTAGATACGCGCGGCTACTATCAGGGTGTCGACACGCCGGGAGGTCTTGCTGGACTTGTTTTACCATTGTCGAAATGACTTGTGCTACAGGGATTCCGAGCCTGATCGGATTTTCCCTAAGATAAGGAGTGATGATATTATATTTATCACTTCAGCTAATCGTGAGAGCTTGTGATGGGCTAAGTTGGAACACCCCTGCAGGGTTATGAACTTTCGAAAGCCGTGCCCGCGGTTATGTGGCAGATTGGAATTTGTTAATGTCCGGTTGTAGAAAACTTGACAGATGATCCGAAGTAAAACACACAACTGTGTGAGTAACCGTGACTGTCTCTTTTCACTTTGAGAAGAGAACACGGTGGGGTTATGTTTGACCGTATGTAGTTAGGATCTTTAGCGATCACCTCTTTTGCGACCGTTTGCGTAGCTTCTCATCTTATTCTGGTACTCGTAAGTTAGCCACCATATTATGCTTAGCCGCTGCTGCAGCCTCACCACTTTACCTCTTCCTACCCATAAAGCTTTGCTAGTCTTGTTACCCATGGTTATGGGATTGCTGAGTCCTCTGTGGCTCACAGTTACTTCACCACACCAGTTGCAGGTCCAGCCGAGTTAGATGCAGGAGTTGGATCAGTTCTTCACCAGGAGCTCGATGAAGAGTTTGACCGTTTGCTTGTGACGTTTCGATGTTCAGTAGTGGTTTCTACTAGGATTCGATCCTGACCTGTGGCTTTATGTTGTTTTGGTATCTTTCTTTTGGATCTTCACCCGTAGTCGGGTTGTGATGTTTTGAATGATGATTGTTTATGTAATGTATTGTGTGAAGTGGCGAGTGTAAGCCAACTATCTCCTTTTGCATTTTAATCCCTCTTTTACATGAGTCGTGCAAAGATACCAAACTTGAGATCATTCTAGGATGGGCTTATACCTTTAAGTCGTGCCTCGACACGTAGGAGGTATAGTCCCATCCAGGGCATTACAACGCTGCAACTGCCCGTGCACAAGTTCGGGATACTAAGGTACCCCTACTTTAGTACACCGACAGGAGCCCCCGGGCCTGGGCCATACACGGTGCCGAGCGCTGTTGGGCCAGGCCCAAAACCGTGCACGGGCACGCGCGGCCTGCGGCACGCCGTATCTTACTCCGTATCCACCGCGCCCTCCCCTAACGGCACGCGTCTATCGCGGCGTCGTGGGAGAGATCGTGGGCTGTTTCTTTATTCGGAAATGCGGAACGTTCGCCCCCTCCCCCCTTATAAGCAGGGGAAACAGGGGCAGTTCGTCTATCCGCCCGTTGCTGCTTCAATCTTGAGAACCTCCGCCGCTCCCCTTCTTCCCAAAGCTTGAAAGAGAGCAGCGCTCCGCCCCCCGTCGCCACCAGCACCACCAGCGCCGTCGACCTCCCTCACCGCTTCCGCCTTGGCTCCGAAAGGCGAGAAGGGGAAAACCGCGAAGTCGGCCGAGGCGCAGCGGCTCGTGAGGATGCGAAAGGAGCAGGCTGTCTTCCCCCCAAGCTTGCCGCGAGGAAGCTGAGGGAGAACTTCTATCTCTTCTGGTCGGGGGAGGCGGGTGCGCAACCGAGGTATTCCCAGCCATTGCTTGCGAAATGTTTCCGAACGGATACGCGTTCTTCGCCTTGTTCTTCTACTGCGGGCTCTGCCCGCCTTTCTCCGAATTCTTCTGCGACCTCATGAACACCTACGGGTTCCACCTCCTTGACTTCACCCCCAACGCCGTTATGACCATGGCAGTTTTCGCACATCTCTGCGAAAACTTTGTCGGAGTCCATCCCAATGTTGCCCTCTTCCGCCACTACTTCACGCCCCGAGTTGAGAGAGGAGAGCCTTTGTCCGGCGGCGTCTCCTGGATCTCGAGGACACACAAGAAAGAGGCTTATCTGGAGGGAGAGCTCCGCGGCAAATGGGATGAATGGAGAGCAGACTGGTGCTGGATTGTAGAGGAGAACCCGCAGCCCTTTACCGCCGGCGCCAAGCCCCAGTAGTATGCAGCGACGACTGGAGCGACTTGGCCCCGGAAGACAGTAGATTGAAAATTGCCACTGCCTGGATCCTTCGCCTCAGGCGCGCCAAGCTCACTGTGGCGCAGTTGGCGCGGATTTCCTTCGCCGCCGCATTGCCCCCTTGCAGGAGAGGAAAAGGCCCGCCTGGAAGTTCGAGAACGCGGCGGATATCATGAGGCTGCGCCCAGGCCTCAACTTCAACTTCACTATCGTGGAGCTTAACGGGATGCTCCAGGAGCTGTTCAAGTATGAACCCGATCATCCGGAAGTCTTCAGGTTGCCGCAAGGCGTCGTTCCGTTGTGCAATAACTCCGCGCTTAGCCACATCCGCGCAATGATGCCACTGTGCGACTCGCACGGGATCGACCCAACTTGGCAAGAGCCTGCCGACGAAGCCGTGCAGGAGTTCTTCGACAACTTGGAAGAAACGCCAATTTGTGCCGACGAGAAGAAGGGCCTCACCCGCGACACCACCGACAAGGAGATGGCGTACATCGCCACCAGGCTGGAGGAGGCAGCGGCAGCCGCGGCCGCAGGCGAGTTCGGGTACACCATGGAGGAGGCGGAGGCTGCGGAGGTGGCAAACCTTGCCGAGCGAGAAGCGTTTCTCAACGCGGGGAAGCTTGCCGGGCAAGACGCCGAGACAAGCGAGCCCGTCGAGCAGGGCGTCGAGTCGAGCGGGCCCGCCGAGGACACGAGCGGCTCGCTGGAGATCGGCTCCTCTTCCTCCTCGTCTTCAGGCAGCTCGCCACCACCAGCAGAGCCTCCAGCCCCACCAAGAAGGCGTCTCCGCAAGGCCGGGGACGTGACGGAGCGGCAGACGGGTCAACAGCCGCCGTACCGCACGATACACGCCACCGCGGCAAGCAAGGCTGCCGCGGGAGCACCTCGCGCTTCTGCAGCAGCTGGAGCGGGATCTTCTCAGACCACTGCTTCTGCCCCTGCCGCTCCCCACGCCTCGGCGGCAGCCGGAGCGGGGTCGTCTCAGACCACTGCCCCTTCTCCCGCCAAGCGGCCAAGGGAGCCTACTCCTCCGCCTCCTCGCGCTGGGATGCGTGAGCCAGACTTTGACTTCTCCGCGCTCAGCTCCGACGAGGAAGAAGAAGAGTAAGACTTTGCAGTTCTTGTATTTCTTCGATTTTCTGCTGTTTTGTCTTGTATCTCTTTTGCCTCACTCTGAACCTGTTCCTTTTTTCAGAACTCTGGCCCAGAGGGCGGCAAAGAGAGCCAAGGTCCCGGTGATTGTCATCGAGGACGAGCCTGCCGTGCCAGCAGGGGGTGCGCCTCGGACAACCTTGCCGGACCCGGCTACTGATCTTCAGAGCAGCCCCCAGCGCAGCCCCTAGCGTAAGTGTGGTTTACTTTCCGCTGTTAGGCGTGTGTGGGGGTTCTACCTTTGCTGACTTCTTGTTCGTTGATTTGTGTAGGAGCAGAGCAGACACACCAGGAGCGCCTGGAGACCGCCCCCGAAGTGCCACCTGCTACAACTACGCCGCCAATGGAAAGTTCTCCGGCAAGGGCGAATTCTCCGCCAAGGGAAAGTTCTCCGGCGAGGGGTAGCTCCAGCGGCCCTCCGCCGGCGGGGACTACAGCTACGCCGCCAAGGGAGAGCTCCCCGGCAAAGAACCTTACCGAGGAGCCGGCCCGCGCAGGTAAATCCCTTTGCTTCAAATTTCCCTTGGGCTTTTCTTCTTTTGATTCTTCTTTTTTGGATATTTGCTTGACTATTTTCCTCCCCTTTCCTACCGTCAGATCCATCTGCTGCAGAGCCTATGGAGACGGAGGCTGCTGTTGAGGAGGATACGCACGGCAACACCGGCGACGTCGCTGCCACCGAAGGAGCGGCCGGTGCTAACGATCCCGCCGGCGACGAGGCCGCCAAGGCTGCTGCCGCAGCAGCCGACGAGGGGTCCGACGATCGCACTGACGGCCCTGAGGCCGCAGGAGCGCCAGGCGCTACGCCAACCGCCGATCCCTCCGCCGCTGCCGCAGCCCCAGACTCCGAGGAGCCCGAGCCAGGCGCCTACTTGAAGGCCGGCGACGGGGTCTTCATCAAGCTCCCCTGGGCGTCGAGCTCCAGGGCGCCGGTCGAGGGAGAAACCTTTGACGGGGAAGTGCTTGCCTCCGCCGGGCTGACGCTGGTGGATGCGCCAAGCAGCAGCAGTAGCGAGCCCGAGGAGGAGCGGCTGCTTCGTAAGCTACTGTCGCTCTACCGCGCCCGGCAGGCCAAGCTGGAGTCCCGCGAGGCTCTTGCCTCGAAGGCGGGAGATGATATCGAGAAGCGCGCGGAGGAGCTCCGGGCCCTCAACCAAGCAGCTCTCCGGTCCTTGGCAGAGGAGCGGGAGCAACTTGCCGAGGAGCAGCAGGCCTTCATCCTCGAGAAGGCTGAAGTGGAGGAACAGCAGCGGCTTGCCGCTGAGAAGCTGTCCACGCTGGAGGGTGAGCTGGCGCAGCGGAAGGTCAACCTCGATAGTCACGAGGAGGAGATTGCCGCGCGCGAGCAATCACTTGGCGGAGCTCTCCAGGAAGCAAAGGATGCCGCCGCAGCTGCCGAGACCGCCAAGAAGGAGTTGGAGACGAGGGTGGCGCAGCTGGAGGCCAACCTCAAGGCGAGCGGCGAGGAGGTTGCCGCGCTCAAGCTTGAGCGAGAGAAGGACGCCCACAGCCACTCGGAGCTGCAGGTTCGCCTCGCCGAGAAGGGCAAGGAGCTCACCGCCGCCAAGGACTCCAACGCCGACCTCGAACTGAAGCTGGCCACTTTGACCGAGACGTTGGACGGTGCCAAGGAGCGGGAGGCGGCCCTGAAGGAGGAGATCAGGGCCGAGAAGGCATTGCTGGCGAGTGCTGCCGTCACCCAGAACAACTTCAGGGAGACCGTCGACCACTGGACAGAAGGTCTTGTGAACGCCGCCGTGGATATCGACAGGGAGCTGGCACAGCTGGGGGCGGAGTATCTCGGGTATTCCACCGACGAGAATCTCCACCCCAGCGCCAAGCTCACTCTATTCTTCAAAGGCGTGGCGACGGTCCTCCAGCAACTCCGGGAGAAGATCCCAAAGCAGCTGGCGGACGAGTCGCACAAGCTCTGCGCGGGCGCTCTGCAAAAGGTGTTGGTGAAGGTGGCCTTCCGCAATCCGGGCCTCAACCTCACCAACGTCCTGAGGTCCCTGCCGCCGGACGCTGACCAGGAGGCGCTCAAGGCCCTTGTCGCACCCATTGTGGACAAGGTGAGCGGAATCAAGAGGGTCGAGGGCGATCGCGCAGACTAGGCTGCCTGTTTCCTTCTTTCTTTGTCGCTGCTGATCATGTCATGAAAACAGTTTATTAGAGCTGTGACAAGCTACTTTGTAATATAACTCTATTTTGGGTAGTGATTGCTATGTTATTTCCTTTACTTGATTCCCTGCTTTGTAAGTTTTTGCCCTACGCTTTTAGGGAACTTGCCGGCGCAGGCACCTTAGCTGCGAGCGCTGAGTGCGGGACGTCAGCAGCCTGCTGGCGGCGCCGCTACCGGCAAGAAACCTTGTCGCAACTAGTTGCAGCACACTTAAGTTGTTGAGCGTGCTCGAAAACAAAGTAAGGGCGCGACACTAGTCGCAGCACACTTAAGTCGTTGAGCGGACTCGAAACAAAGTAAGGGCGCAAATAGCTACGAGTAGGTTCCTCCGCGCACAGGTTTTCCATACAAAGTGCGGTCGTTCAAGGAAGATAACTTAAAAATTTAAAAATCTGATTGCTCAAACTTTGGCAACTTAGCTTTTGTGTCGTCTGCTTCCCGGCAAGGCGAAACTTTCTTGAACGGCGCTTGGTCCATACCACTATCTTCTCCTTCCCCCCGGCAAACTTGTGGGCGAGGGAACCTTCTTTTCCTTGAGAAAAAAGAAAGGAGAGAAAATACAGATATGGAGCCTTTTGGCTCGTTATTGCTTACCGGGGGTAGGTGCTGCACAAAGTGTCAGATAACGCATGCAAGAAATAAAAAGCATGAAATGACAAGATGTGCGAGGCACATGAGCTTTACTGATGCACGGGGTCTGCGCCCGGCTTTGTACAAAGGATTACATGCAACAGCGGCAAGACTTGTACAAAAGGTGGTTGCCGGAGCGGGTCACGGCAACCGCGCCTTACGGGTAAAACTTACGAAGATGCTCGATGTTCCAGGAGTTGCTCACCGGAAAGCCATTTTCGGTCTCAAGGCGGACATCGTCGGGCCTAGTGACTCGTTTCACCCTGTAAGGGCCTTCCCACTTCGGCGTCAACTTGTTGGAATTCTTGGCGGACTGAACGCGCCGAAGAACAAGGTCGCCTTCCTCGAGACTTCTGGCGTTGACTTTGCGGCTATGGTAGCGGCGCAAAGCTTGCTGGTAGCGAGCAGCTCGTACAGCAGCCTGAAGACGGTCCTCCTCAAGGAGCAGCGCGTCGTCTTGTCGTAGCTGCTCTTGCTCGAGCTCATCATAAGCGAGCACTCGAGGCAACCCGTATACGAGTTCCGTGGGGAGAACTGCCTCTGCTCCATAGACTAGAGCGAAAGGTGTCTGTCCAGTGGCTCGATTTGGCGTCGTTCTGATCGACCAAAGAGCCGCCGGCAGCTCCTCGATCCAGTTTCTTCCGCACTTGTGCAGCCTGTCGAAAGTTCTGGTCTTGAGGCCACGCAGCACTTCAGCATTTGCCCTCTCCGCTTGACCGTTGCTTCTCGGGTGAGCAACAGAAGCGAAGCAGACCTTGGCGCCAAGATCTTGGACGTACTGCATGAAGGTGCGGCTCGTGAATTGCGTACCGTTGTCGGTGATGATTCTGTTAGGGATCCCGAAACGGCAAACAATCGACCTGAAGAACTTGACTGCTGACTGTGCGGTCACCTTCCTCACTGGTTCCACTTCTGGCCACTTTGTGAACTTGTCGATTGCAACGTACAAGTACTCAAAGCCCCCGGCTGCGCGGGGAAAGGGGCCGAGGATGTCGAGCCCCCAGACCGAAAATGGCCAGGATAAAGGGATTGTCTAGAGAGCTTGAGCTGGCTGGTGTATCTGCTTGGAATGGAACTGGCACGCTTCACACTTGGTTACTTGTGCAGTTGCATCCTGGAGGGCTTCTGGCCAAAAGAAACCTTGCCGGAATGCTTTGCCGGCAAGTGCTCTTGCGCCAATGTGATGACCACAAATGCCTCCATGTATCTCTGCCAACAGCTTTTGTCCGTCTTCCCGGGGAATACACTTCAATTTCACACTGTTGAGTCTTCTTCTGTACAGTATGTTGTCAACAAACTGGTACATACTCGACTGCCGGGCTACTTTTTCTGCTTCTTCTTGCTCTTCGGGAAGTTCTCCTGTCTGAAGGAAATGGACAATCTGCTGTGCCCATGTTGGAGCTTGTGGCTCGACAACAAGGACTAAAGGCACATCTGCTGCTGCGGGAACATCCGCTTCTACGGCGAGAACCTGTGTCTCAGCTGGAGCTTGATGTTCCCTGGCAAGCTTGCCGGAGCAAAACTTGTCGGGAGCGTTTGCTTCAACGAAACAAGCCCTAGGGCTCGCCGGAGCAGACTACTCCTCAGCACTCTTGGTGTTGATCTTGGGTACCTTCTTGGCGGTGGCTTCGGGAAGCTCTGCCGAAAAATAGTCACCAGAAACCAACTTCCTCTTCTTGCTCTGTCCAGTTGATGGTGTTACGGATGGTTGAGTCAGCTTGAGCACAAAGATCCCTGGTTCCACAGGTAACTTAAGTGCGGCGCACTTTGACAAGCCATCTGCGATGTCGTTCTGAGCTCTTGGAACATGCTCCATCTGCAGGCCGTCAAAGTGCTCTTCTAGCTTCCTCACTTCATCAACGTAAGCTTCCATCAACGGACTCTGATAATTCTTGTTCACTTGGCGGACGACAAGCTGCGAGTCACCCCTGACAATGAGCTTCTTGATCCCAAGGTCTGCCGCGATCCTGAGACCGGCAAGCAAACCTTCATACTCTGCAGTATTGTTTGTCGTTTGCTCCTTGGGAAAGTGCATCTGGACTACGTATTTGAGGTGCTCTCCGGTGGGCGCGACAAGCAGCACGCCGGCACCGGCGCCTTGCAGCGAGAAGGCACCATCAAAGTACATTATCCACTCTTTGCTCGCTTCCTTGATGGGGATGCTCGTCTCTGGAATCTCTTCATCTGGTGTCGGCGTCCACTCCGCTATGAATTCTGCCAATGCTTTGCTCTGGATAGTTGAAGTGCTTTCAAACTTGAGGCCAAAGCTTGACAGTTCCAGTGCCCACTCGACAATCCTGCCTGTTGCTTCTGGATTCTGTAGTATCCTCTTCAGCGGAAAGCGAGTGATCACTGCTATCTCATGTGCTTGGAAGTAATGGCGCAACTTTCTCGAGGCCATGAGAAGGCCGAAAAGCAACTTCTGCACACCAGAGTACCTTGACCTAGCCCCCTGCAGAAGGGAGCTAACAAAATAAACTGGGCGCTGCACCATCTTCTTCCGCATCTCCTCGCACGTCTGCGCAGATCCATCCTTGTCGGGACCAGAGCTTGTCGGGGGAGCCCCCTGCTTGTCGCTGGACGTTCTTGCCGTGGTTGCCGGCTCATCATCTGCCTCCCTTTCCGCTACTAACGCAGCACTAACCACTTGATTGGTTGCCGCTAGATACAGCAGCAACTTCTCTTGTGGTTTAGGCGTGACAAGTATTGGAGTGGAGGACAGGTACCTCTTCAAGTCTTGCAGCGCAGCCTCCGCTTCCGGAGTCCATTGCATTGGACCTGCCTTTTTCAAAATTTTGAAAAACGGCAAGGCGCGCTCAGCTGACTTAGAGATAAACTTGCTGAGAGCAGCCACACAACCGGCAAGTCTTCGTACATCCTTGACACGCTTGGGTGCTTTGATCTGCTCAATGGCCCTGATCTTGTCGGGATTGGCTTCAATTCCCCTCTGGGACACAAAGAACCCGAGAAGCTTGCCGGAAGGGACTCCAAACACGCACTTCTCGGGGTTGAGCTTGAGCTGGATCTTGCGCAGATTTGCGAAGGTTTCCTCTAAATCTTGAATCAGGGTTGCCCTGTCCTTGCTCTTGACCACTATGTCATCCATGTAAGCTTCTACATTTTTGTGTATCTGTGGCTCAAAAGCGGTATGGACTACCCTTGCAAATGTTGAACCAACATTCTTCAATCCGAAAGGCATGCGTATGAAGCAGTAAGTGCCACATGGAGTAATGAATGCGGCCTTCTCCTCATCTTCTTCTGCCATGAAGATCTGATGGTATCCTGAGTATGCGTTAAGAAATGAAAGCAAATCACAACCAGCTGTGGAGTCAACAATCTGGTCAATGCGTGGCAAGGGAAATGGGTCTTTGGGACAAGCTTTATTCACATCGGTGAAGTCAATACAAAGCCTCCATTTCCCGTTTGCCTTGCGCACGACTACAGGATTGGCCAACCACGTAGGATGGAGCACTCCTCTGACAAGGCCTGCTGCTTCCAACTTCTTGATTTCTTCCGCGATAAACTCTTGGCGCTCCACTGCTTATTTCCTAACTTTTTGCTTGACGGGCCGCGCATGAGGACAAACGGCAAGCTTGTGCTCAATTACTTTCCTGGGAACATCGGGGATGTCAGACGGTTGCCATGCAAACACGTCGACGTTCGCCCGCAGGAAAGCAACGAGCGCGCTTTCCTATTTAGGGTCAAGCGTGGCACTGATGGTGAAAGTACCACCAGTGCCGTCCTCCTTGGCGGACACCTTCTTGGTTTCTGGTGGAGCTGCCATCGTCTTCTTACACTTGCCGGTGGAGCTCGATGGTGCGTCCTCGACGGTAGCGCAGCACTCCGAAGAGGTGCACTTGCCGGAGTGGGCATCAGAGCTCTTGCCAGACTTGGTCTTCTTCCCTCCGGGAGCTTCAGCGGTAAATCTTGTCGGCGCCGATAAGAGCATCCTTCTTGTCGCCAGGGACAGAGATGACGCTTATCGGGCCTGGCATATTCAGCATGTTGTATGCATAGTGAGAGGCTGCCATGAACTTGGCGAGTGCGGGACGGCCGAGTATCCCATTGTAAGGTAATGGGAAATCGGCAACGTCGAACGTGACCCTCTCGGTCCTGAAGTTCAGCTCGCCGCCAAATGTCACTGGCAGCGTGATCTTCCCCTTCGGCTTGCTCCTTCCCGGGTTGATTCCTTGGAATGTGCCAGTCTCTTCGAGCTCGCTGTCAGGGACCTGGAGTTTCTGGATTACAGTGGAGGAGATCAAGTTCAAGCCGGCCCCGCCGTCAACTAACATCTTAGTGACCTTGAGGTTGCGGATAGTTGGTGAAAAAATCATCGGCAAGCACCCGACCGCAGTTGTGCGATCAGGGTGGTCCTCAATATCAAAGATGATAGGTGTGCTGGACCACTTCAGAAGCTTGCGCGATTCGATAGGTGGTTCTGCTGCATTAACTTCCCGCACCCACTGCTTGAGTTGGCGGTGTGAAGTATGCAGAGAAGCACCGCCGTCAACGCACAAGACTTCTGTGGCTTTCTGGAACTCCTGCTCACTGGTCTCAACATCGTCCATGTCTTCGTCGTCATCGTCATCTTCATCCTTGTCGCGGCCACGGGGAGGTCTGTCTCCTTGCCGCTGTTTGGCCTTGCCGCGGCGTCCTCCCCGGCCGTTGAATGGCCGCTTCTTGCCGGATCCTCCATCACCTCCTTGGGCCTTCTCCTTGTCACATCGCTCGTACTCAGCCTTTTGCTGCTCAACAAGGTACTCGACCCTCTTGCAGTTCTGGAGGTCATGACCCTTGGTGCGGTGGATCTTGCAATATTGCTTGTCGGTGCCGTCCTGCTTGTCGGCGGCCGCCACAGCCTGGCAGTTGGTGCATGCGGCAGTCTCCTTGCCGGAGCTTCCAACTTGGGCTTTCTTGGCGCCACCTTCCTTGCCGGACTGCTCAACGACTAGCACCTCTTTGTTTTTCTTCTTCCTGTTGTTCCGCCGCCGGTTTTTCTTTGCCGGGGCGGCATCTTCGCTGTCAGATCCTCCTGCTCCAGTATCCTCTCCGGGGAGTTTCCTCCCCTCCTCAGCACGTGCACACTTGTCGGCCAGGGCGTACAGCTGATGTCTACACACGCTTCTACTCTTGTAGACTATGTTGGGCCTCCAAGCGCAGAGGTTTATAGGACAGCAGCAAATTTCCCTCAAGTGGATGACCTAAGGTTTATCGAACTCAGGGAAGTAGAGGTTGAAGATGGTCTCTCTCAAGCAACCCTGCAACCAAGATACAAGAAGTCTCTTGTGTCCCCAACACACCTAATACACTTGTCAGATGTATAGGTGCACTAGTTCGGCGAAGAGAGGCTAAATGGCAAGTGATATGGATGGCAAAACAAAGTAATATAAATATGTAATAAAAAGTGCAGCAAGCAAACAAGTGGTAAACGTGAGCACAAACGGTATTGCAATGGTGGAAACGAGGCCTAGGGTTCATACTTTCACTAGTGGCAACTCCCAACAACATTAACATAATCGAATCACATGATATTTCCCATAAAACATGCAAAGGGGACGCACTCGGAGGTCATTCCTTCGTGGTCAAGAGAGGACGAGAATTATGTAGGGCTACAAAAGCACACCTCAAAGTTCGTAGTTCTCAATCTAAGGATTTCCCAATGTCACCGCGGCCATCGAAAGAGAGTCCCACAATCACCACAACATATCTAAAGGATAGTCAAAGACAAGCACCAAGAGACTCTCAATCTTCAATCAACACACAAGAGAGGAAATCACTCATGAAAATATTGTTCTAATCCATGTCCAATAGACCGCTGTCACCTTGGTCTCGGGGATTATACTAGATAAAGACAAGTGAGTACATCAATCCAATACATAGAGGAAGGGAAAACACCCTAGATTAACATAGCTTATGATCACAACGAAGATCACATCATGGGAGAGAGAATTGACCACATAGCTACTGGTAAGAACCTCAGCCCCGAGGGGGAACTACTCCCGCATCATGGAGGGAGGAAGCAACGTCGATGGAGATGAATCCGGGGGCACTTCCCCGTCCCGGCAGGGTGCCGGCGCAGGAATTCTGGTCCCCCGAAGCTTGATGGCGATGGCGGCGGAGATCGGATCGCGTCTGGAGAAAAGGGTTCCGGAATCAGGGTTTCCTTGACACGCTTTAAATATATGCCAAAGGGGGCCACCAGAGGGGGTCAGGGGTGCCCAGGCGCCCCCCCGGCGCGGCCCGGGGGGGGGGGGGGCGCGTGGGCAGGCCGCCTGGAGCCCCTGTGCCCCCCCCGGCTGTACTTTGGCCGCACGGTAGCTCCTGGAACGCTGATTTTTTATATATTTTTTCTGGATTTTTCCTGGCAGTTCTCGTAACGTGAAAACCTAAAATACAAAAACTGGCACTGGGGTGCACTGGGTTAGTAAGTTAGTCCAAATATGATCAAAAATGTATGGAAGTGTATGAATATCATAGCAATATCACCCAAAAGTGGCATGGAGCAAGCAGAAATTATAGATACGTTTTGGACGTATCAACATCCCCAAGCTTAATTCCTGCTCGTCCTCGAGTAGGTAAATGATAACAAGAATAATTTCTGTGGTGACATGCTATTAACCATATAGGACTTTTTCATAGTCATATGACAAAAGCTTACTAAGACAATGAATCCGTAGTAATTAAGTTGCCTCATGAGAAAATCACAAAGGACTGAAGGTTTTACAATATGATACTGAAACATCAAATAGATTTGTAATGAGCATGGTGTGCAAATATGATAAAGTGATATCTCGCTTGCCCCCTTTAGTGAAGCAAAACATAAATGCAGGGGCACCTCCAAGGTTTAAGTGATGACTAGATACAATGATTTCAGAATAAACGATATCATAATCATGCAAAAGACAATGCTACTTTGGGACAATGCACATTACACTCAGAATGACAATCATGCTCTCAGTAGTTGGTGCTTTAATAAGAAGGTGGAGACTCTCGAACCGTGGCTTTTGTAGGCAAAGTTGAAAACCCGTAGTCGGAAACAAAAACTAAACATGTACCAGAGCTCTTGGTTTTAAAAACAGAGGTAATAATTATTTTTTTGGATATGCATGTTTCGTCAAAGAATGCTAGCAGACAACTCAATTACTTCTTGAGATGGACAAGTTTTGAGGAACGGCTCCCGAATGAGGACGAACACATCCTCTTAATCTCCTTTGTTTATCACTGCCAAAGTTTTCTGATTTCTCATGAACAAAGCGTGAAGGAGGGTTTGTTTGTTATATTAATTTTGAGCCGGGCGCACTCAATGCCAGTTCCTTCTCGTATTATGGGTTTGCACATTATACATGCAATCCCGGGGTGAAGCTTGTCCAACTTAAAAAGATCATGAATTAACTACTACTTCCTCATGAGCTAAAACAGAGGCACAAAATAGGAATGCTTTTCTTTGAATAATTTCGAGATGGTACATGAAAGTCTTCGTTAGGAATGGCAGGTAAATACCATGTATAGGAAGGTATGGTGGACTCATATGGCATAACTGGTTTAAAGGGATTTGGATGCACAAGCAGTCAGTCCGCTTAGTACAGGTGGAGGTTAGAAAAAGGCTGGGAGCGACCAACTAAAAGAGCAATGACGGTCATAATCATGCAGAGCGACAAAGCAACATTGAATCGGGCATGGAAGTTATATCGCTACTCAGAAATAAAAGATCATAAAGGCTTGACAGACTTTCTTTACAGTCTAAAATATGCGTGAGCATATGCCAAGTCAATCTAAATAAATTCTTGAAGGAAGATATTACTAAACCATACCACATCATAGGCAAACAAATCAAGTTGGTACTCCAATAACACATTGGGAATCCCCCAGCTATTTGAGACTAACCACAAGAAAACCTGAACTACTAAGCGCCATTATGCACGTAGCATATTTATCATAGACATATCAACCAATGCAACCGAAGCAAACTCTCTCAATAAGGTGAGCATGATAATTAAAGAGAGTTCAAGCAACCAACTAAACAAAAGCTCTTTGAAAAGATAAGCATGAATACTAAGAGCAGAGCATGATAGTAGCTATTAAAAGACAAAGAACACACACAACAAAGATAGACATGAAAATTCTATGTTATGTTCTAGGTAGAAGTGGAGCGTGTTTCTCTCCCACATAAAGAAAGCTGAGTTCCGACTCGTTATGAAAAACTAAAAAGAAAACTAAAAGCAAGACGCTCCAAGCATAGCGCATAACACATGAAGTGATAAAAATATAGCGAAACGAAAGACGAACTGATAATGTTGATGGAGAAGGGGATGCACGGGGGCATCCCCAAGCTTAGACGCTTGAGTCTCCTTGAATATTTCTTGGGGGTGCACGGGGGCATCCCCAAGCTTGGCGCTTGACACTCCTGAATCTTTTTATCATCTTCCCTCGCACACTTGAAAACTCCCTTCATACATAACTCATCATAATCTGATTAGCGAGGTTACTACCCTTAATAAAATAATTGCACCTTGCTGGAAATAAAGATATTCTTGAAGTTCTACTGTTTCTCAAGATTGCCAAAAGGTTTTTTTTTTTTTGCAAAGAAAAGCAAGTTCTTGATTTGCAAAATGAAGGAAAGGCAAAACAGGACAGAATCTGTGAAAAACAGAACAGCAGGTAGTAATTGATTTGTTCGGGGCACTTATTCAACTCAAATCAAAAAACTCAGAACAGATGCACGAAAGACAATTATATAGAGAACGCTGTCGAAAAAATTCAGACCAAAAAGATGATCTGGTGATTTGATACGAATTTTTCTATCCAAGGACAGAATCTGTTTCCTGGACAGCGCCTCACAACTTTTGAACTTTCTAGCAATCAGAGGCTATACTTGGCACAAATATGAAAAGCAAAGATACAATGATGATGCTACAGCAGTAAACAACATCAAGACACAACAAAAGCAAAAAATTTATTCATGTGGGCTGCCTCCCAAAAGCGCTTTCTTTTATGCCTTTAAGCTAGGCATAGGACTTTAATGATGCTCTCGCAAGAATAAGAGCTGAAGAACAAAAAAGGGCATCAAGAAGCAAATGGCAAATACATTTAAGCCTAACATGCTTCCTATGCATAAGAATATTGCAATAGAATAATTCATTGAAGCACGAAGCAACTAGCATAGGAAGGCAAAACAAGCATAACTTCAAAATACTCACCATAAAGAGAGGAAAACTTCTTATTATTAAGATATTTAGAACCAAGCCTCCCTCTCTCATTATAAATTCCAGTGGCATCATGGATGAACTCAACAATATAAGCATCACATAAAGCATTGTTACCATGATCCACATGCAAAAAGGTACGCTCACTCCCCACATAAGCATAATTTTTCTCATTAGTAATAGTGGGAGTAGGACTATCATAAGCAACTTGAACACTATAGATTAGTTGTATATTAGGAGGGTGGTGTTCAACAAGGGAGTAATTCCCTTCATGATTATGACAAGTTTCATAAGGATAATTTCTCCTTATGTCATAGGTACCTTTATAATCACTATAGATTGGAGTTATAACATCATCATGGTAGAGAAGAGCATTATCATTGCTAGCAACTATATTTGTAAACATGTTGTCTTTATTCTTACTAGCAAGAGAATTATCAATTATCACATCACTAGTGGGGATAGGATTTGCAATCCTATCATCCCCAAGCTTAGAGCTTCCCATATCTTTACTTTCAGAGTTGGTACCAAAAAGATTTTCAAGATCATAAGCAGCATTATCATCATTTTCCCAATCACAATAAGTAACATGCATATCATAATCAAAATCATCTTCAATAGTACCTACGGACGTATCATCAAGATGATAATTAAGGCAATAAACTTCACCTTCTTCTTTAAACTTACAACCGTTAGGATAAAAGTTGATAGGAGGAATATGCTCAGGCCAGGTTGATGCCCATTCTTCTTCCTTCTTGCTCCTCCTCCTCCTCCTCCTCTTCTTTTTCTTCTTCTTCACCTTAGGAGGGGGTGGTTGGAGATGAAGCTTCTCCACATATCCTGGTTTATCATTAGAAACAATAGGGGAAACTTGGGAGAAACTCTCCTTTTTATTAGCAGAAATATAAGAGACATTTTTATACTTTGGTAAAGTTCCCTCCTTTCTAATCTTACTTATGTAATCATTTTCATGGCAATTAACAACACAATAGAGATGGCAATTTTGCAAAGTGTTTTTTATTCCTATGGCATTATCATCCAGCCAAGAAGTCTTTTCTGATAACTCTACACACATCAAAAATAACATAAGCTCATCATAAAGATCAGAGGTGATCATGTCATCACACAACCGGTTAACAGTTATGTTTTGAAAGTCCATGCATTGAAAATTAAAGTGACCCTCTATATGGCAAAGTTCACAAGTAAAAGGATAAAGGTCACACAATTCCCTAGCAATTTCATTTAAATCTCTGACCCAAGTGATTGTTCTTTCATGCTTATGTTGCTTACAATACTTCTCTTCTTCAATCATAGGCCTTTCACAAGGTCTATCCACTCCACAAAAATTAACATGCTTATATAAAACTCCATTTTTAGGAATTGGATCATGCATGTTGCAGTCATCATGAACAATTTCATTTTCTTTGCAAGTCTCTTTAAAAGGTTTATGATGCTTGATCCAATCCTCCTTAGGCATATTAAGATGTGAAGCAAAAGATTTGAGGAAATCAACAAGGAGTTGAGAATCAAGCCCAAACTTAGCACTAAACTTATTAAAACTTGTAGTTTCAACAAAAGACTTAATGCAATCATACTCATAAATTATACCTGACTCTTTACCTTTGTAGATCTCCCAATCTTCAGTGTTGCGTTGAATTCTTTCAAGGAGTTCCCATTTAGCATCAATCTTTTTGTTTGTGAGAGAACCTATAGAGGAAGCATGAGCAAATCTTTATCCTGTCGAGACAGCCTCGCATAGGAGTTAGTAATAATAATATCTTTGGGGAGCCCATGGTTAGGACATTTTAGCATTAACGTTTTCAGTCTCCCCCAAGCTTGAGCTATGCTCTCTCCGTCATGAGGGTAGAAATTATAAACATAATTCCTATTCTTATGGACTTCATGAAGAGGATAAAACTTGGAGTAAAAGAGAGACTGGATCTCTTCCCACTCCAGCAGGTGAGAGTCATTTAGTAGCCTATACCATTCCAATGCTTTTCCTTTCAGTGACAAGGCAAATAATTTCCTCATGAAAAACCCCCTCGATACACCTGCAAGCTTAAATAATGAACATAGTTGTGACAGATATAGCAAGTGTTCATCGGGATGTCTGTCTCCTGCATAACGATTAGCCAAAACATGATCGATAATACCAGCCGGTATTTTATAGGGCACAATTTCAGTAGTAGGAGGAGCAAGCACCACAGGTGTGGGGCGTCCTCCCGCAAGCAACGATCCAATAGCAAGGTTTTCCATAAACATAACTAGTGAAATAAAAACAAGAAACAAAAAGATTTAATTGCAAGATCTAAAGATATACCTTCAAGCGCTCACCTCCCCGGCAACGGCGCCAGAAATAGCTTGATGTCTACACACGCTTCTACTCTTGTAGACTATGTTGGGCCTCCAAGCGCAGAGGTTTGTAGGACAGCAGCAAATTTCCCTCAAGTGGATGACCTAAGGTTTATCGAACTCAGGGAAGTAGAGGTTGAAGATGGTCTCTCTCAAGCAACCCTGCAACTAAGATACAAGAAGTCTCTTGTGTCCCCAACACACCTAATACACTTGTCAGATGTATAGGTGCACTAGTTCGGCGAAGAGAGGTTAAATGGCAAGTGATATGGATGGCAAAACAAAGTAATATAAATATGTAATAAAAAGTGCAGCAAGCAAACAAGTGGTAAACGTGAGCACAAATGGTATTGCAATGGTGGAAACGAGGCCTAGGGTTCATACTTTCACTAGTGGCAACTCCCAACAACATTAACATAATCGAATCACATGATATTTCCCATAAAACATGCAAAGGGGACGCACTCGGAGGTCATTCCTTCGTGGTCAAGAGAGGACGAGAATTATGTAGGGCTACAAAAGCACACCTCAAAGTTCGTAGTTCTCAATCTAAGGATTTCCCAATGTCACCGCGGCCATCGAAAGAGAGTCCCACAATCACCACAACATATCTAAAGGATAGTCAAAGACAAGCACCAAGAGACTCTCAATCTTCAATCAACACACAAGAGAGAATATCACTCATGAAAATATTGTTTTAATCCATGTCCAATAGACCGCTGTCACCTTGGTCTCGGGGATTATACTAGATAAAGACAAGTGAGTACATCAATCCAATACATAGAGGAAGGGGAAACACCCTAGATTAACATAGCTTATGATCACAACGAAGATCACATCATGGGATAGAGAATTGACCACATAGCTACTGGTAAGAACCTCAGCCCCAAGGGGGAACTACTCCCGCATCATGGAGGGAGGAAGCAACGTCGATGGAGATGAATCCGGGGGCACTTCCCCGTCCCGGCAGGGTGCCGGCGCAGGAATTCTGGTCCCCCGAAGCTTTATGGCGATGCCGGCGGAGATCGGAATCGCGTCTGGAGAAAAGGGTTCCGGAATCAGGGTTTCATCGACACGCTTTAAATATATGCCAAAGGGGGCCACCAGAGGTGGTCAGGGGTGCCCAGGCGCCCCCCCGGCGTGGCCCCGGGGGGGGGGGGGGGCGTGGGCAGGCCGCCTGGGGCCCCTGTGGGTCCCCCCCGGCTGTACTTTGGCCGCACTGTAGCTCCTGGAACGCTGATTTTCTATATATTTTTTCTGGATTTTTCCTGGCAGTTCTCGTAACGTGAAAACCTAAAATACAAAAACAACCGAAAACACAAACTGGCACTGGGGTGCACTGGGTTAGTAAGTTAATCCAAATATGATCAAAAGTGTATGGAAGTGTATGAATATCATAGCAATATCACCCAAAAGTGGCATGGAGCAAGCAGAAATTATAGATACGTTTTGGACGTATCAACAGCTCGCTGACGTCCCTGATCTTGCACATCGCCATCTCCTCCCTCATCCTGCAGTTACGCACATTCTGGTGGAACGCGCTGATAACCGCGGCAGGGTGGATGTCTGGGATGTTGTGCTGGACACGGCTGAACCCCTGGATGAACTTGCGCAAGGACTCTCCTTCCTTCTGGGCAAGCAGGTGAAGGTCACTCTCTTGGCCATGGGGTTTATGGCCGCCCGTAAAGGCGCCGACAAACTGATGGCAGAGATCTGCCCAAGAAGAAACGGAGTTGTCCGGCAAGTGCATGAGCCAGGACCTGACGTTGGGTTTGAGTACCAGAGGGAAGTAGTTGGCAAGGATCTTGTCGTCCCGCCCCCCAGCAGCTTGCACCGCGATGGTGTAGATGCTGATGAACTCCGACGGATGCGTCTTGCCGTCATACTTCTCTGGTACGTCTGGCTTGAAATTTTTCATGCTGGGCCACTGGACTTGCCGCAGCTCACGAGTGAACGCAGGACAACCTACCGCGTACGGCAAGTCGCCTGGTCCCCCTGGCGCATGCATGTCGACAGCGGGCCCAGCGCGCTGGTCGGATTGACGCCGCGCTTCTCTTCGGCGCTCGATGCGAGTACGAGCTTCTTCTTGTTGTCGATCTTGAAGAACTTGGCGTTGATCGCGAGGAGCTCGTGGATCCTGACGACGCAGTGGAGTCATCGTCGATGTTGATCCGTCGAGTCGGCGATATTGGCCTTCGGGGCGGAGAGTGAACGGTGGTTGCACCCCCACCGGTCTTGTCGCCATCGGCCCGCGCCTGGCTGACTTGCCGCGGCTGCGATGTGCTTGGCTGCCGCGGAGTGTCGCCGTTGGTGAAGGCGATGAGACTCTGAATGGTGGCCCTCCAGTCATCGGCCTTGTCGGCCGCTGGAGGGAAGTCTAGGAGCAGTTGGGCTCGTGCCAGAGCTTCCGCTGGAGTGGCGGGTAGCGGTGGCGAACGGTGCGAGGAGCGGGATATGCTCGGACTTCTAACTACGTTAGAAGGAGCAGTTTCCCGTCCCGGCGACCGTGCCTTGCTCGCGCCGGCATGTTGGCGTGCATGCTGGCCTTGAGCATTCCGAGATCCGCCAGCTTGATCTTGGTTCAGCAAGCGGATGGTACCGTGAGTACCATGATGCTGCCGGCCCCGCGCCTCCTAAGATGGGCGCAGTGCATGTACGGACGCCGAGGTCTTGGAGTGCGCCCAGTCGTCGTGGGAGCCGGCTACGCCACCAATGGGCAGCGCAGCCTTGTCCTTGGACTTGGCGACACCGTGAGCTCCCTCGTCGACGTCCGTTCTCCCGCCGGCGTCTACCCCACCAGCCGTTGGCTCCGGCGGTGGTGGGATCGACGCGAACGGACCTGCTGCCTCCGAAGCCTTCTTCTTCGGCGGCATGTTGATGAAGATGATGAAGATCTAGCCCGTGTAGACGCCGGATCAGGTTCACACAACCTCGACGTTCCCCTACCTGGCGCGCCAAAGATGTCGGGGAAACTGATCCACCCACGAACACCTATGGGGACGGAGCCCCTTTTCGGTACGGTAGGGGGCGGAGATCACACGAAGAGCAGATCGAGGCGAGGCACACGAGCAGTTTACCCAGGTTCGGGCCGCACGGATGCATAAAACCCTACTCCTGCTTTATGGATTTGTATGGTGTTCTTGCTCAGGAGCGCTGGAAGCTACAGTACTCTCTAGCGGCTAGCAAGACCGAGCGTGAGAGTGTTCGAATGTCTAACCCCTTTCTACGTTGCGCATGGGCCTCCTTTTATATGCTCAAGGGGTCACCGACAGGTGGCAATGCAGTTGAGGGTAAAAATGGAAAAAGTGCGGTAGTGGGTACAGTGTTCCATACCTAACCTTGACGGCAGGGGACAAGGGCATTAAATGCCCATTGCCATCGCCCAAACAGTGCAAAAAGGTGCTGTCAGGGGCGCCACCGTTCGCCACGATGGCTACCTTGTCATCGCTGCTTGCCACCGTGTACCCCTGGCTGCACAGCCTCCCGCCACGTGCGCCTAGAAGGGCCCCAGAGCGACACGTGGGTGGATGCGCTGGAGCGTGGGTACTGAGTGGAAGCTTGCCGCGGCAAGCGCCTTGCCGCGGTCGCTATCTTGTTGCTTCCGGGAGCTTGTCGCTCACCGGGTCTTGCCGGGACGCGTGGCGCGTCGCGGCAAGTTCCTTGAGATGCCTTGGTTGGCCTTCCCGGCAAGCTCCTCTTGCCAGGGTCTTGCGCCTTGGCTTGGATACTTTGTTCTTGAATGGCCCCAGAGGAACCAGAGAGGTCCTTGGCGGTCGCCCGGCAAGCCTTGCCGCGGGACGCTGCAACTGCCCGTGCACAAGTTCGGGATACTAAGGTACCCCTACTTTAGTACACCGACAATGACTTGTGCTACAATATGTAGGAAATGTCGTCGTCCGACGATGACGATAGAATCCTGGCGTGCGAATGGTGTGGCGACGACCGAGGTCTGTGCGAAAGGCCACACCTGGTAGACGATCGATGCTTCAATGTTAAGCTCGATGAGGCCTTCGATTTTGAGACGGTATGCAACACGACAAGTCTTGTTTGGTAATTAAGCATGACTTATGCCTTCTTTTCAACGTGTAATTTTTGTCTTGCACAATTCGACTAGCTTATACCATGCCATGCAAGACGCTATGTCTTGGAGCATCTGGATTTCGAATATCATGAAAGTATGGAGACAAAGAAAATTCATCTCAGGACCCATCATGATTATGATTTTCCTGTAAAACTATACTATTCGGAGAGCGTAACCCATTTTGGTTGCTCGAACTGGAGAGCACTATGCAAGGCATATGATTTTCAGGAGGGTATGTATGTCACCTTTGACCTTGGTGATAATGATGATGGCATGTGGGTCCTTGTTGATACGCTTCCAGTTCTACCTCTATGTGAGTTTCTCAAACATATTGATTAAGTAACTTATATTGTTTATTTCAAAATAATTGACAGCTTATTTCCATTAACAGCTTATTTCCATTCTTTAAGAAATGTACGGAAGATGGTAGACAGAACCCACTACACTGATGGTGCAGAATTAACTTGTCAGAAGAAAAATCATCTTGTCTCATTACTTTCTTATTTTGAGTGTTAAAATACCTATTCTAAAACTCCTGCACATTATGGTCAATACGTCCCACTAGTGCACGTGTTGAACTACGGTAACATCCATGGAGATGTCATGGTAAGATTTGTGGCCGATCATCTTTTGCATAAATTCTTCTAAAACTAAACTACATTACTAGCTACGAAGTTATTACTATGTTTTTCAACAGAAAATCCCTTCGGATTGTGTGCCTCATCTGATGTTTCAGAAAGGTCACCTCAATGTTATGAGCTTATTACCGTACTCGTCATGTCATCATCCTACACATAACTGTCCATACAGGATTTCTAAATCCAGTGAAGACATGACAATCAAAGATTGGAAGAAATGTATGGTCAGTCGTAGGGAGCTACATGGAAGCGACATTGTGCGAAAGCCAAGAATTGGAGACAGGATAATCTGCATTCTCCATAATGGAGAGTCAAGGCCTATCTTGTTTTATGCTATTTCACATTAGAGAGGGTGTACTTAATTAAGTTTGGCTACTTATGATCATGTGCTAAGAAGTTGTTAGATGACTATGATGATGATTATGAGTACGACTTGTTATTATGACAACGAGTAGAAGTTGTGAGATGACGATGATGCTGAGTACGACTTTTTATTATGACAATGATGATGATGATTTATTATTAATTATGATGATGCATTGTTATATGAGCATGCACAGAGATAAGAGAGGATACTTCTCTCTATTAGCTAGCTAACACAATATATGAAACCCCTAAATTAACCCTACAAAACCCCCAAACCCCCTGCCCCCCTTTCAGAAAAAAACAAAAACCCTAGCCCCATGAACTGCTGACGCGTGGAAGCTTATTTGTCCCGGTTGGTGCTACCAACTGGGACAAAAGGCCCCCTGCCAGCGCAAGCCGCAATTGCCACGTGGAGGCACATCGTTCCTGGTTGGTAAGAACCGGGACTAATGGTCTAGGGCATTTGTATCGACCGTTTAGTCCCGGTTCCCCAACCGGGACAAATGGCCTAGGGCATTTGTATCGACCGTTTAGTCCCGGTTCCCCAACCGGGACAAATGGCCCTTACGAACCGGGACAAATGGCCCTTTTTGCACTAGTTCTTGGGGATGCTTGATACATCTCCAACGTATCTATAACTTTTTATTGTTCCATGCTATTATATATGATGTTTTGGATGTTTAATGGGCTTTATCATACACTTTTATATTATTTTTGGGACTAACCTATTAACCCAAAGGCCCAGTCCAGATTGCAGTTTTTTTGCCTATTTCAGGGTTTTACAGAAAAGGAATATCAAACGGAGTCCAAACGGAATGAAACCTTTGCGAGAGTTATTTTTGGAACAATATCAACACAGAAGACTTGGAGTACACGCGAGGGAACGAGGGAGGCGTCCACGAGGGTCCAGGGCGCCCCCCCTACAGGGCGCGCCCCCACCCTCGTGGGCCCTCCCCCGATGCCCTCCTTCCTCCTATATATACCCACATAGCCTGAAAACATCGAAGCAACATAGAAAACCCTAATTCCACTGCCGCAACCTTCTGTTCCCGCGAGATCCCATCTTGGGGCCTGTTCCGGAGCACCGCAAGAGGGGGGATCTTCCACGGAGTGCTTCTACATCAAAACCATCGCCTCACCATGAGTTGTGAGTAGTTTACCATAGACCTTCGGGTCCATAGTTAGTACCTAGATGGCTTCTTCTCTCTTTTTGGATCTCAATACCAAGTTCTCCTCGGTCTTCGAGGAGATCTATTCGATGTAATCTTTTTGCGGTGTGTTTGTCGAGATCCGATGAATTGTGGGTTTATGATCAAGATTATCAATGAGAAATATTTGGTTCTTTCCTGATATCTTTTATGTATGATTATAATATCCTTGCAAGTCTCTTCGAATTATTGGTTTGGTTTGGCCTACTAGATCTATAGTTCTTGCAATGGGAGAAGTGCTTGGCTTTGGGTTCAATCTTGCAGTGTCCTTTCCCAGTGACAGCAGGGGCAGCAAGGCACGTATTGTATTGTTGCCATCGAGGATAAAAAGATGGGGTTTATATCATATTGCTTGAGTTTATCCCTCTACATCATGTCATCTTGCTTAAAGCATTACTCTGTTTTATGAACTTAATACTCTAGATGCATGCTGGATAGCAGTCGATGTGTGGAGTAATAGTAGTAGATGCAGAATCGTTTCGGTCTACTTGTCACGGACGTGATGCCTATATATAATGATCATGCCTAGATATTCTCATAATTATTTGCTTTTCTATCAATTGCTCGACAATAATTTGTTTACCCACCGTAGAATTTTGCTATCATGAGAGAAGCCACTAGTGAAACCTATGGCCCCTGGGTCTATTCTCGACATATCAATCTACAATCTACTTTACTTTGCTGTTTTTACTTTCTGTTCTTATATCTAAAAATACCAAAAATATCAAACTATCCTATCTATCTGATCTCACTTTTGTAAGTGACCGTAAAGGGCTTGACAATCCCTTATCGCGTTGGCTGCAAAGTTCTTATTTGTTTGTGCAGGTGCGAGGGACTCGCGCGTGGTCTCCTACTGGATTGATACCTTGGTTCTCAAAAACTGAGGGAAATACTTACGCTACTGTGTTGTATCACCCTTTCCTCTTCGAGGGAATACAACACAAGCTCGAGAAGAAGCACATACCATGGAGCAGTACGAGAAGTATTTATGACAGCTAATTGTTCATCAAGAAAGCTATCATCAATAGGTTGTGGGTCATCAAGAATATTCTCTAGCCTAGACAAGTTGTCTGCAACGGGGTTCTCAGCTCCCTTTCTATCAATAATATGCAAGTCAAACTCTTGCAGCAAGAGAACTGATACGTCCAAAACGTATCTATAATTTTTGCTTGCTCCATGCCACTTTTGGGTGATATTGCTATGATATTCATACACTTCCATACACTTTTGATCATATTTGGACTAACTTACTAATCCAGTGCACCCCAGTGCCAGTTTCTGTTTTCGGCTGTTTTTGTATTTCAGGTTTTAACGTTACGAGAACTGACAGGAAAAATCCAGAAAAATTATATAAAAAATCAGCGTTTCGGAAACAACCCTGCGTCCGAAGGACAGCCGGGGGGGGG
>LR738715.1:821962149-822056824 GCA_902687465.1 Secale cereale
AGCAGGGCTCCAGGCGCCCTGGCGGCGCGCCCCCCTGGGCCGCGCCGGGGGGTCGCCTGGGCCCCCCGAAGCTTCCCCGATGCCCCCCTTTGGCATATATTTAAAGCGTCCTCCGAAACCCTCAGAAGAGGAACTCTTTTCGCGATCCCATCTTTGTTCCGCCGCCGCCGCCGCTTCCAAGATCGGGAGCACCAGGAGAACTCTTCCCGGCACCCTGCCGGAGGGGAGGATCACCACCGGGAGCTTCTCCACCACCATGGACGCCTCCCGGATGACTCGTGAGTAGTCTCCCTTGGACCATGAGTCCATGACCAGTAGCTATGTGATGTTCTCCTCCCGTTCTTGTGCTTCACTAATTAGTCCTCGCGAGCTGCCCTACATGATCGAGGCACATATGTAATCCTTATGCTGTTGCTATGTTGAGTTTGCTGGGATCCGATGGATTATGAGATTATGTTTAGATTGATCTTGAGTAATATATTTGATTTACCTCTTTTATATTTATGTTCATAAGTAATTCTTGCATGTTCTCCGTTGTTATTTATTGCTTTGGCCAAGTAATAGGTAGTGACTCCAAGAGGGAACGTTATGCTCGATTGTGGGTTCATGCCCCTCGATGACTAGCTTGAGTGACAGAAACATGAGTCTAGGGGATGTGCTATTGCCACAAGGGGGAAACCAACGATGCTTGTGCCCGCGGGTGCAAGGATTGTTTACTTTACGCAAAGTTCTTTTAATGCAGTTGTCTGTTGCATTGAGTTTACACTATGGGTGGGACTCGCAACTTAATACCAGCGAGATGTTCTGGATAGATATCTCAAGGTGGATGATTAGTAGTAGATATTGATGGATTTCAGTCTACTTACTTTGGCGTACCGCCCATTGTTTGAACCTCAACCTTTCTTGCAATGTAGTCAGCATTGGTTTGCGTTCGTGGTCCTGTCAATTGCCCAGCTGTAATTTGTTTACCTCACATAGCTGTTTTATCGTCTTTTGGGAGAGAGACATCACTAGTGAACATCATGAGACTCCGGTCCATATTACCATCATTGATCACATCCGCTATTTACTTTTCGCTATTACTTACTATTGCAAACATTATCTATCACTACTATCATTGCTTTTAATCCTTTGTGAACTACAAGGCCGGAGGGATTAACAACCTCTCTGTACTCGTTGGGAGCAAAGTTATTTGTATCTGTGTGCAGGTCCACGTTGATTGCTAATATCCGGCGCTGTAGCAGTTGACACCTACTCGTTGAACCTAGGAGTCTCTGGGGATTCGATCCTTGGCATCTTTGCTAAGGGAAAAACTTCCACAACACTGCATCTTACACCTTCCACTTGGGGTAACCAACGAGGGGTTCGAGGCCCATCAAGGAGTTTTTCTGGCGCCGTTGCCGGGGACTCCACTCTTTAGGATAGGGGAGTTGCACGCTATCTTTTACCTTTGCTTTTAGTCTTGTTATTTTACCTTTCAATTTTCTTTATGTCTTTTCACTATTTATGCTTATGGACAACCTTGCTATTGGATCGTTGCTTGCAGGAAGACGCCCCACACCTGTGGTGGTTGCTCCTCCCCCTACTGAAATTGTGCCCTATAAAATACCAGCTGGTATTATCAATTATGTTTTGGCTAATCGTTATGCAGGAGACAGACATCCCGGTGAACACTTGCTATATCTGTCACAATTATGTTCATTATTTAAGCTTGCAGGTGTATCAAGGGAGTTTGTCATGAGGACATTGTTCGCCGTATCACTTATAGATAAAGTTTCATATTGGTATAAGCTTCTCGATAACTCGCACTTGCTTGATTGGCAAGAGCTTATGTCTCTCTTTTATACTAAGTTTTAACCTCTTCATGATGCTTATGTGGAGAGTAAGAGTAGCTTTTTGCATGTGGATCATGGTAACAATGCTTTATGTGATGCATCTATTGTTGAGTTTATTCGTGATCCCACTGAAAATTATTATGAGAAGGGAACATATGCTTATAGATATTTCAATAATATCAAGTTCCCTCTCTTTATGTTGAAGGTTTTGAAGCTGCACTTGTTTTGTCTTCCTATGCTTATTGCTTTGTGCTTCCATGAATTATTGTATTGCAATATTCCTATGCATAGGAAGCATGTTAGGCTTAAATGTGTTTGGTATTTGCTTCTTGATGCTCTCTTTTGTTCTTCAACTCTTATTCCTACGAGAGCATCATTAAAGTCTTAAGCCTATCTTTATGGCTATAAAGAAAGAGCTCTAGGGAGACAACCCTTGTTATCTTTGCTTTCAGTTTGTTCTTTCAGTTTTAGTGGTCTTGATGTTTGTTACTACTGTAGCATCATCATTGTATCTTTGCTTTTCAATTTTGTGCCAAGTATAGCCTCTGATTGCTAGAAAGTTCAAAAGTTGTGAGGTGCTGTCCAGGAAACAGATTCTGTCCTTGGATAGAAAAATTCGTATAAAATCACCAGACCATCTTTTTGGTCTGAATTTTTTCGACAGCGTTCTCTATATAATTGTCTTTCGTGCGTCTGTTCTGAGTTTTTTGTTTTGAGTTGCAGAAGTGCCCCGAACAAATCATTTACTACCTGCTGTTCTGTTTTTCACAGATTCTGTCCTGTTTTGCCTTTCCTTCATTTTGCAAATCAAGAGCTTGCTTTTTCTTTGCAAAAACCTTTTGGAAATCTTGAGAAACAGTAGAACTTCAAGAATATATTTATTTCCAGCAAGGTGCAATTATTTTATTAAGGGTACTAACCTCGCTAATCAGATTATAATGAGTTATGTATGAAGGGAGTTTTCAAGTGTGCGAGGGAAGATGATAAAAAGATTCAGGAGTGTCAAGCGCTCAAGCTTGGGGTTGCCCCCGTGCACCCCCAAGAAATATTCAAGGAGACTCAAGCGTCTAAGCTTGGGGATGCCCCGTGCATCCCCTTCTCCATCAACATTATCAGTTCGTCTTTCGTTCCACTATATTTTTATCACTTCATGTGTTATGTGCTATGCTTGGAGCGTCTTGCTTTTAGTTTTCTTTTTAGTTTTTCATAACGAGTCGGAACTCAGCATTCTTTATGTGGGAGAGAAACACGCTCCACTTCTACCTAGAACATAACATAGAATTTTCATGTCTATCTTTGCTGTGTGTGTTCTTTGTCTCTTAATAGCTACTATCATGCTCTGCTCTTAGTATTCATGCTTATCTTTTCAAAGAGCTTTTGTTTAGTTGGTTGCTTGAACTCTCTTTAATTATCATACTCACCTTATTAAGAGAGTTTGCTTCCATTGCATTGGTTAATATGTTTATGATAAAGATGCTACGTGCATAATGGTGCTTAGTAGTTCAGGTTTTCTTATGGTTAATCTCAAATAGCTGGGGGGTTCCCAATGTGTTATTGGAGTACCAACTTGATTTGCTTGCCTATGATGTGGTATGGTTTAGTAATATCTTCCTTCAAGAATTTATTTTGATTGACTTTGCGTATGCTCACGCATATTTAAGACTGTAAAGAAAGTCTGTCAAGCCTTGATGATCTTTTATTTCTGAGTAGCGATATAACTTCCATGCCTGATTCAATATTGCTTTGTCGCTCTGCATGATTATGACCGTCATTGCTCTCTTAGTTGGTCGCTCCCAGTCTTTTGCTAACCTCCACCTGTACTAAGCGAACTAACTTTGCAATACATAGCTCATGGGAAAGTAGCTTAAAAACTATTGTGGTAAAGAATATGTTGCCTATGTATCTTATTTCTTGTAAGTTGCTTGCTGAGCGGTAACCATGTTTCTGGGGACGCCATCAACTGTCACACTTTTGTTGAATATCATGTGAGTTGCCATGCATGTTCGTCTTGTCTGAAGTAAGGGTGATTTGCCGTGGGTTGAATGAGTATGCATATTGTTAGAGAAGAACATTGGGCCACCAACCAAAGCCATGTATCATGGTGGAAGTTTTAGCTTGGACATTAATCCTCAATCTCTTATGAGAACATGCTTATGCATTAAAGAGGAGTCCATCATCTATTTTCTATGTTGTCCCGGTATGGATGTCCTCAAGTTGAGATCTATCAAAAACGAGAAATCAAATGCGATTTATCTCCTTGGACCTTTGTACAGGTGGCATACAGGTACCCCTTTGTGACACTTGGTTGAAACATATGTAATGCAATGATAACCCATGGAAATCCGAGCTAATTAGGACAAGGTGCGAGCACTATTGGTATTCGATGCATGAGGCTTGCAACTTATAGGATGTCTTATGCATGACACATATGAAGTACTACTACCGTTGACAAAATTTCTTCTATGTTTTCAAAATAAAAAGCTCTAGCACTTCAAGCACCAACTACTGAGAGCATGATTGTCATTCTGAGTGTAATGTGCATTGTCCCAAAGTAGCATTGTCTTCTGCATGATTGTGATATCGTTTATTTTGAAATCATTGTATCTAGTCATCACTTAAACCTTGAAGGTGCCCCTGCATTTATGTTTTGCTTCACTAAAGGGGGCAAGCTAGATATCACTTTATCATATTTGCACATCATGTTCATTGCAAATCTTTTTGATGTTTCAGTTTCATGTTGTAAAACTTTCAGTCATTTGTGATTTTCTCATGAGGCAACTTAATTACTATAGAATCATTGTCTTAGTAAGCTTTTGAAATATGACTATGAATAAGTCCAATATGGTTAATAGCATGTCACCACAGAAATTATTCTTGTTATCATTTACCTACTCGAGGACGAGCAGGAATTAAGCTTGGGGATGTTGATACGTCCAAAACGTATCTATAATTTCTGCTTGCTCCATGCCACTTTTGGGTGATATTGCTATGATATTCATACACTTCCATACACTTTTGATCATATTTGGACTAACTTACTAATCCAGTGCACCCCAGTGCCAGTTTCTGTTTTCGGCTGTTTTTGTATTTCAGGTTTTCACGTTACGAGAACTGCCAGGAAAAATCCAGAAAAAATATATAAAAAATCAGCGTTTCGGAAACAACCCTGCGTCCGAAGGACAGCCGGGGGGGGGGGGGGGGGGGGGGGGGGGCACCAGGGCTCCAGGCGCCCTGGCGGCGTGCCCCCTGGGCCGCGCCGGGGGGGCGCCTGGGCCCCCCGAAGCTTCCCCGATGCCCCCCTTTGGCATATATTTAAAGCGTCCTCCGAAACCCTCAGAAGAGGAACTCTTTTCGCGATCCCATCTCTGTTCCGCCACCGCCGCCGCTTCCAAGATCGGGAGCACCAGGAGAACTCTTCCCGGCACCCTGCCGGAGGGGAGGATCACCACCGGGAGCTTCTCCACCACCATGGACGCCTCCGAGATGACTCGTGAGTAGTCTCCCTTGGACCATGAGTCCATGACCAGTAGCTATGTGATGTTCTCCTCCCGTTCTTGTGCTTCACTAATTAGTCCTCGTGAGCTGCCCTACATGATCGAGGCTCATATGTAATCCTTATGCTTTTGCTATGTTGAGTTTGCTGGGATCCGATGGATTATGAGATTATGTTCAGATTAATCTTGAGTAATATATTTGATTTACCTCTTTTATATTTATGTTCATAAGTAATTCTTGCATGTTCTCCGTTGTTATTTATTGCTTTGGCCAAGTAATAGGTAGTGACTCCAAGAGGGAACGTTATGCTCGATTGTGGGTTCATGCCCCTCGATGACTAGCTTGAGTGACAGAAACATGAGTCTAGGGGATGTGCTGTTGCCACAAGGGGGAAAACAACAGTGCTTGTGCCCGCGGGTGCAAGGATTGTTTACTTTACGCAAAGTTCTTTTAATGCAGTTGTCTGTTGCATTGAGTTTACACTATGGGTGGGACTCGCAACTTAATACCAGCGAGATGTTCTGGATAGATATCTCAAGGTGGATGATTAGTAGTAGATATTGATGGATTTCGGTCTACTTACTTTGGCGTACCGCCCATGCTTTGAACCTCAACCTTTCTTGCAATGTAGTCAGCATTGGTTTGCGTTCGTGGTCCTGTCAATTGCCCAGCTGTAATTTGTTTACCTCACATAGCTGTTTTATCGTCTTTTGGGAGAGAGACATCACTAGTGAACATCATGAGACTCCGGTCCATATTACCATCATTGATCACATTCGCTATTTACTTTTCGCTATTACTTACTATTGCAAACATTATCTATCACTACTATCATTGCTTTTAATCCTTTGTGAACTACAAGGCCGGAGGGATTGACAACCTCTCTGTACTCGTTGGGAGCAAAGTTATTTGTATCTGTGTGCAGGTCCACGTTGATTGCTAATATCTGGCGCCGTAGCAGTTGACACCTACTTGTTGAACCTAGGAGTCTCTGGGGATTCGATCCTTGGCATCTTTGCTAAGGGAAAAACTTCCACAACACTGCATCTTACACCTTCCACTTGGGGTAACCAACGAGGGGTTCGAGGCCCATCAAGAACCCATCTAATAAGTCTAGGTTTAGCATCTTTCTTTTCCATAAGGTATTTGATAGCAGCATGATCAGTGTGGATAGTTACTTTAGAATCAACAATATAAGGGCTAAACTTATCACAAGCAAATACAACTGCTAAAAATTCTTTCTCAGTAGTAGCATAATTTCTCTGGGCACTGTCTAGGGTTTTACTAGCATATTGGATAACATTCAATTTCTTATCAACTCTTTTCCCTAGAACATCACCTACAACATAATCACTAGCATCGCACATAAATTCAAAGGGTAAATTCTAGTCAGGAGGCTGGACAATAGGTGCAGAGATCAATGCTTTCTTAAGTATTTTAAATGCTTCTAGACAATCATCATCAAAGACAAAAGGAATATCTTTTTGTAAGAGATTAGTCAGAGGCCTGGAGATTTTGGAAAAGTCCTTAATGAACCTCCTATAAAACCCGACATGACCAAGGAAACTTCGTATACCTTTGATGTCCTTGGGACATGGCATTTTTTCAATAGCATCAACTTTAGCTTTGTCAACTTCAATACCTCTTTTAGAAATTTTATGTCCCAAGACAATGCCTTCATTAACCATAAAGTGGCATTTTTCCCCCAATTCAAGACTAGACTAGTGTCTTCACATCTCCGCAAAACTCGATCAAGGTTGCTCATGCAATCATCAAAAGAAGTTCCGTAAACGGAGAAATCATCCATGAAAACCTCAACAATCTTTTCACAAAAATTAGAGAATATAGCCATCATGCATCTTTGAAAGGTAGCAGGTGCATTACATAAACCAAAAGGCATACGTCCATAAGCAAAGGTACCGAAAGGACAAGTAAAAGTGGTCTTTTCTTGATCCCCTTTTGACACAGGTATTTGGGAGAAACCTGAATAACCATCTAGAAAGCAAAAATGAGTATGTTTGGATAACCTTTCTAGCATTTGATCAATAAAAGGCAAAGGGTAATGATCTTTCTTAGTAGCTTTATTTAATTTGCGGAAATCAATTACCATCCTATAACCTGTAACAATTCTTTGTGGGATCAGTTCATCTTTATCATTAGGAACTACAGTCATACCTCCCTTCTTAGGGACACAATGGACATGACTTACCCACTGGCTATCAGCAACTCGATAGATTATACCTGCATCTAGAAGCTTTAGTATTTCCTTCCTTACCACTTCTTTCATCTTAGGATTTAACCGTTGTTGATGATCAATAACCGGTTTAGCGTCCTCTTCCAATTTTATCTTGTGTTGGCATAAAGTGGGACTAATGCCCTTAAGATCATCCAGAGTATATCCAATAGCAGCACGGTGCTTCTTCAGAGTTTTCAATAATTTTTCTTCTTCCTGCTCTGAAAGGTTAGCACTAATAATAACAGGATATATCTTCTTTTCATCAAGATAAACATACTTAAGATTATCAGGTAAAGGTTTAAGTTCAAACATGGGATCACCTTTGGGTGGAGGAGGATCCCCAAGAATTTCAACAGGCAAGTTGTTTTTCAATACGGGTCCCTGCTTAAAGAATATTTCATCTATTTCCCTTCTCTCGGTCATATACATATCATTTTCATGGTCTAGCAGATATTGTTCTAAAGGATCGTGTAACACCCCAAAAATTTAATCTTGTTCTATTAATTAGAATTTTGTCAGAAAGATTTATTTTCTATTTTCTGGCTTTCCTATTAATTTCAGAGCTACTTCTTTTCTCTGGATTTTAAATTTTTTTTCCTCTTATCTGAAACTTTTGGATAATATTGAGGGGCTTGAATGCTTTCTTAAAACATTTGATTTTTGTTGGGTATGCAAGTGGAAGCATTTTTATAATACTTTTGCCAAGCATCAATTCTTTTAAAATGGCCTTTCCATTCTTTCAAGGGCTCCCATTGCACTGCAACCTATTTAAATATTTCTTTAAAAATTCCATCAAAATTTGGAGATGACAGTAGGTGCATATAACTCATTTTTATGCAAAAATCCAGCTTTGTGTTTTATAAATTTTGAGCAAAACATCCCCTTTTTCATTATGGTCCAGTTTGGTAATTTGCACTGCAACCCTAATTTGAATTCCTCTAGTGATCTTGGGATCTTTCCTGCTATTAGTACTTGCTACCAAACCCTTAAGTCCAGGATATTGGACCCATTTGAATAATTTTGGTCCATGCAATAATAGCCTACATTTTCTGTCCAGATTTGGTTTTCTCAAAAACTTGCACTAACAAGTTTCTGGTCTTGCCAAACTAACCTTGCCACCATCACCTACACCTAAAGAGATCCCAGTCTGGTAAGTTTGGAGTCCAGAAAGATCTCCTAGGTGGCCTTGGCATATTGTCAAACAGCTGACGTGCATGACCAGAATTGGCATGCTCCCATCTTTGTATTAGAGACTTTTCTTCCTGGACAAACCAACATGTCCTCTAGCCTCCTTTTGCCCACTAACCTAACCCTGGGTAGTTCCAACAGCACCAGAGCATTTTAGGTCACCCTAGCATTTCATCGAGCACGTGGTGGGCATGCCGAGAGCACGAGCAGAGCGTGCGTTTTGCACGCGCCTGCCCGAGCCGCCTCACCAACCCCCGAGCTCATCCTAGCCCTCTGCCGCGCGCAGCATAGCGCCAAGGCCAGACCTGCTTCGTTCACGAGCACCGCAACCTTCCCTCGTCTCCCCCGCAAGCCGCCACGACCGCCGACTGCCGTCTCTGCCGTGGCCAGCACCGCCCAACCCATCCACGCGCGCCAGCTAGCCCCTGGGGCAGTCGCAGCTCGTCCGCTAGCTCCTGGCATGCTCCCAGAGCTCCGCCACATCGCCCCGGCTACAGAGGCGACGAACCGCCATCGCCGCCGTCGTGCTTATCCACGGAAGCCGCAGAACCGACAGCGCGCGCCTATAAAAAGGCCTCTTCCTTGCTTCCCCAGCCTGGCGCAGCGCCCCGCCTCTCCCTTAGAGCCTCTCCAAGCCACCAAACGGCTGGTAGTGGCCTTCTTCCCCGCCTCCGACAGTAACGCTCGCCGCCATCTCTGTTAAATCCGACAACCCCAGAGTCTCCTAGCCTCTCCCACGCCACCACCCACTCTCCCTCGACACCACGGAGCCACCCATCCTCGCAACCTTGACTAGGAGGCACCGTAAGCCATTGCCCCGTTTGCTCCCGAAGGCGCCGCTGCCCCAGAGCTCGCCGCCGGCGAACCCCTTCGCCCCGAGACCCTTTCGACCACTGGAAGGGTCACCCTGGAGCGGCGGATCCTTTCCCCACCCTCGGATGGATCCTAGGAGCCGTCGTCCGCCGGCGAGGATCGTCGGGCCTCCGCCCCGGCTCGGCCGCGGGAGGAAGGAGAAGGGCGACTGGTCAAATATGACCAGTGGACCCGAGGGCCCCACCCGTCTGTGACTCCAGGCTCGGCTGAGCGTTTTAAGTGAAAGCGTAAAGCCCGAAGTACGTCTCCCCCTCTCGGAAGCGTATTCTAAGACGATGCGTTTTCCTTTTTTCGGGTTTTTAATAAACCAGAGTTGACCACATCTTTGACTGGACATATCTTTTTAAATAAAACTCCAAATGAGTTGATTCTTTTTCCTTCCTCTCTCAAATTTCACCTAGTTTATTTTAAGATTTATTTCAAAAATAATTATGACAACTTTTTGTACTGTTTTTAAAGTTTGTGTTAATTTGAATATTTTCAAAAATAGGAATTTGGAGAGAGGATCAAAACTTTCAAAGTGCACCCCACCTACATACTCTTGGAAGGCAAGCATCTTGAACTCCATTATGACATAAGCTGTGTGTTGTTTTGCTAGAACATATGAACTCCATTAATATGCTGAAATGGAGTAGCGTTATTTCATGTAGAAGTCATACTCTTGCATATACACATATGGTGAAAGTCTTTTCTGTTATATGTGTGATATTGGTGACAGTAGCCACTTCTCATGCCACATATGCCTGGTGATAGTTCGGATGGAGTCCGAAGGAAGATTGTGTTCCGGTGAACACAACCGCGTGACGGACATCTCGTTGTGGCGAGGATGTGCAGTGAGGCATGATGGGGCATGAGGGGTGGTGACCCTGTCAGGAAAACTGTGGAAAGTATCTGTTGTGCTAACCATGCAGGGAACACATAAGCCTCCTGAGTCGACCATAGATCGAGTCTTGTTCCAGTAACCCCCATGCTTGTTTTCGTACTACCACTTGTCCCTGCCGCGGGCAGGGTACGGTTCAGTAAGTTGTCAACCCCTTTCTTGGCACACACCGTACAGAGAGGCCATGGTGGAAGATACCGGGTGCATCCGGTAGGCATGCCACATGGTCCGGGGGCATGGGTGTCTTCGGTTGGGGCCGAGAGGGGGGCACCCCTTAGTAGCGCGCGATATAAATTTGATCCCATGCTAATCGAGGTTGTAGCCTCCCCGCTTAGAGTTTTGCTTAACAAGTGTCGTGGGTGATTCCAGGCACCGGTAAGTTAAGCTGGTGTGTGCTGGTTGGGTGTGTTTTCAATTCAAAGACCGTAAGCGGAATTAGTCCCGGTGGGCTAAAGGAATCCGTTACTCGTGGGTAAAGAGTACACCCTCTGCAGAGTTTATATCTATTCGAATAGCCGTATCCGCGGTTAAGGACTACAGTCTGGGATGGGTCAAGTGTCGGTCTTAGCATCGGTCTTCGGAGGAAAACTTTTAAACCAGAATATTGATCATGACGTGTGACGAATGATGATTGTGATTATTATTATTGTGGACTAACCATTTATATTGTTGTTGAATTGTTGAGTATCCCTAGGATGGTTCTACCTCCAGAATACTCATTGTGATTACTATTATATAAGCCCTTTATGTGGTGTCGCTGAGACGCCCGACTGTGGCATACTTGTTGTTTATTTTCTTTATAAGCCCTTTATGTGGTGTCGCTGAGACGCCCGACTGTGGCATACGTGTTATTTATTTTCTTTATAAGCCCTTTATGTGGTGTCGCTGAGACACCCGACTGTGGCATACTTGTTATTTATTTTCTTTATAAGCCCTTTATGTGGTGTCGCTCAGACGCCCGACTGTGGCATGTTGATTATTTATTTTCCATATAAGCCCTTTAGGTGGCGTCGCTCCGACGCCCGACTGTGGCACTCATGTGATTTATTTTTCTTATAAGCCCTTTATGTGGCGTCGCTCAGATGCCCGACTGAGGCATGCTTTATATTATTATCCTTTCGAGGCGTCGCTTCAGACACCCGATCGGTTTGTTTTATCTTCATTCTCTGATTGCTTATTCCTATTTAGTACAAATGACCTGCTCATGTGCATCATGAATTTTATTTTGGGACTGACTAAGTGATCGCGGATTATTTCAGTGCATGATTATCACCTGCTATGTTATACCTGTTTTCATGATGTTTGCGAGTACATTCAAAGTACTCACTGGCTTGTCCCTGGCTATTGTCTTGGCCAGATTTCTTGCTTGGATAGGAGCACAACGACGACAGCCCCGGAACCTAGACAATGGAGATAGCAGACGCGCGAAGATAGGAGTTATCCAGGTCAGCTGTTCCTGTGGGAAATGGAGTCCCATAGACGCTGATGTATCGCAAACCGCTTCCGCCATCAACCACTAGAAAACTTTTGTTGTACTCATGGACCAGAATGGTCTTGTACTACATATTTTATATTTTGCTTGGAATTTCTGTATCAAGATTGTGTCTCATCAGCTAACCGTAATCCTGGGGCTGGTGAGCACAAGGACCACTGACTGGGTAATTTATATCCTGTAAAACCGGTCCTGACAACCTTGGTATCAGAGCCAGGCTGACCATTGGCTAATCCTATCTTGGCCGGGTCGATGAACCTAGGTTAACCCCCCACCAGACCTTAACCTCACCACAATCAAGCCTATCCTACCCGATAGCCCACACTGTGACCCCGACAGCTTTTGGCAGTCAGTGCCCAACCTATCAGACTAGCCCAGTAAGCTACACACCCGTGATCGACACCTGAGTTGCCCCATTCGCAAGTGTGCGAAGGAAGACTCCATTTTCTGTATATAAAGGGAGCGTTTGCCCAACCGACAACCACAGTAATACATCGCATTTTGCGATATATATATCTGTGACAATGACCCCGACCACCGGAGAACAGAACCGGCAATTAATATTGCCCCCACAACACGACATGTCATCCTGCCCAGATGCTATACATAAGGCCACTCCGTGACCTTACCAAGCATCCCTCACCTTGTGCACTGCCTTCACAGCCATTTGTTTCTCAGGTCGCACCTTGGGATTCATATAAAGACCCCAGATGCAACCCCGGGGGATTTTATTAAAATAATTGTGGGAGTTTGACCACAGTACCATGGGTTTTCTCCAGCCATCCTGGTACAACCTGTTCAAATCGAGGGTCACTCTCATATTGTACAGCCAGGCACACCCCGCAGGTAGACCCAAACCAAGACCCTACGGGAGTTCCCTTCATCGGGAAAATCCATACCCACTCCAATAATGACCATAAAGATCGCCGCTTATGGAGCGGTTACCTATCTTCAATTCATGGTACCCTATGCCAGTGAACGTGACTATTATTATCTCCCCGAATAGTGCAGCAGCCAGAGAAGCCGCATCCTTTCCCTACACCTGAGCAGAGAAAGGTCCGATGCTAAATAAGCTGGTGCACTATATCATCGCTCGAGAGCGCTTGACCCAGCAAGTGATGGATTTTCTCCAGACCTGTGTAAAACACTAGTCGCTATTAGTAGACCCCTGAGGCCAGGCCAAGAGAGACGCATTTTGTGAGTCCCCCATCTACTCCCAGTAGACGAAGGATATATCGCACTGCAGGGAATAATTCCTCGTGAAATATAGCTTATTACCTGAACCGTCAGCACCGTGGTTATATCAGTTTGTGTAGAAATTGACTGCTTGTTGTGATAGCTGTGTTATGCTTCAAAATTTTCTGTATTAGTATATTGCATTGGTTGAAGTTGTTTCTTGTGATTACAAAAATTGATTGTTTTTAATTATAGCAAATTTCATAGTAAGGTTTTTCTTAAAAGACCACTGCCATGAAAAATGTTTTCCTCAATAAAAATTTGTTTTGCATGCCCTCTCGTTATATGACTCACAGACCACGTGCACTTAATGCAAGACCCTGCGCGCTTTTATCACCTAACCAATTACCTCCCTAGTATACCACAGCTGCACATTGGTCAGCGATTTTTCTATAACCCCGTCCTATCATGCGTGTGGTGTATCTGTTTTCATGTGACGGTTGCCGCGTGGTACGAGTAATCTTTTTACAAAATACGTTCTTAGCAAATCTCGAGGACGAGATTTTTCTTAAGGGGGGTAGTGTTGTAACACCCCAAAAATTTAATCTTGTTCTATTAATTAGAATTTTGTCAGAAAGATTTATTTTCTATTTTCTGGCTTTCCTATTAATTTCAGAGCTACTTCTTTTCTCTGGATTTTAATTTTTTTTCCTCTTATCTGAAACTTTTGGATAATATTGAGGGGCTTGAATGCTTTCTTAAAACATTTGATTTTTGTTGGGTATGCAAGTGGAAGCATTTTTATAATACTTTTGCCAAGCATCAATTCTTTTAAAATGGCCTTTCCATTCTTTCAAGGGCTCCCATTGCACTGCAACCTATTTAAATATTTCTTTAAAAATTCCATCAAAATTTGGAGATGACAGTAGGTGCATATAACTCATTTTTATGCAAAAATCCAGCTTTGTGTTTTATAAATTTTGAGCAAAACATCCCCTTTTTCATTCTGGTCCAGTTTGGTAATTTGCACTGCAACCCTAATTTGAATTCCTCTAGTGATCTTGGGATCTTTCCTGCTATTAGTACTTGCTACCAAACCCTTAAGTCCAGGATATTGGACCCATTTGAATAATTTTGGTCCATGCAATAATAGCCTACATTTTCTGTCCAGATTTGGTTTTCTCAAAAACTTGCACTAACAAGTTTCTGGTCTTGCCAAACTAACCTTGCCACCATCACCTACACCTAAAGAGATCCCAGTCTGGTAAGTTTGGAGTCCAGAAAGATCTCCTAGGTGGCCTTGGCATATTGTCAAACAGCTGACGTGCATGACCAGAATTGGCATGCTCCCATCTTTGTATTAGAGACTTTTCTTCCTGGACAAACCAACATGTCCTCTAGCCTCCTTTTGCCCACTAACCTAACCCTGGGTAGTTCCAACAGCACCAGAGCATTTTAGGTCACCCTAGCATTTCATCGAGCACGTGGTGGGCATGCCGAGAGCACGAGCAGAGCGTGCATTTTGCACGCGCCTGCCCGAGCCGCCTCACCAACCCCCGAGCTCATCCTAGCCCTCTGCCGCGCGCAGCATAGCGCCAAGGCCAGACCTGCTTCGTTCACGAGCACCGCAGCCTTCCCTCGTCTCCCCCGCAAGCCGCCACGACCGCCGACTGCCGTCTCTGCCGTGGCCAGCACCGCCCAACCCATCCACGCGCGCCAGCTAGCCCCTGGGGCAGTCGCAGCTCGTCCGCTAGCTCCTGGCATGCTCCCAGAGCTCCGCCACGTCGCCCCGGCTACAGAGGCGACGAACCGCCATCGCCGCCGTCGTGCTTATCCACGGAAGCCGCAGAACCGACAGCGCGCGCCTATAAAACGGCCTCTTCCTTGCTTCCCCAGCCTGGCGCAGCGCCCCGCCTCTCCCTTAGAGCCTCTCCAAGCCACCAAACGGCTGGTAGTGGCCTTCTTCCCCGCCTCCGACAGTAACGCTCGCCGCCATCTCTGTTAAATCCGACAACCCCAGAGTCTCCTAGCTTCTCCCACGCCACCACCCACTCTCCCTCGACACCACGGAGCCACCCATCCTCGCAACCTTGACTAGGAGGCACCGTAAGCCACTGCCCCGTTTGCTCCCGAAGGCGCCGCTGCCCCAGAGCTCGCCGCCGGCGAACCCCTTCGCCCCGAGACCCTTTCGACCACTGGAAGGGTCACCCTGGAGCGGCGGATCCTTTCCCCACCCTCGGATGGATCCTAGGAGCCGTCGTCCGCCGGCGAGGATCGTCGGGCCTCCGCCCCGGCTCGGCCGCGGGAGGAAGGAGAAGGGCGACTGGTCAAATATGACCAGTGGACCCGAGGGCCCCACCCGTCTGTGACTCCAGGCTCGGCTGAGCGTTTTAAGTGAAAGCGTAAAGCCCGAAGTACGTCTCCCCCTCTCGGAAGCGTATTCTAAGACGATGCGTTTTCCTTTTTTCGGGTTTTTAATAAACCAGAGTTGACCACATCTTTGACTGGACATATCTTTTTAAATAAAACTCCAAATGAGTTGATTCTTTTTCCTTCCTCTCTCAAATTTCACCTAGTTTATTTTAAGATTTATTTCAAAAATAATTATGACAACTTTTTGTACTGTTTTTAAAGTTTGTGTTAATTTGAATATTTTCAAAAATAGGAATTTGGAGAGAGGATCAAAACTTTCAAAGTGCACCCCACCTACATACTCTTGGAAGGCAAGCATCTTGAACTCCATTATGACATAAGCTGTGTGTTGTTTTGCTAGAACATATGAACTCCATCAATATGCTAAAATGGAGTAGCGTTATTTCATGTAGAAGTCATACTCTTGCATATCCACATATGGTGAAAGTCTTTTCTGTTATATGTGTGATATTGGTGACAGTAGCCACTTCTCATGCCACATATGCCTGGTGATAGTTCGGATGGAGTCCGAAGGAAGATTGTGTTCCGGTGAACACAACCGCGTGACGGACATCTCGTTGTGGCGAGGATGTGCAGTGAGGCATGATGGGGCATGAGGGGTGGTGACCCTGTCAGGAAAACTGTGGAAAGTATCTGTTGTGCTAACCATGCAGGGAACACATAAGCCTCCTGAGTCGACCATAGATCGAGTCTTGTTCCAGTAACCCCCATGCTTGTTTTCGTACTACCACTTGTCCCTGCCGCGGGCAGGGTACGGTTCAGTAAGTTGTCAACCCCTTTCTTGGCACACACCGTACAGAGAGGCCATGGTGGAAGATACCGGGTGCATCCGGTAGGCATGCCACATGGTCCGGGGGCATGGGTGTCTCCGGTTGGGGCCGAGAGGGGGGCACCCCTTAGTAGCGCGCGATATAAATTTGATCCCATGCTAATCGAGGTTGTAGCCTCCCCGCTTAGAGTTTTGCTTAACAAGTGTCGTGGGTGATTCCAGGCACCGGTAAGTTAAGCTGGTGTGTGCTGGTTGGGTGTGTTTTCAATTCAAAGACCGTAAGCGGAATTAGTCCCGGTGGGCTAAAGGAATCCGTTACTCGTGGGTAAAGAGTACACCCTCTGCAGAGTTTATATCTATTCGAATAGCCGTATCCGCGGTTAAGGACTACAGTCTGGGATGGGTCAAGTGTCGGTCTTAGCGTCGGTCTTCGGAGGAAAACTTTTAAACCAGAATATTGATCATGACGTGTGACGAATGATGATTGTGATTATTATTATTGTGGACTAACCATTTATATTGTTGTTGAATTGTTGAGTATCCCTAGGATGGTTCTACCTCCAGAATACTCATTGTGATTACTATTATATAAGCCCTTTATGTGGTGTCGCTGAGACGCCCGACTGTGGCATACTTGTTGTTTATTTTCTTTATAAGCCCTTTATGTGGTGTCGCTGAGACGCCCGACTGTGGCATACGTGTTATTTATTTTCTTTATAAGCCCTTTATGTGGTGTCGCTGAGACACCCGACTGTGGCATACTTGTTATTTACTTTCTTTATAAGCCCTTTATGTGGTGTCGCTCAGACGCCCGACTGTGGCATGTTGATTATTTATTTTCCATACAAGCCCTTTAGGTGGCGTCGCTCCGACGCCCGACTGTGGCACTCATGTGATTTATTTTTCTTATAAGCCCTTTATGTGGCGTCGCTCAGATGCCCGACTGAGGCATGCTTTATATTATTATCCTTTCGAGGCATCGCTTCAGACACCCGATCGGTTTGTTTTATCTTCATTCTCTGATTGCTTATTCCTGTTTAGTACAAATGACCTGCTCATGTGCATCATGAATTTTATTTTGGGACTGACTAAGTGATCGCGAATTATTTCAGTGCATGATTATCACCTGCTATGTTATACCTGTTTTCATGATGTTTGCGAGTACATTCAAAGTACTCACTGGCTTGTCCCTGGCTATTGTCTTGGCCAGATTTCTTGCTTGGATAGGAGCACAACGACGACAGCCCCGGAACCTAGACAATGGAGATAGCAGACGCGCGAAGATAGGAGTTATCCAGGTCAGCTGTTCCTGTGGGAAATGGAGTCCCATAGACGCTGATGTATCGCAAACCGCTTCCGCCATCAACCACTAGAAAACTTTTGTTGTACTCATGGACCAGAATGGTCTTGTACTACATATTTTATATTTTGCTTGGAATTTCTGTATCAAGATTGTGTCTCATCAGCTAACAGTAATCCTGGGGCTGGTGAGCACAAGGACCACTGACTGGGTAATTTATATCCTGGAAAACCGGTCCTGACAGATCGTTAGGAGGCACATTGTCGGGGGAAACTGTCCTCCCACGAGCACCTATGGGACCGGAGCCCCTCATCCGGCGGTTACGCACGTTCTGGTGAAACGCGCTGATAACCGCGACAGGGTGGACGTCGGGAATGTTGTGTTGGACGTGGCTGAATCTCTGGATGTACTTGCGCAGGGACTCTCCCTCCTTCTGGGCGAGGATATGGAGATCGCTCTCCTGGCCGTGGGGTTTGTGGCCGCCTGTGAAGGCGCCAACAAACTGGTGGCACAGATCCACCCATGAAGAAATGGAGTTCTCCGGCAAGTGCATAAGCCAAGACCGGACGTTTGGCTTAAGCACTAGCGGGAAGTAGTTGGCTAGTATCTTCTCGTCGCGTCCCCCGGCAGCCTGCACCGCGATGGTGTAGATGCTGAGGAACTCCGAGGGGTGTGTCTTGCCGTCGTACTTCTCAGGTACGTCGGGCTTGAAATTTTTCATGCTGGGCCACTGGACTCGCCGCAGCTCACGGGTGAACGCAGGGCAACCTGCCGCGTACGGCAAGTCGCCTGGTTCACCGGGCGCGTGCGTGTCGACAGCGGTCCCAGCGCGCTAATCCGATTGTCTTCGGGCTTCTCTTCGACGCTCGATGCGAGTCCGAGCGTCCTCTTGCCGTCTGTCGTCGAGGACTTGGCGCTGGTCACGACGAGCCCGCGGATCCGATGACGCCGTGGAGTCGTCGTCGACGTTGATCCGGCGGGGTGGCGTCTTCTGCTTCCGCGGCGGGGAGTGCACGGTAGTTGCACCTCCGGCGGTCTTATCGCCGTCGGCCTTCGTCTGGTCGACGTGCCGCAGCCGCGACGTTGCCGGCTGCTGCGGCGTGTCGTTGTTGGCGAAGGCGATGAGGCTTTGGATCGTCGCCCTCCAGTCTTCGGCTTTGTTTGCCGCTGGAGGGAAGTCGAGGAGCAGCTGTGCTCTTTCTAGAGCTTCTGCTGGAGAGGAGGGGAGCGGCGGCGAGCGGTGCGAGGAGCGAGATATGCTCGGACTTCTAACAGGGTTAGAAGGAGCAGTTTCTCGCCCCAGCGACCGCGCCTTGCACGTACCAGGACGATGGCCTTGAGCATCCCGCGATCCTCTGGTTTGTCCTTGTCCCAGCAAGCGTATGGTACCTCCTGCACCACGGCGCTGCTGGCCTTGTACCTCCTGAGAGAGACGTGGTGCGTCCACGGACACCGAGGCTTTGGAATTCGCCCGGTCGTCGGTCTTGTCCTTGGACTTGGTGGCGCCGCGAGTTTCCTCGCCGGCGACCACCCTTCCGTCGGCGTCTCCTCCACCAACCGTTGGTTCCGGTGGTGGTGGGATCGACGCAGACGGGCCTCCGACCTCCGAAGCCTTCTTCTTCGGAGGCATCTTGATGTTGCTGATGAGGTTGATGAAGCTGGAGAAGTTGATGAAGAATGCGCCCGCGTGAGCGCCGGATCAGGTTCGCACAACCTCGACGCCCCCTACCTGGCGCGCCAAAGATGTCGGGGGAAACTGTCTTCCCACGAGCACCTATGGGACCGGAGCCCCTTCTACGTTGCGGTAAGGGAGCGGAGGGAGCACGGAGAGCAGATCGAGGAGCGAACGCGGGCACTTTACCCAGGTTCGGGCCGCGCGGACGCGTAAAACCCTACTACTGCTTAGGTTGTATTGAGTTTTTGGGCTCAGGAGCTTGAAGATCTACAGTGCTTAGCTACACCGAGCGAGAGAGTGAGCAAGTTTCTGGGATCGAACCCCCTCTACGTTGTGCATGGGCCTCCTTTTATAGCTCAAAGGGGTCACCGACAGATGTCAACGTAGAGGAGGGTAAAAGTGTAAATTTGGTGGTAGTTGTAACAGTGCGTGAATAGTGCATGAACAGTGGATGTACAGTGGTCTTCACCTAACTTTGACAGTGGGGGACAAGGGCATTAAATGCCCGTCGCCGTCGACCCCAAAAGTGTCCGTCCATGCTTCTCCATTCGCCACGGCGGTAGCCTCGTCACCGTGGCTTGCCACCGTGTCCCCCAGGCTGCACAGCCGTCCGCCACGCGTCCTTGGAAGGGCCCCAGGGCGACGCGTGGGCGGATGAGCTGGAGCGCGGGCACACAGTGTAGGTTTCCCCGGCAAGCACCTTGCCGGGGTAGTGATCTTGCCGGGCCCGGAAGCTTGTCGCTCCCCGGGTCCTGCCGGGGCGCATGATGCGCCGAGGCATCTCTTGAGGAGTGTATTTTTTTAGTCTTCCTGGCAAGCTCCTCTTGCCAGGGGCTTGTGCTAAAGTGATAACCTTGAGCCTTGTGCGGCCTTCCCGGCAAGCTCCTCTTGCCGGGGCCTTGATCTTCTGACTTGTATACTTTGTTCTTGAATGGCTTCATAGGGACCAGAAAGGTTCTTGGCAAGCACGTGGTGAGCCCTGCCGCGGGGAGCTGCTACTGCCCGTGCACAAGTTGGGGTACTAAGGTACCCCTATCTTAGTACACCGACAGGAGCCCCCGGGCCTGGGCCACACACGGTGCCGAGCGCTGTTGGGCCAGGCCCAAGACAGTGCACGGGCACGCGCGGCCCACGGCAAGCCGTATCCCTTTTCGTATCCGCCGCATCCCTCCCCAACGGCACGCGTAGATTGCGGCGTCGTGGGAGAGATCGTGGCCTGTTCTTTAATGGGAAATGCGGAACGTCCCCCACTTCCCCCTTAAAAGCAGAGGAAGCAGGGGTAGTTCCCTCCATCGTCTTCATTGCGTCTTGATTCTCCAGAAACCCCCGTCGCCCTCCGCCTCCCCAAGGTCGACAGAGAGCTCAGCTCCACTCCCTCCTCCGCCGCCTCCCGCATCCGCGGCACCATCGAGCTCCTCGCCTCCTTCCTCGCCGCCCCCGCCATGGCTCCGAAGAGCGACAAGGCGAAAGCAGACAAGGCCAAGAAGGAGAAGTCCGAGCAGGCGGCGAAGCTGGCTGCCCTGCGGAAGAAGTGCGTGGTCTTCGCGCCAAGGCTTGGTCCGAGGGAGCTGCGGGACAAATACTATCTGTTCTGGGCGAGGGAGACCAAAGCTCATCCCCGCCCCCAAGTCTTCCCCGCTATCGCCAAAGATATGTTCCCCGGCGGGTACTTCTTCTTTGCTGCATTCTTCCATTGTGGACTGTGCCCTCCGTTTTCGGAGTTCTTTTGTGATATAATGAACACATATGGCCTCCACCTCCTAGATTTCACCCCCAACGCCATCCTTACGATGGCCGTTTTCGCACATCTGTGCGAAAACTATGTTGGGGTTCATCCCAATGTAGCTCTCTTCCGCCACTTCTTTATGCCTAGAGTAGAGTCAGGTGCCCCCCTCTCCGGCGGCATCTCCTGGATCTTTAGGCTGAACAAGAAGGACTCATACCTGAAGGGTGAGCTTCGCGGCAAGTGGGAGGAGTGGAGAGCCGATTGGTGCTGGGTGGTGGAAGATAAGCCTGAGCCCTTTACCTCGCCGCGCCAGACTGCCATAGTGCGCGACAGGGATTGGAGTGAATTGGCCCTGGAGGACAGCAAGCTTAATATCGCCCTCATTAGGATTATTCGTCTCCGGGTCGCCAATCTGACTATCGGAGAAGTTGGAGCAGATTTCCTCCGCCGCCGTATCGCCCCTTTACAAGAAAGGAAAAGGTCCGCCTGGGAATTCGGCAATGCGGCAGATATCATGAGGCTGCGCCCTGGATTGAACTATAACTTCACTGCCTTGGAGTTGAAGGGGATGGTCCGGGAGCTCTTCAAGCATGACCCGGCCCACCCGGAGTGGTTCAGACCTTCCCGGGTAGTGGTGCCGCTGTGCAATAGCACCGCCCGCGATTCCCTACGAGCGATGATGCCCGCGTGCGACTCCCACGGCGTCGTCCCCACTTGGATAGAGCCTCCGCCGGATACCGTGCTGAGCTTCTTCGACAACTTGGTCGAGAAGCCCCGTAACGCCGAGGAGAACAAGGGCCTCACCCGGGCCACTACTGACCGAGATATAGCCTACATCGCCTCCAGGATGGAGGAGGCCGCCGCAGCTGCGGCCGTAGGCGATTTTGGATACACTGTGGATGAGGCACAGGCCACGGACGCGGTGAGTCAAGCAGAGGATGCGGAAATCCTCAAGCTGCTCAAGCTTCCGCCTGAGGAGATTGCCGGGGAGCCTTCCCCGAGGTTTGCCAGGACGAGCGAGGTTGCCGGGGGGAGCAAGGCCGCCGGACATGGCGCTGAGTCCAGCGGGCCTGCCGAGGAGGAGGAGGACGCCGAGGCTGATGAAGACTCTGGCGGATCTCTGAATCTTGACGACGCCTCCTCGTCCTCGGAGAACTCTCCGCCCCCGGCGAGCCCTCCGCAGCAACAAAAGAAACGCCTCCGCAAGGCAACTGAGACGGCGAGGCCGCAGGCGCCCCGACAGCAGCCGGCGCGCCGCGCGACGCGCGCCACCAGGACGAGCGAAGTCGTCAAGGAGGCGCCCCGTGCACAAGCGCCAAGCGGAGGGGGACCTTCCCGGAGCGGAACGGGTGCTCCTTTGCTCCTCGGGCCTCGACGACGACGGGGGCTGGGTCTTCACAGCCCGCAGCCCTGGAGACCACCAAGCGCCCGAGGGAGCCTTCTCCTCCAGCTCCTCGCGCGGGAGCGCCTCGGGCGGATTTTGACTTCTCCGCCCTCAGCTCCGACGAAGAGGAAGAGGAGTAAGTACTTGTGATTCTTTAGTTTCTTCGATTCTGTCTTGATTTTCCTTGTCGATTCTGATCTTGTTTTTGCTTTGCTTTCAGGACCCTGACCCAGCGGATGGCGAAGAGGGCCAATATCCCTGTGGTCGAGATTGAGGACGACTCGCCCGCCACGGCGACGGGAGACGTGCCAGCGGCAAACTTGCCGGATCAACCTGCTGCTCCGAGGAGCAGCCCCCAGCGCAGCCCCCAGCGTAAGTCTGGTTTTTATGTTTCTGCTTGATGGGCGCGCTTGAGGTGATCATCTTCATCTGATATCTTGTTTGTCTTGTGCAGAAGTGGAGCCGCAGCCGCAGGAGAGCCAGGAGGTCGCCCCCGACGAGTTACTTGCTCCACCCTCCCCGCCAAGGGTGAACTCCCCGGCGAGGGAGAACGCTCCGCCAAGGACGGGCACTCTGCCAAGGGCGAGTACCCCACCAAGGGCGAGCAACCCGACAAGGGTGAGCACCCCGCCAAGGGAGGGCGCGGGCGGCCCTCCGCCAGCAGGGGCCACTGCTCCGCCGCCAAGGGAGAACTCCCCGGCGAGGGACCCTGTCATTGAAGAGATCCGCGAAGGTAAGTTTTGCAACTTCTTCTTCTTGGATTTGTCTTTTTGGATATTTGCTTGACTCTTTTTTTTTCTTTTTCTTCTACTAGATCCTCCTGCCCCAGAGCGGATGGAAACGGAGACCACCGCCGAGGAGGGGGTGCACGGCGACGGCGGCAACGCCACTGCCGCCGAGGGAACGGCTGGAGCCGGCGAGCCAGTCGTCGAAGATACCGCCCCGACCGCCGATGCCGTGGCTGGGGAAGGGACCGGCGACCAAACTGCTGGCTCGGAGGCCGCAGGAGCGCCGTACGCTGCACCGGCCGCCGACCCTCCCGCCACCGCGGAGCGGTCGGGTGTCTACTTGAAGGCCGCCAACGGGGTCTTCATACAAGTCCCGTGGGCGTCCTCGTCTTGAGCACCCGCGGAGGGAGAAACCTTTGACGGAGAGGTCCTCGCCTCCGCCGGTTTGAAGATCGTGGAAGCGCCCGGCGACAGCGACGAGCCCGAAGAGGAGGGACTCCTTCGTCGGCTCCTGGCTTTGTACCGGGCCAGGCAGGCGAAGCTGGAGTCCAGGGAGGCTCTCGCCGCCCAGGCTGGAGCAGACTTGGAGAAGCGCGCCGCGGAGCACCGTGCCGCCAACCAGGAGGCCCTCCGCAACTTGGCTGAGGAGCGTGAAGAGCTTGCCGGGGCGCAGCAAGCCTTCCTCCTGGAGAAGGCTGAGGTCGAGGAGCAGCAGCGGCGGGCTGCCGAAGAGCTGTCTCAGCGGGAAGGAGCGCTCAACCAGCGGAAGGTCGACCTCGACAGCCACGAGGACGACCTCACCACCCGGGAGCAGGCCATTGGCAGGGCCCTGAAGGAGGCAAAGGAAGCTGCCGCCGCCGCGGAGACTGCTAGGAAGGATCTGGCGGCCAGGGTGGCGCAGCTGGAGTTGTTCCTGAAGGCGAGCGAGGACAGAGTCACTGCGCTCAATGTGGAGCGGGAGAAAGACGCCCACACCAACTCTGAGTTGCAGGTACGTCTCTCCGAGAAGGGCACAGAGCTTGCTACCGCCAAGGATTCCATCGCTGACTTAGAGTTGAAGGTCTCCACCCTGACTGGTTCGCTCGACGCCGCCCGGGATCGCGAGACGAAGCTGAAGGACGAACTCCGCAAGGAGAGGAACTTGGTGGAGAGCGCCGCCGTCTCGGCGAACAACTTCAACCGGGCAGTGGAGCAATGGACTGATGACCTGGTCACCTCCGCTGCCAATATTGACAAGGAGATGGTGGCACTGAGGGCGGAGCATCTCGCGTACTCCCCGGACGAGAATCTCCCCCACAGCGCCAAGTTAAGTCTGTTCTTCAGGGGAATAGCGCCGGCACTTGCGCGGCTGCGGGAGAGGATCCCCGTGCAGCTGGCCGACGAGGCGCGTCGGCTCTGCACGGGCACCATGGAGCGGGTCTTGTCCAAGATCGTCTTCCGCAACCCCGGCATCAACCTTGTGAACGTCCTCCGCAGCTTGCCGCCCGAAGCCGATCAGGAGGCGTTGAAGGCGCAGGTTGCCCACATCGTCGCCAAGGTGAACAAGATCACAAGGCGTGAAGGCGACCGCGTAGACTAGGTTCCTTTCTTTCTGTTTCCTTTGCCGCTGCAAAGTATGTCATGGACAAGAATCTATTAGTATTGCGGCAAGTTATCTTTGTAATATACAATCTTATTTTGAGCAACCAATGCCGTGTTATCTTCCTTGTTTCGGTCCCTTTACTTTGTATGCATCGCACCCTACACTTTCAGGGAACTCGCCGGCAAAAGGACTCTTGCCGCGAGTGCTGAGTGCTGGACTCTTAGCAGCCTGCTGACAAAGGCCTTGCCGGCAAGAAACCTTGCCGCAGCTAGTCGCAGCGCACTTAGCTTGCTGAGCGAACTCGAAAACGAAGTAAGGGCGCGACACTTGTCGCAGCTCACTTAAGTCGTTGAGCGTGCTTGAAAACAAAGTAAGGGTGCGGCTAGCCACGGGTAGGTTCCTCCGCGCACAGGTTTTCCATACAAAGTGTGGTTTTTCAAGGAAGACAACTAAAAATTTAAAAATTTGAACTGCTCAAATTCTGGTTACTTAGCTTTCATAGATTGTTTGCTCCCCGACAAGACTTCTCTTTCTTGAACAATACTTGGTTCTCGTACCTCCATCTCCTTCCCCCCCGGCAAACTTGTGCGCGAGGAATACTCCTTCTGCTTCAGAGGGAAAGAAAAAGAGGAGGAAAAAACAAGTATAGGGCCTCACGGCTTGCTAGTGCTTACCGGGGATGTGCATTGCACAAGGTGTCAGATAGTGCATGCAAATAACAAAGAAAAAGCATGGAAATGACAAGTAGTGCGAAGCACAAAAACTTTACTGATGCACGGGATCTGCGCCCGGCTTTGTACAAAGGTTTACATGCAACAGCGGCAAGACTTGTACAAAAGGTGGTTGCCGGAGCGGATCACGGCAACCGCGCCTTACGGGTGAAACTTGCGAAGGTGCTCTATGTTCCAGGAATTGCTCACCGGTAAGCCTTCTTCGGTCTCAAGGCGGACAACGCCGGGCCTTGTGACTTGTCTCACCCGATAAGGGCCTTCCCACTTCGGCGTCAACTTGTTGGAATTCTTGGCGGACTGAACACGCCGAAGAACAAGGTCGCCTTCCTCGAGACTCCTGGCCTTAACCTTGCGGCTATGATAGCGACGCAAGGCTTGCTGGTATCGAGCAGCTCGTACAGCAGCCTGGAGACGTTCCTCCTCAAGGAGCAATGCGTCATCTTGCCGCAGTTGCTCTTGCTCGAGCTCATCGTAAGCGAGCACTCGAGGAGATCCGTATACGAGTTCCGTGGGGATAACTGCCTCTGCTCCATAGACAAGAGCAAAGGGTGTCTGTCCGGTGGCTCGATTTGGTGTCGTCCCGATCGACCAAAGAGCCGCCGGCAACTCCTCTATCCAGTTTCTTCCGCACTTGGGCAGCCTGTCGAAGGTTCTTGTCTTGAGTCCGCGCAGCACTTCAGCATTGGCCCTCTCCGCTTGACCATTGCTCCTCGGGTGAGCAACAGAAGCGAAGCAGACCTTGGCGCCAAGGTCTTGGACGTACTGCATGAAGGTGCGACTTGTAAACTGCGTGCCGTTGTCGGTGATGATCCTGTTAGGGATTCCGAAACGGCAAACAATTGACCTGAAGAACCTGACTGCTGACTGTGCGGTCACCTTTCTCACTGGTTCCACTTCTGGCCACTTTGTGAACTTGTCGATTGCTACGTACAAGTACTCAAAGCCCCCGACTGTGCGGGGAAAGGGGCCGAGGATGTCGAGCCCCCAGACCGAGAAGGGCCAAGACAAAGGGATCGTCTGGAGAGCTTGAGCTGGCTGGTGAATTTGCTTGGCATGGAACTGGCACGCTTCACACTTGGTTACTTGTGCAGTTGCATCTTGGAGGGCTTTTGGCCAGAAGAACCCTTGCAGGAATGCCTTCCCGGCAAGTGCCCTTGCGCCAATGTGGTGGCCACATATGCCTCCATGTATCTCTGCCAACAACTTCTGTCCATATTCCCTAGAAATGCACTTCAACCTGACACCATTGAGTCTTCTTCTGTACAGTTCATTGCCAACGAACTGGTACATACTTGACTGCCTGGTTATTTTCTCTATCTCTTCCGGGTCGTCGGGAAGTTCTCCAGTTTGCAGAAAACGAACGATTTGCTGTGCCCATGCTGGAGCCTGAGGCTCAACAACAAGGACTAAAGGCATGAGGGCTGCTGCGGGAACCTCAGCTTCTACGACAAGAACCTGCGGCTCTGCCGGAGCTGATGGTCCCCCGGCAAGCCTGCCGGGGCAAGGCTCGTCGGGAACGCTTGCTTCAACTGTACAGACCCTTGGATCTGCAGGAGCAAACTGTTCCTCAGCATCTTGGCTGTTGGTCTTGGGGATCTTGGCGGCGGCTTCGGGAAGATCCGCCGGCAAGTAGTCGCCGAAGACCAACTTCCTTTTCTTGTTTTGCCCAACTGATGGTGTAACGGATGGCTGAGTTAGCTTGAGCACGAAGGTCCCTGGTTCCACAGGTAACTTCATCGCAGCACACTTTGAGAGGCCATCTGCAATATCATTTTGAGCTCTTGGGACGTGCTCCATTTGCAGGCCCTCAAAGTGTTCTTCAAGCTTCCTCACTTCATCAACGTAAGCTTCCATCAAAGGGCTCTGGTAACTCTTGTTCACTTGTCGGGCCACCAACTGTAAATCTCCCTGCACAATCAACTTTTTGATCCCAAGCTCGGCCGCAATTCTGAGGCCGGCAAGCAAACCTTCATACTCAGTAGTATTATTTGTTGCTTGTTCCTTGGGAAAGTGCATCTGAACAACATACTTGAGGTGCTCTCCGGTGGGCGCTATGAGTACCACGCCGGCACCGGCGCCTTGCAGCGAGAAAGCACCATCAAAGTACATTACCCATTCGCTGCTTGCTTCTTGGACGGGGACGCTTGTCTCTGGGACCTCTTCATCTGGCGTTGGGGTCCATTCAGCTATGAATTCTGCCAAAGCTCTGCTCTGTATGGTTGAGGTACTCTCAAACTTGAGGCCAAAGCTTGACAGCTCCAGTGCCCACTCGACGATCCTACCTGTTGCTTTGGGATTTTGCAATATCCTCTTCAACGGAAAGCGAGTGACCACTGTTATCTCGTGTGCTTGGAAGTAATGGCGCAGCTTTCTCGAGGCCATGAGGAGGCCGAAAAGCAACTTCTGCACCCCAGAGTATCTTGACCTAGCTCCCTGCAAGAGGGAACTTACAAAATACACTGGGCGCTGCACCATCTTCCTTCTCACTTCAGCTTGATCCTGCGCAGACTTGTCCTTGTCGGGGCCAGAGCTTGTCGGGGAAGCCCCCCGCTTGTCGCTGGATTCGCTTGCCGGTGATGTGGGTTCCTCATCCGCCTCCCTTTCCGCTACTAACGCAGCACTAACCACTTGATTGGTTGCCGCTAAGTACAGCAGCAACTTCTCTTGTGGCCTAGGTGCGACAAGTATTGGAGTGGAGGATAGGTATCCTTTCAAGTCTTGCAGCGCTGCCTCCGCTTCCGGAGTCCATTTCATAGGACCTGCCTTTTTCAAGATTTTGAAGAAAGGCAGGGCGCGTTCTGCAGACTTTGAAATGAACCTACTGAGGGCAGCCACACAACCAGCAAGTCTCCTTACGTCTTTGACGCGCTTCGGGGCTTCGATCTGCTTGATGGCTTTGATCTTGTCGGGATTGGCTTCAATCCCCCTCTGGGACACAAAGAACCCGAGAAGCTTGCCGGAGGGGACTCCGAAGACGCACTTCTCGGGGTTCAACTTGAGCTGGATCTTGCGCAGATTCTCAAAGGTTTCCTCTAAGTCTTCGATCAGGGTATCTTTGCTCTTGCTCTTGACCACTATATCATCCATGTACGCCTCTACATTTCTGTGGATCTGTGGCTCAAAAGCAGTGTGCACCACCCTTGCAAACGTTGAGCCTGCATTCTTCAATCCAAAGGGCATGCGTACGAAGCAGTATGTGCCGCATGGAGTAATGAATGCAGTCTTCTCTTCATCTTCCTTGGCCATGAATATCTGGTGGTAACCTGAGTATGCATCAAGGAAGGAAAGCAGCTCGCATCCGGCGGTGGAGTCAACAATCTGGTCAATACGCGGCAAGGGAAATGGATCCTTGGGACACGCTTTATTCACATCAGTGAAGTCTATACAAAGTCTCCACTTCCCATTGGCCTTGCGCACAACGACTGGATTTGCTAACCACGTAGGATGGATGAAAGTGCAACTAATCCCCGGGTGGTTTTGGTAATTAATAACAACATATATATCATTGGACTAATATTCACTTGAGAATCTTTTCAGAAAAGTTCGATGATATGGGTATGGAAATGTCTGAAGAAGTGGACCCCTCAAAATGCTAAGACAAGCATTGGCAAAAGCTCAAGACTCCATTTTTGGTTCAGTGATCAAAGATCACATTGAGTCCATAGGAAAAGCCAATACTATTAAAAGGGGATGAGGTTGTGTTAATGTTCTTGTTGCTCAAGTGCTTGGTGATCTAGCTCCCTCAACTATCAGCACTCTTCACTTTACAACACACTCATAAGTAATCTCGGACAAACCGATTCTGCAAACTCAGTCCCACCGAGATGAACCACTTCAGTTATTTTCCCAAACCCTAATTTCTCGGTCCATCCGATTCTGTGTTTCGGTCTCACCGAAAATGTTCTGCCAACCTTCTGTAACCAATTGACAGCATTTCGGAATATCCGAGTTGTTGTTTTCGGTCACACCGAGATGGCAAACCCTAACCTTTGACTCACTTTGGACACACCGAGATGGTATTTTCGGTCCCACCGAAAATCCCAACGTTCACTATATTTGAACTTTCGGTCTGACCGAGTTTTCACTTCGGTCTCACCGAGATTGGTCAAATGTGTGTGTAACGGTTGGATTTTGTGTGGAGGCTATATATACCCCTCCACCCCCTCTTCATTCGTGAGGAGAGCCATCAGAAAGTACCACCACTTCTACCACACACTTTCTGAGAAGTGAACCACCTACCCTTGTGTTGAGATCAAGCCATTCCATTCCTACCATATGAAACTTGATCTCTAGCCTTCCCAAGTTGCTTTCCACTCAAATCTTTCTTCCACCATAGCCATATCAGTGAGGAGAGTTGAGTGTTGGGGAGATTATCATTTGAAGCACAAGAGCAAGGAGTTCATCATCATCAACACCGTCTATTACCTTTTGGGGGGTGGTGCCTCCTAGATTGGTTAGGTGTCGCTTGGGAGCCTCCGTCTTTGAGATGTGGAGTTGAACCAAGAAGTTTGTAAAGGCAAGGAGATCGCCTACTTCGTGAAGATCTACCCCGAGTAAGGCTAGTCCTCCGTGGGCGTAGGCCGTGATGGAATAGACAAGGTTGCTTCTTCGTGGACCCTTCGTGGGTGGAGCCCTCCGTGGACTCGCGCAGCCGTTACCCTCCGTGGGTTGAAGTCTCCATCAACGTGGATGTACGATAGCACCACCTATCGGAACCACGACAAAAATCTCCGTGTCACCAAACTGCGTTTGATCTTCTCCACCTCTCCTTTTTACATGTGCAATTTACTTTCCGCTGCATATACTCTAGAATTGCATGTGTAGGGTGATACTTGGATTGTTCTTAATTGTGAAACTGCCAAAAACATTGCATGATCCAAAGGCAGATTTTTTATATTGTCAAGTAGTCTAATCACCCCCCTCTAGACCTACTTCGATCCTACAAGTGGTATCAGAGCTTTGGTCTCCATTGCCTTGGTTTCCATTGCATTGGACTCCATAAGCTTGGTTTCACAACCTAGGAGAGTATGGCGTCTAGTGAGGGTAATTATCGTAGAGGTCCTTACTTTGATGGTACAAATTTTGCTAGTTGGAAGCATAAAATGAAAATGCATATTCTTGGTCATAACCCAGCCGCATGGGGCATTATCTGTGTTGGTATGCAAGGTGATTTCTTTGAAGAAGGAAAAGTTCCGGATCGCGAAGCTACACCCGAAGAGTTGAAGATGTTGCAAAACAATGCTCAAGCTTGTGACATTCTCTTCAATGCTTTGTGTCCCGAAGAGTTCAACAAAATCAGTCGTCTTGAGAATGCTAAGGAGATTTGGGATACTTTGGTTGAAATGCACGAAGGTACTGAATCTGTGAAGGAATCAAAGCTAGATATTCTTCAAGGTCAACTTGACAAGTTCAAGATGAAGGATGGTGAAGGAGTCGCTGAAATGTACTCTAGGCTTGCTCTCATTACAAATGAGATTGCTGGCTTAGGAAGCGAAGAAATGACCGACCGATTCATCATTAAAAAGATTCTCAGAGCTTTGGATGGAAAGTATGACACCGTGTGCACTTTGATCCAAATGATGCCAAACTACAAGACTCTCAAGCCAACTGAAGTCATTGGAAGAATTGTTGCTCATGAGATGACACTTAAGGATAAGGAAGAGCTTCACAACAAGTCAAGTGGTGCTTACAAAGCTACAAGTGATGCTCCTACTACCTCAAGTGACAAGCTAATTTCCAATGAAGAGATAAGCCTAATGGTCAAGAACTTCAACAAGTTCTACAAGAATAGAGGCAAAGAAAGAAGCTCAAAATCTAGATCATATGATGAAAAGAGATCTTCTAGTCGTGATCGAAACTGCTACAATTGTGGAAGACCCGGACACTTCTCAAATGAGTGTACGGCTCCCCACAAAAGAAGAGAAGAATCTCCAAGAAGAAGAGCAAGAGATGAGTCACCTCGGAGAGAGAGAAGGAGTAGAGATGATCGTTATGAACGAAGACCCTCTCGGAGAAGCAAAGATTCGGAGAGGAAAGACAAGTCATCAAGGAGCTACACAAGAAGAAGACATCAATCTCATGTTGGTGAATGGGTCTCCGGCTCCGACTCTGACAATCAATCCGATGGAAGCTATCACTCCGACTCCGACTATAGTCAAGATGAAGGTGTTGCCGGACTTGCACTCGTATCCTCCAACTCCAACTCCTACGACTTATTTGATTCACCAAATGAGGGAATTGGAAGATGCTTCATGGCTAAAGGCCCCAAGGTAACACACCCTGAATTCATTGACTTTGATAGTGATGAGGATGACTTACTTGGTGAAGATGAGCTCTTGCATGATAAATCTAGTGAGCTTAGTAATGATGAAAATGCTAGTAGTCTTTATAGTCGAGAAGAGTCGAATGACAATGCTATGAAGGAGATTGAGCGTCTAACTAAAGAACTAAACACTCTTAAGTTAGCTCATGAAACAACTCAAGAAGATCATAGAGAGCTCCTAAGATCTCATGAGAAGCTACGCTTCGAGAAGCTCACTCTAGAGCAAGAACATGAGTTTCTAAAAGCGATCAATGACGATCTTCGAAAGAAGAGTTCTTCATATCTTGCCAAACGACTTCTCTTGTCTAATTTCTTGCCACCTATTAAGACTAAGCATGACAAGCATAAGAAAAATTCTTCCTCTAGTAGTAACAATAACAATGTTAAATCCAATATTGTTGCTTCTAGTAGTTCTCTTGATTCCACTAACAATGTTTCAAGCCAAGTTACACTTGAGCAAGAAAATAGCTTATTGAAGGAAATCATAGAGAAAGGTGTCTACAAGAGTCTTGCCGGAAGCAAGAACTTTGAGGAGATTGTTCGCGAACAAGGAAGACACCGGAAGAATCAAGGGATTGGTTTTGAGCGAAAGTTCAACGCCGAAGGTGTTGAGTGGGAAGAAGGTCAATACCCTACTCCACAGTTTGTCTCACAAAAGGAGAAGTATGATCCTACTTCTTCCAATGTGGAACAAGCTCAAGATGACCTTCCACCACAAGACCACAAGCTAAAGGCCAAGGACAAGCTTCAAGAGGAGATTGATGCATTCATTGAAGCACCTCAAGCCATGGTCAAGTGGGTTCCCAAGGACACATCAAGTTCTACTTCGTCAAGCTCAACTACAACACCAAGGATTCCCATCAAGATGATGTGGATCCCAAAGAAGAAGAACTAGTAGGTTCTTGAGGGTGACTCCGCCAACAAGCTTCACTCATATTCATTTTGGCAAGAACTTGTGCAATCAACTTCCACATCATGCACTTGTTCATGGAGTCACAAACCCTCTTGTTGGTAAGTCAAGGGACAAGGTAATCATTGCTTTCATGGACATCATCTTGTGTGTACTTCACTCTATGTCTATGGATATTCTTGTTTGTTCCTTGTGGGACTAACCCATGTAGGTATTGAAAGTGCTCTAATCCAAAGGATTGCTCCCAACTCTTGATGATCCACATCAACATTGAGCATCCACATCTTCAACATCTACATGAAGTCTTCTACGACAACCCAAGGTTAGTTTGACCCTTTAAAAGGGGTTCTCACATCTAGGGGGAGCTTTGCTCTAAAAATTGGGCTAAAGCATCTCCAAGTGATGTGAACACATAAATGCTTTATGTAAAAGTGGTAACCCCACTTGTGCTTAAACGATGAGTATGACCTATGATCAAATGTTCTCATTTGGCTCCTAAGTCAATATACTCATATATAGATGACCTAGTCATCGACAAATTGTGTGCTAGTAGCTAGAGTGATTGGTTGTGCATGTTTGACACATATTTCAGTTGCTATCTTATTGTGTGAGCATGTTGAATGCATGATTTTATCCATTCAAGGACATCCATTTGTTGTTTTGATTGTTTTGGTTTCTCTTTCTGGCCAAATGGATGGACAAGAATGCCTAAGCACCTTCCCTAGCTATCTATGCTTTCCTGTCTCAAAATTCTATTCATGCTCATATCACAACTTTGAACAAGTCTTTTTCGGACAGTCCGAGTGAGGAGCACTCGGAACCACCGATTCGTCTAAGGCTGACTTCCAAAACCTTCTAAGTCCATTTCGGTCTGACCGGTTTCTCAATCTCGGTCCAACCGAAACGCTTAGACTGATCTAGGTTTCATCTCGGTGAAACCGAGTTCAAACTCTCGGTCTGACCGATATGCGTAACTGCACAGCAGTTATACATCTCGGTGACACCGAGTTTTTCAACTCGGTCCCACCGACAGCACGGGGTTATATATACCTGAGGGGCTGCGCGCGATTTCTTTCTTCAAACCGTTCGCCCCCAAGACCCCTGCTGCCGCCGCCCTGGTCTACGGATCGTCGCCTTCGTCGCCTGTGCGCCTTCGCCGCAGGTCTCCGCCGCCGTCAACGGTAATCATCTCCACCGTTGCCGCCGTAGAGGGACACCACCAAGTTAGGGTGTGTCTCGACCCCTTTTCGTGCTCCACTTCTGATTCTTGCACGATAGGTTGCCATGATTCAATCCACGTTTGATATGTTCCCTATACAATAGTTCAGATCTTCTAGTTTCGAGGAAAATTCTTAGGTTTAGGTTTCCACGGAATGCATCTCGGTGAAGCCGATTTTTGAAAATCGGAATGACCGATTTGGCCTCTGGCCATTGCACTGCATAGTTCGGTTTAACCGAGTTGTGCCAATCGGAACGACCGATAAGTAGTTTCAGTGAAACCCTAAGTTTTCGGTAGGACCGAAACCCACTTCGGTCTGACCGAAAGTGGTGTGTAGGTTTCTGTTGAGCACTTCGGTTGCACCGAAACCTAAAATCGGTTTGACCGAAATACTTTCTGTGAAAACTCAAAACTAAGTTTTGAACTCATTTTTTTTGCAAAAACTTCTGCAGTTGTGATAACTCTTCTATTCTGCCTATACCTTATCTTTTCACAGGTTTTTCAGCCATGTCAGATGTCAGTGACAGCCAGAACAGGTCTGAATCACCGTTTGCTGAAATTCCAGAGGCAGATACAAGTCCTGCAAGCAGCTCTAGTGATGATGGTGAGAGGAGCACCCCTAGTGGTTTGCCTCCTGCAGCCACCAGAACCAGGAAGAAGAGAACTTCTGATGATGAGGACTCCGACTTTGTTGCTGAGGAAGTTACCTCCAAGCCCAAGAGGAATGTGGTTGCCAAAGAGCACCAAGGGCAGCAGCCAAGGAAAGGTACAAGCAAGGTGAAACAGTCAGCAGTTGCTAAGAAGCTCAACTTGGAAGAACCTGCTCCAAGCAAGGTGAAGAAGACTTCCAAAAGGAAGAGGGTTGTATATGCTGAACCTCAAGTTGATGCTGCAGAAGAAGAAGAAGAAGAAGCACCCCAGCCTCCTCCTCAGAAAGCTAAGTTCATGGGTGATGCTATTCGGGCTGAAGCCTCTTCTAAGCCCAAGAAGTCTGCTCCATCCAAGGCAGCTCCAGCCAAGCCCAAGAGAACAACCAGAAGCATTCCAGCTTCTGAGAAGAACAAAGGAGAGATGCCACCGTCTGAATCAGATGAAGAGCATGTGTTGCTTAAGCTCCGTCCCAAGTTGCCACTCCACAATGATGCTCATCCTCAAGCTGAGGACATGAAGGCAAGGAAGGACAAAGGTCTCAGGCTATGGAGACAGTCTGATCCATATGCCGTAAGGAGAAGGACTGCTGTGGACCCCAGATTCCACACCAGAGAGCAGCAGGATTTCTATGAGACCGTGCTAATGGATAAGAAGCCCATTGTTGCTGACACCAGGTATGTTGACTGGAAGTATATTGACAGTGAAGAGCACCGGGACTTCTTTCCCCATGTGCATGAGAGCTTTACTGCATGTGGAGTTGCTGACTTTGTGGGTCAAGAGCTGACAGCATGGAATGACGAGATGATCATGCAGTTCTACGCCACAGCCCACTTCTATCCTGATGGCAAGATCACCTGGATGACTGAAGGTCAACGGTTTTCTTCAACTGTTGAAGAATGGGCAGAACTTCTGAACGCTCCAGTGCAGAGAGAGGACGACATTGATGTCTATGGGATTCCTAAGAAGAGTCATGATTCCATGAAGAATATGTACAAGGAGATCCCAGCTGCTAATTTGGAAGGATGGAAGCTTGGCTCAGTGTATTATCTCCAGGCAGGTCTGACCACCACTAACACTATTCTGAGGCATACTTTGATGCCTAAGTCAGGAGACCACCGGATGATTCGAGGCTATTCTATCAACATGCTGCACATTCTCGATGAGAAGGCACCTTTTAAGGTGATGTACTTGATGGTAGAAACCATTAAGAGGACTGCAGCTGACCAGAAGAGGTCGTGTGGGTTTGCACCGCAGATACAGATGCTCATCAACGCCAAGTTTGGCACGGGCAAATTCATGTTGGATAGGAAGCACTTGCCACTGCAGCCAGAGCATGAGGACAACGTAGTTGTGATGGATGAAGAGGATCCTACCTCAGTTGAAGGACAAGCCAAGATCGAAGCTGCAAAGAAAGCTAAAGCTGACAAAGAGGCAGCAGCAGCAGCAGCTAAGCCAAAGAGCTTTGGAGAACAAATTCTTGAAGCTACCCAGAGAATTGAACAACGCCTGGCCAGCATTGAGCAATCTCAGGAGAGCCTTGAGAGGATTGTCGAGGACAAGATCCACGCTCTGGACGTGAAGCTGACTGAGATTCAGGTGTCTGTCAACAAGCTTGAGGCAGACATGGAGGAGACTAGGCAGGAGAGAGCAGAGCTTATGCAGGATGATCTAGTCCAGGACTCTCATCGCCAGACTGCTCAGGTTCCCAGAGGATCCAGATCTGCAGCTATCCCAGTGACAGACTCCAGGGCTACCACTTCAGCACCAGCTACAACTCCAGCAGTTCCTCCAGCTCCAGCATCCACTCCTCCACCGCAGACGTCAGCAAAAGTCTTCGCCGATGCAGCTATCTCTACACCGACATCTACCCAGACGGGAGCCGCCAGCAGAGCCCGCAGTGACGTTTAGCTCTATACCTTTTCGAACTTTTTGGTAACTTGTTGCCAAAGGGGGAGAAATTGTTATAGATCATAGGGCTTCGAGAGAGAGAGAGTGCTCTTTCGTCTTTTCGTTCTTTTGCCGGTTTTCCTTGAGATACATTGGTTTCTTTTGGTTCCAGATACTTTATGTGTGCTTGCTACTACGTTTGATGCTACCTTAATGAGTGCTTAGTCATACTATGCCTTAATGTGTGTTTATTGCTTATCATATGCTATTTCTTATTGTATGGCTATTTACTCTTGTCTTGGTGATTGAGTGCATGTTACTCATTCTTATCATTTTGTGCGCTCCACCAAGATGTATGTGACATGGAAGAGTGACCCATAATCCTAATCGATTGTGCATTTGCATTCAAACGCAAATTTCAAATAATGCACAAATTTAGGGGGAGCTCTTGTTTATCACATACTTCTCAAAGCGACGATATTTTTCATTGATTATATCTTTTGTCGAAGCTTTGATCTATATGTTGTCATCAATTACCAAAAAGGGGGAGATTGAAAGTGCAACTAATCCCCGGGTGGTTTTGGTAATTAATAACAACATATATATCATTGGACTAATATTCACTTGAGAATCATTTCAGAAAAGTTCGATGATATGGGTATGGAAATGTCTGAAGAAGTGGACCCCTCAAAATGCTAAGACAAGCATTGGCAAAAGCTCAAGACTCTATTTTTGGTTTAGTGATCAAAGATCACATTGAGTCCATAGGAAAAGCCAATACTATTAAAAGGGGATGAGGTTGTGTTAATGTTCTTGTTGCTCAAGTGCTTGGTGATCTAGCTCCCTCAACTATCAGCACTCTTCACTTATCAACACACTCATAAGTAATCTCGGACAAACCGATTCTGCAAACTCAGTCCCACCGAGATGAACCACTTCAGTTATTTCCCCAAACCCTAATTTCTCGGTCCATCCGATTCTGAGTTTCGGTCTCACCGAAAATGGTCTGCCAACCTTCTGTAACCAATTGACAGCATTTCGGAATATCCGAGTTGTTGTTTTCGGTCACACCGAGATGGCAAACCCTAACCTTTGACTCACTTCGGACACACCGAGATGGTATTTTCGGTCCCACCGAAAATCCCAACGTTCACTATATTTGAACTTTCGGTCTGACCGAGTTTTCACTTCGGTCTCACCGAGATTGGTCAAATGTGTGTGTAACGGTTGGATTTTGTGTGGAGGCTATATATACCCCTCCACCCCTCTTCATTCGTGAGGAGAGCCATCAGAAAGTACCACCACTTCTACCACACACTTTCTGAGAAGTGAACCACCTACCCTTGTGTTGAGATCAAGCCATTCCATTCCTACCATATGAAACTTGATCTCTAGCCTTCCCAAGTTGCTTTCCACTCAAATCTTTCTTCCACCACAGCCATATCAGTGAGGAGAGTTGAGTGTTGGGGAGATTATCATTTGAAGCACAAGAGCAAGGAGTTCATCATCATCAACACCGTCTATTACCTTTTGGGGGGTGGTGCCTCCTAGATTGGTTAGGTGTCGCTTGGGAGCCTCCGTCTTTGAGATGTGGAGTTGAACCAAGAAGTTTGTAAAGGCAAGGAGATCGCCTACTTCGTGAAGATCTACCCCGAGTAAGGCTAGTCCTCCGTGGGCGTAGGCCGTGATGGAATAGACAAGGTTGCTTCTTCGTGGACCCTTCGTGGGTGGAGCCCTCCGTGGACTCGCGTAGCCGTTACCCTCCGTGGGTTGAAGTCTCCATCAACGTGGATGTACGATAGCACCACCTATCGGAACCACGACAAAAATCTCCGTGTCACCAAACTGCGTTTGATCTTCTCCACCTCTCCTTTTTACATGTGCAATTTACTTTCCGCTGCATATACTCTAGAATTGCATGTGTAGGGTGATACTTGGATTGTTCTTAATTGTGAAACTGCCAAAAACATTGCATGATCCAAAGGCAGATTTTTTATATTGTCAAGTAGTCTAATCACCCCCCCTCTAGACCTACTTCGATCCTACAATGGATCACGCCTCTAACCAGGCCTGCTGCTTCCAACTTCTTTATCTCTTCGGCGATGAATTCTTGGCGCTCCAAAGCTTGCTTCCTGACCTTCTGCTTGACGGGCCGCGCATGAGGACAAACAGCAAGCTTGTGCTCAATTACCTTCCTGGGAACGCCGGGGATGTCAGATGGTTGCCATGCAAACACATCGACATTCGCCCGTAGGAAGGCAACGAGCGCGCTTTCCTATTTGTGGTCGAGTGTAGCACTGATGGTGAAGGTACCACCGGTGCCGTCCTTCTTGGCGGACACCTTCTTGGTTGCCGGTGGAGCTGCCATTCCTTTCTTACACTTGCCGGTGGAGCTCGGTGGTACGTCCTCGACGGCAGTGTAGCACTCCGAAGAGGTGCGTTTGCCGGAGTGGGCCCCAGAGCTCTTGCCGGACTTGGTCTTGGTCTTCCCCCCGGGAGCTTCAGCGGCAAGTGTGTTGCTTTCTGCTGCGGCTGCTGCATCCCGGTAGATCTTGTCGGCGCAGATAAGCGCGTCCTTCTTGTCGCCGGGGACAGAGATGACGCTTATCGGCCCCGGCATCTTGAGTACGTTGTACGCAAAGTGGGAAGCTGCCATGAACTTGGCGAGGGCAGGACGGCCAAGTATCCCATTGTATGGCAACGGGATATCGGCGACGTCGAACGTGATCCTCTCCGTCCTGAAATTGAGTTCCCCGCCAAAGGTCACTGGCAGTGTAATCTTCCCCTTTGGCTTGCTCCTTCCCGGGTTGATCCCTTGGAACGACCCGGTTTCCTCGAGCTCGCTGTCGGGGATCTGTAGCTTCTTGATCACAGCTGAGGAGATCAAGTTCAGGCCGGCCCCGCCGTCAACCAACATCTTGGTGACCTTGAGGTTGCGGATAGTTGGTGAGACCAACATCGGCAAGCACCCGACCGCAGTTGTGCGGTCAGGGTGGTCCTCAAGGTCAAAAAAGATGGGCGTGCCGGACCACTTCAGCAGCCTGCGTGACTCGACGGGCGGCTCAGCTGCGTTCACTTCCCGCACCCACTGCTTGAGTTGGCGGTGGGAAGTGTGCAGAGAGGCGCCTCTGTCGACACACAGAACCTCTGTGGCCTTCTGGAACTCCTGCTCGCTGTTATCTCCTTCTTCCATGTCGTCGTCGTCGTCTTCTTCCTCATCCTTGTCGCGGCCCCGGGGAGGTCGATCACCTTGCCGCTGCTTGGCCTTGCCGCGGCGTCCTCCCCGGCCATTGAACGGCCGTTTCTTGCTGGGTTCTCCTCCGCCTCCTTGGGCCTTCTCCTTGTCGCGACGCTCGTATTCAGCCTTCTGCAGCTCTACGAGGTACTCGACTCTCTTGCAGTTCTGAAGATCGTGGCCCTTGGTGTGGTGGATCTTGCAGTACTGCTTGTCGGAGCCGTCCTGCTTGTCAGCTGCCGCTACAGGGGCAGGCTCCATGCCGGAACCGCCGGCCTGTGTCTTCTTGGCGGGAGCCTCCTTGCCGGACTGCTCGACAACCAGCACTTCCTTGCTCTTCTTCTTTCTGTTGTTCCGCCGCCGGCTCTTCCTTGCCGGTGCGGCATCCTCACTGTCGCTTCCTCCTGCGCCAGTATCCTCTCCGGGGAGTCTCCTCCCCTCTTCAGCGCGCGCGCACTTGTCAGCCAGAGCGTAGAGCTCGCTGACATCCTGGATTTTGGTCATGGCCATCTCCTCCCTCATCCGGCGGTTACGCACGTTCTTGTGAAACGCGCTGATAACCGCGGCAGGGTGGACGTCGGGAATGTTGTGCTGGACGCGGCTGAATCTCTGGATGTACTTGCGCAGGGACTCTCCCTCCTTCTGGGCGAGGATATGGAGATTGCTCTCCTGGCCGTGGGGTTTGTGGCCGCCTGTGAAGGCGCCAACAAACTGGTGGCACAGATCCGCCCATGAAGAAATGGAGTTCTCCGGCAAGTGCATAAGCCAAGACCGGACGTTTGGCTTAAGCACTAGCGGGAAGTAGTTGGCTAGTATCTTCTCGTCGCGTCCCCCGGCAGCCTGCACCGCGATGGTGTAGATGCTGAGGAACTCCGAGGGGTGTGTCTTGCCGTCGTACTTCTCAAGTACATCGGGCTTGAAATTTTTCATGCTGGGCCACTGGACTCGCCGCAGCTCACGGGTGAACGCAGGGCAACCTGCCGCGTACGGCAAGTCGCCTGGTTCATCGGGCGCGTGCGTGTCGACAGCGGTCCCAGTGCGCTGATCCGATTGTCTTCGGGCTTCTCTTCGACGCTTGATGCGAGTCCGAGCGTCCTCTTGCCGCCTGTCGTCGAGGACTTGGCGCTGGTCACGACGAGCCCACGGATCCGATGACGCCGTGGAGTCGTCATCGACGTTGATCCAGCGGGGTGGCGTCTTCTGCTTCCGCGGCGGGGAGTGCACGGTAGTTGCACCTCCGGCGGTCTTGTCGCCGTCGGCCTTCGTCTGGTCGACTTGCCGCGGCCGCGACGTTGCCGGCTGCTGCGGCGTGTCGTTGTTGGCGAAGGCGATGAGGCTTTGGATCGTCGCCCTCCAGTCTTCGGCTTTGTCTGCCGCTAGAGGGAAGTCGAGGAGCAGCTGTGCTCTTGCTAGAGCTTCTGCTGGAGAGGAGGGGAGCGGCGGCGAGCGGTGCGAGGAGCGAGATATGCTCGGACTTCTAACAGGGTTAGAAGGAGCAGTTTCTCGCCCCGGCGACCGCGCCTTGCTCGTACCAGAACGATGGCCTTGAGCATCCCGCGATCCTCCGGTTTGTCCTTGTCCCAGCAAGCGTATGGTACCTCCTGCACCACGGCGCTGCTGGCCTTGTACCTCCTGAGAGAGACGTGGTGCGTCCACGGACACCGAGGCTTTGGAATTCGCCCGGTCGTCGGTCTTGTCCTTGGACTTGGTGGCGCCACGAGTTTCCTCGCCGGCGACCACCCTTCCGCCGGCGTCTCCTCCACCAACCGTTGGTTCCGGTGGTGGTGGGATCGACGCAGACGGGCCTCCGACCTCCGAAGCCTTCTTCTTCGGAGGCATCTTGATGTTGCTGATGAGGTTGATGAAGCTGGAGAAGTCGATGAAGAATGCGCCCGCGTGAGCGCCGGATCAGGTTCGCACAACCTCGATGCCCCCTACCTGGCGCGCCAAAGATGTCGGGGGAAACTGTCCTCCCACGAGCACCTATGGGACCGGAGCCCCTTCTACGTTGCGGTAAGGGAGCGGAGGGAGCACGGAGAGCAGATCGAGGAGCGAATGCGGGCAGTTTACCCAGGTTCGGGCCGCGCCGACGCGTAAAACCCTACTCCTGCTTAGGTTGTATTGAGTTTTTGGGCTCGGGAGCTTGAAGATCTACAGTGCTTAGCTACACCGAGCGAGAGAGTGAGCAAGTTTCTGGGATCCAACCCCCTCTACGTTGTGCATGGGCCTCCTTTTATAGCTCAAAGGGGTCACCGACAGGTGTCAACGTAGAGGAGGGTAAAAGTGTAAATTTGGTGGTAGTTGTAACAGTGCGTGAATAGTGCATGAACAGTGGATGTACAGTGGTCTTCACCTAACTTTGACAGTGGGGGATAAGGGCATTAAATGCCCGTCGCCGTCGACCCCAAAAGTGTCCGTCCATGCTTCTCCGTTCGCCACGGCGGTAGCCTCGTCACCGTGGCTTGCCACCGTGTCCCCCAGGCTGCACAGCCGTCCGCCACGCGTCCCTGGAAGGGCCCCAGGGCGACGCATGGGCGGATGAGCTGGAGCGCGGGCACACAGTGTAGGTTTCCCCGTCAAGCACCTTGCCGGGGTAGTGATCTTGCCGGACCCGGAAGCTTGTCGCTCCCCGGGTCCTGCCGGGGCGCATGATGCGCCGAGGCATCTCTTGAGGAGTGTATTTTTTTAGTCTTCCTGGCAAGCTCCTCTTGCCAGGGGCTTGTGCTAAAGTGATAACCTTGAGCCTGGTGCGGCCTTCCCGGCAAGCTCCTCTTGCCGGGGCCTTGATCTTCTGACTTGTATACTTTGTTCTTGAATGGCTTCATAGGGACCAGAAAGGTTCTTGGCAAGCACGTGGTAAGCCCTGCCGCGGGGAGCTGCTACTGCCCGTGCACAAGTTGGGGTACTAAGGTACCCCTATCTTAGTACACCGACACACATCAATAGAAGAAAGACCAATAATTTCATCCTTACTAGGTAATTCTTTGTCATGGGGTTGTCTACGAAATTTAGCAAAGTTAAAATCATGAGACATATCCCCTAAACCAACAGTAACAATATCTTTCACGCAATCTATCTTAGCATTAACAGTATTCAAGAAGGGTCTACCAAATATAATGGGGCAAAAATCATCTTGTGGGGAACTAAGAATAAGAAAATCAGCAGGGTATTTAACTTTCCCACACAAAACTTCAACATCTCTAACAATCCCAACTGGTGAAATAGTGTCTCTGGCAAGCTTAATAGTAACATCAATCCCTTCTAACTCAACAGGTGCAATATCATGCATAATTTATTGATATAGGGAATGAGGGATTATACTTGCACTAGCACCTACGTCACATAAACCATGATAGCAATGATCTCCTATTTTGACAAAAATAACAGGCAAGCCTACAACAGGTCTATGTTTATTCCTGGCATCGGGTTTGGCTATTCTAGCAGCTTGCTCTTGGAGGTAAATAACATGTCCATCTAAATTTTCAACCAAGAGATCTTTAACCATAGCAACACTAGGTTCAACTTTAATTTGCTCAGAGGGTGTAGGTGTTCTAGTACTACTCTTACGAACCACAGTTGAAGCTTTAGCATGATCCTTAATTCTAACAGGGAAAGGTGGTTCCTCAATATAAGTAGTAGGAACAATAGGATCAACATTATAAGTGATAGTCTTTTCTTCAACTTTAACAGGTTCAACTACTTTTACTTCAATGGGAGGATGGTATTTAAACCACTTCTCCTTGGGAAGATCAACATGAGTAGCAAATGATTCACAGAAAGAAGCTACTATCTCAGAGTCAAGTCCATATTTAGTGCTAAACTCACGGAAAACATCGGTATCCATAAAAGCTTTAACACAATCAAACTTAGGGGTCATACCTGACTCCTTACCTTCGACGAGATCCCAATCTTCAGAGTTGCGTTTAATTCTGTCCAATAAATCCCCTTTGAATTCAACAATCTTCATCATAAAAGAGCCAGAACAAGAATTATCGAGCATGGTGCGATTATTGAGAGAAAGCCGAGCATAAAAATTTTGAATGATCATTTTTCTTGAGAGCTCATGATTGGGGCATGAATATAACATTGAATTAGGCCTCCCCCAAGCTTGAGCGATGCTTTCTCCTTCGCAAGGCCAAAAATTATATATATAATTACGATCACGATGAACCTGATGCATAGGGTAGAACTTCTGATGAAATTCCAACTTCAGTCGATTATAGTTCCATGATCCAATATCATCGCATAGCCTAAACCATGTCAATGCATCTCCCTTCAAAGATAAAGGGAAGACCTTCTTCTTGATAACATCCTCGGGCATACCTGCAAGCTTAAATAATCCACAAACTTCATCCACATAGATTAGGTGCAAATCAAGATGCAGTGTTCCGTCTCCTGTAAAAGGATTATCTAGCAGTTTCTCTATCATACCCGAAGGAATTTCGAAGCAAACATTTTTAGTAGGTGAAGTAGGTTGAGGAGCAACTCTTTTCTCTTCTGGTCGGGGTGAAGATTCCCCGAACAAGCCCCTCAAAGGATGATGAGCCATAGTAACAAGTGATAGTAAATTTCAGCACACTATATAAATTTTTCCTTACCAAATTCCACTTACCAAAGGCGCTTCACTCCCTGGCAACGACGCCAGAAAAGAGTCTTGATGACCCACAAGTGTAGGGGATCTATCGTAGTCCTTTCGATAAGTAAGAGTGTCGAACCCAACAAGGAGCAGAAGGAAATAATAGGCAGTTTTCAGTAAGGTATTTTCTGCAAGCACTGTAATTATCGGTAACAAATAGTTTTGTGATAAGGTAATTGGTAGCAAGTGACAAAAGGTAAAAGTAAATAAGGTGCAGCAAGATGGCCCAATCCTTTTTGTAGCAAAGTACAAGCCTGGACAAACTCTTCTATGAAGGAAAATGCTCCCGAGGACACATGGGAATTATCGTCAAGCTAGTTTTCACCATGATCTTATGATTCGCGTTCGGTACTTTGATAATTTGGTATGTGGGTGGACCGGTGCTTGGGTGCTGTCCTTACTTGGACAAGCCTTCCACTTATGATTAACCTCTATTGCAAGCATCCGCAACTACAAAAGAAGTATTAAGGTAAACCTAACCATAGCATGAAACAAGTGGATCCAAATCAGCCCCTAACGAAGCAACGCATAAACTAGGGTTTAAGCTTCTGTCACTCTAGCAACCCATCATCTACTTATTGCTTCCCAATGCCTTCCTCTAGGCCCAAATAATGGTGAAGTGTCATGTATTCGACGTTCACATGACACCACTAGAGGAGACAACATACATCTCATCAAAATATCGAACGAATACCAAATTCACATGACTACTTATAGCAAGATGCCACTTCTCGAGCTTGCGTTGTATTCCCTCGACGAGGAAAGGGTGATGCAGCACAGTAGCGTAAGTATTTCCCTCAGTTTTTGAGAACAAAGGTATCAATCCAGTAGGAGACCACGCGCGAGTCCCTCGCACCTGCACAAACAAATAAGAACTTCGCAGCCAACGCGATAAGGGGTTGTCAATCCCTTTACAGTCACTTACGAAAGTGAGATATGATAGATATGATAGTTTGATATTTTTGGTATTTTTGGATATAAGAACAGAAAGTAAAAACAGAAAAGTAAAGTAGATTGTAGGTTGATATGTTGAGAATAGACCCAGGGGCCATAGGTTTCACTAATGGCTTCTCTCATGATAGCAGAATTCTACGGTGGTTGAACGAATTACTATCGAGCAATTGATAGAAAAGCGAATAATTATGAGAATATCTAGGCATGATCATTATATATAGGCATCACGTCCATGACAAGTAGACCGAAACGATTCTGCATCTACTACTATTACTCCACACATCGACCGCTATCTAGCATGCACCTAGAGTATTAAGTTCATAAGAACAGAGTAAGGCCTTAAGCAAGATCACATGATGTAGAGGGATAAACTCAAGCAATATGATATAAACCCTATCTTTTTATCCTCGATGGCAACAATACAATACATGCCTTGCTGCCCCTACTGTCACTGGGAAAGGACACCGCAAGATTGAACCCAAAGCCAAGCATGTCTCCCATTGCAAGAACTATAGATCTAGTAGGCCAAACCGAACTAATAATTCGAAGAGACTTGCAAGGATATTATAATCATAGATAAAATAATTAAGAAAATAACCAAATATTTCTCATAGATAATCTTGATCATAAACCCACAATTCATCGGATCTCGACAAGCACACCGCAAAAAGAGATTACATCAAATAGATCTCCTTGAAGACCAAGGAGAACTTGGTATTGAGATCCAAAGAGCGATAAGAAGCCATCTAGGTACTAACTATGGACCCGAAGTTATGTGGTAAACTACTCACAACTCATGGTGAGGCGATGGTGTTGATGTAGAAGCACTCCATGGTAGATCCCCCCTCCGGCGGAGCTCCGGAATAGGCCCCAAGATGGGATCTGATACGTCCAAAACATATCTATAATTTCTGCTTGCTCCATGCCTCTTTTGGGTGATATTGCTATGATATTTATACACTTTCATACACTTTCGATCATATTTGGACTAACCTATTAACTCAGTGCACCCCAATGCCAGTTTCTGTTTTCGGCTGTTTTTGTATTTCCGGTTTTCCCATTACGAGAACTGCCAGAAAAATCCCAGAAAAATTATATAAAAAATCAGCGTTCCAGAAGCTACCAGGCACCCTAAGCACAGCCGGAGGGGGGCCACCAGATTTGGAAGTCTACCTTGAAGACTTACCAGAGTGATTGGGCGAGAACTAGGTGTCCTTAGCTCAAGGGGAATAAGGTGAAGACGCGGTCTTCTGAGTTAAATGTCAGCCTCCCTAACCAGACATACAGTTGTCACAACAACTGGAACTGGTCGAACAAATCACTGTCTTCCCCAAGCTACTGGTTCTATCCCTTCCATATCTTTACTCACCGTCTATCTTTGTGAAGTCATTGCCTACTTGCCTTATCTGTTTGACTTCACTATGTGACTACTTGTTCTGACTGGCTTCATACAATCTTCAATCCTGATCCATACTGCCTAGCTGCTATTAGTCTTCATGCTTTCACTTCATTGAATACTTGACTATGGCTTGTCTAGTGTAGTCTACCTTCCGCTGCATATAAATAGGATCAGTTCTATTGTTTGTCTTCGAAACTTCCATATTTTGAAGACTTTCCTAAAAATTGCCTATTCACCCCCCTCTAGTCGATATACATCTCTTTCAATTGGTATCAGAGCAAGGTACTCCCTTGTTCTGTGTGATTCGGTTTAACCACCTGGATTTTTAGCTATGTCGATTGCAGGGATAATCAAAGTCTCCGCTGTGTGCCCCATCTTCGATGGCACTGAATATCCCTATTGGAAAAACAAGATCCGCATGCACCTTGAAGCCATTGATGTGGACCTCTGGTATGTCGGCAAGAACGGCGTTCCCAAGACTGGTGAAGGTGTCACCCCTGCTGATGTCAGGAAGCTCGTTCAACTGGATTCCACTGCCAAGAATATCATATGTGGTCATCTGACAAAAGGACAGTATGGTCATGTGAGTGCTCTGGAAACGTTAAAGCTAGTCTGGGACTGGCTTTCCAAGGTCAACGAAGGCGTCTCAACCCAGAGAGATCAAAGGATCAGTGTCCTTCGCAACCTCTTCAATCGCTTCAAGAGACTCGACAATGAGAATGTCCAGCTCACATTCGATCGCCTCACTGACATCACAAATGAGCTTCAGGCACTTGGCGCCACTGAGATCACCAAGCATGAAATCATCAAGACACTCCTGAGATCACTTGACAGCTCATTTGACATCCTTGCCCTGATGATTCAAGAGCGCCCTGACTTCAAGACTCTCGATCCGTGTGACATACTTGAGTGGCTCAACACACATGAGTTCCAGCTATCTGAGAAACGTGACATCTATGGTCCCAACTATGGACGAACTCGTGCTTTGAAGGCAAAGGCTGTTTCCTCATCTCAAGAAGAATCTGACTGCAGTTCTGGTGATCCTGAAGACATTGGAAAGGAGCTTGCCATGCTTGTGAAGAAGTTCCAAAAATTCACTAAGAAGAAAGGCTTCAGAAAGTCTTCACGATCCAGCTCAAGAAATGATGAAGCTTCTACCCATGACCACAAGAAGAGAACATGTCACAAGTGCAAGAAACATGGTCACTACATCTCTGAGTGTCCTCAATGGGACAATGAGAAGAAGAAGAAGAGAAAGGAATATGATTCTCATGACAAGAAAAAGAAGAAATCCTCAAAGTCTTCTTCCAAGTCTTCATCGAAGTATTCATCACACAAGAAGAATTCATCTGGCAAGGCTCGTGCGTTTGTTGGCAAGGAGATGGATTCAGAGGAGGAGTCTGCTTCAGAAGAAGCGGATGTGAAGTCTGAGGAGGAGTCCCATTCTGGTGTTGCAAGTCTGGCTCTAGCCACAGCCTACGTTGCTGTCAGGACCCCGATCCTAAGTCACACCGATCTAGCTGTAACACGTTATATCACTTTGCGGCCTCACGCACGGTATCCCCACGGGTGCCACCTTACCTGGCCCGGGACCGTTTGCGCATTTTCGCACACGTATATGATAGTGTCGCTAGCATCCATATGACAGAGAACCCGGGCCGACATGGCTAGTTATAAACCAAAAGTGGCACTAAATTACGGAGACAGGCATCCATGACCCAGCAACGAACCTGTCGGTCATCAACGTATGAACCCAAGTCGTAGCAAGCTAAATGGACTTAAAGGAACAACGCGTGACATTTCCCCTGAGGGACAGACACAGGAACGAAGAAGGACACATGCCGGCCAGCCTACGTGTTCCGAGCAGTAGCAAGCTACCAAGGCCCGTTGGAAGCACTAGGAGGCATTTCCCTGTAAGATAGGCTACCAAAGGAAAACAACTAGGTGTCGGATCTCACACATACCAAGCATTTCAATCATACACACAATATGCTCAATATGTGCAAATACAACATTGCATCACAACAGAACTCTATGACTCAAAGTACTTTATTTAAGAGGCTCCAAGAGCCATACATAACATATCCATACAGGTAGGGGTCACATGACCCAACACTCAAGTCATACAGTCACACGAGCACAAGCGGAAGCTAACATGTCTGAGTACAGACAACTTGGAAAATAAAACAGGCTTGGTGTAGCCTGACTATCTACAAGGACCTTCACAAGCTCTAGATCTCTCTCTGGGTAACAAGCTACTCGTCGACGTCAACGTCTATGTAGAACCCATCAGAAGGGGTAGGGTTCTCCTCTGCAACAGTTATTAAGCAAACATGAGTACAAAGGTACTCAGCAAGTCTTACAACAGAACCTATCATACATGCAACATTATCAACAGGGGGTAGTGGAGTTCATAGCAGAAAGCCAGCTTTGACTCTTGGGTAACCTATACTACAACTCTCAACAGATTGCAAGATATTGCTACGTACACGAGTCCTCTACTCACCACAACAATACACCACCGAGGATCCTCTTCCGTCATCCTACGGAAGGGCCATCCACGACACTCACACTTGTCTTGAGGCTTTTAGTAGTATCCATCAACTTGTCTATGAACTGTAAGAGTAATCAAGTAGTCTGTACCACGAACAACGACTATTCGAATAGATTGGTAACCCTGCAGGGGTGTACTTCTTCACACACGCTTCCACCACTTATCGCCGTTTACTGGACATGTACTTGGCAACCTTCAAGCGGAAGCCCAGCGAGGGTGTCGGCCACGACCTGACTAACTACACAAGTCTCTCGTCCAGGTTTATCGCCTATTTGGGTTCCATCCGTGGGGAGATCCGGCCGGGGTGTCGCTCACGGCCCCAAACGATGTGTACAGGGTTCCCGAGTCACCAAACGGGCAACCGGTACACCATGCCACGTACCTGTCGCATCACAGCCCACCCCGAGGGTCAGCGCTCTGCACGACCACCAGTAAACTACAAACACCAGAAACTAGTTGCAACTCCTGGACATAGATCAAGGGTAATTAATAAGTCGAGAGGGTCAATTAAGGATCCCAATGTGTGGTAGTAGCTGAAACTTGAACCACACATACGACTCTCGGGTCCTATGGACGGTTCCAATGAAACAACCCACCACGTACTCCTATATGGCCTTTCATCGATACCTTTACCAAACATTATCCACACTTCCTTCTCTTTACCGGTATGATCATTTCACTCTGACCCATCACCCAGATGAATCAGACCTGACACAACTCTAAGCATAGCAGGCAACATAAACAAATAGCATGGTGGATCACACATCACATGGATCAATCAACTCCTACACATGCTAGTGGGTTTCAACTATTTACTGTGGCAATGACAGGTCATGCAAGGGAATAGGGTTCAACTACCGCAACAAGTAGCAGTTCACACGCTGTTACCTTAATGCAGTAAAAGAGAGCAGGAGCGAGAAGATGGGTTTGTATCGGAATGATCAATGATTGCTTGCCTGATAGAGTGGTTGTCGGGTACGACTCTTCAGCTGGATACGCAGAAGTATCCTGGGGAGCAGGACAGCGGTTGTAGTAGACGCCGAGGCGAGCTGAGGGACGGTCGGAGCTGAGCGGGGCGGCGATGGGGATCTCTGCGGCCGGAGTTGGGGAAGACAGGGTCGGGGGCGACTCCAGAGTGGGCGAGCGCTTGGGGCTCAGCCTACTCGATGTAGTCGATGACGACGGAGCGGTCGGACACAGTGAGGGAGCTCAGGGACGGCGGTGGACGCGTCTATCATGACGGCGCGAGCACGGCGGCGTCGGCCATGGTGCGGGGAAGGCGAGGGAGAGGAGTTGGGGAGGAGTGGGTGTGTCAGCGAGCTCGGGGAGGAAGTGGGGGATCGATCCCACCCACCAGAACGGCGAGGGGAGGAAGCAGGGCAGCGGGCAGCTGCGTGGCGCGCGCTGCGGCCATCGTCGAGCACCTGCCTGCCTGCCTGGCCGAGCCAAGCAGCTCGCTGGAGCGGTGGCTGGGCTGGGCCGGCAGGTGGGCCTGTTAGGCGCCAGGTAAGCTCTCTCTCTCTCTCTCTCTTCTCTCTTTTCTATTTCTTTCTGTTTCATTTCTTTTGCAACTTTGTTGAATTATTAAAAATGCCTGAACATTTTTGTAGCTCATAAAACTAGTCATGCCCACTGTATATAATATGAACAGCATGGAACATTTTAGTTTATGATTATTTGGGCACACAAAATATTTTATAGCATTTAAATGCCCAAATGCAAATACCATATGAATTAATCCAGAGACCTTGGATGTCCTAGAAAATTGTGCACCATTTTTGGCAGAGGTTTAAGACCAAGGCAGAAATGATGAACATTTTTGAAGGGGATTTTGGGTACATTGGAAAAGATTTTATTAAACCCTAGTTGTTAGAAGAGGGGTGCTGGGGTTTCTGTCATTCCCATTTCAAGTTTCTTTGAAAAGTAAACATGATGCACACTCTAGCTAGTCCTAATGTAAGCACTGACTAGGGATGTGACAGTTGCCAAGTCCATCTTCAACACTGAAGACAATGGCTCCGTCACCAACACTGATGATGATGATAACGACGACTCCGCTTCCACCTACTGCTTCATGGCACGCGGTGCCAAGGTAAAATCACGCGATGCTTACTTTCAAACATCCAGTGAAGATGACTCCGATTGTGAATCCAAACCTAGCTACAAAACACTTGCTAAAATTGCCACTGAACAACATAAAGCTATGGAACATATTCAAAAACTGTTAGACAAAAGCGATGACCCGTTGGACGCGGAAATGACCCGTTCTCAGTCCTTAATTGAAGACATAAAAAATCTTCATGTTAAGTACGAGGAACTTGAAAGTCGTCATGAATCGCTCTCAAAAACTCATGAAAAGCTTTCCTACGATTATCTTCAAAGGAAGCAAGAACTTGAGAAATTGAAAGCGGCTCATGAAGATCTTCAAAAAGAAAATGAGTCACTCCACGCTCAACAGATCAGCTCCGCTCAGGAAGGATTTGAACCACCATGTATAAAATGCATTGAGCATGATAACACTACATCTGTTGCTGAATGTTGTACTGCTGCTACTGTCGCAATATCTTAAACTACTGATGTGGTAACTAACCCCTCTACTGAGGATACCACTACTATTGCAGATGAAAATGCTAGGTTGAAGACTTTGCTTGAAACATGGATGTACAAAAGCCTCAAAGGGCATCGGACGTTATGTGATGTCCTCAAAAAGCAGATTCTGAACCGAAACCCTAGGAAAGAGGGTGTAGGGTTCGAGAGGAAAATGAATGTTGATGGTTCATACTGGAAGCCTGAGCAGTACCCCAAAACCACATGGGTTGCTGCAAAGGAACCTTTAGTGGATCCGTCTACCTTATCTGGCTTCACTTGTGCGAATCCTATTATCATTGATGAATTCTTTGATGCAAACTATAAACTGTTTAAGAATCAGAATGGTGAAGTGTTTGCCAGGTATATTGGTACTAACTGCAGGAATGGGCCACCTATGAAGAAGATCTGGGTTCCCAAAGGTTGTCTTGAGGAGCTTCCAGTAAATGTCATCATGACACCACCTGGGAAGAAGACAAACCCCAGACCAAAGGCTTCATACGGTCCTAAGGCTTCATACAGATAGAGGACTCACGTGAGTCACCCTAACGCAAATGTTTTGCATGGATATTGTACTCGGACCCATGAATATGAGCGTGTTTCCTCAAACGGCTATATTCACAAAACAAAGAACTTTTCTGCTTAATCTTATGAGCATTATTCTCCTCCTGCAAGGCTATTTGCTAGGGCTCCAAAGCCAAAATTCTTAGATGCTGCACTTAGACTCATTGCTTCTAAGCCACCCCTAAAGATGTGGGTGGTTAATTGTAAGTGCATCTAGTGCCACCCCTAGTTGGTTTTGGAGTATTGACGACAAACCTGGTTGAGGGACTAATGTGTTTGTGAGAATGGCAGGATAACACAGGTAGTAGTCCCTCATTGATTTGGTTTACCTACCGGAGATGACCCCTAAAAATGTATGAAGACATTGACGACGATGGTGGTATATGAAGATATTCATATTGAAGACTATGACGAGAGAAGACATTGTGTGAAGATTATGGAGCGCGAAGACTTAGACGTTTCGTTGTTTCCTTTTCTTCTTCGATTGAGTCATAGGAACCACCGTACTGTTAAGTGGGGTCCAAGTGAACAAAGTCAGGGTGACTGAAGTGATGCTCAACCAAATCCTATGTCTTCGAGCGAAGAAATTGAGAGCAAACCTTATCCAGAGCTGGATGAGTCAGCTTTACTTGTAGCCCAAGTAAAGTTGTCGCGTGTGTTTGAAATCTGACCGTTGGAACACGTGTCAGTTCCTTAGTGACCCAGGGTCACTTCAGACAAATCAGGTCGGGTTGCCTAGTGGGTATAAATAGCCCACCCCCTACACCATAAATTGGTGGCTGCTCAGAGTTATTACACGGCTTTTGTCGTTTGAGAGCAACCCACCTCCGAAGCATTTGAGAGAGAGAGATCCTTGCGAGGACAAAGCCCAAACACCCAGAGCCAAAGAGTGTTAGGCATCACTGAAGTCTTTCTGTCTGCGTGACCAGAAGACTTGTTACACTTGAGGATTGTGATTCCTCCAGCCGGTTAGGTGTCGCGATCTGAGCATCCAAGAGTCATTGTGGATCGCCAGTGAACGAAGTCTGTGAAGGTTTGGAAGTCTACCTTGAAGACTTACTAGAGTGATTGGGCGAGGACTAGGTGTCCTTAGCTCAAGGGGAATAAGGTGAAGACGCGGTCTTCTGAGTTAAATCTCAGCCTCCCTAACCAGACGTACAGTTGTCACAGCAACTGGAACTGGTCTAACAAATCAGTGTCTTCCCCAAGCTACTGGTTCTATCATTTCCTTCTCTTTACTTACCGTTTGTCTTTGTGAAGTCATTGCCTGCTTGCCCTATCTGTTTGACTTCACTTTGGGACTACTTGTTCTGACTGGCTTCATAAAATCTTCCATTCTGATCCATACTGCCTAGCTGCTATTAGTCTTCATGCTTTCACTTCATTGAATACTTGACTATGGCTTGTCTAGTGTAGTCTACCTTCCGCTGCATATAAATAGTATCGGTTCTATCATTTGTCTTCGAAACTTCCATGTTTTGAAGACTTTCATAAAAATCGCCTATTCACCCCCCTCTAGTCGATATACAGCTCTTTCAATTGGTATCAGAGCAAGGTACACCCTTGTTCTGTGTGATTCGGTTTAACCACCTGGAGTTTTAGCTATGACGACTGCAGGGATAATCAAAGTCTCTGCTGCGTGCCCCGTTTTCGATGGCACTGAATACCCCTACTGGAAGAACAAGATGCATATGCATCTTGAAGCCATTGATGTGGACCTCTGGTATGTCGTAAAGAACGGCGTTCCCAAGACTGGTGAAGGTCTCACCCCTGCTGATATCAAGAAGCTCGTTCAACTGGATTCCACTGCCAAGAATATCATCTGTGGTCATCTGACCAAAGGATAGTATGGTCGTGTGAGTGCTTTGGAAACGTCGAAGCAAGTCTGGGACTGGCTCTCTAAGGTCAACGAAGGCATCTCAACCCAGAGAGATCAAAGGATCAGTGTCCTTCGCAACCTCTTCAATCGCTTCAAGAGACTCGACAATGAGAATGTCCAGCTCACATTCGATCGCCTCACTGACATCACAAATGAGCTTCAGGCACTTGGCGCCACTGAGATCACCAAGCATGAAATCGTCAAGACACTCCTGAGATCATTTGACAGTTCATTTGACATCCTTGCCCTGATGATTCAAGAACGCCCTGTCTTCAAGACTCTCGATCCGTCTGACATACTTGAGAGGCTCAACACACATGAGTTCCAGCTATCTGAGAAACGTGACATCTATGGTCCCAACTATGGCCGAACTCGCGCTTTGAAGGCAAAGGCGGCTTCCTCATCAGAAGAAGAATCTGACTGTAGTTCTGGTGATCCTGAAGACATTGGAAAGGAACTTGCCATGCTTGTGAAGAAGTTCCAGAAATTCACTAAGAAGAAAGGCTTCAGAAAGTCTTCTCGATCCAGCTCAAGAAATGATGAAGCTTCTACCCATGACTACAAGAAGAGAACATGTCATAAGTGCAAGAAACCTGGTCACTACATCTCTGAGTGTCCTCAATGGGACAATGAGAAGAAGAAGAAGAAGAGCAAGGAATATGATTCTGATGACAAGAAAAAGAAGAAACCCTCAAAGTATTCTTCCAAGTCTTCATCGAAGTATTCATCACACAAGAAGAATTCATCTGGCAAGGCTCATGCGTTTGTTGGCAAGGAGATGGATTCAGAGGAGGAGTCTGCTTCAGAAGAGGCGGAGGTGGAGTCTGAGGAGTCCTATTCTGGTGTTGCAAGTCTGGCTCTAGCCACAGCCTACGTTGCCAAGTCCATCTTCAACGCTGAAGACAATGGCTCCGTCACCAACACTTGTGATGATGACAACGGCGACTCTGCTCCCACCTACTACTTCATGGCACGCGGTGCCAAGGTAAAATCATGCGATCCTTACTTTCAAACATCCAGTGAAGATGACTCCGATTGTGAATCCAAACCTAGCTACAAAACACTTGCTAAAATTGCCACTGAACAACAGAAAGCTATGGAACATATTCAAAAACTGTTAGACCAAAGCGATGACCTGTTGGACGCGGAAATGACCCGTTCTCAGTCCTTAATTGAAGACATAAAAAATCTTCATGTTAGGTACGAGGAACTTGAAAGTCTTCATGAATCGCTCTCAAAAACTCATGAAAAGCTTTCCCATGATTATCTTCAAAGGAGGCGAGAACTTGAGAAATTGAAAGCGGCTCATGAAGATCTTCAAAAAGAAAATGAGTCACTCCGCGCTCAACAGATCAGCTCCGCTCAGGAAGGATTTGAACCACCATGTCTAAAATGCATTGAGCGTGATAACGCTACATCTGTTGCTGAATGTTCTACTGCTGCTACTGTCACAATATTTTCAACTGCTGATGTGGTAACTAACCCCTCTGACGAGGATACCACTACTATTGCTGATGAAAATGCTAGGTTGAAGACTTTGCTTGAAACAGGGATGTACAAAAGACTCAAAGGGCATCAGACGTTATATCATGTCCTCAAAAAGCAGATTCTGAACCGAAACCCTAGGAAAGAGGGTGTAGGGTTCGAGAGGAAAATAAATGTTGATGGTTCATACTGGAAGCCTAAGTAGTACCCCAAAACCACATGGGTTGCTGCAAAGGAACCTTCAATGGATCCGTCTACCTTATCTGGCTTCACTTGTGCTAATCTTATTATCGTTGATGAATCCTTTGATGCAAACTATTAAATGTTTAAGACTCAAAACGGTGAAGTGTTTGCCAGGTATATTGGTACTAACTGTAGGAACATGCCACAGATGAAGAAGATCTGGGTTCCCAAAAGTTGTCTTGAGAATCTTCCAGTAAATGTCATACTGACACCACCTGGGAAGAAGACAAACCCCAGACCAAAGGCTTCATACGGTCCTAATGCTTCATACAGACAGATGACTCACCCGAGTCACCCTAACTCCAATGTTTTGCAGGGAAATTGTACTCAGACCCATAAATATGAGCGTGTTTCCTCAAACCGCTATATTCACAAAACAAAGAACTTATCTGCTTATTCTTATGAGTATTATTCTCCTCCTGCAAGACTATTTGCTAGGGCTCCAAAGCCAAAATTCTCAGATCTGCACTTAGACTGATTGCTTCTAAGCCACCCCTGAAGATGTGGGTGGTTAAAAAGAATTAACATTCTCTTGTAGGGAAAGGTCTCTAGCCAAAAATCAAAGGCGTCTGATGCTATTGTTGGGGACCTAAAACAACTTGTAGGGCGCAAGATCAAATGCCCAAATGGTCTTACTATGTATTTTGTTCCTGAATCGCTTGCCAATCATCCTATCAGTCCCAACTTGGATCTAAGCTTTCATAATCCGCTTGCACGTCAAATGTTTATGCTTCACGATGACTATTCGTGAAGCTTATCCCCCTAACTGCACTGTAGGGTATGACACCAAAGACTTCAGAATGGATTATGGACAGCGGATGCACTAATCATATGACTGGTGATCGAAGTCTTCTTATGGACTCAACCTTACGTCCATCTGACAAGAGTCACATCACATTTGCTGATACTGGTAAAAGCAAGGTATTGGGTCTAGGTAGAGTTGCAATCTCAAAGGATCATCACATGGATAAAGTCATGCTTGTTGAATCCCTTGGTTTCAACTTAAAGTCTATCTCAATGCTTTGTGACTTAAACATGATTGTGATATTTGGAAAATATCGTTGTCTTGTGCTAATGGAATCTGACAAGTCTCTAGTCTTTGAAGGATATCGGAAAGATGATCTATATATGGTAGATTTCTCAGCAAGCCACAGATGGCCGTATGTCTTCTAGCAAAAGCTTCAGAGTGCTGGCTCTGGCATCGGAGGCTAGGACATGCCGGCATGAGGAACATGCACACTCTCGCGAAGAAGAAGCACGTCGTAGGCATCGAGGGCGTCAAGTTCAAGAAAGATCATCTGTGCGGTGCCTGTGAAGTTGGGAAGATGACTAGGACCAAGCATTCCTTGAAGACAATCATGACGACATCCCAACCCTTCGAGCTGCTTCACATGGAATTATTTGGCCCTACTCACTACTCCACGTTCACTACTACAGCTTGTCTCTATGGCTTCATCATTGTTGATGATTATTCAAGATACACATGGGTGCACATAATTCTCTACAAGACTGAAGTACAAGATGTCTTCAGACGCTTCGCCAACCGTGCCATGAACAACTATGGCGTCAAGATCAAGCATATCAGAAGTGACAATGGCACCGAGTTCAAGAATACCGGCCTTGATCTTTATCTTGATACAATGGGAATCACTCATGAGTTCTCAGCTCCGTACACACCTCAGCAGAATGGCATCATGGAGCGCAAGAATAGAACCCTAATTGAGATGGCTCGAACGATGCTCGATGAATACAAGACACCAAGAAGGTTCTGGCCCGAAGCTATTGATACATCATGCCATGTCATCAACCATGTTTATCTTCACAAGCTTCTGAAGAAAACTTCATATGAACTCCTTACTGGCAAGAAGCCAAATGTCAGTTACTTCAGGGTATTTGGAGCTAGGTGCTGGATCAAGGATCCACATCACAAATCAAAATTTGCACCAAAAGCACATGAATGTTTCATGCTCGGCTACTAAAAGGACTCACACTCCTACAGGGTCTTCAACATCTTTCTCTATAAAGTGGTTGAAACTGTGGATGTGCGGTTTGATGAAACGAATGGATCACAAAGAGAGTTCCTGCCAAATGTGCTGGATGAAGCTCCACCTAGTGAATCTATCAAGCTAATGGGAACATGTGAAATCATGCCCTCTGAAGAATAGCCTGACAAGGAACTCATCATTTCTGCTCCCAATCAACCTGAAGACAATGCTCAGCCTGAAGACAATCCTCCGAATGATGACAATGACCATTAAGAGCAAAATCTTCGTCCAGTTCATCCCCGTGTTGGAAATGAAGTACAAGTTGAGAAGATAATTGATAGCATCAATCACCTGGTCCACTTACTCGTTTAAGAGCAACACAGCTAGCAAATTTCTGTGGGCACTTTGCATTTATCTCGATATCTGAACCCAAGAAAGTTGCTGAAGCCTTCATGAACCTGAATGGATTCAAGCTATGCAAGAAGAGGTTCAATAGTTTGAGCTGAACAATGTATGGGAATTTGTCAAGCGCCCTGACCCCCGCAAGCACAACATAATAGGCACAAAATGGATATATCGCAACAAGAAAGATGAGCATGGTCAAGTTGTCAGAAACGAAGCTTGTCTCATTGCTCAAGGATACACTCAAATTGAAGGGATTGACTTCAATGAAACATTTGCTCCTGTATCACAACATCCTTCTGTATCAAATGGATGAGAAGAGTGCTTTTCTCAATGGCAAGATTGAAGAAGAAGTGTATGTTGCACAACCACCTGGCTTTGAAGATCCAAAACATCCTGATATGGTATACAAGCTCAACAAGGCACTGTATGGCCTCAAACAAGCTCCTCGTGCTTGGTATGACACACTCAAAGACTTCCTGAAGAGCAATGGCTTCAAACCTGGTTCCCTGGATCCCACACTCTTCACGAAGACATATGATGGTGAACTATTTGTGTACCAAATCTATGTGGATGATATTATCTTCGGCTGCACTGACAAAAGATACAGTGATGAGTTCGCTCACATGATGCAAGAGCAATATCAGATGTCCATGATGGGTGAGCTGAAGTTCTTCCTTGGTCTTCAAATTCGTCAGCGAAGCAACGGCATCTTGAAATCTCAAGAGAAATACCTCAAAGATTGCCTGAAGAAGTTTGGTATGCAAGACTGCAAACGATACATGACGCCTATGCCAACTAAAAGTCATCTGAGTCCCGACGCCAATGGTAAAGATTTCGATCAAAAGGTATACCGCTCCATGATTGGTTCTTTACTTTATTTATGTGCATCTAGGCAAGATATTATGCTTAGTGTTTGCATGTGTGCTCGATTCCAAGCGGCACCAAAGGAATAGCATCACTTAACTGTGAAGCGAATTCTTCGATATTTGGCTTACACCCCAACACTAGGATTATGGTATCCAAAGGACTCAGAGTTTGATCTAGTTGGATTCTCAGATGCTGATTATGCTGGTGACAAAGTTGATCGCAATTCTACATCAGGCACATGTCACTTTCTAGGACGATCACTTGTTTGTTGGTCTTCAAAGAAGCATAACTATGTATCACTCTCCACTGCTGAATCTGAATACATTGCTGCTGGATCTTGCTGCGCTCAGCTTCTCTGGATGAAGCAAACACTCAAGGACTATCGTGTCCATCTGAAGCATGTGCCACTCTATTGAGACAATGAAAGCGCCATCAAGATTGCCAACAACCCAGTTCAGCACTCGAAGACAAAGCACATTGAAATTCGTCATCACTTTCTCAGAGATCATGTCATGAAGGAAGATATTGATATCATACACGTCAACACTGAAGAGCAGCTGGCAGATATCTTCACAAAGCCCTTGGATGAGAAAAGGTTTTGCAAGTTGCGGTGTGAGCTAAATATCTTAGAATCCTCGAATGCCCTATAATCAGGCACACATCCTAACACTTATGCATGTTGATGACTTAGATGTGCAACACACGAAGTAAAGTATATCTTCAATCAATGAAGACTTACATTCTGTGTGTGAATACATTAACGCGGAATTTGACTTCGGAGCGCCATGATAATTGTGCACCGTGTCTGGGTCTAATACTTCCTATACGGTGGGTAACGCCACCACCAAATCTTTGCTTGAAGTGTTTCTCTTGGCGTTACATTTGCAAAATCTTCGCATTTGATTTATCTTCATATATGTCTTATATAGACTTGTGTTCTGTCCTCTACAACATTCACTTATAGCTATGTCTTCTTATTTGAATCTTTTGAACTAAGTGAATGTGATCGGACCCTAACCTCTCTATGCTTCCTACCTCAAGCTCTATCTATCCAAATCATATGCATTCTGTTGGAACTGTCGAATGTGTTCTCTGAGTCCGCTCAGCAGAAGATACAGAGACAAACATTAAATCTGTTTTTAATGCTCAATCCTTATTTCCTGAAACCCGGAGAAGCCGGAACGACCACCCCGACAGTCCAAGCGTGCGTGGGATCATGGAACAACTCCCTATGTGTTACATGTCCGCCACGTGTCCCCTCAGATGTGAACCGCCAGGGGCACCTGCGTAATTGTGCTGTACCGTCTCCCATCCTTATAAATGCCCGTCCCATTACGGTCAAAACTCTTCTACCACCTCTGCACCTCGACCAACCCTAGCGCCTCCGCTAGCTCTCGATGACGCCGGCGACGAAGCGCTTAGCTGCCGCGACCTCATCGACGCCGTCTTCACGCCGGCCGTGGACATCGTCTTCTCCGCCACCGCCGTAGGTGTCCTCCATCGCCAAGTTAGGGAATGGAAGATCGAACTGCTCGGCCTCCACTTCGTCTCCGTTTAGCAGTTCATCGTGTGGTAAATTAAAACCCTCTTTTTACTGTCTTTTTGATCCGATAGATTCATCCTTTCTACCAATAGAAGTTTCTGCCTCCACATGTTTGCATCTATCCTGTCTGCATCTCATACTCTGCCTAGTATATTCACTTATGCTTCACACATAGTTAGATTCCTCACTTGTACCTATTTTTTGGATTCGTACAAATCTGGAACCAACTCTCTACATATAAGTGAATGTCTTCGCACTATGAGGTCAATGTATTCTAAACTGATTTATCTTCAAAATCTTCTGAGAATGCATATGACCTCTTCCCCTTCCCTCGCATCTCTAATGCTGTCACAGGTACATGTCCGTGGGAGAATCCCTTGGTTCTCATAGTCTACATTCATTTGCAGAAATCTTGCAGCGTCACATTCACTCTCCCGAAGCCAGTTCCTGTCTGACCAGCAGACGGAGGCCTTTGATAGCGTTGAAGCCTTTCAGTTTGAATCTCATGGCAACTGAGAAATCTGTTAGGAAGGGTGGCAGACAGCGCCGTGGAAACACCTCCAGAGATTAGCCTCCTGACCTCTATGAAATGTACAAGACTGATCCAGAGGAGGACTACAATCAGAGAAAAACTCGAATCAAATGGATTTGAAGATATTGGGCAGAACAGTGGTTCAAGTACAGGTTTGTGACCCAGGAGTATGCTGAGAAGAATGCCATCAAGCGACCATGGGGAGACATTTTGTACAAAAATCTTCCACCCAGGTCCAGAGCTGAAGCCATTGCCCAAGGCTTCTATCCTTGCATGGTCCGAGGGCCACAACCAGCTTATGCCGACCCATCATCATTGCTATGGTGTCGTGACGACAATCTGTTTAAGCGCAACCTCCAGTATGCCTAGAACTCGGCCAAGGAGAACAAGAAAACCTGGGGATTAGACTTCAACCCTGGCCCCTCTGCGCCTCGTGCCGATGGCACACACGAAGCTGAACCAAATATTGTTGGGCCCTTCTACAAATTAGAAGGTCTCATCAGTTATATAAGGGTTCAAGGGGCGGATGTGGATCAACCTGCAGACGACGCTGACTTTGATGAAGCGCCTGCACCTCCGAAGCCGAAGAAGAAGAAGAAATCCAAGGCTTCGAAGCCCTCCACTCCACCAATAGCTTCAAGAGTGAAGCCTCTGGCCACTGCTCCTCCTGCACCAAGTGTGCAGTCTGAAGATCTCTCACGCATCTCCAAGTCTGAGAAGAAGAAAAAGAAGCCTATGCACTCCACTGGTCCAGCTCTGACTCCTGCTGCTGTTCTGAGGAACGAGAATGAAACCATTGATCTGTCAAGTGAAGATCTTGCTGATGACGCTCTTGAGCAACTGATAAAGAGCAAGCAAGATGCAGAAATCTTCAATGACTTGCCTCTCTTTGATGTGGCAGTCATCAACAACTTCATTGATGAGTGGTTTGACACCCCCAATCTCAGCTTTGACGATCTGCAACTTCCTATTGGCCTGAGCGTCTCATTCAATGGCGCCATTGCTTCCGAGCTAGCTCTTGCTCAGACCATTGTTGAGCTGAAGCACAAGATTGATTTTGAAAAGGCTCAGTTCAAGAAGCATATGGCCAAGCTCAGCGTCACAGATGTCCAGAACTTCAAAGTCATGATGCATGAGCTCAAGGAAGCCTTTCACAAGAAGCGTGAAGAAGCTAAAGGTTCTCGTGAGCGCATAAAGGCCTTGGCTGCCAACTGTGTTCAAGCTTACAATGAAGCTGAGAAGCGCAAGGCCCTTGGGCGTCTTGGCATCGACCCCAGGATGTCTGCCAAGAAGAAGAAGCCAACTGTGGCCCCAGCTGAAGCATCAAGGCAGGAAGAACCTCGCATTGTCTTCCCTGCCAGCATGACACGCTCGAAGACTAAGGTCCCCACAGTTGCTTCAGAACTCAAGAAGACAAAAGTGGCTGAAGCTGAAGCCCGCAAGCGCAAGAACACCACTGATGATGCTCCACCCACCAAGAAGCGCAAGATCAAGAAAGTCCTGGCTGCTCCCACAGAGCCCCTTGTCGTCGAGCCAATTTCTGTTGCTCGTCCTGCATCTGCACAACAGACACGTCGTCTGACTGTTCATGAGCCTGCTACCACAGGGGCTCCTGAAGACATTCCAGCTGTTGACCCCACCGCAGCTGAAGACATTGGTCACCATGACAATGTTGAAGATGATGAAGTCCTTCCTCAGATTGAATGCAATGTGGTATCATCGCCTGTTCTCACGAACAGCGAACACATCAGCATTGGTCGTCCATTGACGCCAATTGCTCAGGATGACTCATGGGCTGATCACCCACAAGACACACCAGTTACTCCCCCAACACAGGTCACCACTCCTGTGGTTGACGATGAAGACTTTGAGGCCCAACCAACTCCATCTCCACAAGCGTCACCAGTGTTTCGCAGGCTTCGCAAAGGACCAAGGCCTCAAGTCGATCAATCAAGTGTTCCAGAAGGAGATGAGCACCAATCTGTTTCACGACAAGTGTTTCCTGAAGCCTCTCCTACTGTGAACATCCCTGATTCTGAAGCCAAAGCGGCTGAAGATATTCCGGCTGCATCAGCCGATGAAGAACAAACAAGAGAAGAAGAAGCACGTGTTGCCACACCCCCTGCCAACCAAGTTGTTCTCGAGGAGAACGTGTCCGACCCTCCAGCTCCTGAAGTGGAGGTTACGCATTCTGAGGCTGCCACCAACACCACCACTGAAGCCAATGACGTTGTCATGGCTGAAGCTAATGTGGCGCCTGAATTCAATGTGGTGCCTGAAGTGATAGCACCTGAAGCCAATGCTGCACCTGACGCAAATCAGCAGCCTGAAGTCAATGCCATTGCTCATGTTCCGCCTCCAAGGCCACATACTATCGAGCAAGCATACGACAAAGATGACCAGCTCATCTCTATCAAATGGTCTCTTCTGGTTCCTCCGCCCGCTGCTGATCCGCCCGTTGCTGGTCCTCATTTTGATTACCACGTCGAGCACATGCCTCAGTGTAAGGGCATATTTAGCCAAATGGTGTTTTGGTGATTGATGACAATGCGTTTGCGGACTAATCATGTGTTCTAAGCTCTTTTAGATACATCTCACAAAGGCACAAGAAGATTAGAGGCCCCTCGGAATCTATGGAAGACGGTGTTTCCTTTTTGCTTAGTTTTCGGTGGTTCTGAGTGATAGGAAAGCCATACTATTAAGAGGGGATCCGCTTTGGTAAGGTTTGGGTGGAATCAACACGTACACTTCTTTATTGCACCCATCTTTCCTTCCTGCCGCAATGGAGCTATTCTTTCCCATCTTCTCTAGCTTTTTCTGGTCCCAGCGGTAGTACCACGGATCACAGCGGTAGTACTGCCCGTGTGTCACAAGCGGTAGTACCGCTTGTACACTCTGCGATAGTACCGCTGCTGATCCGTGCTACCACCGCCTCGATTCACGAGCGATTTTTCGTGTCGAGTTTTGCGGTACTAGGTGCGGCAGTAGGGGCGGTAGTACCGCTCCCAGCGGTAGTACCGCCCTGAGACCACGGTAGTACCGCTCGGGGCCCTACCCCTATGGCACGGTAGTACCGCTTGTGTGGCAACGGTAGTACCGCTCCCCCAAGCGGTAGTATCGCTATGTGCGGGGCTGAGTGGGGGGTAACGGTTGGATTGTTCCCCCCACTATATAAAGGCTTCTTCTTCCTCCCTTTGACCTACCTCTTCCCCCACTTACTCCATTGTTGCTCCAAAGCTCCATTTTCGCCCGATCTCTCTCCCTAGCCAATCAAACTTGTTGATTTGCTCGGGATTGGTTGAGAAGGCATCGATCTACACTTCCACCAAGAGATATTTGATTCTCCCCACATCCCTAGCGGATCTTGTTACTCTTGGGTGTTTGAGTACCCTAGACGGTTGAGGTCACCTTGAAGCCATATTCCATTGTGGTGAAGCTTCGTGGTTTCGTTGGGAGCCTCCAATTTAGTTGTGGAGATAGCCCCAACCTTGTTTGTAAAGGTTCGGTCGCCGCCTTCAAGGGCACCACTAGGGAAATCACGGCACCTTGCATCGTGTGAGGGCGTGAGGAGAATACGGTGGCACTAGTGGCTTCTTGGGGAGCATTGTGCCTCCACACCGCTCCAACGGAGACGTGATGGGCCTCGAACCCCTCGTTGGTTACCCCAAGTGGAAGGTGTAAGATGCAGTGTTGTGGAAGTTTTTCCCTTAGCAAAGATGCCAAGGATCGAATCCCTAGAGACTCCTAGGTTCAACAAGTAGGTGTCAACTGTTACGACGCCAGATATTAGCAATCAACGTGGACCTTCACACAGATACAAATAACTTTGCTCCCAATGAGTACAGAGAGGTTGTCAATCCCTCCGGCCTTGTAGTTCACAAGGATTAAAAGCAATGATAGTAGTGATAGATAATGTTTGCAATAGTAAGTAATAGCGAAAAGTAAATAGCGGATGTGATCAATGATGGTAATATGGACCGGAGTCTCATGATGTTCACTAGTGATGTCTCTCTCCCAAAAAGACGATAAAACAGCTATGTGAGGTAAACAAATTACAGCTCGGCAATTGACAGGACCACGAACGCAAACCAATGCTGACTACATTGCAAGAAAGGTTGAGGTTCAAAGCATGGGCGGTACGCCAAAGTAAGTAGACCGAAATCCATCAATATCTACTACTAATCATCCACCTTGAGATATCTATCCAGAACATCTCGCTGGTATTAAGTTGCGAGTCCCACCCATAGTGTAAACTCAATGCAACAGACAACTGCATTAAAAGAACTTTGCGTAAAGTAAACAATCCTTGCACCCGCGGGCACAAGCACCGTTGTTTTCCCCCTTGTGGCAACAGCTTATCCCCTAGACTCATGTTTCTGTCACTCAAGCTAGTCATCGAGGGGCATGAACCCACAATCGAGCATAACGTTCCCTCTTGGAGTCACTACCTACTACTCGGCCAAAGCAGTAAATAACAACGGAGAACATGCAAGAATTACTTATGAACATAAATATAAAAGAGGTAAATCAAATATATTACTCAAGATCAATCTGAATATAATCTCATAATCCGTCGGATCCCAGCAAACTCAACATAGCAACAACATAAGGCTTACATATGTGCCTCGATCATGTAGGGTAGCTCACGAGGACTAATTAGTGAAGCACAAGAACGGGAGGAGAACATCACATAGCTACTGGTCATGGACTCATGGTCCAAGGGAGACTACTCACGAGTCATCCGGGAGGCGTCCATGGTGGTGGAGAAGCTCCCGGTGGTGATCCTCCCCTCCGGCAGGGTGCCGGGAAGAGTTCTCCTGGTGCTCCCGATCATGGAAGCGGCGGCGGCGGCGGAACAGAGATGGGATCGCGAAAATAGTTCCTGTTCTGAGGGTTTCGGAGGACGCTTTAAATATATGCCAAAGGGGGGCATCGGGGGGCCCAGGCGCCCCCCCCGGCGTGGCCCAGGGGGGGCGCCGCCAGGGCGCCTGGAGCCCTAGTGGCCCCCCCCGGCTGTCCTTCGGACGCAGGGTTGTTTCCGAAACGCTGATTTTTTATATATTTTTTCTGGATTTTTCCTGGCAGTTCTCGTAACGTGAAAACCTGAAATACAAAAATAGCCGAAAATAGAAACTGGCACTGGGGTGCACTGGATTAGTAAGTTAGTCCAAATATGATCAAAAGTGTATGGAAGTGTATGAATATCATAGCAATATCACCCAAAAGTGGCATGGAGCAAGCAGAAATTATAGATACGTTTTGGACGTATCAACATCCCCAAGCTTAATTCCTGCTCGTCCTCGAGTAGGTAAATGATAACAAGAATAATTTCTGTGGTGACATGCTATTAACCATATAGGACTTATTCATAGTCATATGACAAAAGCTTACTGAGACAATGATTCTATAGTAATTAAGTTGCCTCATGAGAACATCACAAATGACTGAAAGTTTTACAACATGAAACTGAAACATCAAAAATATTTGCAATGAACATGATGTGCAAATATGATAAAGTGATATCTAGCTTGCCCCCTTTAGTGAAGCAAAACATAAATGCAGGGGCACCTTCAAGGTTTAAGTGATGACTAGATACAATGATTTCAAAATAAACGATATCACAATCATGCAAAAGACAATGCTACTTTGGGACAATGCACATTACACTCAGAATGACAATCATGCTCTCAGTAGTTGGTGCTTGAAGTGCTAGAGCTTTTTATTTTGAAAACATAGAAGCAATTTTGTCAACGGTAGTAGTACTTCATATGTGTCATGCATAAGACATCCTATAAGTTGCAAGCCTCATGCATCGAATACCAATAGTGCTCGCACCTTGTCCTAATTAGCTCGGATCTCCATGGGTTATCATTGCATTACATATGTTTCAACCAAGTGTCACAAAGGGGTACCTCTATGCCACCTGTACAAAGGTCCAAGGAGATAAATCGCATTTGATTTCTCGTTTTTGATAGATCTCAACTTGAGGACATCCATACCGGGACAACATAGAAAATAGATGATGGACTCCTCTTTAATGCATAAGCATATTCTCATAAGAGATTGAGGATTAATGTCCAAGCTAAAACTTCCACCATGATACATGGCTTTGGTTGGCGGCCTAATGTTCTTCTCTAACAGTATGCATATTCATTCAACCCACGGTAAATCTCCCTTACTTCAGACAAGACGAACATGCATAGCAACTCACATGATATTCAACAAAAGTGTGACAGTTGATGGCATCCCCAGAAACATGGTTACCGCTCAGCAAGCAACTTATAAGAAATAAGATACATAGGCAACATATTCTTTACCACAATAGTTTTTAAGCTACTTTCCCATGAGCTATGTATTGCAAAGTTAGTTCGCTTAGTACAGGTGGAGGTTAGCAAAAGACTGGGAGCGACCAACTAAGAGAGCAATGATGGTCATAATCATGCAGAGCGACAAAGCAATATTGAATCAGGCATGGAAGTTATATCGCTACTCAGAAATAAAAGATCATCAAGGCTTGACAGACTTTCTTTACAGTCTTAAATATGCGTGAGCATACGCCAAGTCAATCAGAATAAATTCTCGAAAGAAGATATTACTAAACCATACCACATCATAGGCAAACAAATCAAGTTGGTACTCCAATAACACATTGGGAAACCCCCAGCTATTTGAGATTAACCATAAGAAAACCTGAACTACTAAGCACCATTATGCACGTAGCATCTTTATCATAAACATATTAACCAATGCAACGGAAGCAAACTCTCTTAATAAGGTGAGTATGATAATTAAAGAGAGTTCAAGCAACCAACTAAACAAAAGCTCTTTGAAAAGATAAGCATGAATACTAAGAGCAGAGCATGATAGTAGCTATTAAAAGACAAAGAACACACACAGCAAAGATAGACATGAAAATTCTATGTTATGTTCTAGGTAGAAGTGGAGCGTGTTTCTCTCCCACATAAAGAATGCTGAGTTCCGACTCGTTATGAAAAACTAAAAAGAAAACTAAAAGCAAGACGCTCCAAGCATAGCGCATAACACATGAAGTGATAAAAATATAGTGGAACGAAAGACGAACTGATAATGTTGATGGAGAAGGGGATGCACGGGGGCATCCCCAAGCTTAGATGCTTGAGTCTCCTTGAATATTTCTTGGGGGTGCACGAGGGCATCCCCAAGCTTGAGCGCTTGACACTCCTGAATCTTTTTATCATCTTCCCTCGCACACTTGAAAACTCCCTTCATACATAACTCATCATAATCTGATTAGCGAGGTTAGTACCCTTAATAAAATAATTATACCTTGCTGGAAATAAAGATATTCTTGAAGTTCTACTGTTTCTCAAGATTGCCAAAAGGTTTTTGCAAAGAAAAAGCAAGCTCTTGATTTGCAAAGTGAAGGAAAGGCAAAACAGGACAGAATCTGTGAAAAACAGAACAACAGGTAGTAATTGATCTGTTCGGGATACTTCTGCAACTCAAATCAAAAAACTCAGAACAGACGCACGAAAGACAATTATATAGAGAACACTGTCGAAAAAATTAGACCAAAAAGATGATCTGGTGATTTTATACGAATTTTTCTATCCAAGGACAGAATCTGTTTCCTGGACAGCACCTCACAACTTTTGAACTTTCTAGCAATCGGAGGCTATACTTGGCACAAATATGAAAAGCAAAGATACAATGATGATGCTACAGCAGTAAACAACATCAATACACAACAAAAACAAAAAATTTATTCATGTGGGCTGCCTCCCAAAAGCGCTTTCTTTTATGCCTTTAAGCTAGGCATAATGCATAGATCAAGTTGTATCAATTGAACCATCATCAAGATCATCAAAAAGCTCTTCAATAATACAACTAGCCTTAAGAGGACTCTCAAATAAAGGCCTCATAGAGATACTCCTAGGTAGAAGACCAAAAGGATAAAAGTCAAGGGAAGACTCATTTATAAATTCATCAAAGACAGGTGTTTCTTCCAAAGTCTTTACAGTTTCAACCCCTTTGGCAATAGGTGGATTACTTTTAGAGCGGGAAGCCTTTGGAACGTGAACAAACTTAGGCTCCCTCTTTGCCGGAGTTTCTACCTTTTTGGTTTTGATCGAGGAGAAGGTAGTTCCTAGGGTATCAAATATTTCCTCAATCTTGTCTATCCTAGAAGAGTCCAAGTCATGGAATTTGACGGTCTCCAAAATTTTAAAAAAATTATGCATGGAGCTATCCAGTCTATTCAAATTCCCTTGGATCTTGCGATCCAACTCATTCATCTTATTAATGCTTGGCATCTCTAGCTCTATCCTTTCAAGTTTTTTTCATAATGTGAGCTAGGGTGATGTCCTCTCGAATGCTAACAACAGGGAGATTCCCAACAAGATTTTCAATAATACTAAGAGACTCCCAAACTGGGGCCTCCAGGAAGTTCCCATTGATAGCAGTATCTAGAATAAACCTATTCCAAGAAGTAATTCCAACATAAAAATTTCTAAGCAAGATAGTAGTAGGTTGCTTCTTGGTGGCTCTTTTTTGTGAATCATTAATTCTATACCAAGCATCTTTCAAACTTTCTCCAACCCTTTGTTTAAAGGTGAGAACTTATGCCTCGTCAAAGACAAAAGGACCCGACATAATGACAACTAAATAATAAGATAACTATTTTTGTGATTTTCGATAAAAAGGTACTAAAGCAAAAACTGAAAGGTAAACTAACAAGACTAAAAAGCAAAGGTAAAAGATAGCGTGCAACTCCCCTATCCTGAAGAGTGGAATCCCCGGCAACGGCGCCAGAAAAACTCCTTGATGGGCCTCGAACCCCTCGTTGGTTACCCCAAGTGGAAGGTGTAAGATGCAGTGTTGTGGAAGTTTTTCCCTTAGCAAAGATGCCAAGGATCGAATCCCCAGAGACTCCTAGGTTCAACAAGTAGGTGTCAACTGCTACGTCGCCAGATATTAGCAATCAACATGGACCCGCACACAGATACAAATAACTTTGCTCCCAATGAGTACAGAGAGGTTGTCAATCCCTCTGGCCTTGTAGTTCACAAAGGATTAAAAGCAATGATAGTAGTGATAGATAATGTTTGCAATAGTAAGTAATAGCGAAAAGTAAATAGCGGATGTGATCAATGATGGTAATATGGACCGGAGTCTCATGATGTTCACTAGTGACGTCTCTCTCCCAAAAAGACGATAAAACAACTATGTGAGGTAAACAAATTACAGCTGGGAAATTGAGAGGACCACGAACGCAAACCAATGCTGACTACATTGCAAGAAAGGTTGAGGTTCAAAGCATGGGCGGTACTCCAAAGTAAGTAGACCGAAATCCATCAATATCTACTACTAATCATCCACCTTGAGATATCTATCCAGAACATCTCGCTGGTATTAAGTTGCGAGTCCCACCCATAGCGTAAACTCAATGCAACAGACAACTGCATTAAAAGAACTTTGCGTAAAGTAAACAATCCTTGCACCCGCGGGCACAAGCACCGTTGTTTTCCCCCTTGTGGCAACAACACATCCCCTAGACTCATGTTTCTGTCACTCAAGCTAGTCATCGAGGGGCATGAACCCACAATCGAGCATAACGTTCCCTCTTGGAGTCACTACCTACTACTCGGCCAAAGCAGTAAATAACAATGGAGAACATGCAAGAATTACTTATGAACATAAATATAAAAGAGGTAAATCAAATATATTACTCAAGATCAATCTGAACATAATCTCATAATCCATCGGATCCCAGCAAACTCAACATAGCAACAACATAAGGATTACATATGTGCCTCGATCATGTAGGGCAGCTCACGAGGACTAATTAGTGAAGCACAAGAACGGGAGGAGAACATCACATAGCTACTGGTCATGGACTCATGGTCCAAGGGAGACTACTCACGAGTCATCCGGGAGGCGTCCATGGTGGAGGAGAATCTCCCGGTGGTGATCCTCCCCTCCGGCAGGGTGCCGGGAAGAGTTCTCCTGGTGCTCCCGATCTTGGAAGCGGCGGCGGCGGCGGAACAGAGATGGGATCGCGAAAAGAGTTCCTGTTCTGATGGTTTCGGAGGACGCTTTAAATATATGCCAAAGGGGGGCATCGGGGAAGCTTCGGGGGGCCCAGGGGGGGGGGCGCCGCCAGGGCGCCTGGAGCCCTGGTTCCCCCCCCCCCCCGGCTGTCCTTCGGACGCAGGGTTGTTTCCGAAACGCTGATTTTTTATATATTTTTTTTGGATTTTTCCTGGCAGTTCTCGTAACATGAAAACCTGAAATACAAAAACAGCCAAAAACAGAAACTGGCACTGGGGTGCACTGGATTAGTAAGTTAGTCCAAATATGATCAAAAGTGTATGGAAGTGTATGAATATCATAGCAATATCACCCAAAAGTGGCATGGAGCAAGCAGAAATTATAGATACGTTTTGGACGTATCAAGACGTACTTCCCCTCAAAGGGAAGGAACTTCGGCAACACATCCTCGTCTCCACCGGTTCCTCTTGTGGTTATTTCTTACCTTTACTTGTGCAAGCATTACTTGTTTATCTCCTATAGCTTGCTTGTGTAGTTGTTATATTTACTTTCTATTAGTTGTCATCTTAGTAGCATATCTAGACAACTTACTTTGACGCTTAATTTAAAGTGGTTAAGAAAAGCTAAAAATTGTTAGTTGCCTATTCACCCCCCTCTAGTCAACCATATCGATCCTTTCAATTGGTATCAGAGCCTCGTCTCTTTTTAAGGACTTTACCGTCCAAAGAGTATGGGTGAAAACGTAGTCGAGACGGAGGACCATTCCGGTGGGACTCCGTCCTTGCCTACGTCAGATGGGGGAGCCTTGGTCTCTCGTGAGGAGTTCAATGTGGCCTTGACCACATTGAAAGAGTCACTAGCGAGCGAGGTCAAAGGCATGTTTAAAGATTTGCTTGAGGGGCTTAAATTATCCACCGCACCGTTGGAAGTGGTTCGTCCCGCTACCAACGTGTCGGAGGCTAATCCCGACAAGGGAGAAGCTAGTAGTGAACAAGCCCCTGTTACTAAGAATGGGAGTGGGATATTTTCCCAATCCGCTCCTCCCACTCACTATGGAGGACCCGTTCCCACACCGCATTTAAATTCCGTTGGGCCTCCTCCCAAGTTTATCAAAAATTCTGATTTTTCTACTTGGGTGTTTTGTTTTAAACGTCATATAAATCATTGTTCTACTAACCTTTGGAGAATCATTGAGCAAGGTTTTTACCCGCGTGATCCTGACAACATGACTCCAAGAGAAACTGCGGATCATCAATTCAACGAGTCCGCTCTTTGCATTCTTCAAGATGCCATCCCTCCTGAAGACATTGCACATCTTCGACCCTTCACTGTGGCCAAGGAAGCTTGGGAGCATGTTGGCACTATGTACAAGGGAAGCACTAGCATTCAACGCTCTAACTATGAAGTTGTGCAAGATGAAGCCGATGAGTTTGCTATGATCGAAGAAGAAGATCCTCGTGAACTTTATCGGAGATTAACCACCCTTGCGGTCTCTCTTCGAGATCATGGCAGTAAGGACACAGATGACAACTGGATCAACCGCAATTTCCTCAAGGCCATGATGCCCTATCATAAGGCCATGTCCTCTGTCATTCGTCAGAGACCAGATTTCCACCACTTGTCTTCTCATGAAGTGTTGGATGAGTTCGTTGCCATGAGAATCTTGGACATGACCGTCGACAATGCGGTCTTAAGAGCTCAACGATCAAAGAAGCCTAATCTTGCCCTGAAGGCCAAGGCTTGTGTGGAAGAAGAGGAGGTGGAAGATGATGATGAGTGTAGCCCCGAGGACACCAAATATGCCTATCATGAGGACATGGCTCTTGCTTCAAGGCAATTCTGGGGCAAGAAGAACACAAGACCCAACTTCAACAGGAACAACTCAAGTGGAAACAAGGGCAAGCAACGAGTAAGGACATGCTTCAATTGTGGCAATGTAAGCCATTTCGTTGCGGATTGCCCATATGAGAAGAGAGAAGACTTTGGAGGCAAGCTTATCAGGAAGGACAAGTCAAAGTCCTATCCCAACAAGAACAACTTCAACAAGAAGACTCCTCCTAAAGGGTTGGTGGCCCAAGAGGAATATGTTGAGGATGATGATAATGATGAAGATGATGAGATGGTCACCATGGCCACAATTGCAATTGCAACTACTCTGCACACATCTCTCTTCGACTCACCAAATGAGAACATCATCGCCAAGTGTCTCATGGCCAAGGCCACCAACAAGGTAACCCCAAACATCAATACTACTATCGCTTCTAATCCTTCATTGACGAAGTGTATTGATGAGAGTGAGGGTGCTAAGGAGGGAGAGAATGAATTTGAGTTGTTCATGAAAAATCTCAAGGGCAAACCCAAGAAGCATTTTGTTGCTCTCTTGGAACAACTCGGTGAGGCCAACGACATGATCGAGGCTCACGAGGAAACCATTACTAAAATGAAAGGACATAGTCGAGACAATGCCGATGAGATATCGGATCTCTCTAACGCTCTAGAGGAAGAGCGTGGTCTTCGTTTGGCTCTTGAGGAGTCACACAATGATGGTCATGCTAAATTAAAGAAAGATCTTGATCATGCTTTAGTTGTCTCTCGTGTGCTTAATTCCGATAAGGCAAAACTTGTGGTTGACCATGCTAAACTCAAAGAGGAGTTTGACATACTTGACAAGGCTCACAAGGCCTTGAAAGGTATGCATGCTACTCTCAAGGAGTCTCATGATCAACTCCAAGTTTCGCTAACCAAGGAAAAGGCTATCTTTCCTCGCATGGTATTAATTGATAATGCAAATGGTACTAACCCGTGTTGCGAGCATGTGCATCTTGTTGAAGAGAATGCCGAGTTGAAGAAGCAACTTGAGAAAGGCCTTGTGACATGCATACAAGGTGAGAAGAACCTCAACAACCTTTTGAGAAATCAAAAGGAGGTTGTGGCAAAGGAAGGAATTGGGTTTGTTCCTAAGCCCAAGAAGAAGAAGAATGACAAGACCAAGCAACCACCCCCTCTCCGACAATCTTTTGTGAAAGAAGGAGAGGGCACATCAAAGAAGAAGAAAATGGTGGAAGGTGGTGGTGTCAAGAAAAACTCCACCATACCATCAAACATGGCCGGCGACTTTAATCCTTCATATGTTTTATGTCGTGCTAGTGATGGTCATGTGTTTGCTAAATTTGTTGGTTCCTCTTATGAGTACATTGAATGGTCCATTTGGGTTCCTAAGACCCTTGTTACTAACCTCAAAGGACCCATTACCAAATGGGTACCTAAATCCAAGCATTGATCTCTTGTAGGAGTTTGCTTCCGGTGGGGGATCATGGTTGCTCGACAGCGGAGCCACAAATCATATGACCGGAAGCAAAGACTTGGTGGTGGACGTGCATCTAGGTTCATCTATGGCCACCAACGTCAAATGGGGTGATGCTTCATCTTCTAAGGTATTGGGGCTTGGCAAGGTTGTTGTCTCTCATGATCTCACGATCGAGAAAGTCATGCTAGTCGAGTCCCTTGCATAAAATTTACTTTCTGTTCGCCAACTTGCACTCATGGGCTTCGCTACATTCTTTGATATTAATACTGTGGCCCTCTTGTGGAGCAAGACTCTTAAAGTAGCCTATGTTGGGCATGTCGAGAACGGCCTTTATGTGGTTAACTTCTCGAAGCAACCCACTAAGGTCGCGACATGCTTAATGGCTAAAGTTCATGTGGGATGGCTTTGGCATCGCCGTTTGGCCCACGTCAATATGAGATCTTTGCGAAGTCTTCTCAAGGGGGACCATGTCCGTGGACTAACAAATGTTAGCTTTGCCAAAGATCGTGCTTGCAGGGCTTGCATTGAAGGAAAGTTACATGAGACGGCTCACCCTCCCACAACTATCATCTATTCAAAGAGACCCCTAGAGCTCCTTCACATGGACCTCTTTGGGCCTCCATCTTTTGATAGTCTTGGGGGTAGAAAGTACTGCTTGGTGATTGTGGATGATTACTCAAGATACACCTAGGTATACTTCTTCAAGAAGAAGAGTGAGACCCAACAAACCGTCATCAACTTTGCAAATGAAGCTCAACGACAACATGAAGCAAAGATTTTGATGATCAGAAGTGACAATGGCACCGAGTTCAAGAACTACACCTTGGATGAGTTTCTCAGTGATGAGGGGATCAAACATCAATATGCATCCCCATATACCCCTCAACAAAACGGTGTAGCAGAGAGAAAGAACCAAACTCTGATGGATGCGGCAAGAACCATGATGGCGGAATTCAAATCTCCATACAACTTTTGGGCCGAAGCCATCAACACCGCTTGCCATGCATCAAATCGGCTCTATCTCCGCAAAGGCTTGAACAAAACTCCGTATGAGATACTAACCGGTAACAAGCCCAATCTTAAGTACTTCCGGGTATTCGGGTGTAAGTGTTTCATTCTCAAGAAAGGTGTTCGCTTCTCTAAATTTGAATCTAGAGCTCACGAGGGCATATTTGTTGGTTATGCTACAAACTCTCATGCTTACCATGTCCTCAACAAGTCCAATGGACTCATTGAGGAGACGAGTAACGTAGAGTTTTATGAAAATAACGGCTCCCAAGTGGAGCAAAGTGGTACTTGTGATGTAGGTGATGAAATTCCTCCTCGAGCCATAAGAAGAATGGGTGTCGGATATATCCTACCCATTGAGGAACCCCTTGTGGCCGAAGGAGAAGGACAATGTTCCACTCAAGTGGAACCATCACGAACCCAAGACCGACACGCTTCCGAAGAACAAAGTGAAGGCCCTCAACCTGACGAACAAGGCCAAGTGCAAGATCAATCACAAGATGGTGGAGAGCCGCCAAATGATGCACAAGGCCAAGTTCTGTCCTCCGAGCAAGATCAAGGTCAAGAGGAAGCTCAAGATCAAGATCTAGCTCCTGACGATGCTCAAGATGATCAACTCAATGCCCCTCAGTTATCTCTTGAAGAGCAATTAGAGCGTCGTGCTGCAAAAGTTGCCTCCAGGCTTGCTTCCAACGAACATCACATGGAGAACATTCTAGGAAGCATCAAATGGGGGGTAAGCACTCATAGACAATTAGCAAACTATTGTGCTCATCAAGATTTTGTCTCCTGTGTTGAACCTCAGAAGGTTTATGAGGCGCTCGAAGACCCTGATTGGCTCAATGCCATGCATGAAGAACTCCATAACTTCGAGCGCAACAAGGTGTGGCGTCTGGTGCCAAGACCAAAGGAGAACCATAATGTCATTGGAACCAAGTGGATCTTTAAGAACAAACAAGATGCTCATGGCATTGTCATCCGCAACAAGGCGCGTCTGGTGGCTCAAGGCTACTCCCAAGTCGAGGGTATCGACTATGGTGAAACCTTTGCCCCCGTTGCTCGTCTTGAATCCATTCGTTTGTGCTTGCTTATGCTTCCCATCATAACATTAAATTGCAACAAATGGATGTGAAAAGTGCATTTCTTAATGGTCCTATTAATGAGTTGGTGTATGTTAAACAACCCCTGAGGTTCGAGGATCCTAAGCTCCCCAATCACGTGTACCAACTCGATAAGGCACTCTATGGCCTTAAACAAGCCCCACGTGCGTGGTATGCGCATCTTACCGAGTTGTTGCAAGATCGTGGGTTTGAAATTGGGAAAATCGCCCCCACTCTTTTTACTAAGAAGGTCAAAGGGGAGTTGTTTGTATGCCAACTATATGTTGATGATATTATCTTTGGTTCTCCTAACAAAGCTTTCAATGATGAGTTCGCCGCACTCATGACCACACATTTTGAGATGTCCATGATGGGAGAGTTGAAGTATTTCCTTGGGTTTGAGATCAAACAAAGAAGAGAAGGCATCTTCATCAAACAATCCAAGTATACTCAAGACATGCTCAAGAGGTTCAATCTAAGTGATGTCAAGCCGGCTACTACTCCAATGCCAACCAAATGCCAACTTGACATTGATCCCAATGGTAAAGCGGTGGATCAAAAGGTATATCGCTCTATGATCGGTTCCTTGCTTTACCTTTGTGCATCTAGACCGGATATTATGTTGAGTGTAGGAATTTGTGCATGGTTTCAAGACTCACCTAAGGAGAGTCACTTTGTGGCTGTCAAGCGAATCTTTCGATATTTGGCTCATACCCCAAACTTTGGCTTATGGTACCCGAGAGGAGCAAACTTCAACCTTGTAGGTTTCTCTGATTCTGACTGGGCGGGAGACAAAGTGGATAGGAAGTCCACTTCTGGAGGGTGCCAATTTCTTGGTTGCTCTCTTGTTAGTTGGTCTTCCAAAAAGCAAAGTTGTGTGTCTCTCTCGTCCACCGAAGCAGAGTATGTGGCTGCTGGCAGTTGTTGTGCTCAACTCTTATGGATGAGGCAAACTTTAAAGGATTACAGTGTCACTTGTGACAAAGTGCCTCTTTGATGTGACAATGAAAGTGCCATCAAGATTTCTCTCAACCCGGTACAACACTTCAAGACGAAGCATATAGAGATTCGGTATCACTTCATCCGGGATCACATAAGGCAAGGAGAGATCGAGCTTCACTATGTCAACACTCATGATAACCTTGCAGACATCTTCACGAAGCCGTTGGATGAAGCAAGATTTCGCGAGTTAAGGCATGAGCTAAATATCATCGATTTGAGCAATGTGGCTTGAGTCTCTGCACACACTCCTCACACTCAATATAATTATCTAGTCTAGGTGTAGGCATGGACATAGGGGGAGCATTGTTCTCTCAATGAACTCTTTCTCCCCCAATTATGCATAAATTGATCTAGTCTTTCATTAACCATCCTTGATGGTACTAGTGCTTCAAAGACGAGTTTTGGTCATGGGCCCAAGGTTAAAATCTTCGCGGCGCCATACCTCTAAACTCAAAGGTGACTTCGGTCACCGCCCCCTCATGTAGAGGGGTCTCTTGCCTCTTGCTAGTGTGTGTGTGAGTGGTGGTTTGTTCTTTCTTTTTCCCTCTTTGTGCGCCTTTTTCCTTTGAGATTTGCTTTGAACCTTTGTTGCCGTGGCGTGCTGGGCGGTACTATTGTTGGTGGTCCGCGGTACTACCGCTTGTAAGCGGTACTACCACCCACCAGCGCGGTACTACCGCTGCGGGGAGGTATGCGGGGGTTATATCGGGGCAGGGGGAGGTTTCTCTCCCCCATACCCATTCATTCGCCCCCTCATTCCTCTCTCTCTCTCTCTCTCTCTCCAGCAGTTCGTCGCCGCGGGAGGGCTCCGGTGGATCTCCTCCTCCGGGGTGCTCCTCTCCTTTTCCTTCGGTGGAGTCGATCCCCACCTCGTCCTCTTGCCATGGATGCTGGTATTGCCCCCGTTCCTCTTCTCTTCGTGGTTCTTTTTCAGATCTTGTGTTTAGGGGCAATAGTGTTTGCATCTATAGATTTTTGACTAAATCTAGGCTTGAGTAGGAAGGAGAAAGCAACTAGACTATCTAGATTAGAGTATGATAGAAATATTTTTGAATTTGACAGGTCGGTAGTGCCGGATCTGACCACGGTAGTAGGAAACCGCTGTTTCCCCGCCTCGAGCGGTACTACCGCTCCCTGGAGCGGTACTACCGCTCGGGCGGTACTACTGCTTACCAGATCGCGGTACTACCGCGGCATGCCTAGTTCACAGATATTTCTTCATTCATTGATCTTCCTTTGTTGGGTTCATTGGCTTATGCTCGTTCTTTTTGGTTGTCTCGTTTGTGTGTGCTTTTGGTTCCAGGTGATGAACATCCCGAGCATCAGGCTCGCCGTATCAACCCCAATCGTGCAACTTCAAAGCGCTACCGCACATCTAAGTCCGCTGGAGGTTCCTCGAGTGCTCCACCTCCTCCTCAACAGAAGAAGAAGGTCATGGCTAAGCCAAAGGGCAAAACCGTGACACAGATGAGTGGCAAGGAATTCTGGGCAAAGCATCGCCGCAATCCCTATGTGGTTGATCAATAACCCAATTTGGTCAATCGTCCAGTGACTGGAGACACCAGTTGGATTTCGTCCTCACCTCACAAGCAAGCTCTCTGGCCTTACTGCACTGTGAAGGTCCACCCTGAGACTAAGAAGGTAACATATGAGCTATCTACCTATCTGGATATCCTTCACCGCATCTTCCGGGAGACTCTTTTCCCTCGGATTGGGAATCATGATATGGTTCACTCATATCTTGTGGACATGCTTCTCTTTTGCCAACATAAGTTAGAGAGGAACACTGGTGAGACCCTGGACATTTCACATGTGATGTGGTCTGAGCTCCTGTCTGCTATCTCTGAACGCAAGTGTCTGAACTATGGACCGTTCATCATGCTGCTGATTGAGAAGGCTTGGGATCATGTCTACCCCAACGCATTGCTGGAGACTGGAGAGTTGGTGTCTCATGAGATCAAGCGTCTGAGGCGGAAGGACAACTGGGGCGCTTCCAAGACTGGAGGCTCATCCTCCGCTGCTGCTATGGAGACTGAGGAAGCTGAGGTTGAAGCAGATGATGATGATGACTATGAGCCATCTGGTGCAGAGCCCTCGTGGGCAAAGAAGCTCAAGAAGAAACTGAAGAAGCTGTTTTGCATGGAGTCTCATGGTCAGTACATGACCCATGTGGCAGAGAAGAAGGCCAGGGGACGTCACAAGGAACTCTTGCGTCAGTTGGGTGCGACTATGGCTAGTGGCTCTGAGGAGCAGGTAACCGAGGAGGAAGAGTGGATCAAGCAGCATTGCCCATGGACTGATTCCGATGCCGAGCAGTTTCCGGTCGACGACGACGAAGACGATGACCCTACTGCAATCTGATGATTCGAGACCCTCTCGTGCTCTCACCTGGAGCCGTAGTTTAGCTCTCTGCCCTTTTGGTGTCTCGATGCCAAAGGGGGAGACAGTTTAGGGATTTGTGCCTTTGTGTTTCTGTCGCTTGTGTGCTTTTCGCTTCTTGTGGTTGTGGTTTGGTTGTTTTTCCGTGAGACCTAAGTTCCCATCATATGGTGTGAGACATATGCTACCCTATCTTATTTATGTGCCTGGTACTATCTAGCATGCATGATTATCTTACTATGTACTATGTTCTCATATCTTGCTTAGGTTGTTGGTCTCTAAAATATAGGGGGAGTGCTGATCCTAGCATGTGTGCCATGCAGTCCAAAGCACTTATCTAGATAGCACACATCTAGGGGGAGCCAGTCTATATTTTAGGGGTGTGGATTTTGCATTTACATTATGTTATTATTCTTTTTGTGCAAATCCCGTGTTGTCATCAATCCACCAAAAAGGGGGAGATTGTAAGGGAATATTTAGCCAAATGGTGTTTTGGTGATTGATGACAATGCGTTTGCGGACTAATCATGTGTTCTAAGCTCTTTCAGATACATCTCACAAAGGCACAAGAAGATTAGAGGCCCCTCGGAATCTATGGAAGACGGTGTTTCCTTTTTGCTTAGTTTTCGGTGGTTCTGAGTGATAGGAAAGCCGTACTATTAAGAGGGGATCCGCTTTGGTAAGGTTTGGTTGGAATCAACACGTACACTTCTTTATTGCACCCATCTTTCCTTCCCGCCGCAATGGAGCTATTCTTTCCCATCTTCTCTAGATTTTTCTGGTCCCAGCGGTAGTATCGCGGATCCCAGCGGTAGTACCGCCCGTGTGTCACAAGCGGTAGTACCGCCCCACTAAGCGGTAGTACCGCTTGTACACTCTGCGGTAGTACCGCTGCTGATCCGTGTTACCACCGCCTCGATTCACGAGCGATTTTTCGTGTCGAGTTTTGCGGTACTAGGTGCGGCAGTAGGGGCGGTAGTACCGCTCCCAGCGGTAGTACCGCCCTGAGACCACGGTAATACCGCTCGGGGCCCTACCCCTATGGCATGGTAGTACCGCTTGAGTGGCAACGGTAGTACCGCTCTATAAGCGGTAGTACCGCTCCCCCAAGCGGTAGTATCGCTCTGTGCGGGGCTGAGTAGGGGGTAACGGTTGGATTGTTCCCCCCACTATATAAAGGCTTCTTCTTCCTCCCTTTGACCTACCTCTTCCCCCACTTACTCCATTGTTACTCCAAAGCTCCATTTTCGCCCGATCTCTCTCCCTAGCCAACCAATCTTGTTGATTTGCTTGGGATTGGTTGAGAAGGCATCGATCTACACTTCCACCAAGAGACATTTGATTGTCCCCACCATCCCTACCGGATCTTGTTACTCTTGGGTGTTTGAGCACCCTAGACAGTTGAGGTCACCTCGAAGCCATATTCCATTGTGGTGAAGCTTCGTGGTTTCGTTGGGAGCCTCCAATTTAGTTATGGAGATAGCCCCAACCTTGTTTGTAAAGGTCCGGTCGCCGCCTTCAAGGGCACCACTAGTGGAATCATGGAACCTTGCATCGTGTGAGGGCGTGAGGAGAATACGGTGGCCCTAGTGGCTTCTTGGGGAGCATTGTGCCTCCACACCGCTCCAACGGAGACGTACTTCCCCTCAAAGGGAAGGAACTTCGGCAACACATCCTCGTCTCCACCGGTTCCTCTTGTGGTTATTTCTTACCTTTACTTGTGCAAGCATTACTTGTTTATCTCCTATAGCTTGCTTGTGTAGTTGTTATCTTTACTTTCTATTAGTTGTCATCTTAGTAGCATATCTAGACAACTTACTTTGACGCTTAATTTAAAGTGGTTAAGAAAAGCTAAAAATTGTTAGTTGCCTATTCACCCCCCTCTAGTCAACCATATCGATCCATTCACTCAGGTTCAGAATCCAAAGCCAAGACTGCCCAGGTTCCCAGGTACTGCACTTCGCCAGGGTCCTTCAATGCTAATGGCTTCATTGCGCATAGCACTTTCTTTGATAGCGCCAAGAACCCCTATTCCAAACCAAGGATTTCATCAGATAGGTTCTGGAGCTATCAACAGCGCATCTATTATTCACGTGTTCTGTATGATCAAGGGCGCATCTTCCCACATATGCGTCTTGACACTGAAGCCATTACAGGGTTGCCCTGTCTTGAAGAAGCCCTTGATTGCTTCCGTGATGCTGGCTTGCTGAACTTTGTGACTGATAAAGAGCATTGGAATGAAGAGCTGCTTCTGCAATTCTATGCAACCCTCCACATTCGCGGCTACAACAGGGATCCGAAGACATGGGTCCTTGAGTGGATGACAGGAAATGTCCATCATGAAGCCAAAGCCTTTGACCTCATTGAGCTAACTGGCCTGCCCACTCCAGGAGAACTATATGAACCTGGTTGTCAACGACACAGCGAGGCTTTGGAGAGTATCTTTCAGAAGCCAAAGCCCAACATGAGCCAAATGCTGCGCATGATGAAGCCCTTGCCACTCGATGCTGAGTACCCAGAGTTCTTTGTTGAAGACCTTGAGTATCTGCCACGCACTATATATCATATCATCAGGCGAACTCTATGGCCTGTCAAAGGACACTCTTCATCAGCCAAACTTGAAGGAACAATGAAGACATTGGTGTTCTATATCTTCAATGGCATCAGCTTCAACACACAAGACTTCTTTATCAGGCAGCTGGCTGTATCAGGCTCTGATCTCTTTGGACTTAAGTTCTATGCTCCATGGGTCATGTGTCTCATCAAGCTTCATTCAGCCATCAACTATCAGCCTTCTGCTCGCAACCATCTCATATTCTTGTCAGAGGTTGATATGTCAGTTGAAGCCATATACCAAGAGCCTGCCAAAGAGCCTGTTTGTCTTCACAATGCTGATCACCAAAGCTTCACTCAGCCCATTGAAGGAGTTCCAGCAGTCACTCGTGTTTATCCTCTGGCTGGACATACTCGCATACCTCACCATGCAGAGACTAAAGCTACTGAGAGCACCATTGGTCAATGGCCTCGGAAGCGATCTCGTGTTCTCAATGATCGAGAACTTCTCGTTGCCTTACATTAGAAACAGGATAAGCATCACTACTGGCTAAAGCGTCAGATGCTAAGCCTCTTGGTGGACGTCAATCATATTCGCAACCTTGCCACCAAGAATGCCTTTGTTGCTCATGAAACCTGTCGGAGGTCATGGAAGAGTTTGACATTGCTGAGTGATGAAGCAGATCTTCAAGACGATGGGTTCATTGAAAGATTCAAGGTTGACAACACTCCCCCAAGGAATATTGTTTTGCGTCGAACTCCGTCTCTTGAAGACTCTAATTATTCCTCCTCCGCTGCAATGGTGGATGCCAGAGTGATCGATGATCAAGATGATGTTATCTCACCACCTCCTCCTTCGGCGCGTGTCGACATTGCTCCAACTACTTCTGCACCGCCAAACACCAACGCCGACCCTGCATCTTCTCCTACTCCAACTGGGAACGAGTAGAGGCTCTGTGTCTTCAAACCTTTTTGGTCCTTACTGAGAAAAGGGGGAGAAGCATATAAGTTGATAGTCTTCAAGCGGGTCCATATGGGCGGGTGCTTTATATTATTCCTAGTGTTTACAACTCTCGCTTTTGTTACATTTGGTTCTTTGAGTTGTAACACTTAAACTTGATGGTCGTCTGCTACGTTTTCTGGTACTCTGTAATGCGATGATAAATTCCGCATGTGCGACGATAAATTCCGCACTTATTCATTCTGCAGATGTCCATTTCTCATTATGCATATCATTATATTCGACATCTCAATAGTGCATGATGAATTGTCTTCATAAGTTGAAGAGGATCTCCACAAGTACAACCTGCCACGTGCATTTGCATTCAAAAGCAAATTACCTATATGCACATCTTCAGGGGGAGCCTTTTGCTACTTATGACGACAATACCTTTATCCTTTACAATTTCACATACTTTTATCCCCGTTGAAAACTTCAACCAGTTTGTCATCAATCACCAAAAAGGGGGAGATTGTAAGTGCATCTAGTGCCATCCCTAGTTGGTTTTGGAGTATTGTCGACAAACCTGGTTGAGGGACTAATGTGTTTGTGAGAATTGCAGGATAACACAGGTAGTAGTCCCTCATTGATTCGGTTTACCTACAGGAGATGACCCCTAAAAATGTATGAAGACATTGACGACGATGGTGGTATATGAAGATATTCATATTGAAGACTATGGCGAGAGAAGACATTGTGTGAAGATTATGGAGCGCGAAGACTTAGACGTTTCATTGTTTCCTTTTCTTCTTTGATTGAGTCATAGGAACCACCGTACTGTTAAGTGGGGTCCAAGTGAATAAAGTCAGAGTGACTGAAGTGATGCTCAACTAAATCCTATGTCTTCGAGCGAAGACAATGAGAGCAAACCTTATCCAGAGCTAGATGAGTCAGCTTTACTTGTAGCCCAAGTAAAGTTGCCGCGTGTGTTTGAAATCTGACGGTTGGAACACGTGTTAGTTCCTTAGTGACCCAGGGTCACTTCGGACAAATTAGGTCGGGTTGCTTAGTGGCTATAAATAGCCCACCCCCTACACCATAAATTGGTGGCTGCTCAGAGTTATTACACGGCTTTTGTCGTTTGAGAGCAACCCACCTCCGAAGCATTTGAGAGAGAGATCCTTGCGAGGACAAAGCCCAAACACCTAGAGCCAAAGAGTGTTAGGCATCACTGAAGTCTTTCTGTCTGCGTGACCTGAAGACTTGTTACACTTGTGGACTGTGATTCCTCTAGCCGGTTAGGCGTCGTATTCTGAGCATCCAAGAGTCATTGTGGATCGCCGGTGAACGGAGTCTGTGAAGGTTTGGAAGTCTACCTTGAAGACTTACCACAGTGATTGGGCGAGGACTAGGTGTCCTTAGCTCAAGGGGAATAAGGTGAAGACGCGGTCTTCTGAGTTAAATCTCAGCCTCCCTAACCAGACGTACAGTTGTCATAGCAACTGGAACTGGTCTAACAAATCACTGTCTTCCCCGAGCTACTGGTTCTATCCTTTCCTTCTCTTTAATTACCGTCTGCCTTTGTGAAGTCATTGCCTGCTTGCCCTATCTGTTTGACTTCACTATGCACTACTTGTTCTGACTGGCTTCATAAAATCTTCCATCCTGATCCATACTGCCTAGCTGCTATTAGTCTTCATGCTTTCACTTCATTGAATACTTGACTATGGCTTGTCTAGTGTAGTCTACCTTCCGCTGCATATAAATAGGATCGGTTCTATTGTTTGTCTTCGAAACTTCCATGTTTTGAAGACTTTCATAAAAATCGCCTATTCACCCCCCTCTAGTCGATATACAGCTCTTTCAAGAAGAATTATCTTTCTCTTGCAGGGAAAGGTCTCCAGCCGAAAAACAAATGCGTCTGATGCTATTGCTGGGGACCTAAAACATCTTATAGGGCGCAAGATCAAATGCCCAAATGGTCTTACTATGTATTTTGTTCCTGAATTGCTTGCCAATTATCCTAACAGTCCCAACTTGGATCTAAGCTTTCATAATCCGCTTGCTCGTTAAATGTTTATGCTTCACAATACTCTTTGTGAAGCCTATCCCCCTAACTACACTGTAGGGTATGACACCAAAGACTTCAGAATGGATTATGGACAGCGGATGCATTAACCATATGACTGGTGATCGAAGTCTTCTTATGGACTCAACCTTACGTCCATCTGACAAGAGTCACATCACATTTGCTGATACTGGTAAAAGCAAGGTATTGGGTCTAGGTAGAGTTGCAATCTCAAAGGATCAGCACATGGATAAAGTCATGCTTGTTGAATCCCTTGGTTTCAACTTAATGTCTATCTCAATGCTTTGTGACTTAAACATGATTGTGATATTTGGAAAATATCGTTGCCTTGTGCTAATGGAATCTGACAAGTATCTAGTCTTTGAAGGATATCAGAAAGATGATCTGTATATGGTAGATTTCTCAGCAGGACCACACATGTTCGTATGTCTTCTAGCAAAAGCTTCAGAGTGCTGGATCTGGCATCGAAGGCTAGGACATGCCGACATGAGGAACTTGCACACTCTCGCGAAGAAGAAGCACGTCGTAGTCATCGAGGGCGTCAAGTTCAAGAAAGATCATCTATGCGGTGCCTGCGAAGCTGGGAAGATGACTAGGGCCAAGAATCCCTCGAAGACAATCATGACGACATCCGAACCCTTCGAGCTGCTTCACATGGACTTATTTGGCCCTACTCACTACTCTACGCTCACTACTACAACTTGTCTCTATGGCTTCGTCATTGTTGATGATTATTCAAGATAGGGTGCACATAATTCTCTACAAGACTGAAGTACAAGATGTCTTCAGACGATTCGCCAGCCGTGCCATGAACAACTATGGCGTCAAGATCAAGCATATCATAAGTGACAATGGCACTGAGTTCAAGAATATCGGCCTTGATCTTTATCTGGATACAATGGGAATCACTCATGAGTTCTCAGCTCCGTACACACCTTAGCAGAATGGCATCGTGGAGCGCAAGAACAGAACCCTCATTAAGATGGCTCGAACGATGCTCGATGAATACAAGACACCAAGAAAGTTCTGGTGCGAAGCTATTGATACACCATGCCATGTCATCAACCGTGTTAATCTTCACAAGCTTCTGAAGAAAACGTCCTATGAACTCCTTACTGGCAAGAAGCCAAATGTCAGTTACTTCAAGGTATTTGGAGCTAGGTGATGGATCAAGGATCCACATCACAAATCAAAATTTGCACCAAAAGCACATGAAGGTTTCATGCTTGGCTACGGAAAGGACTCGCACTCCTACAGAGTCTTCAACCTCTTTCTCTATAAAGTGGTTGAAACTGTGGATGTGCGGTTTGAAGAAACGAATGGCTCACAAAGAGAGTTCCTGCGAAATGTGCTGGATGAAGCTCCACCCAGTGAATCTACCAAGCTAATGGGAACAGGTGAAATCATGCCTTCTGAAGCTCAGCCTGACAAGGATCTCATCATTTCTGCTCCCAATCAACCTGAAGACAATGCTCAGCCTGAAGACAATCCTCCTAATGATGACAATGACCAGCAAGAGCAAAATCTTCGTCCAGTTCATCCTCGTGTTGCAAATGAAGTACAAGTTGAGAAGATAATTGACAGCATCAATGCACCTAGTCCACTCACTCGTTCAAGAGCAACACAGCTAGCAAATTTCTGTGGGCACTTTGCATTTGTCTCGATATCTGAACCCAAGAAAGTTGATGAAGCCTTCATGGAACCTGAATGGATTCAAGCTATGCAAGAAGAGCTTCAACAGTTTGAGCTGAACAACGTATGGGAACTTGTCAAGCGTCCTGACCCCCGCAAGCACAACATAATAGGCACAAAATGGATATATCGCAACAAGCAAGATGAGCATGGTCAAGTTGTCAGAAACAAAGCTCGTCTCGTTGCTCAAGGATACACTCAAATTGAAGGGATTGACTTCGATGAAACATTTGGTTCTGTGGCTAGGCTTTAAGTTATTCGCATACTACTAGCCTATGCAAACCATCACAACATCCTTCTGTATCAAATGGATGTGAAGAGTGCCTTTCTCAATGGCAAGATTGAAGAAGAAGTGTATGTTGCACAACCACCTGGCTTTGAAGATCCAAAACATCCTGATATGGTATACAAACTCAACAAGGCACTGTATGGCCTCAAACAAGGTCCTCGTGCTTGGTATGACACACTCAAAGACTTCCTGAAGAGCAACGGCTTCAAATCTGGTTCCCTGGATCCCACACTTTTCACGAAGACATATGACGGTGAACTGTTTGTTTGCCAAATCTATGTGGATGACATTACCTTCGGCTGCACTGACAAAAGATACAGTGATGAGTTCGCTCACATGATGCAAGAGCAATATCAGATGTCCATGATGGGTGAGCTGAAGTTCTACCTTGGTCTTCAAATTCGTCAGCAAAGCAACGGTATCTTCATATCTCAAGAGAAATACCTCAAAGATTGCCTGAAGAAGTTTGGAATGCAAGACTGCAAAGGATACACGACGCCTATGCCAACTAAAAGTCATCTGAGTCCCGACGCAAATGGTAAAGACTTCGATCAAAAGGTATACCGCTCCATGATTGGTTCTTACTTTATTTATGTGCATCTAGGACAGATATTATGCTTAGTGTTTGCATGTGTGCTCGATTCCAAGCGACACCAAAGGAATCGCATCACTTAGTTGTGAAGCGGATTCTTCGATATTTGGCTTACACCCCAATACTAGGATTATGGTATCCAAAGGGCTCAGAGTTTGATCTAGTTGGATTCTCAGATGCTGATTATGCTGGTGACAAAGTTGATCGCAAGTCTACATCAGGCACATGTCACTTTCTGGGACGATCACTTGTCTGTTAGTCTTCAAAGAAGCAGAACTGTGTATCACTCTGCACTGCTGAATCTGAATACATTGCTGCTGGATCTTGCTGCGCTCAACTTCTCTAGATGAAGCAAACTCTCAAGGACTATGGTGTACATCTAAATCATGTGCCACTCTATTGCGACAATGAAAGCGCCATCAGGATTGCCAACAACCCAGTTCAGCACTCGAAGACAAAGCACATTGCAATTCGTCATCACTTTCTCAGAGATCATGTCATGAAGGAAGATATTGATATCATTCACTTCAACCCTGAAGAGCAGCTGGCAGATATCTTCACAAAGCCCTTGGATGAGAAAAGGTTTTGCAAGTTGCGGTGTGAGCTAAATATCTTGGAATCCTTGAATGTCCTGTAATCAGGCACACATCCTAACACTTATGCATGTTGATGACTTAGATGTGCAACACACGATGTAAAGTATATCTTCGATCAATGAATACTTACATTTTGAGTGTGAATACATTAACGCGGAATTTGACTTCGGAGTGCCACGATAATTGTGCGCCGTGTCTGGGTCTAATACTTCCTATACGGTGGGTAACGCCACCACCAAATCTTTGCTTGAAGTGTTTCTCTTGGCATTACATTTGCAAAATCTTCGCATTTGATTTATCTTCTTATATGTCTTCTCTTTGTCAAATTAATCTTACTCAGATATATACATATATAGACTTGTGTTCTGTCCTCTACAACATTCACTTATAGCTATGTTTTCTTATTTGAATCTTTTGAACTAAGTGAATGTGATCGGACCCTAACCTCTCTATGCTTTCTACCTCAAACTCTATCTATCCAAATCATATGCATTCTGTTGGAACCGTCGAATGTCTTCTCTGCGTCCTTGTCAGCAGAAGATACAAAGACAAACATTAAATCTGCTTTTAATGCTCAATCCTTATTGCCTAAAACCGGAGAAGCCGGAACGACCACCCCGACAGTCCAGGCACGCGTGGGTACATGGAACAACTCCCTATGTGTTGCACGTCCGCCACGTGTCCCTCAGATGTGAACCGCCAGGGGCACCTGCGTAATTGCACTGTGCCGTCTCCCTTCCTTATAAATGCCCGTCCCATCATGGTCAAAACTCTTCTACCACCTCTCCACCTCGACAAACCCTAGCGCCACCGCTAGCTCTGGACGACGCCCGCGACGAAGCGCTTAGCTGCGCGACCTCGTCGACACCGTCTTCACGCCGGCCACGGACATCGTCTTCTCCGCCGCTGCCATAGGCGTCCTCCGTCGCCAATTTAGGGCATGGAAGATCGAACTGCTCGGCATCCACTTCGTCTTCGTCTCACTGTTCATCGTGTGGTAAATTAAAACCCTCTTTTTACCGTCTTTTTGATCTGATAGATTCATCCTTTCTACCAAAAGAAGTTTCTGCCTCCACATATTTGGATCTACCCTGTCCGCATCTCATACTTTGCCTAGTATATTCACTTATGCTTCACACATAGTTAGATTCCTCCCTTGTACTTATTCTTGGATTCGTACAACTCTGGAACCAACTCTCAACATATAAGTGAATGTCTTCGCACTATGAGGTCAATGTCTTCTAAACTGATTTATCTTCAAAATCTTCTGAGAATGCATATGACCTCTTCCCCTTCCCTCGCATCTCTAATGCTGTCACAGGTACATGTTCGTGGGAGAATCCCTTGGTTCTCATAGTCTGCATTCATTTGCAGAATTCTTGCAGCGTCACATTAACTCTCCCGAAGCCAGTTCCTGTCTGACCAGCAGACAGAAGGCTTTGACAGTGTTGAAGCCTTTCAGTTTGAACCTCACGGCAACTGAGAAATCTGCTAGGAAGGGTGGTAGACAGCGCCGTGGAAACACCTCCAGAGATTTGCCTCCTGACCTCTATGAGATGTACAAGACTGCTCCAGAGGAGGACTACAATCAGAGAAAAACTCGAATCCAATGGATTCGAAGATATTGGGCAGAACAGTGGTACAAGTACACGTTTGTGACCCAGGAGTATGCTGAGAAGAATGCCATCAAGCGACCATGGGGAGAAGTTTTGTACAAAAATCTTCCACCTAGGTCCAGAGCTGAAGCCATTGCCCAAGGCTTCTATCCTTGCATGGTCCGAGGGCCACAACCAGCTGATGCCGACCCATCGTCATTGCTATGGTGTCGAGATGACAATCTGTTCAAGCGCAACCTCCAGTTTGCCAAGAACTCGGCCAAGGAGAACAATAAATCTTGGGGATTAGACTTCAACCCTGGCCCCTCTGCGCCTCGTGCCGATGGCACACGCGAAGCTGAACCAAATCTTGTTGGGCCATTCTACAACTTAGAAGGTCTCATCTCACATATAAGGGTTCAAGGGGCGGATGTGGATCAACCTACAGACGACGCTGACTCTGATGAAGCGCTTGTACCTCCGAAGCCGAAGAAGAAGAAGAAACCCAAGGCTTCGAAGCCTTCCACTCCACCAAAAGCTTCGAGAGTGAAGCCTTTGGCCACTGCTCCACCTGCACCAAGTGTGAAGTCTGAAGATCACTCTCGCATCTCCAGGCCCAAGAAGCTAAAGAAGAAGCCCATGCACACCCCCAGTTCTACTCTGACTCCTGCTGCTGTTCTGAGGAATGAGAATGACACCATTGATCTGTCAAGTGATGAAGATCTTGCTGATGACGCTCTTGAGCAACTGATAAAGAGCAAGCAAGAAGCAGAAATCTTAAATGACTTGCCTCTCTTTGATGTGGCAGTCATCAACAACTTCATTGATGAGTGGTTTTACACCCTAATCTTAGCTTTGATGATCTGCAACTTCCAATTGGCCTGAGCGTCTCATTCAACAGCGCCATTGCTTCTGAGCTAGCTCTTGCTCAGAAAATAGTTGAGCTGAAGGACAAGATTGATTTTGAAAAGGATCAGTTCAAGAAGCATATGGCCAAGCTCAGCGTCAAAGATATCCAGAACTTTCAAGTCATGATGCATGAGCTCAAGGAAGCCTTTCACAAGAAGCGTGAACAAGCTAAAGGTTCTCATGAGCGCATAAAGGTTTTGGCTGCCAAGTGTGTTCAAGCGTACAATGAAGCTGAGAAGCGCAAGTCCCTTGGGCGTCCTGGCATCGACCCCAGAATGGTTGCCAAGAAGAAGAAGCCAACTGTGGAATCAGCTGAAGCATCAAGGTGGGAAGAACCTCACATTGTCTTCCCTGCCAGCATGACAGGCTCGAAGCCTAAGGTCCCCACAGTAGCTTCAGAACTCAAGAAGACAAAGGTCGCTGAAGCTGAAGCCCGCAAACGCAAAACCAATAACACCGCTGATGATGCTCCACCCACCAAGAAACGCAAGACCAAGAAAGTCCGGGCTGCTCCCACAGAGCCCCTGCACCAGTGCACTCAACAGAGAAGATAAACTGCCTTTACAAAATAGCTCGATTAAATGGAGAGAAATTGGTGCTTTCCCGAAGTTCTGTGTTTCATTGGACCGTACCAGTACCAGATTATCTATGGACGCTACTTCTGGATCTGTTGTCATCCGCACAAGACAGGTGATATCCATCTAAGTCTATTATATTAGCACATACTATTTTTTTATCAAGGAGCAGTTTATCTTTGCCTTGGTCTGCAATATTGTTTATGCAGGGCAATTGTTCACTCTCAAAGCGATGACCATGCCACAATGCTCGAGGAATATATGTGCAATTTGCCGCTTTATGGCCCAACTTACATCAACTTCTGACCGTGCCTGCAGTTGACTCGACTGTCCGCACGACTGACTGCACCGGCGATTAACTCGCTCGTCCACACCGCCTTATAACGCTGCGGCCGACTCATCTGTTGTCCGGGCGAATCAGGTGATATATGTCCTATTTATTTTTAAGCACATATTAATTCTTCCGAGCAAAATTATTTTGCCCTGCTGTATTTTATATGCAGGAGAATTATTCATTACAAAGTGGTATTATACCGCGGTGATGGAGGCACGCCAAAAAAAGTTCGACACAAATGGTCGTGGTTACTCAACGGGCTCCCGAGACGGTTTACAACGCCGTGGCCGTCTCTCTCGTCCGCACCGGTTTACAACACCATGGCCGTATTTCGCGACTGTGCCGGCTGACAACGAGGAGGGAAACTAGACCGTCGGCGCCAATCGACCCATCTGTTGTTCGAGCAAATCAGGTGTTATCCCTCATATATATTTTATCAGGACATTTTATTTCCTCTGAGCACCATTACACTGCCCTATTGGTGTTTTTTATATACATGTAAAATCATTGTTATACTACAAATATAAAACACGCACTGGCAACGCTCTACAACAACATTTTCCTCCGTGTCACATTACCTGATGAACGGACGACCGGTTCACCCGTCCACACCGGTTTACAATGTGGAGGACAACTTGCCCGTCCACACCGGCCTATAATATCGCGGCCGACTCATCTGTCTGCCCCTACGGCGGATTCACCCATGATTGATTTCCGCTTCACCATGGTGATCATCAACTTTGTGACGGATAAATACTGGATTAACATATCAGGTGAAATCCATCCAGTATATTTTTTATATTATATATCGCTTTCTTTAAAAGAGCAATTACTCCGGTTTGCAAAGTTATCTAATGCAGGGCCCTAAACCGTCACGGTGCCGTTTTAAACCGTCGGTCCATCATCTTCCTTGCGGGTGTTGCATCCAAACCGCCGCTGCGAGCTGCCTGTGCTCCTGCTCCTGCCACGCTCATCTTGCAGGCTTTAACCCACCGGGTTATCTTTGAGGTCTCCTCGAGAAAATGATTAAAGTGCCATTGAAATCGCTCCGGATTATTCATGGATGATATAGGATATATATACGAATCATCTATCATCCGAACAAAGTCACGTGATGTCTATCTAAGTCTATTTTATTTGGCAAATTTTATCTTTGTCAAAGTACAATTACTTTGGTCTATATATTTTCATGGGCAGGACAAATTATCTGCTACAAAAGTCTCAAGACTCGGGGGCTACGATGACATAACTCAAATATCCGGTTCACATTCCGGTTCATGGGAAAGATGTCTCCCACAAGCTTTTAAGCTCTCAATATCCGGTTTAAGAATTTCCGGTTCAAGAAGAATAATCTCTCGCAAATTGGAGTTCTCAGATAAAATTAAAGGGACTAAAGAGAGTCTGTTGCAAAGCACAACTCCCATATAGGTACCCTGCTGTCGGTGTACTAGAGTAGGGGTACCCTAGTATCCCGAACTTGTGCACGGGCAGTCGCAGCATCTCGCGGCAAGGCTTGCCGGGTGACCGCCAAGGTCCTCTGTGGTTCCTTTGGAGTCATTCAAGAACAAAGTATTCAAGCCAAGGAGACGAGGCCCCGGCAAGGAGCTTGCCGGGAAGGCCACTCAAGGCACAAGGCCCCGACAAGAGGAGCTTGCCGGGAAGGCCAACCAAGGCATATCAAAGAACTTGCCGCGACGCGCCACGCGTCCCGGCAAGGCCCGGTGAGCGACAAGCTCCCAGACGCGACAAGACAACGACCGCGGCAAGGCGCTTGCCGCGACAACCTACCACTCTATACCCGCGCTCCAGCGCATCCACCAACGTGTCGCTCTGGGACCTTTCCAGGTGTACGTGGCGGGGGGATGTGCAGCCAGCGGTACGCGGTGGCAAGCGGCGCTGACAAGATTGCCATCGTGGCGAGCGGTGGCGTCCCTGACGGTCCCTTTATGCACTGTTTGGGCGATGCCGATGGGCATTTAATGCCCTTGTCCCCTGCCGTCAGGGTTAGGTATGATACACTGTACAAGTAGTTGTACGAACCGCAACACCTTTCCATTTTTACCCTTGTCTACATTGCCACCTGTCGGTGACCCCTTTGAGCATATAAAAGGAGGCCCATGCGCAACGTAGGGGGGGTTCGAAGGAGAAGAACACTCACGATCGGTCTCGTTAGCTGCTGGTGTGTACTGTAGCACTCAGTGCTCCCGAGCAAGGAACTCAATAGAAACCACAAAGCACGAGTAGGGTTTTACGCATCCGTGCGGCCCAAACCTGGGTAAACTGCTCGTGTGTTTCGCCTCGATCTGCTCTTCGTGCGATCTCCGCCC
>LR738715.1:822069495-822097203 GCA_902687465.1 Secale cereale
CCCCCCCCCCCCCGCCGAACCGAAAGGGACTCGGTCTGCCGGTCCCATAGGTGTTCGTGGATCAGTTTCCCCGACACCTGCCTCTATGGTCACTTGGGGGCTTCCTGTTCAAACATAGGTCATATTCGAACCAAAGAGAACATAGCTGTCGGTACCCTCTTGATCGGCACAATGCCAAACTCACTAGGGGGCTTCTTGATCATATTCGAATCATAGCTTAACCCCTTTTGGGTCCGACTTGGATCGTATTCGAATCAGGGTCGTTAAAAACCTCTCAAGGTCATTAGGGGGCTTCATGTTCAAACATAGGTCATATTCGAACCAAAGAGAACATAGCTGTCGGTACCCTCTTGATCGGCGCAACGCCAAAGCCACTGGGGGCTACATGATCGTATTAGAATCCTAGCTTAACCCCTTTGGTCTGGTTTACTGATCGTATTCGAATCAGAAGCCTCAATTTTTTCTATTTTGTTTAAGTTTTTTGCAAACAATCTTTGGTTTTGTCTTGAGACCTTTTTGTTCATATCTGAAGCATATATGTGGTTTCGATTAACTCGGCTTGACTTTGGATGATAAGTCGCCATATATGACAATCATAAACATTTGGAAGTTTTTGCTTCTAAAGATTGGGTTATCACCCTTACTGCACAGGTATCCTAAACTAGCAGTACGTTTCAATATCACAGGAACTGGTTTTCCAAACCGGATTATATTATTCAAATCTTTAATAGCCAACATGGCTGGATTTTTATTATGATTATCAATATTATGATTGAGGTTTTCAAAGTCGCTTTAAGCGCAATGGATATTATTTCATCGATTGAAGTGATTTATTCTACAAAGGAATAGTCCCGAGTCGCTGCAGGCTTACAACCCGGCACTTGGGGGCTACATTATTCAGATTGAGATTATATCCAATACGCAAGTCTCATGTTGCTGCAAGCATGCACCATGACACTTGGGGGCTAATGCAAAGTCATTTTTTTTGCTCATCTTATTGAAGACCCGACTCATCACATCGTAATGAGCCGACCCTTGGGGGCTACCGATTGCTCCTGTCAACAATTCAAGGTACACAAGTATTAATCCATTATATTGAAGGATCCACTACTCAGTTGGTAAAGCGCAAAGCTCTTAACCTTGTGGACCTGGGTTCAAGCCCCATGATGGGAGTTACATTATATAATGCCATTTTCAATGAAGTATATATAAAGTCCCTGCTCATTATTGCATAATGACCCGACCCTTGAGGGCTACACTGGTTGAAGTTTTTGAGTATCAGGCAATTACAAGTCCCAGGTTGCTGCAAGCATGACAACCCGGTAGTTGGGGGCTACATAATATGGAATATTCAGTTTTTACTAGTGACTGGGATGAACAATCTGGATTTCTTCAAGGTTGCAACATTTGTATTGAAACAAGTCTTAAGCCTATCACTATGTTCTCCTCTTAAGACTTGGGGGCTACAGTTTTTATAACCAGGCAAAGGTGGCAATCAGAAACTGGCATCTTCAAACCGGATGAATATCAGTTGAATATTTGAAGACCAATATTTTTGTCAAATCGGAGCATTGAAGGCCGATTCAAATGGATTATTCATTCACAAAATATCTTCTGCAAGCAAATTGATTATGAAGCTGATCTATTGACCCGGAGTTTCCAGAAGAAGTGCCTCGGTTTTTTGCATTGGTAATGTTTGAATATATCTGCTAAGGAGATTTGCTATGAGATCATGGATACATATCAAGGAGAAAATGACAATGATTTAAGGATGATCAGGTGTCGGTTCAGGAAAATATTTTAACCTAGAGCGCAACCTATCAAATTTGTTCTTGTATTTATGTATGCAGGAAGGATCAAGTTTAACATGGATAAATCCAAATTAAACTGGGGGCTAATGTCGGGGATATACCCCGCGGTATGAACCGGCCGGAAATATAACCCGGCCGGACTTGGCGGTTTACTTGAGACGGTTTACACTTGGCGATTCACTGGTAACCCGGCGGGCGGATCACGGAGGACAAGGCCCAAGGCCCAGAAGGCCGGTTCATGTTATGGTGGGCCGGTTTATGAAGAAAGCACAAGGAATATTCTCTTACAAAGGAAGCAAGACTAGGACTCCTTGTAATAGAGTAATCCTAGTCCTACTAGGACTAGTCATGTAACCCGCCCCTTCAACATATATAAGGAGGGGCAGGGCTCCCCAAAGAGGGACAAGTTCTGACAAGTTTCTAGGGCTAGACACAAAGAGCCGGTTTACCGGCGACACCATGAGGATCATAATGAAACCTAGCCTCAAACAACACGTAGGGCTATTACCGGATGATGTTTCCCGGGGCCCGAAGCTGTCTAAACCCTTGTCTTGCGTTGCGTCTCTCGATTCCGCTCAACCCCTCTCAAGCTACTACATAGATGCGCGGCTTCACGACTAAGTCCTAACCCCAGGACATCTGCCGTGACAATTCCACGACAACTATGGTGTCCATCTGAAGCATGTGCCACTCTATTGCGACAATGAAAGCGCCATCAAGATTGCCAACAACCCAGTTCAGCACTCGAAGACAAAACACATTGAAATTCATCATCACTTTCTCAGAGATCATGCCATGAAGGAAGATATTGATATCATACACGTCAACACTGAAGAGCAGCCGGCAGATATCTTCACAAAGCCCTTGGACGAGAAAAAGTTTTGCAAATTGCGGTGTGAGCTAAATATCTTAGAATACTCGAATTTCCTGTAATCAGCACGCATCCTAACACTTATGCATGGTGAGAGGGCCACAATCCAGGCGTGCGTGGGCACATGGAACAACTCCCCATGTATTGCACATCCGCTACGTGTCCCTCAGATGTGAACCGCCAGGGGCACCTGTGTAATTGCGCTATGCCATCTCTCCTCCTTATAAATGTCCGTCCCATCACGGTAAAAAACTCTTCTACCACCTCTCCACCTCGACCAACCCTATCGCCACCGCTAGCCTCGACGATGCCGGCGATGAAGCGCTTCGTTGCCGCGACCTCGTCAACGCCGTCTTCACGCCGGCCGCAGACATCATCTTCTCCGCCGCCGCCGTAGGTGTCCTCTGTCGCCAAGTTAGGGCATGGAAGATCGAACTGCTCGGCCTCCACTTCGTCTCCGTCTAGTAGTTCATCGTGTGGTAAATTAAAACCCTCTTTTTACTATCTTCTTGATCCGACGTAGATTCATCCTTTCTACCAAAAGAAGTTTCTGCCTCCACATATTTTGGATCTATCCTGTCTGCATCTCATACTTTGCCTATTATATTCAATTATGCTTCACACGTAGTTAGATTCCTCACTTGTACCTACTCTTGGATTCGTACAAATCTGGAACCAACTCTCAACATATAAGTGAATGTCTTCGCGCTATGAGGTCAATGTCTTCTAAACTGATTTATCTTAAAAATCTTCTGAGAATGCATATGACCTCTTCGCCTTCCCTCGCATCTCTAATGCTGTCACAGGTACATGCCCGTGGGAGAATCCCTTGGTTCTCATAGTCTGCATTCATTTGCAGAATTCTTACAGCATCACGTCAACTCTCCCAAAGCCAGTTCCTGTCTGACCAGCAGACGGAAGCCTTTGACAGTGTTGAAGCCTTTCAGTTTGAACCCAATGGCAACTGAGAAGTTGGTTAGGAAGGGTGGCAGACAGCACCGTGGAAACACCTCCAGAGATTTGCCTCCTGACCTCCATGAAATGTACAAGACTGATCCAGAGGAGGACTACAATCAGAGAAAAACTCGAATCCAATGGATTCGAAGATATTGGGCAGAACAGTGGTTCAAGTACATGTTTGTGACCCAGGATTATGCTGAAAGGAATGCCATCAAGCGACCCTAGGGAGACATTCTGTACAAGAATCTTCCACCCAGGACCCAAGCTGAAGCCATTGCTCAAGGCTTCTATCCTTGCATGGTGAGAGGGCCACAACCAGCAGATGCCGACCCATAATCATTATTATGGTGTCGTGACGACAATCTGTTCAAGCGCAATCTCCAGTATGCCAAGAACTCAGCCAAGGAAAACAAGAAGACTTGGGGATTATACTTCAATCCTGGCCCCTCTGCGCCTCGTGCCGATGGCACATGCGAAGCTGAACCAAACCTTGTTGGGCCCTTCTACAACTTAGAAGGTCTCATCTCTCACATAAGGGTTCAAGGGGCGGATGTTGATCAACCTGCAGATGACGCTGACTCTGAGGAAGCGCCTGCATCTCCGAAGCCAAAGAAGAAGAAGAAATCTAAGGCTTCGAAGTCCACTCCACCAACAGCTTTGAGAGTGAAGCCTTTGGCCACTACTCCACCTGCACCAAGTGTGCAGTCTGAAGAACTCTCTCGCATCTCCAAGCCGAAGAAGCTACAGAAGAAGCCCATGCACAACCCCAGTCCAGCTTTGACTCCCGCTGTTGTTCTGAGGAACGAAAATGAAACCATTGATCTGTCGAGCGATGAAGATCTTGCTCATGACACTCTTGAACAATTGATAAAGAGCAAGCAAGATGTAGAAATCTTCAATGACTTGCCTTTCTTTGACGTGGCAGTCATCAATAACTTCATTGATGAGTGGTTTGACACGCCCAACCTCATCTTCGATGATATGCAACTTCCGATTGGCCTAAGCGTCTCATTCAACGGCGCCATTGCTTCTGAGCTAGCTCTTGCTCAGAGAATTGTTGAGCTGAAGCAAAAGATTGATTTTGAAAAGGCTCAGTTCAAGAAGCATATGGCCAAGCTCAGCGTCCAAGATGTCCAGAATTTCAAAGTCATGATGCATGAGCTCAAGGAAGCCTTTCACAAGAAGCGTGAAGAGGCTAAAGGTTCTCGTGAGCGCATAAAGGCCTTGGCTGCCAAGTGTGTTCAAGCTTACAATGAAGCTGAGAAGCGTAAGGCCCTTGGGCGTCCAGGCATCGACCCCAGGATGGCTGCAAAGAAGAAGAAGAAGCCAACTGTGGCCCCGCCTGAAGAATCAAGGTAGGAAGAACCTCGCATTGTCTTCCCTGCCAGCATGACAGGCCTGAAGCCTAAGGCCCCCACAGTTGCTTCAAAGCTCAAGACGACAAAAGTCGCTGAAGCTGAAGCCCGCAAGCGCAAGAAAACCACTGATGATGCTCCACCCACCAAGAAGCGCAAGATCAAGAAGGTCCGGGCTGCTCCCGCAGAGCCCCTTGTCGTCGAGCCAATTTCTGTTGCTCGTCCTACATCTGCACACCAAGCACGTCGCCTGACTGTTCATGAGCCTGCTCCCACAGACGCTACTGAAGACATTCCAGCTGTTGACCCCACCGCAGCTGAAGACATTGGTCACCATGACAATGTTGAAGATGATGAAGTCCTTCCTCAGATCGAATACAATGTGGTATCATCGCCTGTTCTCACGAACATCGAACGCGCTGAAGACATTGGTCACCATGACAATGTTGAAGATGATGAAGTCCTTCCTCAGATCGAATACAATGTGGTATCATCGCCTGTTCTCACGAACATCGAACGCATCAGCATTGGTCGTCCATTGACGCCAATTGCTCAGGATGACTCATGGGCTGATCACCCACAAGACACACCAGTTACTCCCCCTACTCAAGTCACCAGTTCGGTGCTTGAAGACGAAGACTTTGAGGCCCAACCAACTCCGTCTCCACAAGCGTCGCCAGCATTCCACAGGCTTCGCAAAGGACCAAGGCCTCAAGTCGTTCCTTCAAGTGTTCCAGAAGGACATGAGCACCAATCTATTCCTGAAGCATCTCCTGCTGTGAACCTCCCTGAGTCTGGAGCCAAAGCGGCTGAAGATATTCCGGCTGCATCAGCCAATGAAGCAGAAAAAAGAGAAGAAGAAGCACGTGTTGCCACACCCCCTGTCAACCAAGTTGTTCTCGAGGAGAACGTGTCCGACCCTCCAGCTCCTGAAGTGGAGGTTACCCATTCTGAGGCTGCAACCAACATCACCACTAATGCCAATGATGTTGTCATGGCTGAAGCTAATGTGGCGCATGAAGTCAATGTGGTGCCTGAAGTGATGGCACCTGAAGCCAGTGCTGCACCTGACGCCACTCAGCAGCCCGAAGTCAATGCCACTACCCCTGTTCCGCCTCCAAGGCCCCATACTATTGAGCAAGCATACGACAAAGATGACTAGCTCATTTATGTCAAATGGCCTATTCTGGTACCTCCGCCTGCTGCTGATCCACCTGTTGCTAGTCCTCAATTTGATTACCACATCAAGCACATGCCTCAAGTTCAGAAGCCAAAGCCAAGACTGCCAAGGTTTCCAGGTACTGCCACTTCGCCAGGATCCTTCAATGCAAATGGCTTCATTGCGCACAACACTTTCTTTGATAGCGCCAAGAACCTCTATTCCAAACCAAGGACTTCATCAGATAGGTTCTGGAGCCATCAACAGCGCAGCTATTATTCACGAGTTCTCTATGATCAAGGGCGCATCTTCCCACATATGCGTCTTGACATTGAAGCCATTACTGGATTGCCCTGCCTTGAAGAAGCCCTTGATTGCTTCCGTGATGCTGGCCTGCTGAACTTTGTGACTGATAAAGAGCATTGGAATGAAGAGCTGCTTCTGCAATTCTATGCAACTCTCCACATTCGCGGCTACAACAGGGATCCGAAGACATGGGTCCTTGAGTGGATGACAGGAAATGTCCATCATGAAGCCAAAGCCTTTGACCTCATTGAGCTAAGTGGCCTGCCCACTCCAGGAGAACTATATGAACCTGGTTTTCAACGCCACTGCGAAGCTTTGGAGAGCATCTTTCAGAAGCCAAAGCCCAACATGAGCCAAATGATGAGCATGATGAAGCCTTTGCCACTCGATGCTGAGTACCCAAAGGAGTTATTTGTTGAAGTCCTTGAGTATCTGCCACACACTATATATCATATCATCAGGCGAACTCTCTGGTCTATCAAAGGACACTCTTCATCAGCCAAACTTGAAGGCACAATGAAGACATTGGTCTTCTATATCTTCAATGGCATCAGCTTCAACGCTCAAGACTTCTTTATCGGGCAATTGCTTGATGGCTTCTCGCCCCTCGTTGGTTACCCCAAGTGGAAGGTTTGAGATGTAGTGTAGCGGAAGTTTTCCCTTGGCAAAGATACCAAGGATCGATTTCCCTGAGACTCCCAGTTTCAACAAGAAGGTGTCAACTGCTAACGGGGCCAGATATTAGCAATCAACGTGTACCTGCACACAGATACAAATAACTTTGCTCCCAACGAGTACAGAGAGGTTGTCAATCCCTCCGGCCTTGTCGTTTACAAAGGATTAAACACAAGTGATAATAGTGATAGGTTTTGCTGCAAATAGTAAGTAAAAGCAGAAAGTAAATAGCGGATGTGATCAATGATGGTAATATGGACCCGGGTCCCATGATGTTCACTAGTGATGTCTCTCTCCCAAAAGACGATAAAACAGCTATGTGAGGTAAACGAATTACAGCTGGGCAATTGACAGGACCATGTGCGCAAACCAATGCTAACTACGTTGCAAGAAAGGTAGAGGTTCCAAGCATGGGCGGTACGCCAAGGCAAGTAGACCGAAATCCATCTGCATCTACTACTAATCATCCACCTTGAGATATCTATCCAGAACATCTCGCTGGTATTAAGTTGCGAGTCCCACCCATAGTGTAAACTCAAAGCAACAGACAACTGCATTAAAAGAACTTTGCGTAATGTAAACAATCCTTACACCCGCGGGCACAAGCACCGTTGTTTTCCCCCTTGTGGCAACAGCACATTCCCTAGACTCATGTTTCTGTCACTCAAGCTAGTCATCGAGGGGCATGAACCCACAATCAAGCATAACGCTCCCTCTTGGAGTCACTACCTACTACTTGGCCAAAGCAATAAATAACAACGGAGAACATGCAAGAATTACTTACGAACATAAATATAAAAGAGGTGAATCAAATATATTACTCAAACACAATCTGAACATAATCTCACAATCCATCGGATCCCAGCAAACTCATCATAGCAACAGCATAAGGATTACATATGTGCCTCGATCATGTAGGGCAGCTCACAAGGACTAATTAGTGAAGCACAAGAACGGGAGGAGAACATCACATAGCTACTGGTCATGGACCCATGGTCCAAGGGAGACTACTCACAACTCATCCGGGAGGCGTCCATGGTGGTGGAGAAGCTCCCGGTGGTGATCCTCCCCTCCGACAGGGTGCCGGGAAGAGTTCTCCTGGTGCTCCCGATCTTGGAAGCGCGCCGGCGGCGGAACAGAGATGAGATCGCGAAAAAAGGGTTCCCCGTCTCGAGGGTTACGGGACACGATATAAATATATGCCAAAGGGGGGCATCAGCGGAGGCCTGGGGGGCCCAGGCGCCCCCCGGCGCGGCTAGGAGGGGGGCCGCGCCACCAGGGCGCCTGGAGCCCTGGTGACCCCCCTCCGGCTGTACTTCGGGTGCCGGGAAGCTTCTAGAACGCTGATTTTTTATATAATTTTTCCGGGATTTTTCTGGCAGTTCTCGTAATGGGAAAACCTGAAATACAAAAACAACAGAAAACAGAAACTGGCACTGTGGTGCACTGAGTTAATAGGTTAGTCCAAATATGATCAAAAGTGTATGGAAGTGTATAAATATCATAGCAATATCACCCAAAAGAGGCATGGAGCAAGCAAAAATTATAGATACGTTTTGGACGTATCAACATCCCCAAGCTTAATTCATGGTCGTCCTCGAGTAGGTAAATGATAACAAGAATAATTTCTGTGGTGACATGCTATTAACCATATAGGACTTTTTCATAGTCACATGACAAAAGCTTACTGAGACAATGAATCTGTAGTAATTAAGTTGCCTCATGAGAAAATCACAAAGAACTGAAAGTTTTACAATATGATACTGAAACATCAAATAGATTTGTAATGAGCATGGTGTGCAAATATGATAAAGTGATATCTCGCTTGCCCCCTTTAGTGAAGCAAAACATAAATGCAGGGGCACCTCCAAGGTTTAAGTGATGACTAGATACAATGATTTCAAAATAAACGATATCACAATCATGCAAAAGACAATGCTACTTTGGGACAATGCACATTACACTCAGAATGACAATCATGCTCTCAGTAGTTGGTGCTTTTAAAAGAAGGGGGAGACTCTCGAACCGTGGCTTTTGTTGGCAAGGTTGAAAACCCGTAGTCGGAAACAAAGACAAAACATGTACCAGAGCTCTTGGTTTTTAAAACAGAGGTAATAATTTTTTTATTTTTTTTAGATTATGCATGTTCCGTCAACGAATGCTAGCAGACAACTCAATCACTTCTTGAGATGGACAAGTTTCGAGGAACGGCTCCCGAATGAGGACGATCACATCCTCTTAATCTCCTTTGTTTATCACTGCCAAAGTTTTCTGATTTCTCATGAACAAAGCGTGAAGGAGGGTTTGTTTGTTATATTATTTTTGAGCCGGGCGCACTCAATGCCAGTTCCTTCTCGTATTATGGGTTTGCACATTATACATGCAATCCCGGGGTGAAGCTTGTCCAACTTAAAAAGATCATGAATTAACTACTACTTCCTCATGAACTTAAAATAGAGGCACAAAATAGGAATGCTTTTCTTTGAATAATTTCGAGATGGTACATGCAAGTCTCCGTTAGGAATGGCAGGTAAACACCATGTAGGAAGGTATGGTGGACTCATATGGCATAACTGGTTTAAAAGAATTTGGATGCACAAGCAGTCAGTCCGCTTAGTACAGGTGGAGGTTAGCAAAAGACTGGGAGCGACCAACTAAGAGAGCAATGACGGTCATAATTGTCACATCCCTAGCTAGCACTTGGATTAGGACCTGACTAGAGTGTGCATCATGTTTACTTTCAAAGAAACTTGAAATGGGATTAACAGAAACCCCAGCACCCCTCCCCTAACAACTAGGGTTTGCTAAAAAAAATTCCAATGTACCCAAAATTCCCTTCAAAATGTTCATCATTTCTGCCTTGGTCTTAAACCTCTGCCAAAAATGGTGCACAATTTTCTAGGACAATCTAGGGTTTTGGATTAAATCATATGGTATTTGAATTTGGGCATTTAAATGCTATAAAATATTTTAAATGCTCAAATAATCATAAACTATAATGTTTCCTACTGTTCATATTATATACAGCAGGTATGACAAGTGTTATGATTTATAAAAATGTTTAGGCATTTTTATTAAATGAACAAAGTTGCAAAAGAAATGAAACAGAAAAAGAAAATAGGAAAAGAAATAGGAAAACACTTACCTGGCGCCCCACCCGGCCCACCTGCCGGCCCAGCCCAGCTGCCGCTCCAGCGAGCTGCTTGGCTCGGCCAGGCAGGCAGGCAGGTGCTCGACGGCGACCGCGCCGCGCGCCACGCAGCTGCCCGCCGCCCTGCTTCGCCCCCTCGCCGTCCTGGAGGAGTGGATCGAACGTCCACGTCCCCCTCGACTCCTCAGACACCTCCGTTTCTCCCCAGCTCCTCTCCTCCGCTCTCCCCGCAGCATGGCCGACACCGCCGTGATCGCGCCGTCGTAGAACCCACGTCCACCGTCGTCCCCGAGCTCCGCCGTGTTGTCCCTCGTCTCCGCCGACCTCGACTGCTTTGACAGGCCGAGCCCTGAGCGCTCGCCCGCCCTGGAGACGCCCCCGAGCTCTTCTTCCCCAACTCCGGCCGCGGAGATCCCCCTCGCCGTGCTGCTCAGCTCCGACCACCTCCGAGCTCGCTTCGGTGCCTGCTGCGACCACTGTGAGCCTAGCTACCTCCTCCCCCTCTCCGTTGGCTCCCTCTTGCCCTGTAACCCACTGCACATAGCTCCACCGCACGCACCGCCGCCGTGCTCGTCGCCGGTGATGCTCCGGTGAACATTTGGTCACCGGCACCCGTCCAACGCACTCACCACAGCACGTAGATGCGAACGGTGCTACGCACGCATCGCCTAGGCCCCTGCAGCCGCATCCCCGCACACGCCCGACGCCGGTCGCCGCCGTCGAGCTTGTTGCCGTCGTCTCCGGCCACCCCCGGTCCGGCGACCACCACCATCCGATGCGGAAGAGCAAGAGCTCTCCAACGCACCCAGCCGCAGCTCGAGCCATGCCCCACAGCCATTTTCCGAAGCACGCCGCCGCGTTTGGCCTCGCCGGCGGCTAAACGCCGGCGAGTTGGACCTGTTTTGACCACGGGTTTGACCCCCTGGGTCAATGACATGTGGGCCCTGCCCGCAAGTCAAACTCAGTTTAGGTGTAATTTAATATTAATTAGTTAATTAGTTTAGTCACTGACATGTGGGCCCTGGCCCCACTGACAGCTAATTAGTTTTAGTTTAACTCTAATTAACTCAGTTAATTAGCTGTGACACTGACATGAGGGACCCACTGGTCAGGTTTGACCTGGACCGGCCCTGTTGACTGGCTGACGTCAGCATGATGTCATGCTGACGCAGTAAAGGTTTTTTCTGGGATTTTTAGATTTAATAATAATTCAGGAAATTCCAGAAAATACCCAAAACTTCTAAAAATCATATAAAATCAACCATAGCTCAGATGGAAAAGATTTATATATGAAAAATGATCAGAAAAATCCAATCTATCTAATGGCACTGGTTTCATGCATGTTTGAACAAGTTAACTTGCTGTTTATATCAAAAACATGATAATGCACTTATTTAAATAATAGTTTGAACTTCAATTTGAATCCTTGATTCAAATAGGTTCAAACCCTTCCAGTTTTAGTTGCTTTAGCCAACACACATGCATCTTGCGATGTCATAAACATGCATCATATTGTTGCATTTGTTTGTTAATGATTGTATCGTCGGTATTTCCTGTGTTAGGTCCTGCTCCCGAGGATACTGCTGCGTATCCAGTTGAAGAGCAGTACCCGACAACTACCTTGTCAGGCAAGCAATCATTGATCATTCTGATACAACCCAATCCTCTCGCTCCTGCTCTCTTTTACTGCATTAAGGCAACATCGCGTGAACTGCTACTTGCTGCGGTAGATGAACCCTATTCCCTTGCATGACCTGTCATTGCCACAGTAAATAGTTGAAACCCACTAGCATGTGTAGGAGTTGATTGAGCCATGTGATGTGTGATCCACCATGCTATTTGTTTATGTTGCCAGCTATGCTTAGACTTGTGTCTGGTCTGGTTCATCTGGGTGATGGATCAGAGTGAAACAATCTTTCGATAAAGAGAAGGAAGTGTGGGATACGCTTGGTAAAGGTATCGATGAAAGGCCATGTAGGAGTACGTGGTGGGTTGTTTCATTGGAACCGTACATAGGACCTGAGATCTGTATGTGTGGTTCAAGTTGCAGTTACTACCATGCATTGGCCCCGAAACCAATGGACCCTCTCGACTTATTAATTACCCATGATCTCTGTCCAGGAGTTGCAACTAGTTTCTGGTGTTTATAGCTTACTGGAGGTCGTGCACAACGCTGACCCTCGGGGTGGGTTGTGATGCGACAGGTACGTGGCACGGTGTACCGGTTGCCCGTTTGGTGACTCGGGAACCCTGTACACATCGTTTGGGGCCGTGAGCGACACCCCGGCCGGATCTCCCCACGGATGGAACCCAAATAGGCGATAAACCTGGACGAGAGACTTGAGTAGTTAGTCAGGTCGTGGCCGACACCCTCGCTGGGCTTCCGCTTGAAGGTTGCCGAGTACACGCCGAGTAAACGGCGATAAGTGGTGGAAGCGTGTGTGAAGAGGTACACCCCTGCAGGGTTATCAAACTATTCGAATAGCCGTTGTTCGCGGTACGAACTACTTGGTTACTCTTACAGTTCATAGACAAGTTGATGGATACTACTAAAAGCCTCAAGATAAGCGTGAGTGCCGTGGATGGCCCTTCCGTAGGATGACGGAAGAGGATCCTCGGTAGTGTATTGATGTGGTGACTAGAGGACTCGTGTTCGTAATAACATCTTGCAATCTGTTGGGAGTTGTGGTATAGGTTAGCCAAGGTCAAAGCTGGCATTCTGCTATAAACTCCACTGCCCCCTTGATAATGTTGCATATATGATAGGCTCTGTGGTAAGACTTGCTGAGTACCTTTGTACTCATGTTTGCTTAATAACTGTTGCAGAGGAGAACCCTGCCCCCGCTGATGGGTTCTACTTAGACGTTGACGTCGACGAGTAGCTTGACACCCAGACGGTGATCTGGAGCTTGTGAAGGGCCTTGTAGATAGTCAGGCTACCCCAAGCCTGTTTTATTTTCTAAGTTGTCTGTACTCAGACATGTAGCTTCCGCTTGTGCTTGTATGACTGTATGACTTGAGTGTTGGGTCATGTGACCCCTACCTGTATGACTATGTTATGTATGGCTCTTGGAGCCTTTTAAATAAAGTACTTGAGTCATAGAGTTCTGTTGTGATGCAATGTTGTATTTTCACATATTGAGCATATTGCGTGTATGATTGAAATGCTTGGTATGTGTGGGATCCGACACCTAGTTGTTTTCCTTTGGTAGCCTATCTTACAGGGAAATGCCTCCTAGTGATTCCAATGAGCCTTGGTAGCTTGCTACTGCTCGGAACACGTAGGCTGGCCGGCATGTGTCCTTCTTCGTTCCTGTGTCTATCCCTTAGGGGAAATGTCACGCGTTGTTCCTTTAAGTCCATGTAGCTTGCTACGACTTGGGTTCATACGTTGATGACCGACACGTTCGTTGCTGGGTCATGGATGCCTGTCTCTGTAATTTAGTGCCACTTTTGGTTTATAACTAGCCATGTCGGCCCGGGTTCTCTGTCATATGGATGCTAGCACACTGTCATATACGTGTGCCAAAATGCGCAAACGGTCCCGGGCCAGGTAAGGTGGCACCCGTGGGGTTACCGTGCGTGAGGCCGCAAAGTGATATGACGTGTTACAGCTAGATCGGTGTGACTTAGGATCGGGGTCCTGACAGCGTTGGCATCAGAGCTGGACTGCCTGTAGGTTTCTCAAGCCAAACTGGTCGATGTTGAGTCTAGAAAAATTCTTAGTTATATGTAGGGGAATTGATTGTGGAAGGGAACGTAAGGCTCTTTTTACTCCTTTACCTTATGCCCTTCTGATCTGAGTCTGTCTATTCTTTCTACGGGGATTTAGGACTAGGCCTCTTATCCTTACTAGGTTCACGTGTTACTAATCCGTAGACTCTTAGGATTGTTGGTTTTAAGCCTCAGTTTAGTTTCTATCCTTTTGAGTATGATGATTGTTGAACCGGAACCTTGATATGGAATTGTTGAGTGGCTATGCTAAACTTTGTATGATGTCTCAAATCTTTGTTTGAGCAGTTACAGTTGTTATGCTGCCTGATTTCTTCCAGAAACACTAATGCCTTTGCATTATTTCGTGTTTCAGATGTCTGGCCGCATTCCTCACCAAGTGGTTCGTTTGACTCGGTGCATTAATGTGCCCGGTCATACGGCCATGCTAGTCCGTGTGATGACTGAAACCGGTTATCGCTGGTATCCTGAATACACTGTGGAGGAACAGTATCGGGATTTTAATCAAAGTCAGTATTTCTGCACAGTCCGGATATACCCCTCATATCCCGGAGCAAATGATCCCATCCATTGGTCTTATGGACTCGGGATTACCATCGAGATGGCAGTGCAGGATGCCGCTTATTCGATGATGACCATTCTCCGTGCTAGGCATGCCCTGTTGGTGAACACTGAGTTCTGTTACATGCCAACTTCACTCCCCGGAGAAGAAGGCTACTACACTGGTCTGTATACTGATGCTGCTCATGAAGAGCCACTGCTTCAGACTACTGTTCAGATGTTGGAGGATAGGGACCGTGAGGTCCGTGCCCTCCGAATGGAGCTGTATAACACCCGAGCCGCTCACTGGACTACTTTGACACGACTTGCACCTGCTGTGCACGCCGGATATCTGGACATGCGGGACTTGTATCCTGTGCGGACTCGTCTGCCTGATCGCATGGATTGGCGTGACGTTGGGGGTATTACACCTCCACGTGGGCGTCGGCTACCACCAGCATCGGGACCGAGACCACACCCTTGCCCTTATGGTCCACAACCCTCGAGTGCTCGTGAGTTCCAAGATCCGTCTGTACCACTTCCAGGCTACGGTGGTAATCTTTACGAGGATTACTACGCGAATGTCTGAGTTAGTCCGTGGTAGTAGTAGTATTGTAGTAGTTGTATTTCCACAGTCCTGCGCGTCTTGTGGAATATGACTTGGTGTGTACTGAATTCCGGAGGTGTAGTTAAATAATGTATAGGAGCTTGGAATGCCTCTGTTGGGATGTATCGTCTTCACCGCAGTTGTACTTTAGCCTTGGCTTGTACTAAACTTTGTATGGTGTGTATGACCACTTGTGTATATATAGCAGTTCCTATATTACCATGTCGTACGGATGAACATCTCTGCATTCTGTGTCATCCATTACATTCTGCACTTCTATGTCAAATTTTTGCCATCCTTGTCTAAACCGTTGTTTTGTTTTTCCTAGGATGGTCAACACTCGCAACACTCCTGCTGCGCAGGAGCAGGGTGAGGCTAGTGGGGCTAGAGATGGAAATCTGCCCCAGCCACCCTCTTTGGCGGAAGTTATGCTTGAAGCAGAACGGAACAAGAGAGAGACCAACCGTCTGCTGGAACGCATTGAGCAAAACACTGGTTTCCGTCAGAGGAATGACGTGGTGTCAATCCACGATTTTATCAAGATGTGTCCACCGAAGTTCCATCACTCCACTGAACCTCTGGATGCTGATGACTGGCTACGTAGTATCACCCACAAGCTACACTCTGCCCGTGTGGCCGAATCTGACAAGGTTATCTACGCCGCCTACCATCTTGAGGGCCCTGCCAGTCTTTGGTGGGAAAACTTTGAAGCTATGCGTCCTGCTGGCCAAGTCACTACCTGGGCTGAGTTCAGTGAGGCATTCCGTGAACATCACATTTCGGAAGGTCTCATGGATCGCAATCGGGAGGAATTCTGCAATTTCACCCAGGGCCGTCTGACTGTGGATGGCTACAGTCGTGAGTTTGGTAATCTGGCACGCTATGCACCTGAGGAAGTATCCACCGATGCCAAGAAACAGGCGAGGTTCCGCAAGGGACTCAGCCCTGAACTTCGTCGTGATCTACGTCTGCACGAGTGCACCTCCTTCCAGAAGTTGGTTAACAAGGCTATCAGTGCTGAGACAGGCCAGACCGACTTCGAGGCCACCCGCAAGCATACTCGAGACCTTGGTTCCTCATCCGGTTCTGGCTCTCACAAGCGCCGTGTATGGGTTCCTAACACTGCTCTGCCACCCAAGTATACACCGAGGCCATCCTATGAGGCGCCTCGCCCAACTCAACAGTTTGCACCTGCTAAGACCTATGGAGGTCCACCCTCCAATTTTGCTCCACGCACCACCACTGTGACATGTTTCAAGTGTGGAGAACCGGGACACTACATGCGTGATTGTCCCCAGAACCAGCCAGGAAAACCCGTTGGCCGTGGTAAGCCAACCGGCAAGGTGAACTATGTCAAGCCAATCCCCACTGCACGTGGTCATGTCAACTATGTTTCTGCTAAAGAAGCCTATGAGGATCCTAACGTCATCCTTGGTACGCTTCTCGTAAACTGCCATCCGGCATCTGTTCTTTTCGATACTGGAGCATCCCATTCGTTCATATCTGAGAGCTATGCTCGATTGCACAACATGACTTTTTGTGACATGCCTACTTCCATGGTTATTCAAACTCCTGGTTCAAAGTGGCAAACCTCTAGGGTAAGCCATGGAAATGAAATCCTTGTCGATAGACTTGTTTTCCTTGCATCTCTAATCGCTCTCAAGTCCTCGGACATAAACATCATCTTGGGTATGGATTAGATGACAACTCATTATGCCAAGATTGATTGCCTTACTAGGACCATTCAACTTACACACCCTTCCGGCAAGATAGTCAATGTCTTGACTCGAATGGCTGAATGTCAGCTCTTTTCTCTTAATGCCAGCCCTCTACCAGAACTCGAAGATATCCCGGTAGTCCGTGACTTTCCGGATGTTTTTCCAGAAGAACTGCCAGGAGTTCCACCTGACAGAGATGTCGAGTTCGTGATAGACCTTATTCCTGGAACTGTCCCAATCTCTAGGAGACCTTATAAGATGGCACCACTAGAATTAGCTGAGCTAAAGAAACAACTCGATGAGTCCTTGCAAAAGGGTTTCATCAGTCCTAGTTCTTCCCCTTGGGCTTGCCCCGTCCTCTTCGTCTAGAAGAAGGATGGAACGGAGCGGATGGTTGTAGATTACCGACCTGTCAATCTGGTCACCATAAAGAATAAGTATCCGCTTCCCAGGATCAACGACCTGTATGACCAGCTCGCTGGATCCTCAGTCTTCTCTAAGATGGATTTGAGGTTGGGCTACCATCAAATCAAAATCAAGAACGGGGACATTCCTAAAACGGCTTTCGTTACTCCTTATGGCCAATATGAGTACACTGTCATGTCCTTCGGATTAACCAATGCCCCAGCTACCTTTTCTCGGTTAATGAATTCTATATTCATGGAGTATTTGGATAAATTCGTCGTGGTATACCTCGATGATATACTCATTTTCTCCAAGAACAAGGAAGATCATGCCGAGCATTTAAGGCTGGTATTGACGAAACTTCGAGAGCACCGCCTTTATGCCAAATTCTCTAAATGTGAATTTTGGTTGCCAGAAGTAACCTATCTAGGTCATGTGATCTCTGGCAAGGGTATTGCTGTCAATCCCGAGCGAGTTCAAGCCGTCCTCGATTGGACTCCCCCTGAATCGGTCAAGCAAGTTAGGAGTTTTCTTGGCTTAGCGAGCTATTGCCGACGTTTCGTCGAGAACTTCTCCAAGGTTGCTAAACCTCTAACCGAACTCCTCAAGAAAGATAAAAAGTTTGAGTGGACCCCATAGTGCGAGTCCAGTTTTCAGGAACTGAAAAGACGCCTGACATCTGCACCTGTACTGGTACCACCAGATTTTTCCAAGGATTTTATAATCTATTGCGACGCCTCGCGACAAGGACTAGGTTGCATTCTTATGCAAGATCGTCAAGTGATTGCATACGCATCCCGACAGTTGCGTCCACATGAGGATAACTATCCTACTCATGATTTAGAGCTTGCAGCTGTAGTCCATGCACTCAAAACATGGCGGCATTACCTCCTTGGTAATCGCTGTGAAATCTTCACCGATCACCAAAGTTTGAAGTATATCTTCACCCAACCGGATCTAAATCTCAGACAAAGACGTTGGGTTGAGCTACTCACCGACTACGACTTAGGAATCACTTACACTCCTGGAAAGGCCAATGTCATGGCTGATGCACTAAGTCGTAAGTCTTATTGTAACAATTTAATGTTACAACAAAGTCAACCACTTCTCCACGAGGAATTTCGTAAGCTTAACCTTCACATTGTTCCTCGAGGATTCCTTTCCACCTTGGTGGCGAAACCTACCCTTTTGGATCAAGTCATCAAAGCACAGAAGGTTGATCCCGGAATTTCCCATATTAAGAGGAACATCAAGAAAGGAGTTGCAGGATGTTTCTCAATTGATGATCAAGGAGTCGTATTCTATAGCAACCGTTTAGTGGTTCCTAAAGTACGGAACCTAAGACGTTTGATCCTCAAGGAGGCTCATGAATCTCCTCTCACGATTCATCCCGGTAGTACCAAAATGTATCAAGACCTACGTCAAAGATTCTGGTGGACTAGGATGAAGAGAGAAATTGCTCAATTCATTGCTAACTGCGACGTTTGTCGTCGAGTTAAAGCAGAGCATCAACGGCCTGCTGGCACCCTTCAACCTCTAGCTATTCCTGAATGGAAATGGGATAAAGTCGGTATGGACTTCATTACCGGATTTCCCAGGTCCAGGAAAGGGAATAATGCTATCTTCGTCGTTATCGACCGCCTCTCTAAAGTAGCTCATTTCCTGCCTGTTCGGGAGAGTATTACCGCTAGCCAGCTAGCAGACTTATATATCTCTCGAATAGTGTCACTTCATGGTATACCGTTGGAGATTAACTCAGACCGTGGAAGTATCTTCACTTCCCGATTTTGGGAAAGTTTCCAGAATGCTATGGGAACTCATCTCTCTTTCAGTACTGCCTTCCATCCGCAGTCAAGTGGTCAAGTGGAACGAGTCAATCAAATTCTGGAAGACATGCTTCGAGCCTCTGTCATTTCTTTCGGTATGGAATGGGAAAAATGTCTTCCATTTGCCGAATTCGCTTATAATAATAGTTATCAAGCCAGCTTGGGTAAAGCTCCCTTCGAAGTTCTATATGGACGAAGGTGTCGAACACCTCTTAACTGGTCAGAGATCGGGGAAAGACAATTCTTTAGCCCGGATATGATCCAGGAAGCAGAGGAACAAGTTCGCATCATTCGTGAGAGATTGAAAACGGCCCAGTCTCGCCAAAAGAGCCAATATGATAGTCATCATAAGGCTGTGACTTTTGAAGTCGGCGATAAGGCTTACCTTTGGGTTACTCCTCTTAAGGGAACCCATCGCTTCGGTATCAAAGGCAAATTGGCCCCTCGTTTCATCGGTCCTTTTCGCATTCTTGCCAAACGAGGAGAAGTTGCCTACCAATTGGAACTACCTCCGCACCTCTCCAGAGTTCATGATGTTTTCCACGTTTCCCAACTCAGGCGTTGCTTCTCGGATCCTATCCGCGGAGTGGACCACGAAATGCTTGATCTCCAAGACAATCTCACATATCGAGAATACCCCATTCGTATTCTTGATCAAACTGAGCGCACCACTCGACGCCACAATATCAAGTTTCTCAAGGTTCAATGGTCACATCATTCCGAGAGTGAAGCTACCTGGGAAAGGGAGGATCGTCTTCGACTTGAGTACCCCACCCTCTTTCCGGAGGAACCCGAATCTCGGGACGCGATTCTTTTAAGTGGGGGTGAATTGTCACATCCCTAGCTAGCACTTGCATTAGGACCTGACTAGAGTGTGCATCATGTTTACTTCCAAAGAAACTTGAAATGGGATTAATAGAAACCCCAGCACCCCTCCCCTAACAACTAGGGTTTGCAAAAATATTTTCCAATGTACCCAAAATGCCCTTCAAAATGTTCATCATTTCTGCCTTGGTCTTAAACCTCTGCCAAAAATGGTGCACAATTTTCTAGGACAATCTAGGGTTTTGGATTAAATCATATGGTATTTGAATTTGGGCATTTAAATGCTATAAAATATTTTAAATGCTCAAATAATCATAAACTATAATGTTTCCTACTGTTCATATTATATACAGCAGGTATGACAAGTGTTATGATTTATAAAAATGTTTAGGCATTTTTATTAAATGAACAAAGTTGCAAAAGAAATGAAACAGAAAAAGAAAATAGGAAAAGAAATAGGAAAACACTTACCTGGCGCCCCACCCGGCCCACCTGCCGGCCCAGCCCAGCTACCGCTCCAGCGAGCTGCTTGGCTCGGCCAGGCAGGCAGGCAGGTGCTCGACGGCGACCGCGCCGCGCGCCACGCAGCTGCCCGCCGCCCTGCTTCGCCCCCTCGCCGTCCTGGAGGAGTGGATCGAATGTCCACGTCCCCCTCGACTCCTCAGACACCTCCGTTTCTCCCCAGCTCCTCTCCTCCGCTCTCCCCGCGCCATGGCCGACGCCGCCGTGATCGCGCCGTCGTAGAACCCACGTCCACCGTCGTCCCCGAGCTCCGCCGTGTTGTCCCTCGTCTCCGCCGACCTCGACTGCTTCGACAGGCCGAGCCCCGAGCGCTCGCCCGCCCTGGAGACGCCCCCGAGCTCTTCTTCCCCAACTCCGGCCGCGGAGATCCCCCTCGCCGTGCTGCTCAGCTCCGACCACCTCCGAGCTCGCTTCGGTGCCTGCTGCGACCACTGTGAGCCTAGCTACCTCCTCCCCGTCTCCGTTGGCTCCCTCTTGCCCTGTAACCCACTGCACGTAGCTCCACCGCACGCACCGCCGCCGTGCTCGTCGCCGGTGATGCTCCGGTGACCATTCGGTCACCGGCACCCGTCCAACGCACTCACCACAGCACGTAGATGCGAACGGTGCTACGCACGCATCGCCTAGGCCCCTGCAGCCGCATCCCCGCACACGCCCGACGCCGGTCGCCGCCGTCGAGCTTGTTGCCGTCGTCTCCGGCCACCCCCGGTCCGGCGACCACCACCATCCGATGCGGAAGAGCAAGAGCTCTCCAACGCACCCAGCCGCAGCTCGAGCCGTGCCCCACAGCCATTTTCCGAAGCACGCCGCCGCGTTTGGCCTCGCCGGTGGCTAAACGCCGGCGAGTTGGACCTGTTTTGACCACGGGTTTGACCCCCTGGGTCAATGACATGTGGGCCCTGCCCGCAAGTCAAACTCAGTTTAGGTGTAATTTAATATTAATTAGTTAATTAGTTTAGTCACTGACATGTGGGCCCTGGCCCCACTGACAGCTAATTAGTTTTAGTTTAACTCTAATTAACTCAGTTAATTAGCTGTGACACTGACATGAGGGACCCACTGGTCAGGTTTGACCTGGACCGGCCCTGTTGACTGGCTGACGTCAGCATGATGTCATGCTGACGCAGTAAAGGTTTTTTCTGGGATTTTTAGATTTAATAATAATTCAGGAAATTCCAGAAAATACCCAAAACTTCTAAAAATCATATAAAATCAACCATAGCTCAGATGGAAAAGATTTATATATGAAAAATGATCAGAAAAATCTAATCTATCTAATGGCACTGGTTTCATGCATGTTTGAACAAGTTAACTTGCTGTTTATATCAAAAACATGATAATGCACTTATTTAAATAATAGTTTGAACTTCAATTTGAATCCTTGATTCAAATAGGTTCAAACCCTTCCAGTTTTAGTTGCATTAGCCAACACACATGCATATTGCCATGTCATAAACATGCATCATATTGTTGCATTTGTTTGTTAATGATTGTATCGTCGGTATTTCCTGTGTTAGGTCCTGCTCCCGAGGATACTGCTGCATATCCAGTTGAAGAGCAGTACCCGACAACTACCTTGTCAGGCAAGCAATCATTGATCATTCTGATACAACCCAATCCTCTCGCTCCTGCTCTCTTTTACTGCATTAAGGCAACAGCGCGTGAACTGCTACTTGCTGCGGTAGATGAACCCTATTCCCTTGCATGACCTGTCATTGCCACAATAAATAGTTGAAACCCACTAGCATGTGTAGGAGTTGATTGAGCCATGTGATGTGTGATCCACCATGCTATTTGTTTATGTTGCCAGCTATGCTTAGAGTTGTGTCTGGTCTGGTTCATCTGGGTGATGGATCAGAGTGAAACAATCTTTCGATAAAGAGAAGGAAGTGTGGAATACGCTTGGTAAAGGTATCGATGGAAGGCCATGTAGGAGTACGTGGTGGGTTGTTTCATTGGAACCGTACATAGGACCTGAGATCTGTATGTGTGGTTCAAGTTGCAGTTACTACCATGCATTGGGCCCGAAACCAATTGACCCTCTCGACTTATTAATTACCCATGATCTCTGTCCAGGAGTTGCAACTAGTTTCTGGTGTTTATAGCTTACTGGAGGTCGTGCACAACGCTGACCCTCGGGGTGGGTTGTGATGCGACAGGTACGTGGCACGGTGTACCGGTTGCCCGTTTGGTGACTCGGGAACCCTGTACACATCGTTTGGGGCCGCGAGCGACACCCCGGCCGGATCTCCCCACGGATGGAACCCAAATAGGCGATAAACCTGGACGAGATACTTGAGTAGTTAGTCAGGTCGTGGCCGACACCCTCGCTGGGCTTCCGCTTGAAGGTTGCCGAGTACACGCCGAGTAAACGGCGATAAGTGGTGGAAGCGTGTGTGAAGAGGTACACCCCTGCAGGGTTATCAAACTATTCGAATAGCCGTTGTTCGCGGTACGAACTACTTGGTTACTCTTACAGTTCATAGACAAGTTGATGGATACTACTAAAAGCCTCAAGATAAGCGTGAGTGCCGTGGATGGCCCTTCCGTAGGATGACGGAAGAGGATCCTCGGTAGTGTATTGATGTGGTGACTAGAGGACTCGTGTTCGTAATAACATCTTGCAATCTGTTGGGAGTTGTGGTATAGGTTAGCCAAGGTCAAAGCTGGCATTCTGCTATAAACTCCACTGCCCCCTTGATAATGTTGCATATATGATAGGTTCTGTGGTAAGACTTGCTGAGTACCTTTGTACTCATGTTTGCTTAATAACTGTTGCAGAGGAGAACCCTGCCCCCGCTGATGGGTTCTACTTAGACGTTGACGTCGACGAGTAGCTTGACACCCAGACGGTGATCTGGAGCTTGTGAAGGGCCTTGTAGATAGTCAGGCTACCCCAAGCCTATTTTATTTTCTAAGTTGTCTGTACTCAGACATGTAGCTTCCTCTTGTGCTTGTATGACTGTATGACTTGAGTGTTGGGTCATGTGACCCCTACCTGTATGACTATGTTATGTATGGCTCTTGGAGCCTTTTAAATAAAGTACTTGAGTCATAGAGTTCTGTTGTGATGCAATGTTGTATTTGCACATATTGAGCATATTGCGTGTATGATTGAAATGCTTGGTATGTGTGGGATCCGACACCTAGTTGTTTTCCTTTGGTAGCCTATCTTACAGGGAAATGCCTCCTAGTGATTCCAATGAGCCTTGGTAGCTTGCAACTGCTCGGAACACGTAGGCTGGCCGGCATGTGTCCTTCTTCGTTCCTGTGTCTGTCCCTTAGGGGAAATGTCACGCGTTGTTCCTTTAAGTCCATGTAGCTTGCTACGACTTGGGTTCATACGTTGATGACCGACACGTTCGTTGCTGGGTCATGGATGTCTGTCTCTGTAATTTAGTGCCACTTTTGGTTTATAACTAGCCATGTCGGCCCGGGTTCTCTGTCATATGGATGCTAGCGACACTGTCATATACGTGTGCCAAAATGCGCAAACGCTCCCGGGCCAGGTAAGGTGGCACCCGTGGGGTTACCGTGCGTGAGGCCGCAAAGTGATATGACGTGTTACAGCTAGATCGGTGTGACTTAGGATCGGGGTCCTGACAATAATCATGCAGAGCGACAAAGCAACATTGAATTAGGCATGGTAGTTATATCGCTACTCAGAAACAAAAGATCATCAAGGCTTGACAGACTTTCTTTACAGTCTTAAATATGCGTGAGCATTCGCCAAGTCAATCAAAGTAAATTCTCGAAGGAAGATATTACTAAACCATACCACATCATAGGCAAACAAATCATGTTGGTACTCCAATAACACATTGGGAACCCCCCCCCCCCAGCTATTTGAGACTAACCATAAGAAAACATGAACTACTAAGTGCCATTATGCACGTAGCATCTTCATCATAGACATACCAACCAATGCAACGGAAGCAAACTCTCTTAATAAGATAAGCATGATAACTAAAGAGAGTTCAACCAACCAACTAAACAAAAGCTCTTTAAAAAGATAAGCATGAATACTAAGAGCTGAACATGATAGTAGCTATTGAAAGACAAAGAACACACACAGCAAAGATAGACATGAAAATTCTATGTTATGTTCTAGGTAGAAGTGGAGCGTGTTTCTCTCCCACATAAAGAAAGCTGAGTTCCGACTCGTTATGAAAAGCTAAAGAAAACTAAAAAGGAAACTAAAAGCAAGACGCTCCAAGCATAGCACATAACACATGAAGTGATAAAAATATAGTGGAACGAAAGACGAACTGATAATGTTGATGGAGAAGGGGATGCACGGGGGCATCCCCAAGCTTAGACGCTTGAGTCTCCTTGAATATTTCTTGGGGGTGCATGGGGGCATCCCCAAGCTTGAGCGTCTGACACTCCTGAATCTTTTTATCATCTTCCCTCGCACACTTGAAAACTCCCTTCATACATAACTCATCATAATCTGATTAGCGAGGTTAGTACCCTTAATAAAATAATTGTTCCTTGCTGGAAATAAGGATATTCTTGAAGGTCTACTGTTTCTCAAGATTGCCAAAAGGTTTTTGCAAAGAAAAAGCAAGCTCAAGGTTTGCAAAATGAAGGAAAGGCAAAACAGGACAGAATCTGTGAAAAACAGAACAGCAGGTAGTAAATGATTTTTTCTGGGCACTTCTGCAACTCTAATCAAAAAACTCAGAACAGACGCCCGAAAGACAATTGTATAGAGCACGCTGTCGACAAAATTCAGACCAGAAAGATGATCTGGTGATTTTATACGAATTTTTCTGTCCAAGGACAGAATCTGTTTCCTGGACAACACGTCACAACTTTTGAACTTTCTTGCAATCGGAGGCTAAACTTGGCACAAAGCTGAAAAGTAAAGATACAATGATGATGCTACTGTAGTAACAAACATCAAGACCACTAAAAACTGAAAGAACAAACTGAAAGCAAAGATAACAAGGGTTGTCTCCCTAGAGCTCTTTCTTTATAGCCATAAAGATAGGCTTAAGACTTTAATGATGCTCTCATAGGAATAAGAGTTGAAGAACAAAAGAGAGCATCAAGAAGCAAATACCAAACACATTTAAGCCTAACATGCTTCCTATGCATAGGAATATTGCAATACAATAATTCATTGAAGCACAAAGCAATAAGCATAGGAAGACAAAACAAGTGCAGCTTCAAAACCTTCAACATAAAGAGAGGGAACTTGGTATTATTGAAATATCTATAAGCATATGTTCCCTTCTCATAATAATTTTCAGTGGGATCACGAATAAACTCAACAATATAAGCATCACATAAAGCATTGTTACCATGATTCACATGCAAAAAGGTATCATTACTCTTCATATAAGCAAAATCTTTCTTATTAGGAATAGTGAGAGTAAAGCAATCATAACCATCATGGTAATCATTGTATTCAGGAGGCATATCATAATCATAATAAATTTTATCCTCAATAGTAGGTGGACTGAAAACATCATATTCATCATTGTAATCATATATAGGAAGCAAAGTATCATCAAAGTAAATTTTCTCTTCAAAAGTTGGGGGACTAAAAATATCATTTTCATCAAACGTGTCATCCCCAAGCTTAGAGCTTTCCATGTCATTAGCAATATTGATATTCAAAGAAAGCATACTAATAACATCACCACCATCATGATTGTTATGCAAATAATAAAGTTCCAAAGGTTTTTTAAATTTTCTCTTCAAACACATCATGTCCCAAAGCAACGTAGAGCTTATAAAGCTCTCTCATATTTTTGTTGTTTTCCTTTAAGCAAAACTAGTGAAAAGACATAAAGAAAACTGAAAGGTAAACTAACAAGACTAAAAAGCAAAGACAAAAGATAGCGTGCAACTCCCCTATCTTGAAGAGTGGAGTCCCCGGCAACGGCGCCAGAAAACTTTGCTTGATGGCTTCTCGCCCCTCGTTGGTTACCCCAAGTGGAAGGTTTGAGATGCAGTGTAGCGGAAGTTTTCCCTTGGCAAAGATACCAAGGTCGATTTCCCTGAGACTCCCAGTTTCAACAAGAAGGTGTCAACTGCTAAGGGCGCCAGATATTAGCAATCAACGTGGACCTGCACACAGATACAAATAACTTTGCTCCCAACGAGTACAGAGAGGTTGTCAATCCCTCTAGCCTTGTCGTTTACAAAGGATTAAACGCAAGTGATAATAGTGATAGGTTTTGCTGCAAATAGTAAGTAAAAGCGGAAAGTAAATAGCGGATGTGATCAATGATGGTAATATGGACCGGGGTCCCATGATGTTCACTAGTGATGTCTCTCTCCCAAAAGACGATAAAACAGCTATGTCAGGTAAACGAATTACAGCTGGGCAATTGACAGGACCATGTGCGCAAACCAATGCTAACTACATTGCAAGAAAGGTAGAGGTTCAAAGCATGGGCGGTACGCCAAGGCAAGTAGACCGAAATCCATCTGCATCTACTACTAATCATCCACCTTGAGATATCTATCCAGAACATCTCGCTGGTATTAAGTTGCGAGTCCCACCCATAGTGGAAATTCAAAGCAACAGACAACTGCATTAAAAGAACTTTGCGTAAAGTAAACAATCCTTGCACCTGCGGGCACAAGCACCGTTGTTTTCCCCCTTGTGGCAATAGCACATCCCCTAGACTCATGTTTCTGTCACTCAAGCTAGTCATCGAGGGGCATGAACCCACAATCAAGCATAACGTTCCCTCTTGGAGTCACTACCTACTACTTGGCCAAAGCAATAAATAACAACGGAGAACATGCAAGAATTACTTACAAACATAAATATAAAAGAGGTGAATCAAATATATTACTCAAACACAATCTGAACATAATCTCACAATCCATCGGATCCCAGCAAACTCATCATAGCAACAGCATAAGAATTACATATGTGCCTCGATCATGTAGGGCAGCTCACGAGGACTAATTAGTGAAGCACAAGGACGAGAGGAGAACATCACATAGCTACTGGTCATGGACCCATGGTCCAAGGGAGACTACTCACAACTCATCCGGGAGGCGTCCATGGTGGTGGAGAAGCTCCCGGTGATGATCCTCCCCTCCGGCAGGGTGCCGGGAAGAGTTCTCCTGGTGCTCCCGATCTTGGAAGCGCGGCAGCGACGGAACAGAGATGAGATCGCGAAAAAAGGGATCCCCGTCTCAAGGGTTACGGGACACGATATAAATATATGCCAAAGGGGGGCATCAGCGGGGGCCTGGGGGGCCCAGGCGCCCCCC
>LR738715.1:822110010-822125308 GCA_902687465.1 Secale cereale
GGGTGCCCCCCCCCCCCCCGTTAAGTGGAAACGGCAACGGCGCAGTGCGCCTTCCCCGCGCGGAAGCACATCGCCAAAAGCCGCCTTCGACGTCACCGCCTCCATCCCGCCGCTGAGCCACTGGGCTGAGCCCAGTGGGCGTTGGTTAGCTGGGCCTCGCACAGAGCGCTGTATAAGGGTATAACCCTATTCTTTTTCTTTTTCTTTTTCTGTCAACTTCAAATATTTCCCAAATATTCATATAAACTCCAAATGGCATGATTCAAATTTCTGGTAGCTTCAAAAATCATGCCCTATCACATAGTGCAACATGCAAATTATCCCAGAAACTTTTCCTATACAAACATTTATCAAATGCCCATTTTCCACTTTCTGTGATTAACTTTAGAAAATCACAGAGAGCTCATTTTTTATCCAAATGAAGTGGTTCAAGTTCCTAGATGCTTGTCATGTCCAAACTTAGTTTTGGAACATTTTTAATAATAGTTTCTGTACCCCACCAAATATTTAGCCATTTCTTCCTATTTATCAGCTTTGGAAAATCCTAGGAAATTCATTTCAAATCCAAATCCAGTGAAACCAACTCCTAAATGCTTCTAAACTCATGACTTGGTGGTGGGTACCTTTGCTCATCATTCAAGAAGATGTTTATGTATACTTCTTCCAAATCCATAAACCATTTGGTTCCATCATATTGAAATGATACCAACTACCTATTGATCCAACACCTATGAAACCACCTTGGTCATTTATAATATGACCAGAGGTATCCTAGAAAAGTCCAACTCCTATTCTTAGAGCACTTTTATTTTTGCTTTTGATTGTGTTGCTTATTATGATTGTTTCCATCGTTAGTTGGCGTAATAAACGGAGTATTCGGAGATGGACCAGAAGAATTGAAGACTCAAAAGAATAAGGCAAGCAGCCCTTTGACCATGTTCAAGAAACCTTTTTATGCATGTCTCATAAAGCCTTATTACTCAATGCATCGGAATCATGTTGAGGTGGAAACCACTTTGGTTGCTACTCCTGTTACTTTACTGTTGAAACTTGCATCAGACATGACCCTACCTTCCTATGAGGGTTATGTGGGTGTGAATAGTTAGGTTGCTTTACTAGTGGCTACACAAATGGGACGGGTATATGCATGGTGACGGAGGCAGGATACTTTCAAAAGACTTTTCGAAAACCCCGTCGGGTGCCATTTATGCCCGAGGGAGATGGTGAAATGGGTAACCACTTGAAGACGAAGTGGTGTACCGAGGCAAGTGTGTGTGTTGTTTTGAAAACGGATTGGTTTAAGTTGCGACTGTTATTCCAACCAAACATGTGCAACCACTCTACCCTTATATGGGAAAGGGCATTATTGATTACCTAGGTCGATACTAGCATGATGCCCACATTACTAGTGACGGGGGTGACATGAGGTCACTCTCGGGACGGGGTCGTGCTTGGATAGGCGGCCATGACTGTTTTCACAGGGCACCGGACACACCGTTGGTACCCCGTGCTTGTGATATATGATGAATTCGGAGCGAGTCTCCACAAACCTTGAGATGTGAAATGTTTGGCACAGGGGCTGTTACCAATCGAGTGGACTCCATATTAGTGTCGCCTAGGGAAAGATAGTGATCGGGTGCTTACCCCGGGTACTTGAGGTACCGCGGGTCGTGGATGACACGGAAGTTCCCCGGATCTTGTGGGTAAAGTGTGCAACCTCTGCAGAGTGTAAAACTATTCGAATAGCCGTGTCCACGGTCATGGACAGTTGGGTAACCGCTCTTGGGCTACGTCCAATGTTTGCGAAACCTGGTGTGCGTGTGAGAGGAAACAACATGGTTCAGTGATATTGATGAAGTCAACATGGTTCAGTGATATTGTTGATGTGATTGTGAGGAAGTCACAATGAGCTTGAGCATGAGTTGATTACAACTCTTCCTTGAAAATGATGTCTGTGACCTCCTGATACTTGTTACAGACACATGCATATCCTTGCTATATGACGATCATACTTGCACATGAAAAACTAGCTTTCCGCAAAACTACCAATTTAGTTGTAGAGCCTTGCATAATTATTCTGTTACCACACTTGGGTTGCTTGCGAGTACATTCAATGTACTCATTGGCTTGCCACTGGTTATTTTATTGGCCAGGCAGGAGAGAACGGGTTATGATGAAGATTTCTCGGTGACGAGCATGCGAGCTAGGACGCTTCCCGGTCAGAATGCCTGTAGGGTTAAGGCAGATGGCATGGGTTCCAGTTGTCTTTGAAGATTTTCCGCTGCGATGTTATACTCAAGACTTGACCATTATGGTCCTATTTATGTAATACGGTATGTATGGATGTAAGACTCTTGTTATTCAGCTTCTGTGTGTTCAGTGAGCATTGATCTCTGGGATCACTGTACACGTGCATTCGGTGATCACGACTTGCGAGTCGGGGTCCCCACAACTCGCCACGTCACACAATGCATTACATAAACATTCATCATCCAAATAACATCAGAGTCCGACTACGGACGAAGATCCAAATGAAAGATACCATAAATAAAGCAACACAAGGTTAAATGTTCGTTAACATGGCAAGAGGTGAAGCAAAAACAAACTACCTATCTAGATAAGTTTAAATGAGGCCGGAACGACAAACAACAATTCAGGAAAATCCCCATGTGCATATTATGAATTTGGTACTGTTCTTCCTATTACACAATTTTAATGTTGTTAAACAGCAAAACAAGGTGCACCATGTTATTCTACACATTTTTCCACCCCAAATACATATAAAGTTTATTAAATTTGGAGCTACGGTTATTTAGTTATGAATTAAACCATTTTAACATGTTCTTTATGCAAAACAATGCAAACAACAATTTTAATAATTTTTATCATGGGTGAAAGTAGCATATTACGAAACTAGACAAAATTCTGAGCATTTTACATATCTAAAGTTTTTACATATGATGCACGGATTGTGAGTTATTAAATGAATGAGTGCAAGGGGTTTTCTGCAAAACTGAAAAACCTGGGATAATTGCTAAAATCCCAGCAGCATGAAAAAAACATATATGGGCCGAAACTGGCTAGCTCAACAGAGAAGAGAAAAAAAACACAAAGGAGGGGCGCTGGGGGAGGCCGCTCACCCATGGGCTTCGGCCCGGCTCGGTGGTGAGGAAGCGGCTAGGCCGGCAGAGGCGCACATGCCTGGCCCACGCGAGGCAGGGACGCGGCCCAGGTCGAGGCGCTCGACCCAGGCCTCCTGGAGCTGGACGACGCTGGCGCCGGGAAGGTCAACGGCGGCGCTCCGGTGAGGGGAAGACGGTGGAAGGGCCGGATCCCGCCGGGGACGGGCGGAACCGGGCGCGGGGAAGGTCCTCCGACCGGATCCCGCTGGATCTAGCGCGGGACAGCGAAGACCCGGGGCGGGGCAAGCTCGGGCTCGGCTTTCCGGGCGGCGGCAGCTTGCTGGAGTCGACGGGACGGCGCGGAGAGGTGTGGCACGCTGAGAGGGTCGGGGCGGCGGCGGTCCTGGGATGGTGCTCGCCGGCGGCGGAGGGATCTCCGGCGAGGCGGCGCTGACGGCAGGGCTCCTGCGAGTGGCCGGTGCGGAACGTCGGCGAGCGAAGGCAAGCGCCTAGAGGCCGTGGGAAGCGGGCGCTCGGGCCCGATTCGGCCCACGGCGGGCCAGATCCGGGCCCCGGTGGGCCTGCGGCGGCGGGGAACTGACGAGGGCGCGGGGAGGACGTGGCTAAGCCACATGGCACAAGGGGATTGGCTAGGGGGGCGGCTCAGGCGACAGCTGGCCAACGGGGAGGCGCCAAGTGGAGAGGCGGGAGCTGGAGCTGCACGGAAATTGAGGAAGCAGGTGGCTGGAGGTTAGGGAAGGGGCTAGGAATGCCCAAAATGGCATGGAGGGGTAGTTTTATAAGGTAGGGGCCTAGGGTTAGGTGCTTTGGGGGGGTTGAGCCCTCCGATCTCGATCGGACGGCACCGGTCGAGAGGGGGGGTAGGATGGGCCTAGGTGGAGGTAGTGGTTTGTGTAGGATGGGTTGTGGGAAGAGAAGAGGAAAGGCCCGCGGGGTTTTCGGAGACCAAAAACGTCCGACGACTTAACCGGTGACTAGTGCCGCTATATTTAACGGCTGGGCTATCAAACGAGCTCCGAACGCGATGAAATTTGCCAGGCGGCCTGTCTACACTATAATAAGACCACACGCCAAGTTTCACCCCATTCCGAGAACATTTCCCGGCCACTCATAAAATAAATATTCGGAGGCGCCGCGGGTGCGTGTGAGTGTGTCTGGGCTCATAACGGACAACGGAGAGGACGAGGGAACTCGGACGGATGCAAGTTTTGAAAACATGCTAATGAAATACACATGATGACATGACAAAGTGCAACACGCAAGCAAATGACATGGCATCGACGACGAATAACTGGCTGACACCTGGCGCATCGGTCTCGGGGCGTCACAGGTCCATATGGGCGGGTGCTTTATATTTTGCCTAGTGTTTACAACTCTCGTTTTTGATACATTTGGTTCTTTGAGTTGTAACACTTAAACTTGATGGTCGTCTGCTACATTTTCTAATACTTTGTTATGCGATGATAAATTCCGCACTTATTCATTCTACAGACGTCCATTTCTCATTATGCATATCATTATATTCGACATATCAACTGTGCATGATGAATTGTCTTCATAAGTTGAAGAGGATCTCCACAAGTACAACCTGCCATGTACATTTGCATTCAAAAGCAAATTAATTATATGCACATCTTCAGGGGGAGCCTTTTGCTACTTATGAAGACAATACCTTTATCCTTCAAATTTCACATACTTTAATCCCCGTTGAACACTTCAACCAGTTTGTCATCAATCACCAAAAAGGGGGAGATTGTAAGTGCATCTAGTGCCACCCCTAGTTGGTTTTGGAGTATTGACGACAAACCTGGTTGAGGGACTAATGTGTTTGTGAGAATTGCAGGATAACACAGGTAGTAGTCCCTCATTGATTCAGTTTACCTACCGGAGATGACCCCTAAAAATGTATGAAGACATTCACGACAATGGTGGTATATGAAGATATTCATATTGAAGACTATGACGAGAGAAGACATTGTGTGAAGATTATGGAGCGCGAAGACTTCGACGTTTCGTTGTTTCCTTTTCTTCTTTGTTGAGTCATAGGAACCACCGTACTGTTAAGTGGGGTCGAAGTGAACAAAGTCAGAGTGACTGAAGTGATGCTCAACCAAATCCTATGTCTTCGAGCGAACAAAATGAGAGCAAACCTTATCCAGAGCTGGATGAGTCAGCTTTACTTGTAGCCCAAGTAAAGTTGCCGCGTGTTTTGAAATCTGACCGTTGGAACACATGTCAGTTCCTTAGCGACCCAGGGTCACTTCGGACAAATAAGGTCGGGTTGCCTAGTGGCTATAAATAGCCCACCCCCTACACCATAAATTGGTGGCTGCTCAGAGTTAGTACATGGCTTTTGCCGTTTGAGATCAACCCACCTCCTAAGCATTTGAAAGAGAGATCCTTGCAAGGACAAAGCCCAAACACCCAGAGCCAAAGAGTGTTAGGCATCATTGAAGCCTTTCTGTCCGCGTGATCTAAAGACTTGTTACACTTGAGGACTGTGAATCCTCCAGCCGGGTAGGTGTCGCGTTCTGAGCATCCAAGAGTCATTGTGGATCGCCGGTGAACGAAGTCTGTGAAGGTTTGGAAGTCTACCTTGAAGACTTACCAAAGTGATTGGGCGAGGACTGGGTGTCCTTAGCTCAAGGGGAATAAGGTGAAGACGCGGTCTTATGAGTTAAATCTCAGCCTCCCTAACCAGACGTACAGTTGTCACAACAAGTGGAACTGGTCGAACAAATCACTGTCTTCCCCAAGCTACTGGTACTATCCCTTCCTTCTCTTTACTCACTGTCTGTCTTTGTGAAGTAATTGCCTGCTTTCCTTATCTGTTTGACTTCACTGTGTGACTACTTGTTCTGACTGGCTTCATACAATCTTCCATCCTGATCCATACTACCTAGCTACTATTAGTCTTCATGCTTTCACTTCATTGAATACTTGACTATGGCTTGTCTAGTGTAGTCTACCTTCCGCTGCATATAAATAGGATCGGTTCTATTGTTTGTCTTCGAAAATTCCATGTTTTGAAGACTTTCCTAAAAATCGCCTATTCACCCCCCTCTAGTCGATATACAGCTCTTTCAGGTACATGGATATATATAGGAGGAAGGAGGGCATCGGGGGACCAACGTGGGGCACACGAGGTAGGGGGCGTGCCTTGTAGGGGGGACGCCCCCCACCCTCGTGGACGCCACGTGTGCCCTATTCCGTGGTTCTCAAGTCTCCCGTGAAGATTTCGCTCAAAAAATATCTCTCCCGAAGGTTTCATTCCGTTTGCACTCTGTTTGATATTGCTTTTCTATAAAACCCTGAAATAGGCAAAAAAAAACAGCAATCTGGACTGGGCCTTTGGGTTAATAGGTTAGTCCCAAATATAATATAAAAGTGTATAACAAAGCCGATTAAACATCCAAAACATCATAAATAATACCATGGAACAATAAAAAATTATAGATACATTGGAGACGTATCACAAGACTTCTCTCATGTCCTCAGGAACAAAAGTAACTACTCACAAGACATAATATTGTCCATGATCAGAGGATGATAACCCACAAGTGTAGGGGATCGCAACAGTTTTTGAGGGTAAAGTATTCAACCCAAATTTATTGATTCGACACAAGTGGAGCCAAAGAATACTCTTAAGTATTAGCAGCTGAGTTATCAATTCAACCACACCTGGAAACTTAGTATCTGCAGCAAGGTAGTTTAGTAGAAAAGCAATATGATAATAGTGGTAACAACAATAAAAGTAACAATAGTGTTTTTGTAGTTTTTGTATTAGCAACAACAGAAAAGTAAATAAGCAACAAGCAATATGTGAAAAGCTCGTAGGCATTGGATCGTTGATGGGGAATTATGTCGGATGCGATTCATCATGTAAAAGTTATAACCTAGGGTGACACAGAACTAGCTCTAGTTCATCAATGTAATGTAGGCATGTATTCCGAATATAATCATACGTGCTTATGGAAAAGAACTTGCATGCCATCTTTTGTCCTACCCTCCCGTGGAAGCGGGGTCCTAGTGGAAACTAAGGGATATTAAGGCCTCCTTTTAATAGATTACCGGACCAAAGCATTAACACATAGTGAATACATGAACTCCTCAAACTACGGTCATCACCGGGAGTGGTCCCGATTGTTGTCACTTCGGGATTGCCGGATCATAACACATAGTAGGTGATTATAGACTTGCAAGATAGGATCAAGAACACACATATATTCATGAACACATAATAGGTTCAGATCTGAAATCATGGCACTCGGGACCTAGTGACAAGCATTAAGCATAGCAAAGTCATAGCAACATCAATCTTAGAACATAGTGGATACTAGGGATCAAACCCTAACAAAACTAACTCGATTACATGGTAAATCTCATCCAACCCATCACCGTCCAGCAAGCCTACGATGGGATTACTCACGCACAACGGTGAGCATCATGGAATTGGTGATGGAGGAAGGTTGATGATGACGATGGCGATGATCTCCACTCTCCGGAGCCCCGAACGGACTCCAGATCAGCCCTCCCGAGAGAGATTCGGGCTTGGCGGCGGCTCCGCATCGTAAAACTAGATAATTTTTCCTCTCTGATTTTTTCCTCCCCGAAAGTGAATATATGGAGTCCAGGGGTACGTCGGTGGAGCATCAGGGGGCCCACGAGGCAGGGGGTGCGCCCAGGGGTAGGGGGTGCGCCCCCACCCTCGTGGACAGGGTGTGGGCCCCCTGACGTAGATCTTTCCGCAGATATTTTTTATATTTTCCAAAACAATTCTCCGTGGATTTTTAGATCTTTCTTAGAACTTTTTATTTCTGCACAAAAACAACACCATGGCAGTTCTGCTAAAAACAACGGCAGTCCGGGTTAGTTCCATTCAAATCATGCAAGTTAGAGTCCAAAACAAGGGCAAAAGTGTTTGGAAAAGTAGATACGTTGGAGACGTATAAACTCCCCCAAGCTTAAACCTTTGCTTGTGCTCAAGCAATTTAGTTGATAAACTGAAAGTGATAAAGAAAAACTTTGACAAACTCTGTTTGCTCTTGTTGTTGTAAATATGTAAAGCCAGCATTCAAGTTTTCAGCAAACATCATGAACTAACTACATTCACAATAATTTTCAGGTCTCATGTCCACTCATATCAATGGCATAATCAACTAGCGAGCAATAATAATGAACCTCGGATGACAACACTTTCTCAAAACAATCATAATATGATATAACAAGATGGTATCTCGCTAGCCCTTTCTGAGACCACAAAACATAAATGCAGAGCACCTTTAAAGATCAAGGACTGACTAGACATTGTAATTCATGGTAAAAGAGATCTAGTCATGATCATACTCAATGCAAATTAATAGTAATACATGTAAATGACAGAGCTGCTCTCCAACTGGTGCTCTTTTATAAGAGGACGATGACTCAACATAAAAGTAAATAGATAGGCCCTTCGCAGAGGGAAGCAGGGATTTGTAGAGGTGCCAGAGCTCGATTTTTAAATAGAGATGAATAACATTTTGAGCGGTATACTCTCATTGTCAACATAACAACCAAGAATCTCGATATCTTCCATGCTACGCACATTATAGGCGGTTCCCAAACAAAATGGTAAAGTTTATACTCCCCCAACCACCAACAAGCACACTCCACGGCTAGCCCGAAACAACGGGTACCGTCCAAACCAGCAACAACCTTGGGGGAGTTTTGTTTAATTATTATGATTTTGAGCATGGGACTGCGCATCCTGGTTACCAGCCATTTTCTCATGAATAATGAGTGGAGTCCACTCATCGTGAGAATAACCCACCTAGCATGGAAGATATAGACAACCCTAGTTGATACATGAGTTGTTCGAGCATACAAAACAGGATTTCATTTGAAGGTTCAGAGTTTGGCACATACAAATTTACTTGGAACGGCAGGAAAATAACGCATATAGGAAGGTATGGTGGACTCATATGGAATAACTTTGGGGTTTATGGAAGTGGATGCACGAGCAGTATTCCCGCTTAGTACAGGTGAAGGATAGAAAGAGACTAGGAAGCGACCAGCTAGAGAGCGACAGCAGTCATGAACATGCATTAAAATTAATCAACAGTGAATACAAGCATGAGTAGGATATAAATCACCATGAACATAAATATCGTGGAGGCTATGTTGATTTTGTTTCAACTACATGCGTGAACATGTGCCAAGTCAGACCACTTGAATCATTCAAAGGAGGATACAGCCCCATCATACCACATCACAACCATTTTAGTACCATGTTGGCACGCAAGATAGACCATTATAAACTCTCAGCTAATTAAGCATGGCATAAGCAGCTATGATCTCTAATTGTCATTGCAAGCATCTCTCATTCATAACAAGCTAAATCAGGAACGATGAACTATCATATTTACAAAAACAAGAGAGATCGAGTTCAGACCAGCTTTTCTCATCTCAATTAGTTCATCATATATCATCCTTATTGCCTTTCACTCGCACAACCGAACAGTGTGGATAAAAATAATAGTGCACGTGCATTGGACTAAGCTGGAATCTGCGAGCATTTAACACCAGAGAGAAGACAAGGTAATATGGCTCAAGGTTAAGTCAACAATAAAGCATATGAGAGCCAGTAAGCATTTTCAATCATGGTCTTCTACTCTTGACCCCCAAAGAAAAGAAACTATTTACACGGGAAAGCTCCCAACAAGCAAACGAAGAACGAGAAATCTTTTTGGAGTTTTATTTTAATTACTACTACTACATGCAAGGAAAGTAAACTAGCTAAAAGCTACGACTAATTTTTGTTTTTGTTTTTCTTAAGGTTTTTCTAACACATAAGAAAAAGACTAAGAAAAGAATTGAAACTAGCATGGATGGTACAATGAAAGAGTGTGAGCACCGACAACTAGAATAAGTGTGTGAACATGAATGTAATGTAGGTGAGAAATACGTACTCCCCCAAGCTTAGGCTTTTGGCCTAAGTTGGTCTATGGCCAATATTGGCCTGACGGATATCCAAAGTTGTAGTTGGGGTTGTACTGAGATGCAGCAGCTACTGCCTGCTGAACTGCAGCTTGGAGACGAGCTGCTTCCATCGTCTCATGATACTCATTTGCCTCCTCCCTGATTATAGTATATCTCCCTTTTTCCTGAAAGTCAAACAAGGTAGGAGCAGGAAGAGCAATATGGACGGCGTGACGCCTGTTAAAGATTAGTCGATATTTCAGGGATTGTTCATCCCTCTCTATAAACCGGTGAATAACCATAGCATTGTAATCCAAATAAGCAGGCGGTAAAGGTTCATCATTTTCATGTATAGGCACACCAAGACGGAGGGCTATGCGAGTGGCATAAATCCCACCAAATAAATCTCAGTACAAACCATTATGATGTAGCCTACGTGCAACAGTGGCTCCCAAGTTATATTGTCTATCACCTAACGCATCACTCTTGAGAACACTAAGATCTGGAACACACATGTGGCAAGCCTCATCTTTACCGTTTATGCATCTACCAATAAAGAGAGCAAAGTAATGAATAGCAGGAAAATGAATGCTCCCTATGGTAGCTTGTGTAATTTCTATAGATTCCCCTACAGTGATACTAGCAAGGAAGTCTCTATATTCAGATTTACGAGGATCACCCATACTGCCCCACTGTGGGAGCTTACAAGCATCATTAAAATCTTCTAAGTCCATGGTGTAAGATTTATCATAAAGATCAAACAGGACAGTGTGAGAATTACGTGAAGATGAAAATTTAAACCTTCTCACAAAGGTATTAGTTAAGTAAAGGTATTGAGGGCACTTATCTTGCATGAAGCCCTCGAGGTCAGCATTACACACATATGCATCAAATTCCTCCTTAATGCCTACTGTCGAATTCAGGGCTCCGCAAAACCCAAGATGTTCGAACACAGGGGCATGAACGAAGATCTCTCCCACTCACGTCTACCTAGCGTCTCGCCCTCGCCCAGTGAAGACATTCAAGCAAACAACAAGTGAAGCACGCAAGAGTTTACCCAGGTTCATGCCACCTTGTGGTGTAAAACACTACTTCCTGCTTTGGTGGATTGGCCTCAAGAGGGCCGGAATATGAACTAGTATAGTGATTCCTGAGCTCAGGAGGTGAGCTCAGGAGGGTCAGGAGGCAAGTGTTCTTGCTCCTTTGCGTGGTGGCAGAGTTTTTGGGTCTGCCTCTCTCCCTTTCATAGTGGGGATCCTAGCTACTTATATAGGCGGCCAGGGTCGTCTTCCCCCGAAATGTTTAGGCGGGAAGGGATCCCACAACGGCCATTTTTCCGCGCGAACACAAGGACGTTCCTACCCTGACAAAAGCAGTCTTCGCCTGCAAAAGGATCAGGCGATGACGCGGTGGTGGGCTCGGTGGTGACATCCTCCTTGTCGTCCTTGCGATCTTCGGTCCTGTTGCACCAATGGGGAAACATTTGTCCCGCTCCTCGGGAACCTGCGCCTGCGCTACCTCCTTTGCACCGAAACGGCAACTGCGCCGCTGGCGGGCGCTGGCACCCGCTGGCGCGGTGCGTCACTACTGACGTCACTGCCTCCTCCTGAGGCAGGCTTGGCCTTGGATTCTCCGCCCCTCCGAAGCGCCTAGCCGAGGCCTCTCCCGAGGGGGTCTTGACGTTGTTCTCCTCGCGAGGCCTAGCCCCCTCGCGAGGATCTTGGGCAGCTGGTCGATCAGCTGGGCCGTACCATGCCATAGTAGGAGCGCGTCGTGGCCCGCAGATAGGCAAGTCTGGGTACCCTGGTTCCCAGGACGCCGACAGTAGCCCACGGGCCCAAGGCGCGCGCGGAGTTGGCTTCGAGGCGAAACCTTAGTCGAGGACGAAGCGCCGCGGGCCCCAAAGGCTCCAGGCCAGGCTGACGTGCGATGGTTGGATGGGACGTGGGCGACCCCGCTTCCCACGCAGTCTCGGTAGTCGTGCGCCTAGCCAATCGCCCAACCAGTAGGTCTTCTTGCTGCCGCCTCTGCCTTCTGCCCTCCAATCGCTTTCTTCCTTTGCTTGCCTTCTTTGTCCCCTCCTTCCTTGCTACCATGCCGCGCAGGGCGAAGAGGAGGGGGGACGGCGAGCCTGCCGCGCCGCCGCTGGTACTCGAGCCGGCGCTGGGCCGCTCCCTCGTGGTGAACCAGGAGGGTCTAGACAAGGTGCGTCGTGCCTTGGTTGACGCATCTAACGAGTGGGGGCCGACCCGGGTCTGGCTCGCCGTCGGCCGACGGCGGAGCATGGCGGCAACGACATCCAGCTTCATCTCCACGCCATCTTTGGGGGTCTCCTTCCCCCTTTCTCCGCCTTCGTTTATGCAGTACTCACGCATTAGCAGATTCGGGCGCTACACCTGGACCCTGGGTCCATCATCCTCCTTTCCGGCTTCCCGTTCCTGTGTAAAGCTTTCATTGGCGTTTCCTCGTCTGTGGCCCTGCTTCGCCACTTCTTCGCCCTCTCCTTGGTCAACAGGGGGCAGCGCTCGGGGTGCGTGTCGTTGCACGCGGTGGAAGCGACTGCTGCCTTTGAAATTGACTTCTCGCTTCACCCAACCACAATAGGATTTCGCCGGCATTGGGTGTACGTTGATGCTACCGCATACAGCCCCCAATTCCACCTTCCCAATGCGCCGGCGGTGCCGAACTCGGGCTGGGGGCACGAGGTCCTCTCAGATCCACGGGCGGAGCCAGTTATGCGTCGGCTAGCCAGACTGAGGAGAAACGGATTGACCCTGGCGATGGTGGTGAGAGACTTCCTTGTCCTCCGTGTCGCCCCACTCCAGCGCCATTCTCGCCCAATGTGGGCTCTCTCAGGTCTTGATGATCAAGCGCATCTTCAGCGGAAGCAGCTCCCTCCCGAGACGCTCCACGGGCTGCTGCGGCTGCTTGTCGACGGGGTGCCTCAAGCACGCCCTTGCTCTGCAATTCCCTTGTACTTGGCTCCTGTGGCCGGAAGAGCTTTTGCTGAAAAGATGCCCCACTTCGATGCATGGGGACTGTTGCCGGAGGGCGCCCCTGATCCTCATGACGATCCCTTGGTGGTGGTCTCAGGGATCGCGATCCCATCCTTCCCTTCCAGGGTGGATGCGCCAAGCGGAGCCCCTGGCCTGGGGTCCACTCCGTCCTTGAAGCAAGCACACGAAGCACGGGCACCAGTGTCGACGGAGGTGGCGGAAGGTACCGAGGCGCCGCTGGCTCCTGAAGCGACTGAAGGGGAGGCGCAGCAGCCTCCGGTCGAGGCGAGTCCGGGGGACATCGCATCGGGGAATGGGGCGCCGGCCGCGAGCGCCCGCCGCGACACTACCCCGGGTCTAAGCGCATCTGCCTCAAGTGGCCTCCTGTCGTCCTTCGCGGTGCTAGGCAAGAGGCAGAGGTTGAGGAGCAGCTACGGCCCTGCCCCGAGGGCTCTGAAGAGGATGAAGCTGACCGTACCGAGCAGGTGTGTGTCCCTCGGTTCTTCCTGTGTTCTTCCTGTCCTTAGCTCAAGGGGAATAAGCTGACCGTACCGAGCAGGATGAAGCTGACCGTACCTCTCAATGAGGCTCGCAGGAGCCTCCGCCTGCATCCCTCCTCCGGACCATGCCGGGTCTTCGAGAGACCTCGCACGGGTTCTTGAAGCCGCGCCCGGACCTTATTGCATAGGTCGTGCTCCCAGCCCCCGAGTGCTTCTGGGGCAAAGCAGCTCTTGGTACCTCGGGGGCCCGTCCCGTTCCCCGGGGCTTGTCTTCACCATGGATCAACAAGCTCTTGAGGCAGCCCAAGCGGCTGACCACCCATCAGGACCATGCCTGCCCCTCGCGCCGGAGGCATCACGCGCTCCTGGGGCTAGCCTCGAGGCGCACGCTGAACGGGAGGGAGAGGGCGAGCCCCCTTTGGCAGCGCGGATGTCGAGGATGAGCCTGGTCGCCTTCTGGAACTTGCGCTGCGCAGGAGCGTGGTCCGTCAAGATCTTGTGCGGGAGGCGTCAGACGCCCTGAAGCGTCTCGAAGTCGAGGTTGCTAAAGTGGATAGGCGCGTTGAGGCCGAGGGTCTGCTTCTGGCGCAGGGTTGGCGCCGGTTGAGGACCTTCGTTAACCTGAGCCAGTTGCAACACGACACCGTCCTAAAGAAGGCAGAAGCGTCGGCCGCCGTGGATTAGGAGGCTTGCGACCGCGCCCTGGAGGAGGCCCGGGACGCCGAGCGCCGCCGGGCGGCCGCCGAGGAGTGTGAGCGCGAGCTTGAGGCCTCGAACACCATGCTCGAGCGTCAGGTTCGCACACGAAGGGCCGCCCTTGCCGCACCTCTGGCCAATGATGATAGCCCGGCGGGCCTCTCGGCGCGGGAGGAGGCGCTGGCACTCGAGGCAATGGAGCTGAACATGGAACGCGAACGCCTGGAGACGATGGAGCGCCGGATAGCCGAAGCCGAGGGCAACCTTGATGATCGCGAGGTCATCGCGAAGAAGGCTGCCAGGGAGGCGGAATGTCTCCGGAAGGATTACCGCGAGAAGCTGGGGCTTCACGAGACTCGCTTTGATGATAAGCGCAAGGAGCTCCAGAAGGAGGTCACGACTCTCAAGAGCAAACTGGCAAATGTCGAGCGTCGTCTGCAGGTGTCGGAGAAGGCTCATGCCGCAGCCGAGCATCGTGAACAGGTGTCAAAGGAGGCCTGTGCCGTGGCGGAGCGCCGCGAGCGGGCGTCGGAGAAGGCTCGCGCCACTACCAGGGCGGAACTGTCCTGCTTTCACAAGCAAGTGGAAGACATTTCCACCCTCCTGGGTTGGAATTCTGAGGAGGCCGCGCGAGCCCGTGGGATGCAGCATACCCGCTGGAAGATGTTCGAGGCCCCGCGGCACCGGGCCGGTGATACGTCCAAAACGTATCTATAATTTCTGCTTGCTCCATGCCACTTTTGGGTGATATTGCTATGATATTCATACACTTCCATACACTTTTGATCATATTTGGACTAACTTACTAATCCAGTGCACCCCAGTGCCAGTTTCTGTTTTCGGCTGTTTTTGTATTTCAGGTTTTCACGTTTCGAGAACTGCCCAAAAAATCCATAAAAATTATATAAAAAATCAGTGATCCGGAAACAACACTGCGTCCGAAGGGCGGCCTAGGGGGGGCACAGGGGCTCCAGGCGCCTTGTGGGCGCCCCCCCCCCCCCCCCGG
>LR738715.1:822125341-822176802 GCA_902687465.1 Secale cereale
GGGGGGGGGCGCCTGGGCCCCCCGAAGCCCGTCCGGTGCCCCCCTTTGGCATATATTTAGAGGGACCTCCGAAACCCTCAGAACAGGAACTCTTTTCGCGATCCCATCTCTGTTCCGCCGCCGCCGCCGCTTCCAAGATCGGGAGCACCAGGAGAACTCTTCTCGGCACCCTGCCGGATGGGAGGATCACCACCGGGAGCTTCTCCATCACCATGGATGCCTCCCGGATGACTCGTGAGTAGTCTCCCTTGGACCATGAGTCCATGACCAGTAGCTATGTGATGTTCTCCTCCCGTTCTTGTGCTTCACTAATTAGTCCTCGTGAGCTGCCCTACATGATCGAGGCACCTATGTAATCCTTATGCTGTTGCTATGTTGAGTTTGCTGGGATCCGATGGATTATGAGATTATGTTCAGATTGATCTTGAGTAATATATTTGATTCACCTCTTTTATATTTTAGTTCATAAGTAATTCTTGCATGTTCTCCGTTGTTACTTATTGCTTTGGCCGAGTAGTAGGTAGTGACTCCAAGAGGGAACGTTATGCTTGATTGTGGGTTCATGCCCCTCGATGACTAGCTTGAGTGACAAAAACATGAGACTAGGGGATGTGCTGTTGCCACAAGGGGGAAAACAACGGTGCTTGTGCCCGCGGGTGCAAGGATTGTTTACTTTACGCAAAGTTCTTTTAATGCAGTTGTCTGTTGCATTGAGTTTACACTATGGGTGGGACTCGCAACTTAATACCAGCGAGATGTTCTGGATAGATATCTCAAGGTGGATGATTAGTAGTAGATATTGATGGATTTCGGTCTACTTACTTTGGCATACCGCCCATGCTTTGAACCTCAACCTTTCTTGCAATGTAGTCAGCATTGGTTTGCGTTCGTGGTCTTGTCAATTGCCTAGCTGTAATTTGTTTACCTCACATAGCTGTTTTATCATCTTTTGGGAGAGAGACATCACTAGTGAACATCATGAGACTCCGGTCCATATTACCATCATTGATCACATCCACTATTTATTTTCCATTATTTACGTACTATTGCAAAAACTATCTATCACTACTATCATTGCTTTTAACCCTTTGTGAACTACAAGGCCGGAGAGATTGACAACCTCTCTGTACTCGTTGGGAGCAAAGTAATTTGTATCTGTGTGCAGGTCCGCGTTGGTTGCTACTAATCTGGCGCCGTAGCAATTGACACCTACTTGTTGAACCTAGGAGTCTCTGGGGAATCGATCCTTGGCATCTTTGCTAGGGGAAAACACTTCTACTTACTGCATCTTACACCTTCCACTTGGGGTAACCAACGAGGGGTTCGAGGCCCATCAAGGAGTATTTTCTGGCGCCGTTGCCGGGGACTCCACTCTTCAGGATAGGGGAGTTGCATGCTATCTTTTACCTTTGCTTTTTAGTCTTATTAGTTTACCTTTCATTTTTGCTTTAGTTCTTTTTATCGAAAATCACAAAAACAGTTATTTTGCTTGCTTGCTACTATGGGTTCCACCGAGAACACCAAGTTGTGTGACTTCACTAGTCACAACAACGATGACTTTATCAGCACACCTATCACTACACCTGCCACTTCAGCACCTTCTTATGAAATTAAACCTGCTTTACTGAACTTAGTTATGAAAGAACAATTCTCCGGTGCTAGAGATGATGCTGCTTTACACTTGAACAACTTTGTTGAACTTTGTGATATGCGAAAGTACCAAGAAATAGATGGTAATATTGTTAAGCTTAAGCTTTTTCCTTTCTCTTTGAGAGGAGGAGCTAAAATTTGGTTTCAGTCTTTGCCTACAAATAGCATAGATTCTTGGGACAAATGCAAAGATGCTTTTATTGGAAAATACTATCCACCTGCTAAAATTATCCAACTTAGAAGTAACATAATGAATTTTAAACAATTGGATAATGAACACGTTGCCCAAGCTTGGGAACGTATGAAATCTCTTATCAAGAACTGCCCTACTCACGGTTTGACTACTTGGATGGTTATCCAAACTTTTTATGCAGGCTTGAACTTTACCTCGTGGAACTTGTTAGATTCGGCCGCGGGAGGAACTTTTATGTCAACTACACTTGGTGCTGCCACAAAGCTTCACGATGAGATGATGACCAACTATTCCCAATGGCACACCGAACGCGCTCCAACAGGTAGGAAGGTAAACTCTGTCGAGGAGATTTCCTCCCTCAATGAAAAAGTTGACTTGATCATGTCTCTACTTTCGAAGCAATCTACTAGTTGATCCTCGTGATGTTCCTGTAAATTCTTTGATTGCTCAAGAACAAGTAGATGTTAACTTTATCTCTAGAAATAATTTCAACAACAATGCTTATAGGAGTAACTTTGGTAACAATTCTAGACTGTTCCCCTCTAACTCTTATGGGAACAACAATGCTTATCCTAGTACCAAGAACTCCAATACTGAACTAGAGACTATGCTTAGAGATTTCATCACTACCCAAAAAGCCTTTAATAAGAATGTAGAAGAGAAACTACATAAACTAGATGATCTTTCTTTTAAGGTAGACCACTTAGCCAATGAGGTAAAATTGCTAAAACTGAAACTTCTCCTCTTAAGGAGAGGGAAGTCATCCCTACTAATGCTACTCAAGTACAAATTAATGAAAATATTAGGATGATGGCTAGACTTAAAGAGAGATGGGCTAGAGAAAGGGAGGAAGAGGAAAGAATTAAGAGCCTTCCTACCCACCACACTGTTTCTACTATCCAAGTTATTGAGGATGTTCACACTCTTAGCACCCAATGTACTCCTGGTCCCAATGGACCTATTAATGGTGATGCTATAGAAACTACCAACCAGGTGAACCTTAAGGACACCACTACCACTTTACTTGATGCTCGTGACCTTGATTTTGATAATCGCACTCTTACAGAAGTTATTGATTTCCTTCACAAGATGTCTAGAGATCCCCGCACTAGCACGCTTAACCTTGCCTTCACAGAGCATATCACTAATGCTCTCATCAAAGCTAGGGAGGAGAAACTTAAAGTAGAAGCCTCCATACCTAGAAAGCTAGAAGATGGTTGGGATCCTATGATAAAAATTAATTTGAATGACTTCTCTTGTTATGCATTATGTGATGTTGGTGCTAGTACCTCTGTTATGCCCAAAAGGATATATGATATGCTTAAATTGAAACCTTATGATTCTTGTTCTTTTGGTGTTCGTCTCGTTGATTCTTCCATAAAGAAACCTTTGGGGAGGATCGACGATGTTCTTATCGTTGTCAATGATAATTATGTTCCCGTTGATTTTACTATTATGGATATTGAATGTGATCCTTCTTGTCCAATTATTTTGGGACGTCCCTTTTTGCGCACCGTTGGTGCTGCCATTGACATGAAAGAGGGTAATATAAAATTTCAGTTTCCTCTCAAGAAAGGGATGGAACACTTCCCTCGTAAGAAGGTCAAGTTACCTTTTGAGTCCGTTGTACGGGCTAGCTATTCTTTTACTCTTGATAAAACTTGATCTATGCATTATGCCTAGCTTAAAGGCATAAAAGAAAGCGCTTTTGGGAGGCAGCCTACATGAATAAACTTTTGCTTTTGTTGAGTCTTGATGTTGTTTACTGCTGTAGCATCATCATTGTATCTTTGCTTTTCATACTTGTGCCAAGTATAGCCTCCGATTGCTAGAAAGTTCAAAAGTTGTGAGGTGCTGTCCAGGAAACAGATTCTGTCCTTGGATAGAAAAATTCGTATAAAATCACCAGTTCATCTTTTTGGTCTGAATTTTTTCGACAGCGTTCTCTATATAATTGTATTTCGTGCGTCAGTTCTGAGTTTTTTTATTTGAATTGCAGAAGTATCCCGAACAGATCAATTACTGCCTGCTGTTCTGTTTTTCACAGATTCTGTCCTGTTTTGCCTTACCTTCACTTTGCAAATTAAGAACTTGCTTTTTCTTTGCAAAAACCTTTTGGAAATCTTGAGAAATAGTAGAACTTCAATAATATCCTTATTTCCAGCAAGGTATAATTATTTTATTAAGGGTACTAACCTCGCTAATCAGATTGTGATGAGTTATGTATGAAGGGAGTTTTCAAGTGTGCGAGGGAAGATGATAAAAAGATTCAGGTGTGTCAAGCGCTCAAGCTTGGGGATGCCCCCGTGCACCCCCAAGAAATATTCATGGAGACTCAAGCGTCTAAGCTTGGGGATGCCCCCGTGCATCCCCTTCTCCATCAACATTATCAGTTCGTCTTTCGTTTCGCTATATTTTTATCACTTCATGTGTTATGTGCTATGCTTGGAGCGTCTTGCTTATAGTTTTCTTTTTAGTTTTTCATAACGAGTCGGAACCCAGTATTCCTTTATGTGGGAGAGAAACACGCTCCACTTCTACCTAGAACATAACATAGAATTTTCATGTCTATCTATGCTGTGTGTGTTCTTTGTCTTTTAATAGCTACGATCGTACTCTGCTCTTAGTATTCATGCTTATCTTTTCAAGAGCTTTTATTTAGTTGGTTGCTTGAACTCTCTTTAATTACCATGCTCACCTTATTAAGAGAGTTTGCTTCCGTTGCATGGGTTAATGTGTCTATGATAAAGATGCTACTTTCATGATGGTGCTTAGTAGTTCAGGTTTTCTTTTGGTTAATCTCAAATAGCTGGAGGGTTCCCAATGAGTTATTGGAGTACCAACTTGGTTTGTTTGCCTATTATATGGTATGGTTTAGTAATATCTTCCTTCGAGAATTTATTTTGATTTACTTGGCGTATGCTCACGCATATTCAAGACTGTAAATAAAGTCTGTCAAGCCTTGATGATCTTTTATTTCTAAGTAGCGATATAACTACCATGCCTAATTCAATATTGCTTTGTCGCTCTGCATGATTATGACCGTCATTGCTCTCTTAGTTGGTCGCTCCCAGTCTTTTTGCTAACTGTTGGGGATCGTAGCAGAAAATCAAAATTTTTCCTACGCGTCACCAAGATTTATCTATGGAGTAATCTAGCAACGAGCATAAAGGAGAGTGGATCTACATACCCTTGTAGATCGCGATGCGGAAGCGTTGCAAGAACGCGGATGAAGGAGTCGTACTCGCTGCGATTCAGATCGCGGTTGATTCCGATCTAAGCGCCGAACAACGGCGCCTCCGCGTTCAACACACGTGCAGCCCGGTGACGTCTCCCACGCCTTGATCCAGCAAGGAGAGAGGGAGAGGTTGGGGAAGACACCATCCAACAGCAGCACGACGGCGTGGTGGTGGTGGAGGAGCGCGGGACTCCAGCAGGGCTTCGCCAAGCATTGCGGGAGACGAGGAGGGAGAGAGGTAGGGCTGCGCCAATCGACCGAGGTCAAAACGTGTTCTGGGCAGCCCTAAACTTCACATATATATAGGGGGAAGGTAGGGGCTGCGCCCCCATCTAGGGTTTCCTCCCTAGGGGTGGCGGCAGCCCCCCAAAACCCATCTAGGGTGCGGCCAAGGGGGGGAGAGAGAGGGGGCGCCCTAGGGTGGGCCTTAAGGCCCATCTGGACCTAGGGTTTGCCCCCCTCCACTCTCCATGCGCCTTGGGACTTGGTGGGGGGGCGCACCAGCCCCCTTGGGGCTGGTCCCCTCCCACACTTAGCCCACGCAGCCTTCTGGAGCTGGTGGCCCCACCTGGTGGACCCCCGGGACCCTCCCGGTGGTCCCGGTACATTACCGATAGCACCCGGAACTTTTCCGGTGACCAAAACGGGACTTCCCATATATGAATCTTTACCTCTGGACCATTCCGGAACTCCTCGTGACGTCCGGGATCTCATCCGGGACTCCGAACAACATTCGGTAACCGCGTACATACTTTCCCTGTAACCCTAGCGTCATCGAACCTTAAGTGTGTAGACCCTACGGGTTCGGGAACCATGCAGACATGACCGAGACAACTCTCCGGCCAATAACCAACAGCGGGATCTGGATACCCATGTTGGCTCCCACATGTTCCACGATGATCTCATCGGATGAACCACGATGTCAAGGATTCAATCAATCCCGTATACGATTCCCTTTGTCTATCGGTATAGCACTTGCCCGAGATTCGATCATCGGTATACCGATACCTTGCTCAATCTCGTTACTGGCAAGTCTCTTTACTCGTTCCGTAACACATCATCCCGTGATCAACTCCTTGATCACATATTGTGCACATTATGATGATGTCCTACCGAGTGGGCCCAGAGATACCTCTCCGTCATACGGAGTGACAAATCCCAGTCTCGATTCGTGCCAACCCAACAGACACTTTCGGAGATACCTGTAGTGCACCTTTATAGCCACCCAGTTACGTTGTGACGTTTGGTACACCCAAAGCATTCCTACGGTATCCGGGAGTTGCACAATCTCATGGTCTAAGGAAAATATACTTGACATATAGAAAACCTTTAGCATACGAACTACACGATCTGTGCTAGGCTTATGATTGGGTCTTGTCCATCACATCATTCTCCTAATGATGTGATCCCGTTATCAACGACATCCAATGTCCATGGTTAGGAAACCGTAACCATCTATTGATCAACGAGCTAGTCGTCTAGAGGCTTACTAGGGACATGGTATTTGTCTATGTATCCACACATGTATCTGAGTTTCCTTTCAATACAATTCTAGCATGGATAATAAACAATTATCGTGAACAAGGAAATATAATAATAACCAATTTATTATTGCCTCTAGGGCATATTTCCAACAGTCTCCCACTTGCACTAGAGTCAATAATCTAGTTCACATCGCCATGTGATTAACACTCATAGGTCACATCGCCATGTGACTAACATCCAAAGAGTTCACTAGAGTCAGTAATCTAGTTCACATCAATATGTGATTAACACTCAATGAGTTCTGGGTTTGATCATGTTATGCTCGTGAGAGAGGTTGTAGTCAACGGGTCTGTAACATTCATATCCCTATGTACTTCGCAAAACTTTATGTCATATCGTAGATGCTGCTACCACGTTCCACTTGGAGCTATTCCAAACTGTTGCTCCATTATACGTATCCGGTATCTCCTACTTAGAGTTACCCGGATAGGTGCTAAGCTTGCATCGACGTAACTGTTTACGTCGAACTCTTTATCACCTCCATAACCGAGAAACATTTCCTTATTCCTCTAAGGATAATTTTGACCACTATCTAGTGATCTACTCCTGGATCACCTTTGTACCCTCTTGCCAGACATGTGGCAAGGCACCCATCAGGTGCGGTACTTAGCATGGCATACCGTATAGAGCCTATGACAAAAGCATAGGGGACGACCTTCGTCCTTCCTCTTCCTTCTGCCGTGGTCAAGTTTTCAGTCTTACTCAACTTCACACCTTACAACTCAGGTAAGAACTCCTTCTTTGACTGATCTATTTTGAACTCCTTCAAAATCATGTCAAAGGTGTGTGTTCTTTTGAAAGTATCATCAGGCGTCTTGATCTATCTGTATAGATCTTGATGCTCAATATGTAAGCAGCTTTATCCAGGTCTTCCTTTGAAAAACTCATTTCAAATAACCCTTTATGCTTTCCAGAAATTCTACATCATTTCGGATCAACAATATGTCATTCACATATACTTATCAGAAATGTTGTGATGCTCCCACTCACTTTATTGTAAATACAAGTTTCTAACAAACTTTGTATACCCAAAAACTTTGATCACTCCATCAAAGCATATATTCCGACTCCGAGATGCTTGCTCTAGTCCATAGAAGGATCGCTGGAGCTAGCATATCTTTTAGCATCCTTAGGATCGACAAAACCTTTCTGATTGTATCATATACAACCTTTCCTTACGAAAACTGGTAAGGAAACTTGTTTTGTCATCCATCTGCCAGATTTCATAAATGCAGCTAATGCTAACATGATTCCGACGGACTTAAGCATCGCTACGGGTGAGAAAATCTCATCGTAGTCAACTCCTTGAACTTGTGGAAAACTCTTCGCCACAAGTCGAGCTTCATAGACGGTGACATTACCGTCCACGTCCGTCTTAGTCTTAAAGATCCATTTGTCTCAATGGCTTGCCGATCATAGGGCAAGTCCACCAAAGTCCACACTTTGTTATGATACATGGATCCTATCTCAGGTTTATCGGCTTCTAACCATTTGTCGGAATATGGGCCCACCATCGCTTCTCCATAGTTCGTAGGTTCATCGTTGTCCAACAACATGACCTCTAAGACAGGATCACCGTACCACTCAGGAGTAGTACATATCCTTGTATACCTACGAGGTTCGATAGCAACTTGATCTGGAGCTTCATGATCACTATCATTAGTTTCCTCTTCAACTGTCATAGATTCCACAGAAACATCTTTCTGTGTTGCACTACTCTCCGGTTGAAGTGAGGGTTCGACAACCTCATCAAGTTCTATCTTCCTCCTACTCAATTCTTTCGAGAGAAACTCCTTCTCGAGAAAGGACCCGTTCTTAGCGACAAACATTTTTGTCCTTGGATCTGAGATAGAAGGAATACCCAACCGTTACCAGTGGGTATCCCATGAAGATGTATTTGTCCGCTTTGGGTTCGAGCTTTTTCCGGCTGAAGCCGTAAGCATCGCAGCCCCAAACATTGAGAAACGACAACTTTGGTTTCTTGCCAAACCTTAGTTCATACGGCGTTGTCTCAACGGACTTAGATGGTGCCCTATGTAAAGTGAATGCAGCTGTCTCTAATGCATAACCTCAAAATAACAGCGGTAGATCGGTAAGATACATCATAGATCGCACCATATCTCATAAGGTTCGATTACGATGTCCGGACACACCATTACGCTGTGGTGTTCCAGGGGGCTTCAACTGCGAAACAATTCCACAATGTCTTAAGTGATTGCCAAACTCATAATTCAGATAATATCCCCTTGATCAGATCGTAGGAACATGATCTTCTTGTTATGATGATTCTAAATCTTCACTCTGAAATTTTTTGAACTTTTCAAACGTTTCAGACTTTTGCTTCATTAAGTAAATATACCATATCTACTCAAATCGTCAGTGAAGATGAGAAAATAACGATATCCACCACACGCCTTAACTCTCATTGGATCACATACATCAGCATGTATGATTTCCAACAAGTCACTTGCCCGTTTCATTGTACCTAAAAACGGGATCTCAGTCATCCTGCCCATGAGGCATGGCTCGCATGTGTCAAGCGATTCAAAATCAAGTGACTCAAAACATACATCAGCATGGAGTTTCTTCATGCATTTTATGCCAAAATGACCTAAGCGGCAGTGCCACAAGAAAGTGGTACTATCATTATTAACTCTACATCTTTTGGCATTAATATTATCATCATGTGTATTACTATGATCGAGATTCAACAAACCATTGGGTGCATGACCATAAAGGTATTATTCATGTAAACAAAATAACCATTATTCTCTGACTTAAATGAATAACCGTATTGCAATGAACATGATCTAATCATATTCATGCTCAACGTAGACACCCGATAACATTTATCTAGGTTCAACACTAATCTCGAAAATAGAGGGAGCGTGCGATGGTGATCTTATCAACCTTGGAAACACTTCCAACACACATCGTCACCTCGCCCTTAGCTAGTCTCCGTTCAGTCCGTAGCTTTTGCTTCAAGTCACTAATAATAGCAACTGAACCGGTATCCAATACCCAGGTGCTACAAGGAGTACTACTAAGGTACACATCAATAACACGTATATCAAATATACTTTGTTGAAGTTGCCAGCTATCATATCTACCATGTATTTGGGGTGGTTCCGCTACCATGCGACCGTTCCCCTTACAATAGAAGCACTTAGTCTCGAGGTTTGGGTTCAACCATGGGTTCCTTCATCAGAGCGACAACAGGTTTGCCATTCATGAAGTTTCCCTTCTAGCCCTTACCCCTTTTGAAACCAGTGGTCTTGCCAAACCATCAACACTTGATGCTCCTTCTTGATTTCTACTTTTGCGGTACTAAGAACCGCTAATAGCTCCGGGATCATCTCTATCCTTTGCATGTCATAGTTCATCACGAATTTCTAGTAGCTTGGTGATAGTGTCTAGAGAATTCTGTCAACCACTATCTCACCTGGAAGATTAACTCCCACTTGGTTCAAGTGATTTTAGCACCCAGACATTCTGAGCACATGCTCACTAGTTGAGCTATTCTCCTCCATCTTTTTGGCAAAGGAACTTGTCAGAGGTCTCATACCTCTCAACACGGGCATGAGCCTGAAATCCCAATTTCAGCTCTTAGAACATCTCATATGTTCCATGGCGTTCAAAACGTCATTGGAATCCCGATTCTAAGCCGTAAAGTATGGTGCACTAAACTATCAAGTAGTCATCAGGACGTGTCTCTCAGGTGTTCACAGCATCCACAGACAACGTTGTAGGGGTTTGCACATTGAGCGGTGCATCAAAGACGTAAGCTTTCTGTGCAGCAGTGAGGACACTCCTCGGACTACGGACCTAGTCCGCATCCTTGCTTACAATATCTTTCAACTTAGTCTTTCTCTAGGATCGTATTAAATAGGGAGCTACAACACAGTTATTGGTCTACTACATAATTTGCGAAGACAACTTAGACTATTGTTCATGACAATGAAGTTCATCTAATGAACTCCCACTCAGATAGACATCTCTCTAGTTATCTAAGTGATGCATGATCCGAATCGACTAGGCCGTGTCCGATCATCACGTGAGACAGACTAGTCATCAACGGTGAACATCTTCATGTTGATCGTATCTTCTATACGACTCATGTTCGACCTTTCGGTCTTCCGTGTTCCGAGGCCATGTCTGTACATGCTAGGCTCGTCAAGTCAACCCTAAGTGTATCGCGTGTGTAAATCTGTCTTACACCCGTTGTATGCGAACGTTAGAACCTATCACACCCGATCATCACGTGGTGCTTCGGAACAACGAACCTTAGCAACAGTGCACAGTTAGGGGGAACACAATTCTTGAAATTTTAGTGAGAGATCATCTTATTTACTACCGTCGTTCTAAGCAAATAAGATGTAAAACATGATAAACATCACATGCAATCAAATAGTGACATGATATGGCCAATATCATCTTGCTCCTTTGATCTTCATCTTCGGGGCTCCATGATAATCATCATCACCGGCATGACACCATGATCTCCATCATCATGATCTCCATCATCGTGTCTTCATGAAGTCGTCTCGCCAAACGTTACTTCTACTACTATGGCTAACGTTTAGCAATAAAGTAAAGTAATTACATGGCGTTATTCAGTGACACGCAGGTCATACAATAAATAAGACAACTCCTATGGCTCCTGCCGGTTGTCATTATCATCGACATGCAAGTCGTGATTCCTATTACAAGAACATGATCAATCTCATACATCACATATATATCATTCATCACATCCTTTTGGCCATATCACATCACACGGCACATGCTGCAAGAACAAGTTAGACGTCCTCTAATTGTTGTTGCAAGTTTTTACGTGGCTGCTATAGGTTTCTAGCAAGAACGTTTCTTACCTACGTCAAAACCACAACGTGATATGCCAATTTCTATTTACCCTTCATAAGGACCCTTTTCATCGAATCCGATCCGACTAAAGTGGGAGAGACAGACACCCGCTAGCCACCTTATGCAACTAGTGCATGTCAGTCGGTGGAACCTGTCTCACGTAAGAGTACGTGTAAGGTCGGTCCGGGCCGCTTCATCCCACGATGCCGCCGAATCAAGATAAGACTAGTAGCGGCAAGAGAATTGACATGATCTACGCCCACAACTACTTTGTGTTCTACTCGCGCAAGATACTACGCATAGACCTAGCTCATGATGCCACTGTTGGGGATCGTAGCAGAAAATCAAAATTTTTCCTACGCGTCATCAAGATTTATCTATGGAGTAATCTAGCAACGAGCATAAAGGAGAGTGGATCTACATACTCTTGTAGATCGCGATGCGGAAGCGTTGCAAGAACGCGGATGAAGGAGTCGTACTCGCTGCGATTCAGATCGCGGTTGATTCCGATCTAAGCGCCGAACAACGGCGCCTCCGCGTTCAACACACGTGCAGCCCGGTGACGTCTCCCACGCCTTGATCCAGCAAGGAGAGAGGGAGAGGTTGGGGAAGACACCATCCAATAGCAGCACGACGGCGTGGTGGTGGTGGAGGAGTGCGGGACTCCAGCAGGGCTTCGCCAAGCACTGCGGGAGACGAGGAGGGAGAGAGGTAGGGCTGCGCCAATCGACCGAGGTCAAAACGTGTTCTGGGCAGCCCTAAACTTCACATATATATAGGGGGAAGGTAGGGGCTGCGCCCCCATCTAGGGTTTCCTCCTTAGGGGTGGCGGCAGCCCCCCAAAACCCATCTAGGGTGCGGCCAAGGGGGGGAGAGAGAGGGGGCGCCCTAGGGTGGGCCTTAAGGCCCATCTGGACCTAGGGTTTGCCCCCCTCCACTCTCTATGCGCCTTGGGACTTGGTGGGGGGGCGCACCAGCCCCCTTGGGGCTGGTACCCTCCCACACTCAGCCCACGCAGCCTTCTGGGGCTGGTGGCCCCACCTGGTGGACCCCCGGGACCCTCCCGGTGGTCCCGGTACATTACCGATAGCACCCGGAACTTTTCCGGTGACCAAAACGGGACTTCCCATATATGAATCTTTACCTCCGGACCATTCCGGAACTCCTCGTGACGTCCGGGATCTCATCCGGGACTCCGAACAACATTCGGTAACCGCGTACATACTTTCCCTGTAACCCTAGCGTCATCGAACCTTAAGTGTGTAGACCCTACGGGTTCGGGAACCATGCAGACATGACCGAGACAACTCTCCGGCCAATAACCAACAGCGGGATCTGGATACCCATGTTGGCTCCCACATGTTCCACGATGATCTCATCGGATGAACCACGATGTCAAGGATTCAATCAATCCCGTATACGATTCCCTTTGTCTATCGGTATAGCACTTGCCCGAGATTCGATCGTCGGTATACCGATACCTTGCTCAATCTCGTTACTGGCAAGTCTCTTTACTCGTTCCGTAACACATCATCCCGTGATCAACTCCTTGATCACATATTGTGCACATTATGATGATGTCCTACCGAGTGGGCTCAGAGATACCTCTCCGTCATACGGAGTGACAAATCCCAGTCTCGATTCGTGCCAACCCAACAGACACTTTCGGAGATACCTGTAGTGCACCTTTATAGCCACCCAGTTACGTTGTGACGTTTGGTACACCCAAAGCATTCCTACGGTATCCGGGAGTTGCACAATCTCATGGTCTAAGGAAAATATACTTGACATATAGAAAAGCTTTAGCATACGAACTACACGATCTGTGCTAGGCTTATGATTGGGTCTTGTCCATCACATCATTCTCCTAATGATGTGATCCCGTTATCAACGACATCCAATGTCCATGGTTAGGAAACCGTAACCATCTATTGATCAACGAGCTAGTCGTCTAGAGGCTTACTAGGGACATGGTATTTGTCTATGTATCCACACATGTATCTGAGTTTCCTTTCAATACAATTCTAGCATGGATAATAAACAATTATCATGAACAAGGAAATATAATAATAACCAATTTATATGGTATGGTTTAGTAATATCTTCCTTCGAGAATTTATTTTGATTTACTTGGCGTATGCTCACGCATATTCAAGACTGTAAAGAAAGTCTGTCAAGCCTTGATGATCTTTTATTTCTAAGTAGCGATATAACTACCATGCCTGATTCAATATTGCTTTGTCGCTCTGCATGATTATGACCGTCATTGCTCTCTTAGTTGGTCGCTCCCAGTCTTTTTGCTAACCTCCACCTGTACTAAGCAAACTAACCATGCAATACATAGCTCATGGGAAAGTAGCCTAAAAACTATTGTGGTAAAGAATATGTTGCTTATGTATCTTATTTCTTATAAGTTGCTTGCTGAGCGGTAACCATGTTTCTGGGGACGCCATCAACTGTCACACTTTTGTTGAATATCATGTGAGTTGCTATGCATGTTCGTCTTGTCTGAAGTAAGGGTGATTTGCCGTGGGTTGAATTAATATGCATATTGTTAGAGAAGAACATTGGGCCGCCAACCAAAGCCATGCATCATGGTGGAAGTTTTAGCTTGGACCTTAACCCTCAATCTCTCATGAGAATATGCTTATGCATTAAAGAGGAGTCCATCATCTATTTTCTATGTTGTCCCGGTATGGATGTCCTCAAGTTGAGATCTATCAAAAACGAGAAATCAAATGCGATCTATCTCCTTGGACCTTTGTACAGGTGGCATAGAGGTACCCCTTTGTGACACTTGGTTAAAACATATGCAATGCAATGATAACCCATGGGGATCCGAGCTAATTAGGACAAGGAGCGAGCACTATTGGTATTCGATGCATGAGGCTTGCAACTTATAGGATGTTTTATACATGACACATATGAAGTACTACTACCGTTGACACAATTGCTTCCATGTTTTCAAATAAAAAGCTTTAGCACTTAACCTTTCTTTTACCTTTATGTTGAAGCACCAACTACTGAGAGCATGATTGTCATTCTAAGTGTAATGTGCACTGTCCCAAAGTAGCATTGTCTTTTGCATGATTGTGATATCGTTTATTCTGAAATGATTGTATCTAGTCATCACTTAAACCTTGAAGGTGCCCTTGCATTTATGTCTTGCATCACTAAAGGGGGCAAGCTAGATATCACTTTATCATATTTGCACATCATGTTCATTGCAAATCTTTTTGATGTTTCAGTTTCATGTTGTAAAACTTTCAGTCATTTGTGATTTTCTCTTGAGGCAACTTAATTACTTTAGAATCATTGTCTCAGTAAGCTTTTGTCATATGACTATGAGAAAGTCCTATATGGTTAATAGCATGTCACCACAGAAATTATTCTTGTTATCATTTACCTACTCGAGGACGAGCAAGAATTAAGCTTGGGGATGTTGATACGTCCAAAACGTATCTATAATTTCTGCTTGCTCCATGCCACTTTTGGGTGATATTGCTATGATATTCATACACTTCCATACACTTTTCATCATATTTGGACTAACTTACTAATCCAGTGCACCCCAGTGCCAGTTTCTGTTTTCGGCTGTTTTTGTATTTCAGGTTTTCATGTTTCGAGAACTGCCCAGAAAAATCCAGAAAAATTATATAAAAAATCAGCGATCCGGAAACAACACTGCGTCCGAAGGGCAGCCTGGGGGGGCCACAGGGGCTCCAGGCGCCCTGTAGGCGCGCCCCCCCTGGGCCGCGCAGGGGGGGCGCCTGGGCCCCCCGAAGCCCGTCCGGTGCCCCCCTTTGGCATATATTTAGAGGGACCTCCGAAACCCTCAGAACAGGAACTCTTTTCGCGATCCCATCTCTGTTCCGCCACCGCCGCCGCTTCCAAGATCGGGAGCACCAGGAGAACTCTTCCCGGCACCCTGTCGGAGGGGAGGATCACCACCGGGAGCTTCTCCACCACCATGGACGCCTCCCGGATGACTCGTGAGTAGTCTCCCTTGGACCATGAGTCCATGACCAGTAGCTATGTGATGTTCTCCTCCCGTTCTTGTGCTTCACTAATTAGTCCTCGTGAGCTGCCCTACATGATCGAGGCACCTATGTAATCCTTATGCTGTTGCTATGTTGAGTTTGCTGGGATCCGATGGATTATGAGATTATGTTCAGATTGATCTTGAGTAATATATTTGATTCACCTCTTTTATATTTTAGTTCATAAGTAATTCTTGCATGGTCTCCGTTGTTACTTATTGCTTTGGCCGAGTAGTAGGTAGTGACTCCAAAAGGGAACGTTATGCTTGATTGTGGGTTCATGCCCCTCGATGACTAGCTTGAGTGACAGAAACATGAGTCTAGGGGATGTGCTGTTGCCACAAGGGGGAAAACAACGGTGCTTGTGCCCGCGGGTGCAAGGATTGTTTACTTTACGCAAAATTCTTTTAATGCAGTTGTCTATTGCATTGAGTTTACACTATGGGTGGGAATCGCAACTTAATACCAGCGAGATGTTCTGGATAGATATCTCAAGGTGGATGATTAGTAGTAGATATTGATGGATTTCGATCTACTTACTTTGGCGTACCGCCCATGCTTTGATCCTCAACCTTTCTTGCAATGTAGTCAGCATTGGTTTGCGTTCGTGGTCCTGTCAATTGCCCAGCTGTAATTTGTTTACCTCACATAGCTGTTTTATCGTCTTTTGGGAGAGAGACATCACTAGTGAACATCATGAGACTCCGGTCCATATTACCATCATTGATCACATCCACTATTTATTTTCCGTTATTTACCTACTATTGCAAAAACTCTCTATCACTACTATCATTGCTTTTAACCCTTTGTGAACTACAAGGCCGGAGAGATTGACAACCTCTCTATACTCGTTGGGAGCAAAGTTATTTGTATCTGTGTGCAGGTCCACGTTGGTTGCTACTAATCTGGCGTCGTAGCAATTGACACCTACTTGTTGAACCTAGGAGTCTCTGGGGAATCGATCCTTGGCATCTTTGCTAGGGGAAAACACTTCTACTTACTGCATCTTACACCTTCCACTTGGGGTAACCAACGAGGGGTTCGAGGCTCATAAGTCGGCCGAGCCCTATGAGAGCTTCTTGACTCGAGGGTCGACGACCCTCTGGTTGATGATGTAGCCGGGTATCTCGGGTTCTTTACCAGGGTGGTGGAGCGCCTTGAAGGCGGGGTCATGAAGGCTCGGCAGCTTGTCGAGGAGCAGAGCTGCGGCGTCCTCAGGAGTGCGGTCTCCCGCATCTTTGGCAGCTTGCATCATCTTGACCCTCATACAGTCTTTGAGTCCTTGTTGAAGCCTGCGCCTGAGGCGGTCGCTGGCACCTCGGAGGGATGGGTGAGCGACCACGTGGACGCGTTGGTGACGGAGCTCGTTCCAGCCATCGATGACGCACTGGTGCTTGAGGGGGGCGATGCCGATGGTTCAGACAAAGATGTCGATGCTTAGTCCAGCTCCTACTGTAAATTTGTTTTTGGTTGTGTCTCCAAAGCCGGGTAAGATGAGTGTCACAAGACTTAAACTTTTGATGATGTAAAAATGGGTTTGAGCACCGTAAGGATAGGTTTTAGGCACCCCCTTGTTTGTCCCTGAGGCTGAGACCTCAAGCCCTTGTTGCACTTCCGAGAGGAGCGTCTGCTGACCTCATCCGGGTGCGCATCGCGAGTACCTGTAGTGAGCGCAGTAGTGGTTGGCGGTCCGGCCGTGGACCAGACAGCACGTGCGCCCGCGCCTCGGCCCCTGCTCGCGAGGAGTGATAGGGCGGGGTCGCGGACGTAGCCCAGCTCAGCCGAGCAAGGCGAAAAATGGACTGGGCGAAGAAAAACTCAGCGAAAATCGCAAAACACGGACAAAAATTCTCCCCCTTTATTCAAGAAACGAGTCGCGCAGTTGTGGGATCGGCTTGAAAAAGCAGATACAGAGGAGGCAAAGGCGAATGGCAAAAAGAGGGGCCACGTCCGGCCCCTGAGTAGGTCTTCGGTCTTCTCCCCAGCGCGGAGCGTAGGGCTACCACCGGTGGGTGTGGGCATAGCCATTGGAGGGTAGTGTCGACGGCCAGCGCGGAGCATGGTGCATCCACTAGGACGTGGGAGGGAGCCCCCGAGGCCCTAGGGCGACCCTCCGGGGACTCCGGGGCGTGTACAGCCCCACTCATTATTACGTGAGAGTGTCACGAGCAGAGATCTTCTAACGTGCTCGCCCCTTCACTTCGAGGGCCCTGCCCCAAGCTAGTCCGCTCCCGCCATGAACTCACCCGAAGGCGGCATTCATGAGGTGGGACACTGCGCATGATGGGGGGATGGGACCTTGGCCATAGGCCCCCCGCCGAGCACCAGGTGCACCGCTCACGCGATCTCCGAGCGTGCTTCGCCCCTGGGGGTTAACATCGTCCGGAGACGCGGCGTCCTCAGGTGCGAGGGGGACCCCGCCCTACCCATGCTCCTAATGGCCCCTGAGCCATTCCTGGTCAGGGTCAGGCCCAGTGGGTACGGGATTTTGTGAGCAGGGGGACGGAGCCGTGGTCTTGGGCCCTCCTGGTGTGCGTAGGATGGGCTATCATACCACCTCCAGACGCACCCTCCGCAGCCCGGGGGATGGTACGTCGGGAGGCGCGGCATCTTGAGGCTGAACGGAGGGGGAGAAGGCCCCTCCCACGCGCATCATACCCGCCGCCAGTGAGCCCCTGGTGAAATCCAGGGCGGGCTCATGCGCGACGGGTCACGAGTGGGGGGACGAGGGCCTGACCCGGGCCTCCCCTTCCCTTTCTGTCTTGACGCGGTACCTGGAGTGTCTCCTTGGCCTGTCGAGCTCCGGGCCAGAAATGCTGCCCGTCTGAGGCCTACGGTCGGTGCCGCGTGTGCTGGCCCTCACGGGCACTCGCGGTGCTTCATTCGCGCTCCATGGCCGTTGGTGACGATGGCGGAGGGTCGAGGGCTAAGAGCGGGGGTCTGTCCCTCGGCCTTCCGCTGCTAACTCCCCTCGTGTCGGTGCCTGATCGCATCCGGCGTCGGGCGTAGTCCTGCGGTTGCCTCCTGATGGCTCCTCCACGGGAGCGGTACCTGAGTACAAAGGGCTTCGAGGCAGAGGGGCGGCCTCATACGCAGGGTTCAGCGGATCATACCCCATGTCGCCCTCGTAGGTCGTAGCAGGTCTTGACCATACGGGCGACCGGGCACGGCTGGCGTGGCACCCGGTTCCTGGCGTCGTCGTGTGGAAGCAGAATGGCTCGGCTTCGGTGCTGGCGGCGTCGAGGAGCTCGGCCACCCTGAGGAGTAGCGCGTCGTGGCCGCTATCGAGCAACCTGCACCTTAGCAGCTCCCTTGCCACCAGCAGCGCGGCCCTCATGTTTGCCATTTCGCGCCGGTCCGGTGAGCTCGCTGCTGCGTGCTCGGCGGCCCGCGCCGCTGCGCGGCTTTGGCGTCGAGTGGGCGGTGGGTGCTGCCGGTCCCCCGGTGGCGGGTCGGTGATGCTCATCGTGTCGTCGGCCCCGATCAAGGTCGGGTGACGGCGAGTCCCGTGGCCGAAGGGCGATGCTCTAGCGACGCGGGCGCCACGGGCTTTCGCACGCATCTGATGTGCCTCTGCTATCGTGGTCGCGGTTTGTTGAAGCTGGGCGACGCGGAGTTGACAGACGAGTGCGGGACGAGGTCGTCAGAGAGGCGAGATCTTGACACGCCCCCTACCTGGCGTGCCAAATGTTGGATTCAGGGCTCCGCAAAACCCAAGAAGTTCGAACCTAGGGGCGTGAACGAAGATCTCTCCCACTCACGTCTACCTAGCGTCTCGCCCTCGTCCAGTGAAGAGACTCAAGCAAACAACAAGTGAAGCACACAAGAGTTTACCCAGGTTCAGGCCACCTTGTGGTGTAAAACCCTACTTCCTGCTTTGGTGGATTGGCCTCAGGAGGGCCGGAATATGAACTAGTACAGTGATTCCCGAGCTCAGGAGGTGAGCTCAGGAGGGTCAGGAGGCAAGTGTTCGTGCTCCTTTGCGTGGTGGCAGAGTTTTTTGGTCCGCATCTCTCCCTTTCATAGTGGGGATCCTAGCTACTTACATAGGCGGCCAGGGTCCTCTTCCCCCCAAATGTTTAGGCAGGAAGGGATCCCACAACGGCCATTTTTGAGCGGGAACACAAGGACGTTCCTACCCTGACAAAAGCAGTCTTCGCCTGCAAAAGGATTAGGCGGTGATGCGGTGGTGGGCTTGGTGGTGACATCCTCCTTGTCGTCCTTGCAGTCTTCGGTCCTGTTGCACCAATGGGGAAACCTTTGTCCCGCTCCTTGGGAACCTGCGCCTGTGCTGCCTCCTTTGCACCGAAACGGCAACTGCGCCGCTGGCGGGCGCTGGCACCCGCTGGCGCGGTGCATCACTGCTGACGTCACTGCCTCCTCCTGAGGCAGGCTTGGCCTTGGATTCTCCGCCCCTCCAGAGCGCCTTACCGAGGCCGCTCCTGAGGGGGTCTTGACATTGTTCTCCTCGCTAGGCCTAGCCCCCTCGCGAGGGTCTTGGGCAGCTGGTCGATCAGCTGGGTCGTACCAGGCCATGGTAGGAGCGCGTCGCGGCCCGCAGACAGGCAATTCTGGGTACCCTGGTTCCCAGGACGCCGACACCTACCCGAACCATAAATTCCTCCGACGGTCATTCACAAGGTCGCACTTCAGCTTCCCTCGGCAGTTCATCGTCCGGCTCACGCATCGCAAGCCTTGGTTCTTGCTTCGTTGAGGAACCACCTTGGAAGATTTTCCTATGCATTTTTCTAAAAATTTCTGAAATTTTTAGTAACTCAAAATAAAAGTAAACCAAACTCAAAAAGATTGATAGTAACAACTCCTACAAGTGTCTAGAGACTATATCATGCATTAGAACTACTTGGGAACAAAGAAATTTGACATGCAAGCTCAAGAACAAGGTCACCATAGCAGCAAAAATTTGTAATAAATAAAACACTAGAACAAAAACTAATTGGACCAATGGAGGAGTCACATACCAAGGAACAATCTCCCCAAACAGTTTTGTGAATGGAGCTTTGAGCAAGGAGATCGAAAATGGCAGCAAGATGAGCTAGAACTCCTGCTTGAGCTGGATAGTGATTTTTTTGGGAGGAAGAAGAAGGGTATGGGTGCATGAATAAGTGGAGGGGGGCCACGTGGGGCCCATGAGGCAGGGGGCGCGCCCTCTGATGGTGGGTGCACCCTGGACCCTCGTGGCCAAGTGTCGGCTCCCCTCGTTGTGTTTTCTGTGCCATATATTCACAAATATTCTAGAAAAAATCATATTTCATTTTCAGGGCATTTGGAGAACTTTTATTTTCGGGGTATTTTGTTTATTGCACGATAAGTCTAGAAACAGACAGAAAATACTATTTTTGTTTTATTTAATCGAACTAACAGAAAGTAAAAGGAGGGTACAGAAGGTTGTGCTATCTAGATTCACCCCTCTCATGCTCGTCAAAAGGAATCCATTAGCAAGGTTGATCAGGTCTTGTTAATAAACTCTTTCCGAATAACATGAAACCGGAGAATTTTCGAATAACACTAGGTTACCTCAAGGGGGATATGTATGTCCCCAACAATAAGAATATCATATGTCTTCTTGACAGTACGAAGAGGAAATTCAAAACCTCCAATAGTAATAGTTGAAAATTTTCAAATAGAGTTGATACTGTGGACCTGAGGTTGTTTCCTCGAAAAGTGTACTGTATGCTCATTACCATTGACATGAAAAGTGACATTGCCTTTGTTGCAATCAATAACAACCACTGGAGTATTTAAAAAGGGTCTACCAAGGATAATAGACATACTATCGTCCTCGGGAATATCAAGGATAACAAAGTCCGTTAGAATAGCAACGTTTGCAACCACAACAGGCACATCCTCACAAATGCCGACAGGTATAACAGTTGATTTATCGGCCATTTGCAAAGATATTTCAGTAGGTGTCAACTTACTCAAGTCAAGTCTACGATATAAAGAGAGAGGCATAACACTAACACCGGCTCCAAGGTCACATAAAGCAGTTTTAACATAGTTTTCTTTAATGGAGCTAGGTATAGTAGGTACTCCTGGATCTCCTAGTTTCTTAGGTATTCCACCTTTAAAAATGTAATTGGCAAGCATGGTGGAAATTTCTACTTCACGTATCTTTCTTTTGTTGGTAATAATATCTTTCATATACTTAGCATAAGGATTTGTTTTAAGCATATCAGTCAAACGCATACGCAAAAAGATAGGTCTAATCATTTCAGCAAAGCGCTCAAAATCCTCATCATCCTTTTTCTTGGATGGTTTAGGAGGAAAAGTCATGGGTTTCTGAACCCATGGTTCTCTTTCCTTACCGTGCTTCCTAGCAACAAAGTCTCACTTATCATAAGATTGATTCTTTGATTGTGGGTTATCAAGATCAACAGCAGGTTCAATCTCTACATCATTATCATTGCTGGGTTGAGAATCATCATGAACATCATCATTAACATTATCACTAGATTCTTGCTCATTACCACATTGTGTTTCAGCATCAGAGATAGAGATATCATTGGGATTCTCAGGTGTGTCAGCTACAGGTTCACTAGAAGCATGCAAAGTTCTATCATTTTTCTTTTTCTTCTTCTTAGAAGAATTAGGTGCATCTAAATTAGTTCTTGTTGGGGAACGTTGCATGGGAAACAAAAATTTTTCCTACGCTCACCAAGATCAATCTAGGAGATGCATCTACGAGGGGAGAGTTGGATCCACATACCCTTGTAGATCGCTAAGCGGAAGCGTTCAAGAACGCGGTTGATGGAGTCGTACTCGCCGCGATTCAGATCGCCGAAGATCCTAGCACCGAAGCAACGGTGCCTCCGCGTTCTTCACACGTACAGCTCGGGGACGTCTCCTCCTTCTTGATCCAGCAAGGGGGAAGGAGAGGTTGATGGAGACACCGGCAGCACGACGGCGTGGTGGAGATGGTGGTGGAGGATTCCAGCAGGGCTTCGCCAAGCACTGCGGAGTTGACGAAGATGGATGTGGGAGAGGGAGGGCAGCGCCGAGGCACGAACCTGTGTGGCTGCCCTCCCTCTGCCTCTCTTTATATAGGGGGGAGAGAGGGGAGGGGGCGCCCTAGGGTTTACCCCTAGGGGCGGCGGCCAGGGCAGATGGGGAGGGGGCGGCGGCCAAGGGGCTAGGGTTCCCCCCCCCCCCCCAAGTGCCTTGCCCCCTACTCCATAGGGGTGCGGCAGCCCTAGGGGGGCCCAGCCCCCCTTGCGCATGAGGAGAGGGCCCAGGGGGGGCGCACAGCCCTATGAGGGCTGTTGCGTCTCCCCTTTGTGGCCCATTAGGCCCGAAACTCTTTCCGGGACCCCGAAAACCCCTTTCGGTCATCCGCCGACTTCCCGGTGCTCCCCGGAACACTTCCGGACTCCGATCACTCTCAACCTATATATCAATCTTCGTCCCCGGACCATTCCGGAGACCCTCGTCACGTCCGGGATCTCATCCGGGACTCCGAACAACCTTCGGTAACCATGCACTGTTCTCACTAACAACCCTAGCGTCACCGAACCTTAAGTGTGTAGACCCTGCGGGTTCGGAAACTATGCAGACATGACCGAGACACTCCCAGGTCAATAACCAATAGCGGGATCTGGATACCCATATTGGTTCCCACACGTTCCTCGATGAACTCATCGGATGAACCACGATGTCAAGGATTCAGGCAATCCCGTATACAGTTCCCTTTGTCTCGTCGGTATGTTACTTGCCCGAGATTCGATCGTCGGTATCTCTATACCTAGTTCAATCTCGTTATCGGCAAGTCTCTTTACTTGTTCCGTAATACATAATCCCGTGACTAACTACTTAGTCACTTTGAGCTCATTGAGATGATGCATTACCAAGTGGGCCCGGAGATACCTCTCCGTCACACGGAGTGACAAATCCCAGTCTCGATCTATGTCAACTCAACAGACACCTTCGTAGATACCTGTAGAGTACCTTTATAGTCACCCAGTTACGTTGCGACGTTTGGCACACACAAAGCACTCCTACGGTGTCAGTGAGTTACATGATCTCATGGTCATAGGAACTTATACTTGACATGCAGAAAACTATAGCGATAACTGATACGATCAAAAGCTATGTTTAACGTTTGGGTCTTGTCCATCACATCATTCTCCTAATGATGTGATCCCGTCATCAAATGACAACTCATGTCTATGACCTGGAAACCGCGGTCATCTTTTGATCAACGAGCTAGTTCTGAAGAGGCTTACTAGGGACACAAAGTTTGTCTATTTATCCACACATGTATTTGAGTTTCCAATCAATACAGTTATAGCATGGATAATAAACGATTATCATGAACAAGGAAATATAATAATAACTCTTTTATTATTGCCTCTAGGGCATATTTCCAACAGTCTCCCACTTGCACTAGAGTCAATAATCTAGCATTACAAGGTAATGAATCTAACACCCATAGAGTCTTGGTGTTGATCATGCTTAGCCCGTGGAAGAGGCTTAGTCAACGGATCTGCAACATTCAAATCCGTGTGTACTTTGCAAATGCTTATGTCCTCCTCCTTGACTGAATCGGGGATGGAATTGAAGCGTCGCTTTATGTGTCTGGTCCTCTTGTGAAACCTTGGTTCCTTGGCTAGAGCAATGGCACCAGTGTTGTCACAAAACAGAGTCATTGGGTTCAGTGCACTAGGCACAACTCCAAGATCTGTCATGAACTCCTTCATCCAGACACCTTCCTTTGCCGCCTCCGAGGCAGCTATGTACTCCGCTTCGCATGTAGAATCGGCTACCACGCTTTGCTTGGAACTGCACCAGCTTACTGCTCCCCCGTTGAGAATATATACGTACCCGGTTTGAGACTTAGAGTCATCCGGATCAGTGTCAAAGCTTGCATCGACGTAACCCTTTACGACGAGCCCTTGATCACCTCCATAAACGAGAAACATTTCCTTAGTCCTTTTCAGGTACTTTAGGATATTCTTGACCGCTGTCCAGTGATCCATACCAGGATTACTTTGAAACCTTCCGGCCATACTTATGGCAAGGCTGATATCTGGTCTTGTGCACAGCATTGCATACATGATAGAGCCTATGGCTGAAGCATAGGGGACGACACTCATCTTTTCTCTGTCTTCCGCAGTCACTGGGCATTGAGTCTTACTCAACTTTGTACCTTGCAATACCGGCAAGAACCCCTTCTTGGATTGATCCATTTTGAACTTCTTCAAAACTTTATCAAGGTATGTACTTTGTGAAAGTCCTATCAAGCGTCTTGATCTATCTCTATAGATCTTGATGCCCAATATGAAAGCAGCTTCACCGAGATCCTTCATCGAAAAACTCTTGTTCAAATACCCCTTCACGCTATCCAAAAATTCTATATTGTTTCCAATCAACAATATGTCATCCACATATAATATTAGAAACGCTATAGAGCTCCCACTCACTTTCTTGTAAATACAAGCTTCTCCGTAAACTTGTACAAACCCAAACGCTTTGATCACCTCATCAAAGCGAAGATTCCAACTCCGAGATGCTTGCACCAGCCCATAAATGGAACGCTGGAGTTTGCAAACTTTGTCAGCATTCTCTGGATCGACAAAACCTTCCAGTTGTATCATATACAACTCTTCCTTAAGAAAACCGTTAAGGAACGCTGTTTTGACATCCATCTGCCAAATTTCATAATCGAAATATGCAGCTATTGCTAACATGATTCGGACGGATTTAAGCATCGCTACGGGTGAGAAAGTCTCATCGTAGTCAATTCCTTGAACTTGTGAAAAACCCTTTGCCACAAGTCGAGCTTTATACACGGTGACATTGCCGTCAGCGTCCGTCTTCCTCTTAAAAATCCATTTATTCTGAATGGCCTTCCGCCCTTCAGGTAATACTTCCAAAGTCCATACTTTGTTTTCATACATGGATCCCATCTCGGATTTCATGGCCTCTAACCATTTGTCGGAATCCGGGCCCACCATCGCTTCTCCATAGCTCGTAGGTTCACTGTTGTCCAACAACATGACCTCTAAGACAGGGTTACCATACCACTCAGGTGCAGTGCGTACCCTTGTCGACCTACGAGGTTCGGTAGTAACTTGATCAGAAGCTTCTTGATCATCATCATTGGCTTCCTCTTCAACCGCTGCAGGCTCCACAAAAACATCTTTCTGTGCTGCGCTACTCTCTGGTTGAAGCAGAGGTTCAATAACCTCATCAAGTTCTACCTTCCTCCCACTCAATTCTTTCGAGAGAAACTCTTTCTCGAGAAAGGACCCGTTCTTAGCGACAAACACTTTGCCCTCGGATCTGAGATAGAAGGTGTACCCAACTGTCTCTTTTGGGTATCCTATGAAGACACATTTGTCCGCTTTGGGTTCGAGCTTTTCTGGCTGAAGCCTTTTGACATAAGCATCGCAACCCCAAACTTTGAGAAAAGACAACTTAGGTTTCTTACCAAACCATAGTTCATACGGTGTTGTCTCAACGGACTTAGACGGAGCCCTATTTAAAGTGAATGCAACTGTCTCTAACGCATATCCCCAGAATGATAGTGGCAAATCGGCAAGAGACATCATAGAACGCACCATATCTAATAGGGTTCGATTACGACGTTCGGACACACCATTACGCTGTGGTGTTCCAGGTGGCGTCAACTGTGAAACAATTCCACATTTTCTTAAGTGATTGCCAAACTCATAACTCAGATACTCACCCCCTCGATCAGATCGTAGGAACTTGATCTTCTTGTTACGATGATTCTCAACTTCACTCTGAAATTGCTTGAACTTTTCAAAAGTTTCAGACTTATGCTTCATTAAGTAAATATACCCATATCTACTTAAGTCGTCAGTGAAGGTGAGAAAATAACGATATCCACCGCGCGCTGTGACACTCATCGGACCACACACATCAGTATGTATGATTTCCAATAAGTCACTTGCCCGTTCCATTGTTCCTAAAAACGGGGTCCTTGTCATCTTGCCCATGAGGCACGGTTCGCATGTGTCAAGTGATTCAAAATCAAGAGACTCCAAAAGTCCATCAGCATGGAGCTTCCTCATGCGTTTTACGCCGATATGACCCAGACGGCAGTGCCACAAGAAAGTGGTATTATTGTTATCAACTCTACATCTTTTGGCATCAATGTTATGAACATGTGTATCATCACTATCGAGATTCAATAAGAATAAACCCCCTACTTCGGGTGCATGACCATAAAAGATATTACCCATATAAATAGAACAACCTTTATTCTCTGATTTAAATGAGTAACCGTCTCGCAATAAATAAGATCCAGATATAATGTTCATGCTCAACGCAGGCACTAAATAACAATTATTCAGGTTCATAACTAATCCCGATGGTAATCGAAGAGCGAGCGTGCCGACGGCGATCACATCAACCTTGGAACCATTCCCCACGCGCATCGTCACTTCGTCCTTCGCCAGCCTCCGTTTATTCCGTAGTTCCTGTTTAGAGTTGCAAATGTGAGCAACCGAACCGGTATCAAATACCCAGGCACTACAACGAGAGTTGGTAAGGTACACATCAATAACATGTATATCACATATACCTTGCTTGTTGTTGTTGTTGGCCCCCTTCTTGTCTGCCAGATACTTGGGGCAGTTCCACTTCCAGTGGCCGTTCCCCTTGCAATAGAAACACTCAGTCTCTGGCTTGGGCCCAGCCTTGGGTTTCTTCACTGGATGAGCAACTGCCTTGCCACCCTTCTTAGAGTTACCCTTCTTGCCCTTGCCATTTTTCTTGAAACTGGTAGTTTTATTGACCATCAACACTTGATACTCCTTCTGGATGTCTGCCTCAGCGACTTTCAGCATTGAAAACAGCTCGGCGATGGACTTGTTCATCCCTTGCATGTTATACTGCTGCACGAAGCTCTTGTAGCTAGGTGGGAGTGACTGGAGAATTCTGTCAATGATAGCCTCCTCCGGGAACACAAGTCCCAGATCAGCTATGCGGGTATAGTACCCAGACATCTTCAGCAAGTGCTCACTGACAGACGAATTCTCCTCCATCTTGCAAGCAAAGAATTTATCGGTGGTCTCATACCTCTCGATCTTAGCATTCTTTTCAAAGATGAACTTCAACTCCTGGAACATCTCGTATGCTCCATGACGTTCAAAACGCCTTTGAAGTCCTCCTTCCAAGCTATACAACATGGCACACTGCACTACTGAGTAGTCATCCGAACGCGTCTGCCAGGCGTTCATAACGTCCACAGAGGCCGGAGCGGGGGGTTCACCTAGCGGTGCACTTAGGACATAAACCTTTTGGGCAGCTGTGAGGATGATCCTCAGATTGCGGAGCCAGTCCACAAAGTTGCTCCCATCATCTTTCAGTTTAGCTTTCTCTAGGAACGCATTAAAATTCAGGGGAGCTACTGCGCGAGCCATCTACAACAAAAGATTTGCAAAGACATTTTAGACTATTGTTCATGATAAGTGAGTTATTACCTAATCAAATTATTTATAACTCCCACTCAAATTGACATCCCTCTGGTCATTCGAGCGTGACATGATCCAGATCCACCAACCCAAGTCCGATCATCACGTGAGATGAGGTGGTGTCAATGGTGAACATCTACATGTTGATCATATCTACTATATGACTCATGCTCGACCTTTCGGTCTTCCGTGTTCCGAGGCCATGTCTGTATATGCTAGGCTCGTCAAGTCTAACCCGAGTGTTCTGCATGTGCAAAACTGGCTTGCACCCGTTGTATGCGAACGTAGAGTCTATCACACCCGATCATCACGTGGTGCTTCGAAACGACGAACCTTCGCAACGGCGCACACTCGGGGGGAACACAATTTTATCTTGAAATTTTAGTGAGGGATCATCTTATAATGCTACCGTCGTCCTAAGCAAAATAAGATGCATAAAAGGATTAACATCACATGCAAATCATAAGTGACATGATATGGCCATCAACTCGTGCTTTTGATCTCCATCACCAAAGCACCGGCATGATCTCCATCGTCACTGGCGCCACACTATGATCCCCATCATCATGATCTCCATCATCGTGTCGCCATCGGGGTTGTCGCGCGCCCACCATGCTCTTACTACTATTGCTACCGTTTAGCGATAAAGTAAAGCATTACAAAGCGCTTAATGATTGACACGCAGGTCATACAAAAATTAAAGACAACCCTATGGCTCCTGCCGGTTGCCGTATACATCGACATGCAAGTCGATATTAACTATTACAACATGATCATCTCATACATCAAATATATCTCATCATGTCATTGGCCATATCATATCACATACATACCCTGCAAAAACAAGTTAGACGTCCTCTAATTTGTTGTTGCATGTTTTACGTGGCTGCTATGGGTATCTAGCAAGAACGCTTCTTACCTACGCAAAGCCACAACGGTGATATTTAAGTTGCTATTTAACCTTCTACAAGGACCGCCTTTTTCTATTCCGATTCAACTAAGATAGGAGAGACAGACACCCGCCAGCCATCTTATGCAACAAAAGTCACATGTCTGTCGATGGAACCGGTCTCATGTACGTGGACATGTACAGTTGGTCTGGGCCGCTTCATCCCATAATACCGCTGAATCAAGAAAGACTAAGGAGGGAAGCAATCTAAACATCAACGTCCACAAACCCTTTTGTGTTCTACTCGTGAAAGCATCTACGCAAGATCCTAGCTCATGATGCCACTGTTGGGGAACGTTGCATGGGAAACAAAAAATTTTCCTACGCTCACCAAGATCAATCTAGGAGATGCATCTACGAGGGGAGAGTTGGATCCACATACCCTTGTAGATCGCTAAGCGGAAGCGTTCAAGAACGCGGTTGATGGAGTCGTACTCGCCGCGATTCAGATCGCCGAAGATCCTAGCACCGAAGCAACGGTGCCTCCGCGTTCTTCACACGTACAGCTCGGGGACGTCTCCTCCTTCTTGATCCAGCAAGGGGGAAGGAGAGGTTGATGGAGACACCGGCAGCACGACGGCGTGGTGGAGATGGTGGTGGAGGATTCCAGCAGGGCTTCGCCAAGCACTGCGGAGTTGACGAAGATGGATGTGGGAGAGGGAGGGCAGCGCCGAGGCACGAACGTGTGTGGCTGCCCTCCCTCTGCCTCTCTTTATATAGGGGGGAGAGAGGGGAGGGGGCGCCCTAGGGTTTACCCCTAGGGGCGGCGGCCAGGGCAGATGGGGAGGGGGCGGCGGCCAAGGGGCTAGGGTTCCCCCCCCCCCCAAGTGCCTTGCCCCCTACTCCATAGGGGTGCGGCAGCCCTAGGGGGGCCCGGCCCCCCTTGCGCATGAGGAGAGGGCCCAGGGGGGGCGCACAGCCCTATGAGGGCTGTTGCGTCTCCCCTTTGTGGCCCATTAGGCCCGAAACTCTTTCCGGGACCCCGAAAACCCCTTTCGGTCATCCGCCGACTTCCCGGTGCTCCCCGGAACACTTCCGGACTCCGATCACTCTCAACCTATATATCAATCTTCGTCCCCGGACCATTCCGGAGACCCTCGTCACGTCCGGGATCTCATCCGGGACTCCGAACAACCTTCGGTAACCATGCACTGTTCTCACTAACAACCCTAGCGTCACCGAACCTTAAGTGTGTAGACCCTGTGGGTTCGGAAACTATGCAGACATGACCGAGACACTCCCAGGTCAATAACCAATAGCGGGATCTGGATACCCATATTGGTTCCCACACGTTCCTCGATGATCTCATCGGATGAACCACGATGTCAAGGATTCAGGCAATCCCGTATACAGTTCCCTTTGTCTCGTCGGTATGTTACTTGCCCGAGATTCGATCGTCGGTATCTCTATACCTAGTTCAATCTCGTTATCGGCAAGTCTCTTTACTTGTTCCGTAATACATAATCCCGTGACTAACTACTTAGTCACTTTGAGCTCATTGAGATGATGCATTACCAAGTGGGCCCGGAGATACCTCTCCGTCACACGGAGTGACAAATCCCAGTCTCGATCTATGTCAACTCAACAGACACCTTCGTAGATACCTGTAGAGTACCTTTATAGTCACCCAGTTACGTTGCGACGTTTGGCACACACAAAGCACTCCTACGGTGTCAGTGAGTTACATGATCTCATGGTCATAGGAACTTATACTTGACATGCAGAAAACTATAGCGATAACTGATACGATCAAAAGCTATGTTTAACGTTTGGGTCTTGTCCATCACATCATTCTCCTAATGATGTGATCCCATCATCAAATGACAACTCATGTCTATGACCTGGAAACCGCGGTCATCTTTTGATCAACGAGCTAGTTCTGAAGAGGCTTACTAGGGACACAAAGTTTGTCTATTTATCCACACATGTATTTGAGTTTCCAATCAATACAGTTATAGCATGGATAATAAACGATTATCATGAACAAGGAAATATAATAATAACTCTTTTATTATTGCCTCTAGGGCATATTTCCAACAGTTCTCTGAGAATCTTGCTCAATTTTCTTAGGCTGGCCTACAGGATACAAAGGTTCCTGAGTCACTTTACCCCCTCTAGTTGCAACTCTAACAACAAAGTCATTATTCTTACTATTTAATTCATTGAGCAAATCATTCTAAGCCTTAAGTACTTGTTCTACTTGAGTGGTAACCATAGAAGCATGTTTACTAATGAGTTTCAACTCACCTTTAACTCTAGACATATAATCACTCAAGAGTTCAATCATATAAGCATTGTGTTGCAATTGTCTACCAACACAAGCATTGAAGTTTTCTTGTTTCACAATAAAATTGTCAAACTCATCTAAGCATTGGCTAGCAGACTTATAACGAGGAATATCACCTTCATCAAATCTATATAGAGAATTTACCTTTACTACCCGTGTCGGGTTATCAAGACCATGTATTTCTTCAATATGTGGTAAATTCTTAACATCTTCAGCTTTAATACCTTTTTCTTTCATAGATTTCTTTGCCTCTTGCATATCTCCAGGACTGAGAAATAGAACTCCCCTTTTCTTCGGAGTTGGCTTAGGGACTGGTTCAGGAAGTGTCCAATTATTTTCATTGGCCAACATATTATTCAATAGTAATTCAGCTTGATCAATTGTTCTTTCCCTCAAAACACAACCAGCACAGCTATCCAGGTGGTCTCTCGAAGCATCGGTTAGTCCATTATAAAAGACATCAAGTATATCGTTCCTCTGAAGAGGATGATCAGGCAAAGCTTTAAGTAATTGGAGAAGCCTCCCCCAAGCTTGTGGGAGACTCTCTTCTTCAATTTGCACAAAGTTATATATTTCCCGTAAGGCAGCTTGTTTCTTATGAGCGGGAAAATATTTAGCAGAGAAGTAATACATCATATCCTGGGGACTACGCACACAACCAGGATCAAGAGAATTGAACCATGTATTAGCATCACCCTTTAACGAGAACGAAAATAACTTAAGGATATAGTAGTAACGAATCTTTTCATCATTGGTAAACAGGGTGGCTATATCATTCAACTTAGTAAGATGTGCCACAACAGTTTCAGATTCATAGCCATGGAAAGGATCAGATTCAACCAAAGTAATTAACTCGGGATCAACAGAGAAATCATAATCCTTATCAGTAACAAAGATAGGTGAAGTAGCAAAAGCAGGGTCATATTTCATTCTAGCATTCAAAGACTTTTCTTTCAGCTTAGCTAATAATTTCTTAAGATCATATCTATCATTACAAGCAAGAAAGTCTCTAGCAGTTTCTTCATCCATAACATAACCCTCAAGAATAACAGGCAATTCATATCTAGGGGGAGAAGCTTCATCATCACTTTCATAAATATTATCAGTTTCAATATTTGCATTCTCCCTAACCTTAGCAATTTGTTCTTCTAGAAATTCACCTAGTGGCACATTATTATCAAACATGGAAGTAGTTTCATCATACATAGCAGAAGTGGCATCATCAAGAACATGCGACATATCAGATTCAATAGCAGGAGTAGGTGTCACAAATTTACTCATAACAGAAGGAGAATCAAGTGCAGAGCTAGCTGGCAGTTCCTTACCTCCCCTCGTAGTTGAGGGAAAGATCTTGGTTTTTGAGTCCTTTAAATTCATCATAGTGATAAACAGATATAAATCCCAAGTGACTTAAAGAATAGAGCTATGCTCCCCGGCAACGGCGCCAGAAAATAGTCTTGATAACCCACAAGTGTAGGGGATCGCAACCGTTTTCGAGGGTAAAGTATTCAACCCAAATTTATTGATTCGACACAAGGGGAGCCAAAGAATACTCTTAAGTAGCAGCTGAGTTATCAATTCAACCACACCTGGAAACTTAGTATCTGCAGCAAGGTAATATGATAATAGTGGTAACAGCAATAAAAGTAACAGTAGTGTTTTTGTAGTTTTTGTAATAGCAACAACGGAAAAGTAAATAAGCAACAAGCAATATGTGAAAAGCTCGTAGGCATTGGATCGGTGATGGGGAATTATGTCGAATGCGATTCATCATGTAAAAGGTATAACCTAGGGTGACACAGAACTAGATCCAGTTCATTAATGTAATGTAGGCATGTATTCCGAATATAGTCATACGTGCTTATGGAAAAGAACTTGGATCCCATCTTTTGTCCTACCCTCCCGTGGCAGCGGGGTCCTAGTGGAAACTAAGGGATATTAAGGCCTCCTTTTAATAGAGTACCGGACCAAAGCATTAACACATAGTGAATACATGAACTCCTCAAACTACGGTCATCACCAGGAGTGGTCCCGATTGTTGTCACTTCGGGGTTGCCGGATCATAACACATAGTAGGTGACTATAGACTTGCAAGATAGGATCAAGAACACACATATATTCATGAAAACATAATAGGTTCAGATGTGAAATCATGGCACTCGGCCCCTAGTGACAAGCATTAAGCATAGCAAAATCATAGCAACATCAATCTTAGAACATAGTGGATACTAGGGATCAAACCCTAACAAAACTAATTCGATTACATGGTAAATCTCATCCAACCCATCACCGTCCAGCAAGCCTATGATGGGATTACTCACGCACAGCGGTGAGCATCATGGAATTGGTGATGGAGGAAGGTTGATGATGACGATGGCGATGATCTCCACTCTCCGGAGCCCCGAACGGACTCCAGATCAGCCCTCCCGAGAGAGATTAGGGCTTGGCGGCGGCTCCGTATCGTAAAATGCGATAATTCTTCCTCTCTGATTTTTTCCTCCCCGAAAGTGAATATATGGAGTCTGGGGGTACGTCGGTGGAGCATCAGGGGGCCCACGAGGCAGGGGGCGCACCTAGGGGGAGGGCACGCGCCCCACAGCCTGGTGGACAGGGTGTGGGCCCCCTGACGTAGATCTTTCCGTAGATATTTTTTATATTTTCCAAAACAATTCTCCGTGGATTTTTAGGTCATTCCGAGAACTTTTTATTTCTGAACAAAAACAACACCATGGCAATTCTGCTGAAGACAGCGCCAGTCCGGGTTAGTTCCATTCAAATCATGCAAGTTAGAGTCCAAAACAAGGGCAAAAGTGTTTGGAAAAGTAGATACGTTGGAGACGTATTAGAGGGGTATTAATATGCATAATAGATCTAAACATATGATCTTCCACCACGTAAACCAACTAGCATCAACTATAAGGAGTAATCAACACTACTAGCAACCCACATGTACCAATCTGAGGTTTGGGTACAAAGATTGGATACAAGAGATGGACTAGGGTTTGAGAGGAGATGCTGCTGATGAAGATGTTGATGAAGATAACCCTCCCAAAAATGGGAGAGTTGTTGATGATGACGGCGGTGACGATTTCCCCCTCCCGGAGGGAAGCATCCCCGGCAGAACAGCTCTGCCGGAGCCCTAGATTGGTTCCGCCAAGGTTCCGCCTCGAGACGGCGGCTTCTGGTCCCGAAAGCCTCCTTCTAATTTTTTCCAGATCAAAATACCTCATATAGGAGAAGATGGGCATTGAGGGACCATCATGTGGCCCACGAGACAGGGGGCGCGCCTAGAGAGGGGGGGGCCACCCTCGTGGATAGGTGGTGGCCCCCCTGATGAATCTCTTTCGCCATATATTTTTTATATTTTTTGAAACGGTGTCCCGTGGAGTTTCGGAGCTTTTTGAGTTGTGCAGAATAGGTTTCCAGTGTTTGCTCCTTTTCTAGCCCAGAATTCCAGCTGCCGGCATTCTCCCTCTTCATGTAAACCTTGTAAAATAAGAGAGAAAAGGCATACGTATTGTGACATAATGTGTAATAACAGCCCACAGTGCAATAAATAACATAAAAGCATGATGCAAAATGGACGTATCAACCACCGGCTATTTTAGCTGGTGGGAGACCGCGGCTACCACCACTCCGACTTGTCTGAGAAAAGGCGTGAACTCACTGATCATCCTCACAACATGGAGTACTTGGAAGCATCGGAACGCCATCCTCTTCGACGGAGAAACTCCAGCCCATACCCAACTCACGGTGACCATTCAGCAGTAGGCTGTGCGCTAGGCTAAGGCCGGCGCAAAAGGGCTAGACCAATTTTTGCATGTAACCTGACCTATCACCCGAGTCTGAGCAACCTCTCCTTCTGCTCACTTGCTCTCTTGATGCCGCCAGCTAATTGTGTACAGCCGCAAGAGCAGCACACTTGTATGTAAACTCTCTTCTACCTATCAATGGAATGATACGCAATCTTTGCGTATTTCGTGAAAAAATACGCCATATAAGAATTATTACCATGGCGCGGCTATGCTCCGTGCAGATAGCAAGAACAAAACTAGTTTGCACCTTAAAATATTGTTGTAAATATGACAACTACATCTATTAAAACCTAACAACCAGGTGTTGTATATTTGACAAACTACACCTCATTTAAAACCTGGCCACTACACCGGTTTAAACATGGAAACCATGTGTGATATCTCTAAACAACTATGCTTTATTTTTTCCATAAAGGGTGGATTTTATTGGCTCAAAATGGAACATCAAGAAGATACAAACACATTGAGCACACACCTGGCCTCTGCATAACTAAGATGCGCACAACCAACATCAACACACACACAAAACGCCAACAAATAGCAAAATCATGAACGACCAAAGCTATGTGTAGGCGAGTAAAAAAACTAAAAGAGATCAGATCCATGATCACAAACTACAGAAATGACCATATCCACACCAATCATCTAATGACATCACATGAACCACGATATTCTGCAACGGCAACGCCTTCAGAAAGGGAACGACAATCAAGCGTCACCATCACCGGATCCAACCACCAAGGCCAGAGTCTAGATTTTCACCCTGAAGAACTAGTCCAAACTTGTCCGACCAATGCCTTCAACAAGGTAACGACGTAAACACATTTTCATTGCCAGGTATAACCACCTCGGATCAGACCTAGGTTTTCACCCCGGAGCTCGAGACCGTGTGCTTGAGTAGCACCACCCTCGATGTTATCCATGTTTGTCGCCACCGCTATTCCATGATCCCAGCAGCTACATACGATGTACCGCCGCCGCTGCACAAACCATCACTCTGCGTCAAGTCATGATCTGCAGTTTACATCTCAACATCGAAGTGAACCATCGGATCTGGAGCAATCCTCACGAAGATCTTTCAATGGTCACCACACGACAATGAGGCCACCATCGCAGGCCGGAGATCCGGGAGCCGCGCATCTGGCCAAGGCCACCTGGGGCTAGCTAGTGGTACATGGAACTGCTGTCGGCTAGTGACGTGTGCCCAAGACAACCGCAATGATAGGAAGCACTGCCAGCTCTTGCAAATTACTGCAGAAACAAGTGCGGGGCCTCATCTCTGTTGGTCGAAGTAAGCCGCAGCGCCGTGTAGGATGCGTCGGGCACACGCTGGGCGTGTCAGACACGTCGGGTCCGCGGCGTAGGTGGCGTTCATGCGCGTGTTAGTATGGCTCGAGGTGCCCCCATGTACGTGCATGGCCAGTCATGTCAGCTGAGCCAGTTAGTTAGGGGAGCACGGGATTGGTGGACCAGATCGTTGAGGACTTGCCGCGAGCTACGCGTACGCGTAGGCGGGCGCGAGGTGGCCGCGGCCAGAGCGGGCCGATCGGTCGTTGTGCTGGGTGGAGGGCGTGGGGATCGTGCCCAACGTCAGCCCAGGTATAAAGCTTCTGTATGATCATTGTAACTGGAGCAGTGGGTTGAGTTCGTGCTCAGGGAAATACAGCTATTCTCGCGGCTGGGCGTACGTGCGCTGGAGAAACCACTCGTGTCCCCTGTGTCCTTCTTCTTCCTCCGGTCTTCTTCTTCCTCGAGTGCAGAGAGAGAGAGAGGTAGTGCTCCGGTGAGCGAGGGACGAGGGCGCGGCCCCAATATTTGGTATATAGAGCTTTCAGTTCAGGCGATCACCGGCAACCATGGCGCTTGTGCCGCACGGCGGAGGCACGGGCGGATCGGCGTCGATAGCAATGCCGATGCTCATGGTGGACAACTACAGCGTCTGGGCGATCAAGGCGCAGGCCATCCTCGACGTGCACACCGTGTGGGAGGCGGTGGTGCCGAGCGATGCGGCGATGAACGCGCGGAAGGACAAGATGGCACGCGCGTTGCTGCTCGGAGCGCTGCCGGAGGACGTGTTGCTGCAGGTGTCGACGAAGCTCACCGCCAGGGAGGTATGTGACTCCTTTAAGGTGAGCTTCGTCGGCGCCGATCGTGTCCGCGCGGCGAGCACTAGTAGAAAACAGGGCTTTGGTTCGGCCAGAAAATAGAATTAATCCCGGTTGCATTACGAACCGGGACTAATGTGAGCATTAGTCCCGGTTCGAGCATTACTCCCGGTTCAAATGGGACCTTTAGTCCCGGTTGGTGCCACGAACCGGTACTAAAGGGTGCGATGCCCATTAGTACCGGTTCGTGGCATGAACCGGTACTAAAGGTCTAACCTTTAGTACCAGTTCGCGCCACGAACCGGTACTAATGGGGTGGAGACCTTTAGTATCGGTTCGTGCCACGAACCTGTACTAATGGTGCAATTTTCAAATCCTACCCCCCTTTATCGCCTTTTCAGATTTGTAAAAAGCAAAAGAAAATGATAAAAACTACAAAAGTTAAAATCCTTCGAGACGTAGTTATGTTACCACATCTACTAGTTAGGAAAATTTAAAAACTTAAATTTGGACATGTTTTGCAAAAAGTGTAGGGAAAATGTAAAACAGCTATAACTTTTGCATACGATATCAGAAAAAATGTATAATATATCAAAATGTTCAGCACGAAAATCCGCATTTGATGAAGACCGCCTATGGCCTGTTTGCAAATTTTTAGAATCCTCAAATTCCAAAAGGAAAAAAATGTTATGCTCATATTTCAGTTTTTTATTAATTTTTTTGTTAAATCTGGTCAAACTACTTATTCAAGAAGTATTAGTGTTACTAAATAATTATTCAAGAATATTAGTGTTACTAAATAATTATTTCAGTTTTTTTGAATTTTGGTCAAATCTGGTTAAATTATGGTCAAATTGTGGTCAAACAATGGTCAAACTACTTATTCAAGAAATATTAGTGTTACTAAATAATAATTGTTTTTTAGAACAATAGTTTCAAACTCAAACAGTGAAATGTGTGACTTCATGCTCAAGCTAAACTCCTGAGGGTTAATATGATTGACATCTTACTATTGTTAGGAAAACAATAAGTGCAGATTTGGAAACGAGGGAGAATAGAACCCGAAAGTTAAGCGTGCTCAGGCTGGGGGAGTGGGAGGATGGGTGACCGTTCGGGAAGTTAGATGATTTGGAATGATGAGGGTGATTAGAGATTAAATTGAGTAGTGACGAGGGGTGATTAGAGATTAGAGGTTAAAATAACTCAAAAATGTGAAAATCAGGAAAATATTTTAATATTTTTTTTCAATTTTTGTTTTAAAAAAAATCAAAAAAATCCTTTAGTACCGGTTGGTGTTACCAACCGGGACTAAAGGTGGACCTCCAGGCAGCAGCCACGTGGAGGGCCTTTAGTCCCGGTTCGTATAAGAACCGGGACTAAAGGGTGGAGCATTTGTATCGACCCTTTAGTCCCGGTTCCCCAACCGGGACTAAAGGCCCTTACGAACCGGGACAAATGACCCATTTTCTACTAGTGGAGGCTGGCGACACTGCGCGGCGATTTTGACCGCCTGAAGATGGCGGACGGCGAGGAGCTTGACATGTACGGCGGGAGGCTCGCGGCGATGGCGGCGAGGTATGCCAACCTCGGGGAGACGCTGGACGACGCGACGCTCGTCAAGAAGCTGTTGGATACAGTGCCGGATCGGCTCTTCCCCGTCGTCGCCGGCATCGAGCAGTTCCACGACGTGACGACGATGGCGTTCGACGAAGCGCTCGGGCGGCTACGCGCGTTCGACGAGCGGGTTCGGCGTCGCGGACAAGACGGCGGCGAGCGTGGCGGCGATCAGCTCCTGCTGACCCAGGCGCAGTGGCGGGCGCGGAAGAGGCAGTAGGGCGGTGCGCGGGACGACGACGACGTGCGACGCGTGGTGTCGGGCAACGGCGGCAACAGGCGCGGCCGCTGCTACAAGTGCGGCGAGCACGGCCACTTCAAGAGGAACTGCCCCAAGCTGCAGAGGACGCCAGCAGCGGAGCAAGCGATGATGGCGGACGCCAACGTCGAGGACGGCGGCCTGTTCTGAGTCGCGGCTTAGGGGATGAGTATTGGTCGAAATAAGCCGCGGCGCCGTGTAGGATGCGTCGGGCGCACGCTCAGCGTGTCGGACACGTCAAGTCCGTGGCGTAGGTGGCGTGCGTGCGTGTGTTAGTATGGCTCGAGGTGCGCCTATGTACGTGCATGGCCAGTCATGTCAGCTGAGCTAGTTAGTTAGGGGAGCACGGGAGTGGTGGACCAGATCGTTGAGGGCTTGCCGCTAGCTACGCGTACGCCCGAGGTGGCCGTGGCCAGAGCGGGTCGATCGGTCGTTCTGCTGGGTGGAGTGCGTGGGGATCGTGCCCAATATCAACCCAGGTATAAAGCTTCCGTATGATCATTGTAACTGGAGCGGTGGGTTGAGTTCGTGCTGGAAATACAGCTGTTCGTGCGGCTGGGCGTACGCTGCGCGGTGCGCCGGAGAAACCACTCGTGTCCTCTGTGTCCTTCTTCCTCTGGTCCTTTTCTTCCTCGAGTGCAGAGAGAGAGGGGTAGTGCTCCGGTGAGCGAGGGACGAGGGCGCGGCACCAACAATCTCCGGCCTCCTCGGCAGAGCCACCTTTACAGGAAAACGGGATCATGGCATCCCCGCTGGCGGCGGCTGCGAGTCGCGATAGGATCTGCACGAGGCGTCCCTACACAAGGACGAGCCAGCTCCGTGCTCCTCCACATGCTAGGATGTGGCCAGCAAATATGGCTGCCGTTGCATGACACCGGCCGGAATCGAGGTCCGATTGGATATGATGCCCAAGTCTTCATCAACAGAACACCAACGCTGGAACCAGCCCTACTACCTTTGGCACGGGCCCGCCGCCGCGGCCGGCGGACTGGGCGGTGGCGGAGGGAGTGTCTCCCGGGTCGCGCGCAGGTAGGCGACACGGGAGTCGGAAGGGCCTCTACTCAACTATAGTGCATCTTCAACGGCAACCCGCAAAAAAAAAAAAAACCCTCATCCGTCTGTGGATAGGGGGGACTAGTCTGGACACGCATGCGGGAGGCAGTCATCTAACACTAGCTATTTTTTCAACAATCCGGATAAAATTCATGCAAACACGGGCTGATTTCGTACAAAGATGATAGATTTTCATACAAACACGGCACCAATGTGCCTGGTTTCGTATCTAACCAAAAAATGGTTATGAAGTAATGCGTTGTTAAATAACTTCGAAGAGGCCCCTCATAGATTTCCTTGCGCCATCTAGATCGGCCACATAGCCTTTATGAACTCCTCCGATATTAGTGTGCTCCATCATCACATGAATCCGCTATATCGCATCGGGTTCAGAGCTCATGCTCATATATCCGGTGAGCTTTGCGTCAACAATAGCCTAGAAAATCCTGCATGCATCCATGGTGTGTGGAACTATATCGATGAAGCACCGTCATGCATCTGTCTGATTGTCCTAAGCGACTTCTCAAGCCTCGTGTGTGAAGGAGATGGTGGCAATGGAGACCAAGTGTATTTTTTTACACTTGACAACTTAAGTTTGCAAGTTTTAGTATTTTTCTTTCTTTTTTCATTGGAAGGTCCTCGTAGAGAGTCGGTGGGATTTCCTATTCCGTGCGTGTTCCTTGATAGTGACCACACGCATACCCTCATGGGTTTTCTTAGATCAGCCCACTATTCTTTCTCTCATCAGTTTTGAGAAGGTTTGATTCTAGAATCTTCCCTCCAACAATTTTGTTCTTTTGATTTTTCATTGCTGATTTTATTAGTTTTCTCTTCTTTTTTATTTTAACTTTAGAATTCATGAATATTTTTTGAAGCTCATTCATGAATATTTTTTTGGATGCACGAATATTTTATAAATCATGATTTTTTTTTAAATTCATGTGTTTTTTATTCATATTTGAAAAATCATATTTTTGAATTCATGTGTTTTTAATTCGTGTATATATTTTTTGAAATTTTCGAGCATTATTTTGAATCACGAACATTATTTTGATTCACAGTTTTTGAAAATTCCTGGGTGTTTTTTTAGCGTCAGTAGAATTTTTTTCTATCTTCTTTTTTTAGAATCTTTTTTTCTATCTACTATTTTTAGATCATTTTTTCTATCTTCTTTTTTTTTGAGCGAAATTTTTTCTATCTTCTAGGAGTAGTATGATGATGGTGGGGCCTAGCCCAGCCAAGCCCGGCCCAATGAACGAGTATGATGATGGAAGAGGCCCGCCCGAGTCGGACCCGAGTTGGTAAGGGTTGGCCTGGACATATATACGCCAGCCGCCGCCTCCTCCTCGCGTTTCCCTTCAACAACTTGAGATCCAATAGAGAGAGAGAGAGATTCCCAATCAATCAAACCCTAACCAAGCAGGAGAGGAGAGGAGATCCGGCGACCGCCTCTGCACGAGGGCTTTCCCTTGATCCCATCGTTCCAGGCGGACACAAGGAGCAAGCCGAGGCGGCCAGGGCCAGGGCGGAGATGGAGTTGGCGGTCATCAAGGCCAAGGCGGAGGAGGCGTCGTTGATCGTCAAGGCGGGGTGCGGCTCCAAGAGGAAGGCGGAGGAGGACGGCGGCGAGGTCACCTTCAAGGCCAAGGCCAAGGCCAAGACCGCGGAGGAGGAGGCGGCAGCTTTCACCACCGTCAAGGCCAAGTCGGAGGAGGTCGACAAGGTGACGTCGGAGGACACGGACGAAGACGATGAGTGGGACGAAGACGAGTTCATGGCCAGGATCATGGCAGACCAGGCCGCCCATGTCAAGAAGATGCAGGCAATGTATCCCACCATCAAGTACGGGGACTACGAAAATGAGGTCTACTGCCACCGCCCCGACCCGGAGTCTGATGCTTGGAATCTCCAAAAGCAATGCCTGGGTCTTGCTGAGATTGTTGCCGGATTATTGTAATTTGACGACTGGGACGGGAATATGGTATGCAGGAGGTTTTACCAATGGAGTTACTAAGTAGTCGATCGATCCGGAGGACATCTAAATTAAGCCTAGCTAAGCACCACCTATATGTGATGTGCGTGCGTGTGTGATATCAGTGGGCAGTGTCAATGCCATCTATCTACTAATGTTATCAAGTACTCCCTCCGTCCCAAAATACTTGTCTTTGATTTGTCTAAAAATGGATGTATCTAGTCACATTTTAGTGTTAGATACTTCATTATCTAGATAAATCTAAGACAAGAATTTTGGGACGGAGGGAGTACTACTATATTATATGTGCTGTACCAGACTTGTCTGCCATATTTGATTGTCTCCGAGCTTCTCTGTGCCATTGTTATGTGTTTCTGTCCAACCTTGCTTTGGCTTCGTCTTGATTTGCATCTTGGTTCTGCTACCTGGCACTGTTGTGCTGCCTTTAACAGAAGCAAGTTTTCTCTTTTATACTCTGATGATGATGATGATGATTGTCCTTGTAGTGGTTAATTTTCAGCTCCATGTAACCTTGTTGTTCCTGTGCTACTTTGTGGCTTCCCGGAGCAGGAAATGTTTGATCTGGATGGATGCTGCTGTTAAGATGAGTGCTTCACTCCCTATTTATCTATCTGGCAGGCACAAATCGCATGGGAATAGGGGTTTTAGCAAAATTTTAGATGGAGAGAGGAGCTCAAGGAAACACCATGGCAGGAGATTATACCGCCGCTTGAGTTCACACCCAGACAAGATAGCAAGGAAACAGTTGGTGAAGCCTCCTACGTTAGTTGATAACAAATGCCTGTGAAGGAGAACCAATATACTTGAAAGGAAGCTGCAAATTCTACACTGACTGGCAATCTGAAAAGAAGATCAATGCTGCAAAACATTCTGCTATTATCACTCCAATTGTTGTAGCCTTCAAATGTCGTTTAGCGTCCACATCTCATGAGAATGTACATATGTAATATTCAGCTGAGATCTGCAATCACAAGCCTTACAGTGCATATATGATTTTGGCGGCCTTTTGATTCAATTGCAGCTTCTTTAGTCACTCAACAAAGAAAGGCGTGCATATTGTCAAGTGAAATTGCTCCACAGCTAGCAACTTTGTCAACCTCTTACATTCCAGTGCCTGGTTTTGAGAAGCAGATATACTTGATTCAGAGGAAATTATGGTACGGTTGCAGTAACTTTTTTCGACAAAAAACTTACAATTCTTTCTACAAAGACAAGACCTAAGAAGCACGCCTTGCAAGGATCAGACGGACAGAAGTATAAATTTACCTTCTCAAGTGACAGGAGGATCTACGGCTTGATTCTCGGATCATGCAGCTTCTGGGGGCGATTAATAGCTTCTTCAATTCATCTTCTAGCACTCAGAAGTCGAAATATTGCCATGCAATTTGATTGTGTTACATCAATTAGTGGATGAGCTGTGCTAATCCAGTGGGTAGAAAATGTAAGCAGCGGCATATACAATGTGTACAAGTCATGGCAAAAACGTCATCAGGTGGGACAGGCACGGTTTTCTTCAGTTAGCACTGGTAACGTTAACAACTCAGTACCTCATGTTCCCTGTCCAAGTGATATGTTCTCTGGAAAAATAATACCAGCACTGAAAAAAATCTTTCTCTTCCTTGTACAAGATAGTATACCATTACAGCACAGCTTTCTCTAGCAGTCTAGCGGCCATGAGCATGGTTGGCCATACATATCCTGGGCCTTGGAGACAGGCATTTAGAGAATATCCTTGTGGACTTCAACAATTGTCATGTGGTTCTTCACATATATTACAACATATTGCTTTGATAAAGGGAAAAGCTTGATGATACCAGAAATTCTTACTCAAACTATATTGCCAGCTACAGTGTCTGTTCTAAATAAATTCTCGGATACTGCTCTAGATGAGTATGAGGTTAAGTTTTATCATGCCGACAAACAGAGGTCCAGTACTTTACACAATGAAACGTCAGTAAAGTCAATCCTTGCTGAAGCTACTTCAGTTGTGGAAAAATCCTGCAGTTCTCATGAATTAGCAGAGGCAGAGACATCAACAGTTGATGAAGCAAACAGGACAGCAAGGATGAGGCCTAGAGTCCTTGTATCAGGGGTCATCCTTGCAGTTGTACCTGAGCCAACTAGAGAGCACTGCTATGGTTTGGACAGGGAGGTCTCTGAACTAATTACTGAGTTGCATGATGGGAGTTCCTCTGCTTTAGGGGCACTTGCTATCTGTAACCAGTACATATCACAAGATTGCTTAGGTAGTAATCTAGTACATCAAAGATACTGGGATCTCTTAAATCAAATGGAAATTTATGTTGCATGTGTGGAAAGAATTAGGAAAGAACTAACGCTCACACGTGTGGCATGTTGCACATCGTCCACACATCTTCATTATCACTCATTTTGCCACGTGTGAACAGGTGACATCAGCAAGATTTTTTTTGGTTTTCGGCTTAAAAATATTTTATCTCCTAATTAAAAAATCCAATTAAAAATCCATTTTCACCATTAAATCCATCGCGACATTATCTTGAAAACTAGACCTCATGTTGATATGTTTCGACGAATATTTTTTGCCTAAAAGTTGCCATGGTGTTTAGACTATAGTTGTCATAGTGCTTAAACTAAAGTTGTCATGTGGCATTTTAGTTTGTAGAGTATGACAATTTTTTGTATTTTGATGATGGCAATTCCAGTACTTTGATCATGACAATTATTTTTTGTATGACCATGGCAATTTTAAGTGCATGTATCATGGTAATTTTAGTTTATGGTTCATTTCAAGTCTAGTTTCTTAATTCCTCGTTGTATAATATGTCAAAATTTACTTTTAAATGTAGAAGAAAATAGCTGAAACATATCATGTCAACTTCAGTGTAAACACCATGGCAATCCATGTGCAATAGACATGGCAATTTTTAACCCAAAATTTTTCATCAAAATATATTAATATGAGATCTAGTTTCGAAGATCTTGTCGCGAGGGATTTAATGGTGAAAACGGATCTTAAGCTTTAATCGGATTTTTATTTAAGAAATAAAACATTTTAAAAACTAAAAATCCAAAAAGATTATCACATGCATACATGCGGTGACGTGACGCTATCTGTGTGTTATAGGGCGGGTTTCGATCTCACCATACGTGTTGACGTTAGCGTTGTCCAAGAATTATAATGGAATGTTCTGAATTGGTGAATGCATTTTCTTAAATCAATTGCCGTCACAAAAAAATGATGAGGAATGCCGTTCCTTTCGCTGGCAGATAATTTGAAGGTCAAAACTTCAGCTTAGGAGGGTGTACAAGAGAAAACAAGTAAGGTTCTATCTCTTCTTGGGATCGATGTGAGTCAGTTATATAGCGGCGACCATTGTTAACTGGCATATTCTATCTGATAAATGGTACTAACTACTAAAGTTTCTATCTGTCATCACAAACAAGTAAGCTTCACTGTTGGTTAACTGAACCGGTAAGTGTCGACTTTTGGCCAACACCAGCTTCAGTTATGCATTCGAGGTGTATCTTCAGTTACGCATTCGAGGCCTGACAGAAGCTGTTGGATTCGATTAACCTGACACAAAGAAGAGATGTGTTTTGGTGGAAACTTACTACATGAGAGGCTTTCATAGTAGATTTTATGTACTGTGCACTCACGCATTCTGAGGTACCAGTGAATAATAACAAGATAATTTGGAAGTCTAAGATTTCACTAAAAGTGAAAATCGTCACGTGGTATCTTCGGAAGGGAGTTGTGTTAACCAAAGACAAACTCGCACGACGTAACTGGCCAGGGAGTAAGAAGTGTTGTTTTTGTACTCATGACGAGACAATCAAACTCCTTTTTTTTCAATGCAACTTTGCACGTTCTACGTGGTCAATCATCCAAATAGCATCAAATTCATATCCGCCCACATGTGTTGCCAATATATTTGGTCATTAGTTAGACGGTATTCCAAATAGGTTTAAAACACTCATTAGGGTGGGGGCGTATGCCTTATTTTGGTCACTCTGGCTATGTAGGAACGATTTTGTTTTTAATGGAAAAAATGCTTCTACTCTACAGGTTATTTTCCATTGTACACACTTGCTTCATATGTGGTCTATGCTACAACGACTGAAGCACCAACCGTTGTTCATGGCGGTGTGACCGCTGTTGGAGCAGGTGGCTATAGAGCTTTTTTTCAACATGGGTGGCAGCATAACCTTCGGATCGATTCACCACCACCTTCGACATAGGCATAATGTCGGTCAATAGGATTCTATTATTGTTGATATGTCGGTTTTTATTTCATGATTTTTTCCAAACTTATGAATTTGGCTATGTGCATCTTAGTTATGCAGAGACCGGGTGTTACTTATAATGTATTGTATCCGCTTGATGCTACATTCTGAGATAAAAAAAAAATGCTCCCTCGCATCTTTCTGACCGCAGGGCCGGCCGTTGCTCAGAAGACGATCCTTTAGATCCTTTTCGACAAGGGCTACCCGGAGTTCTCCGATCGCACATGCTACAATGGCGTCGGGTTGGACAACGCGACATACGCTGTGAGTGGCGCCGAGACGAGGATGAGTCGTCGCATGAGGAAGAAGCTGGCCCGCTCCGTCTAAATTAGTTTCTTGTCATGTATGAGTATTTCTTTTGAAAGTTTGTGGTGTCTTATTTTATAGTTGAGTTTAGCTAGTTACGTACGGTCTTACAGAATCGAGATCCGATCCGGTCATCCAGATTGATGAACCAGTGTCTCCTGTTGAACGAAAACTAGGCCCACGAGCAAGCAATATCGAAGTTACAGTCCATATGAATTAATTAAATTTTCATCCAGAGTTATTGATTTGTGGAATTAAGAAATAACATTATTTCTAAAAGTCGTTTTTGTACTGAATTTCAAAAGTCACCTTGTTTCATAGTTCAAAATTTCCATATCACCACACTTTTTAATAAAAAAAGGGTAAGTTTTATGCATCCCTTAACTGCATCTATATTTAAAAATCCTGTGTACACTTCCTTTTGTCAACTGGCTTTGAACAGACCAGGGCTACCCCGTCCTGACATAGTGGAGGTCTCGTACGACCTGGAGTCGAGATGCTAGGTCACTTGGTGGCTTGGGAGGCTCGAACAATAAGAACCACGACGTCGGTCCTAACATAGGAGCACGGATTGATCTAAGAGGCGACCGTCCCTATTTGCTAAACAAACAATCGTTTTTTCGCGGGAATGCTAAACAAACATTATGTTAAACAATGTACAGAACCATCTTACGCAGCCCACTAATATTGTGTTGTGACCATTAAGCATATATACTCCTGACCAAGTTGGTGTTGTACAACGACAACAAACACATTTGTTTTGTTATAATTGGGATTTGGGAGGGAGTCACACCATCTCCATAAATTCATTCATTAGCCTTGCACAAATACTTATGCTCACTAGAGAATCAGTACACAATGCCCAGTTATAATTTCGGCTATGTATACTACTTTTCTTTTGCCGGGATGTATACTACTTTTTGTACAGTACACTGGAGATTTAACAAACATCACAATCGCATTATTTAGTGACAGTAGACTAATCATATGCGGACAACATCATCATCTATTATTGCATCCTTCTGGTCTACCATGTCATGCAATTAAATTATTTGATCTCTTCAAATGTGGTGTATGTGTCATGCTTTGTATGTAGCACATGCATGGAGTTTCATGCTTTGGTTACATCGATCTTGATACCTCAGTCACAGCTCCAATAGAATGTAGTACACAATGGTGACAGGAAATGAGGTAAATATCCCAAGGATTACCCTAGAAAGCACAAAACCAAATGCAGTTGCTCAGATGAAAATAATATAAACGAGGAAAGGATATCTGGGTAAAGAAACACACCCCGTGCTCATGATATCTGCATGGACCTTGTACTCTTTAGCATACACAAATGAAATCACGGTCAAAGGGAGTGCCGCCTGTGTGCACGCGTGTGAGAAACCTTGGTTAGAAAACAGAATTTTCCTATATATATTGCACAAAAATTAAACAAGGATAAATATTTAGTGTTTACACAACTAATTCCCTTTTGTAGTCCTAAAATACAATCTATGTTAATCTTCGGTTATAACTGTACAATATCTTGATTGGCTATCATATTCGCTCCTTCTACTGTGTACTTACACACTAACAAGTTTCACAAAATATGGGTTCTACCAGACCGCAACCGTGATCGGACGAAAATATGGGTTCCCCAACAGATTGCAATGGTGATCGGATGCTCTCTGAGTAGTTCGGATATGATGCATAAGAACATCTCTGTTTGAGGTCCCCAAATCCTCCCCATATGTTTGGGTGTATAGCCCAAACAATAATAAGCATCTCCAACATAGACCGTGAAACTCCACCCATAAATGTTTGGACTGTCCAGTAAACCCAGCTCATATGGGCCGTCCGGACACAACCGCCACGTCAGCCCAAATTCTACCAAGCCCACCTAAGCCCCTCCTCTCTCTCTCTCTCTCTCTCTCTCTCTCTCTCTCTCTCTCTCTCTCTCTCTCTCTCTCCCACCGTTGCGCCCGACTCCATGCGGGACTGCCGCCAGAGCTTATGCCAAGCCTCCGTGCGGACCTTGAGCTGCTTCCACCTAGGCAGGCGGAGGAGCGAGGCGTTGGCAACAACACACTGCACTCGCTTCTCCTCTCGGCCGGCACACACCCTTCCGGAGCGAGGCCACTTGCGCAACTCCACACGATGATGTGGTGTGCATGCATCATGTGAAAGGGCACCTGTGTCGCGCAAAAGGAGTGCGGGCCTCGTCCATGATGTCATGCGGGAGGGAGCATCGGCCGTGGGCGTATCGACCGCCCCACAGTGTCACGCTGGAGGGAGTGTTGGCCACACCCAGGGCGTTGCATGCTTCGATCGCGTGGTTACTGCATGTGGGTGCTCCGGTCACATGTTTTGTGGCGTGTTGATATGCCTGGAGGAGGCTCTTTGTTGCATGTTTGCCTGCTGCAGGAGGAGGCTCCTCCCTACTTGTGTGCATGCTCTCCACGGCGTGTGTGCGTGCGCGCACGCGCGTGCTGGTGTGTCTGCTGCGGGCTAGGATGTCGGTGTGCACAAAGTATGGACGTATCCATGGATAAATGGAAGGTCAAATATGCACATTGCGACTAGAGATTCTCTAAGCAATTATATAAGCATTATTTGTGTTAGGTCTTTTTAAGGTTGTGGGGTATGTTGATGGAGGAGGGAGAAGACTTCGGCTCTCTCAATGATTATAGCGTAATGTATTTTTCTGTATAGATGAGTTTATAAGGACACATTTACTTAATATATGACCTTTCGGCCTTTTTGTTAAAAAAAGGTTTGTGAGGTATGTCAATATTGGCTCGGCAAGTTGGTACGATGGTACATGACTTTAGCTTGATTTCATTGCGACAATTAAATGAAAGGTACAAAACGAATACATCAGCAGTCAGAAGGTGTGTCTGTTGCGGGTCTGTCGATGTGCACAAAGTATGGACGTATCCATGTATAAATGGAAGGTCAAATTTGCACATTGTGACTAGAGATTCTCTAAGCAAGTATATAAGCATTATTTGTGTTAGGTCTTTTTAAGGTTGTCAGGTATGTTGATGGAGGACGAAGAAGACTTCGGCTCTCTCAATGATTATAGCGTAATTTATTTTTCTGTATGGATGAGTTTATAAGGACCCGTGTTACTTAATATATGATCTTAGGCCTTTTCGTTAAAAAAGGATTGTGAGGTATGACAAGATTGGCTCGGCAAGTTGGTACGGTGGTACATGACTTTAGCTTGATGGTGCTCTCCAAGTACGATGTATGGAGCTTCATGTGAAAATTGTATGGTTATCTTTCTATCTAGCAACCGCGGTGTTCACATGATGATCCTTATTGAAGGCACTATCCTAATATGTGAAAAATCTAGGTCATATCTTCATCGTTCCATAAAGACAGATTGACTTATTGTCTAGATATTAATATACTCTATTTATCAGGGAAAATGGAAGAAAAAAATAGCATGCCAGGGTGATGTCCTCACCTGTAGAACGGCAATGTGCAATAGGGTACCGTGCATGCCAACAGCGAACGACACGAGGAACATCGCCATCGGGCCTATCAGAAACTTGAGGATCATTGAAACCGACGCGATCACATAGCCGCATGGTATAAACCGTGGCTGCTGCGCCATGAACATCCCTGAAATATGGATTTATGTTAACAAAGGGTGGCCAGGATGATAAATACAGGATGACTACATGGGTCATTGAAATCCATATCTAGGCAAGGGATGGACGAACCTGATGAAAACATGCTTAGGCCAACTGTTGTCGTCTGTATGGTGAACAAAGAGTCAGCGATGATTTTTGGCATCTCGATTTTACACCTGCAAAAATAAGTAGCCACGTACTCATTGTGACAATTAATGGATGAGGAGAAACTGTATATATTTACATCTATATCTTATTTTAAAAATGAATACATCAGAGAAAAGGAGAGAAATGAAAGGTTAAACATCCTTGAAACTGTTTGAATAGTTTTTAAATTTTAGATTGAAAGTGAGTTAATCAATCAGCAAGCCCAACGTTAACGGCATTCCTGCCAAAAAGTAATTGAGGCTCAGCCACGCCTTTCTCAAAAAATAACTTGGCTCAAATAATGCCCAAGGTATAGTAGTGTCAATTGATTATATTTTTCACATACTGACATGCATAATATTAGTATGAGTTAGCAATCCAAATTTTGATTTCATATGCTAACCCGACATCCTATACAAACAATCAAAATTTCAGGTCCAAACTCGAAAAGGAATATGACTACAACCCCTAAAATTTTGATTTATAGTAATGCCCAAGGTATAGTACAAAGAGAAATTAAGTCATAATATGATCAGGAGAATGTTTTAAAAAATTCCGGAAAAATGTGCATCTTCATAAGGAATATGACTACAACCCCTAAAAATTTCAGGTCCAAACTAGAAACGCACATTGAGAAACATAAATATGCTTTTGTCTTTCTCTTTGTACTATTCATGCTAGATTTCACTTTTATGTTTCTCAATGTGCGTTTCTAGTTTGGACCTGAAATTTTTAGAGGTTGTAGTCACATTTCTTGTGAACATTCACAATTTTTTGCCGATTTTTTTTGACACATTAGAATTTGGAGCACCGTACAGGTGACACACAAGAAGCCTACTGCCCCTCGCATCTTTGCCTCCCCCCGAAACCCTGGCCGATGCCACCTTCGCCGCTCGATTACGGTGGGCGCTGGTGGGCCTCGCGGGCGCGCAGACCAGATCCGAATTCCCCTCGCTCCGCTCTTCCCTTCCCTTCCCTGAATCCGCCTCCCCTGGAGGCAACCGGGGCGGCGCGAGCTCCTCCACCTTCGGCCCTCGTCCTTGCCTCCCCC
>LR738715.1:822181594-822220415 GCA_902687465.1 Secale cereale
GGGTCCGTGTCCCGGACGGGCGGGCCAGGGTAGGACAAGGGTGCGCGCCGCTCACGTCGGCGTGTGTCCATTCAGCCACAAACTTGGCCCAAACATGGCCCGGGAATGGATCAAAAGCGGATAGAAAACGGACAACGGTCCGTTTGCAGTCGCGCGTTGGGAGACCTGCTATGTCCGTTTACCCCCAAACGAACACGGACGGACAGGACGGGGTCGCGCGTTGGAGTTGGCCTTACCCAACCGGTTGACCCTCGGAGTCCTCTTCACATGCAACGCCGTTGTCGCATCGTCACCGACTCTGGGTTGCTCATAGAGTCATAGTTGAGGTTTCACTGGCACTTGGCACGGCTCCACCATATTCGGACTCGAGGCTACAAAAGAATCGGCTGACGGGATAGAAAAAAATAGTTTCTTGCGGAATACGCTTTTCGTAAACTAATATAAATACATTTAGTTCACTACTTTAGTAAACTATAAACGCTTTTATATTAGTTTAGAGAAAGTAGCAAATGTGAGAAAGAATAGGCATCTTCTTTATCCTCCTCTATTTCTCGGTTGGCTTCTTGCCTCCCCAAATTCTCTTCCCTGTCATACACACACACACGACACACGGTCTCCATCGAGCAATGCTACACGTATAAATAATTTACAGGCTTTTACAGGATGGATTAACCTTGATTGGTTAATAGATGAGCGGCCCACCCCCCTTAAAATCAAGGGGAAGAGGTTTGTGATTGGTTGTTAGATGAAAAGAGCGTGTAAAAGCTTGTAAATCTTTGTATATCTAGCATTTTTGGTCTCCATCCTTCTCCACCCTTACTCTCACGATGAAACAGTGCGTGTGAAACCGTGTTTATTCCGTACTGTGAAATGGAGTATGAACTCTGAAAGGACGGGACTTACTTGAATGCGATGAGAGCCCAGACGAGGCCAAGGAAGGTAGCAAATGTGTTTGGGATCTTGAGAACCTTTTTCCCTGTCACAAAAGCGACATGGCTCATCGATGGAGGTGCCGGCAACGCGACATCCTCTGCCACCGCGTCCTCGACATCTGCACCATGAGTCGGACTCACCTCTCCCACGACCGCCGGCAACGTTGTCTGGCTGGCCACGGCCATGCCTGGTTGTGCGGCCGCGACCTCCGTGCTTTCAACGTTCTCCGGCGACGCTGGGGCAGGGCCGACCCTGGTGCTGCCATCCGTCGCAGCCATGTACTCGTACATGAAGATGACGACGTTGTACCAGACGCAGAGCTGCATCACGACGATCTGCTTCATGAGGTCCTTGGACGTGGGCCCGTACAGGGCGCCGAGGATCGGCACGCCCATGATGATGGTGCTGGGCAGCTGCGCCATGGAGAAGGCGGTCACCACCCACTGCAGCGGGGAGGCCGCAACCTTGCCGTTGCCGGCAGATGTCTCGCGGCGGCGGCGGGATGACCACGCCGCCCACGCCACGAGGACGAGCAGCATGACCCCTTTCTGCAGCGTGTCGGCGCCCACGAGGCGGCCGTTCATGGCGTAGGGATCGTTGGTGGACACCATGTCGAAGATGAGCGCCGGCATGGCGTAGCTGGCCACGAAGCGGTTGATCCCCGCGCACTGATCCTCGGAGAAGGCCTTGAGCCACCGCACCGACGCGTAGCCCAGCGCCGCCGCTGTGTACAGCGGCGCCATCGCCTCCACCACTTGGTACACAGCCGAGCCCGTGATCATGATCGCTGCGGTGCCCTATGCTAGCTTGATACGGTGAGATCGATCGATGACACTGAGCAACTTAAACGCTCTATATTGAAGTATTGATACGTAGCTTGCTCTTTTGTGCGTTTTGGCGTAAGAGTTTGGGGCTTGAAGGCTCGTGTGTAACTATACATACAGTCATGTCTTCGCCCGGCAGGGCAGCGTGTCCCACAGGCCATAAATGAACTCCAGTTTAGGTAAGTCTAAGACAACAATTTGATTTTTGGGTCCACATGCCATAAACGATCTTCGATGAAGATGGCCCCAAAACAAATCTAACCATTTCGACAAGACGAATAACTTTCGTGTTGAACGTTTTCCGTTTGGAGGCCATCTTAATTAAGGGCCGAATTGCGTGCACAAACCATCAGACATAACCCACATGAGTGTCTGATGCCCCAGGACATTTTTTACTAATAGTTGATTCACAGTGCATAGCTCAACGATACAAAGGCAATTCATGTAGACCCTCCTTCATCTAAGGTCGTCTTGGAGGCGTAATCAGCCAAACAGTATTCTGAATATCAAAATTTGGCAATTCGAGAACAGTTTCCGCCCTCGAGATGAGACTAGATGATAATGACCCAAACATCAAAGTTATTCATTTCAACCACACGTCGATTTTTTTATATTGGAAATTTTGTCATTTGAGGCCATCTTGGTCATGCCATTATCTGATGTCAACAGTCATATGCTATTGAATTTACACCAAGATTTGTGCAAATATTTTTTCTTTTTGAAATATTGATTGAGTAAATTAGATATGCAATAATTAGAGCACATCTCAATATTTATAGACAGAACAAAAGTCATGGGATGTGACATGGTACTAGTAGGAATAATTCTACACTTACAGATATGTTACGGATCCTATCTCCAGTACTCTCGTGATTTTCTACTAGATGAACCCTTAAGTCTAGCAAAGCTCGTACTACTAATATATAGTACTTAGTCATTAACCTGTGTGGCTGCACGGGCTAGTAATTAAATTTTGAATGGAAACATAATTACTGAAGGTTTTGTGTAATACATTTGTCTGTAAGTTCTTTTAGCATTAGAATATTTGGAATCATTGAATTCATCTCGGACGCTCTATCCATTAGTTTCTTGGAAATTATATTTTAGCCAATCACCCTTTTTTTTTTGAGCGGATGAAGCACAACCACCGTTAAAAGGCCCAATGCCGGCTCCGGTTGTGCCATCACGTACTGACAAAATACTCATAGAGGGCAATTGCATGTTTTGTTGCTTCTCATGTCACGCATAGATGGGTCCCACATCATGGTCATCGCGGCTGCATTTTCTCAATAGAGTACTACGAGTACATACATGCAATAACTTAGTAAAGAACAATAATAAAGAAAATGAAAACAATCTCCAAGAAAGAATGAATCAGGGATCGAGTACACGTAATTCTCACTCCGTGTAAGTCGATTTTGTGACAAATGAGCGTCGAGTAGAAGCAAAGTTGACTTGCACAAAATTTTACCTCAGTCGATTTTTCAGAGGAACACTCGGCCCTTTGCAATCACAAAACAAAATCCCATGAGATACTTAGGCTGAAACATACATAAAGTGGCCCGATACCTGGTCAGAGAAAAACTACAATAAATGAACAAAAATCAAAAGAATGAAAAATAAAAATAAAATCTTCTAAGAAAGAATGAATTAGTGGTACTGGTAGTACTCATTAAGTAGAAAGAAAATAAAAGAACAAATAATGACAAAATTTGCATAATTTAGACATGATTTCACTTTTTATATTATGAAGAAACAAGCATAGAATAGTGGAATTAGTGCCATTAGTATTACCCTTAAAGAAGAAACAAAATGAAATAAAAATAAAACAAAATCGAAATAATGATTTTTCAAAGGAATAATGAATTAACTTGCGGATACCCGAAGTGGAATTGGGGTACTCCATGCATAAAGTCTACAAGAATAAAGTTGACCAGTAGACATAAACCTATTTATGGAGCCATTAGCGAGGTGAGTATTTAAAGGTATCTACTTTATATTTTACAATTGAATCTTTTAGTTTATTGTTTTTATTCACTAGTTTGGTGCATAAAACAAAACAACAACAAAAATGAATACAAGTGCACTTGGTTAACTTTATAAAGTTTATCTTGTGAGCATTGAATTAGAACATGGTCTTGATGTATTCAAGGAAGAATTCAAACAAGTGCATGATGTGAGTTCTTTGAAGTTTAAGCATGATTGCAATGTTATTAGTATGTATTCTATAAATATCAATTATGCTAATGATATGAAAAACTATAAGCTTGGGGACTACGGGTTTGATGAACATGATCTTTTTAGCCTCTCTACTTTTGAAGATTTTTTTACTATGATGAAAACATGCCTCCGTTTATGGTTATTACAATGAAGGTGGATTTGAAGAGGTCATGACTTTAGATAGCGATGATTCCACAACTTTGGGGAATGTCAAATCTTATTGTAGTATTGATCAAAGTGGGGTGGGAGAGGTCATGATTTTAGGGCACAATTTTGGGGAATGTCAAATCTTAAATAATGAACATAGTTGTGACAGATATAGCAAGTGTTCATCGGGATGTCTGTCTCCTGCATAACGATTAGCCAAAACATGATCGATAATACCAGCCGGTATTTTATAGGGCACAATTTCAGTAGGAGGAGGAGCAACCACCACAGGTGTGGGGCGTCCTCCCGCAAGCAACGATCCAATAGCAAGGTTTTCCATAAACATAACTAGTGAAATAAAAACAGGAAACAAAAAGATTTAATTGCAAGATCTAAAGATATACCTTCAAGCGCTCACTTCCCCGGCAACGACGCCAGAAATAGCTTGATGTCTACACACGCTTCTACTCTTGTAGACTATGTTGGGCCTCCAAGCGCAGAGGTTTGTAGGACAGTAGCAATTTCCCTCAAGTGGATGACCTAAGGTTTATCGAACTCAGGGAAGTAGAGGTTGAAGATGGTCTCTCTCAAGCAACCCTGCAACTAAGATACAAGAAGTCTCTTGTGTCCCCAACACACCTAATACACTTGTTAGATGTATAGGTGCACTAGTTCGGCGAAGAGATGTTAAATGGCAAGTGATATGGATGGCAAAACAAGGTAATATAAATATGTAATAAAAAGTGCAGCAAGCAAACAAGTAGTAAACGTGAGCACAAACGGTATTGCAATGGTGGAAACGAGGCCTAGGGTTCATACTTTCACTAGTGGCAACTCCCAACAACATTAACATAATCGAATCACATGATATTTCCCATAAAACATGCAAAGGGGACACACTCGAAGGTCATTCCTTCGTGGTCAAGAGAGGACGAGAATTATGTAAGGCTACAAAAGCACACCTCAAAGTTCGTAGTTCTCAATCTAAGGATTTCCCAATGTCACCGCGGCCATCCCAAGAGAGTCCCACAATCACCACAACATATCTAAAGGATAGTCAAAGACAAGCACCAAGAGACTCTCAATCTTCAATCAACACACAAGAGAGGAAATCACTCATGAAAATACTTTTCTAATCCATGTCCAATAGACCGCTGTCACCTTGGTCTCGGGGATTATACTAGATAAAGACAAGTGAGTACATCAATCCAATACATAGAGGAAGGGGAAACATCATGGGATCACCCTAGATTAACATAGCCTATGATCACAACGAAGATCACATCATGGGAGAGAGAATTGACCACATAGCTACTGGTAAGAACCTCAGCCCCGAGGAGGAACTACTCCCGCATCATGGAGGGAGGAAGCAACGTTGATGGAGATGAATCCGGGGGCACTTCCCCGTCCCGGCAGGGTGCCGGCGCAGGAATTCTGGTCCCCCGAAGCTTGATGGCGATGGCGGCGGAGATCGGAATCGCGTCTGGAGAAAAGGGGTCTGGAATCAGGGTTTCCTCGACACGCTTTAAATAGATGCCAAAGGGGGCCACCAGAGGGGGTCAGGGGTGCCCAGGCGCCCCCCCGGCGCGGCCCAGGGGGGGGGGGCACCCACAGGCCGCCTGGAGCCCCTGTGGGTCCCCCCGGCTGTACTTTGGCCGCACGGTAGCTCCTGGAACGCTGATTTTTTATATATTTTTTCTGGATTTTTCCTCGCAGTTCTCGTAATGTGAAAACCTGGAATACAAAAACAGCCAAAAACAGAAACTGGCACCGGGGTGCACTGGATTAGTAGGTTAGTCCAAATATGATCAAAAGTGTATGGAAGTATATGAATATCATAGCAATATCACCCAAAAGAGGCATGGAGCAAGCAGAAATTATAGATACGTTTTGGACGTATCAACATCCCCAAGCTTAATTCCTGCTCGTCCTCGAGTAGGTAAATGATAACAAGAATAATTTCTGTGGTGACATGCTATTAACCATATAGGACTTATTCATAGTCATATGACAAAAGCTTACTGAGACAATGAATCTGTAGTAATTAAGTTGCCTCATGAGAAAATCACAAAGAACTGAAAGTTTTACAATATGATACTGAAACATCAAATAGATTTGCAATGAACATGATGTGCAAATATGATAAAGTGATATCTAGCTTGCCCCCGTTAGTGATGCAAAACATAAATGCAGTGGCACCTTCAAGGTTTAAGTGATGACTAGATACAATGATTTAAAAATAGACGATATCACAATCATGCAAAAGACAATGCTACTTTGGGACAATGCACATTACACTCAGAATGACAATCATGCTCTCAGTAGTTGGTGCTTTTTAAAAGAAGGTGGAGACTCAACATAAAAGTAAAAGAATGGTTATGTGCTAGAGCTTTTTATTTTGAAAACATGGAAGCAATTTTGTCAACGGTAGTAGTACTTCATATGTGTCGTGTATAAGACCTCCTATAAGTTGCAAGCCTCATGCATCGAATACCAATAGTGCTCGCACCTTGTCCTAATTAGCTCGGATTTCCATGGGTTATCATTGCATTACATATGTTTCAACCAAGTGTCACAAAGGGGTACCTCTATGCCACCTGTACAAAGGTCCAAGGAGATAAATCACATTTGATTTCTCATTTTTGATAGATCTCAACTTGAGGACATCCATACCGGGACAACATAGAAAATAGATGATGGACTCCTCTTAAATGCATAAGCATATTCTCATAAGAGATTGAGGATTAAGTCCAAGCTAAAACTTCCACCATGATGCATGGCTTTGGTTGGCGGCCCAATGTTCTTCTCTAACAATATGCATATTCATTCAACCCACGACAAATCACCCTTACTTCGGACAAGACGAACATGCATAGCAACTCACATGATATTCAACAAAAGTGTGACAGTTGATGGCGTCCCCAGAAACATGGTTACCGCTCAGCAAGCAACTCATAAGAAATAAGATACATAAGCAACATATTCTTTACCACAATAGTTTTTAGGCTACTTTCCCATGAGCTATGTATTGCAAAGTTAGTCTTAGTACAGGTGGAGGTTAGCAAAAGACTGGGAGCGACCAACTAAGAGAGAAATGACGGTCATAATCATGCAGAGCGACAAAGCAATATTGAATCAGGCATGGTAGTTATATCGCTACTCAGAAATAAAAGATCATCAAGGCTTGACAAACTTTCTTTACGGTCTTAAATATGCGTGAGCATACGCCAAGTCAATCAAAATAAATTCTCGAAGGAAGATATTACTAAACCATACCACATCATAGGCAAACAAATCAAGTTGGTACTCCAATAACACATTGGGAACCCCCCAGCTATTTGAGATTAACCATAAGAAAACCTGAACTACTAAGCACCATCATGAAAGTAGCATCTTTATCATAGACACATTAACCAATGCAAATGAAGCAAACTCTCTTAATAAGGTGAGCATGGTAATTAAAGAGAGTTCAAGCAACCAACTAAATAAAAGCTCTTGAAAAGATAAGCATGAATACTAAGAGCAGAGTATGATAGTAGCTATTAAAAGACAAAGAACACACACATCATAGAAAGACATGAAAATTCTATGTAATGTTCTAGGTAGAGGTGGAGCGTGTTTCTCTCCTACATAAAGGAATGCTGGGTTCCGACTCGTTATGAAAAACTAAAAAGAAAACTAAAAGCAAGACGCTCCAAGCATAGCACATAACACATGAAGTGATAAAAATATAGCGAAACGAAAGACGAACTGATAGTGTTGATGGAGAAGGGGATGCACGGGGGCATCCCCAAGCTTAGACACTTGAGTCTCCTTGAATATTTCTTGGGGGTGCACGGGGGCATCCCCAAGCTTGAGCGCTTGACACTCCTGAATCTTTTTATCATCTTCCCTCGCACACTTGAAAACTCCCTTCATACATAACTCATCATAATCTGATTAGCGAGATTAGTACCCTTAATAAAATAATTATACCTTGCTGGAAATAAGGATATTCTTGAAGTTCTACTGTTTCTCAAGATTGCCAAAAGGTTTTTGCAAAGAAAAAGCAAGTTCTTAATTTGCAAAGTGAAGGTAAGGAAAAAACAGGACAGAATCTGTGAAAAACAGAACAGCAGGCAGTAATTGATCTGTTCGGGATACTTCTGCAACTCAAATAAAAAAACTCAGAACTGACGCACGAAAGAAAATTATATAGAGAACGCTGTCGAAAAAATTCAGACCAAAAAGATGATCTGGTGATTTTATACGAATTTTTCTATCCAAGGACAGAATCTGTTTCCTGGACAGCACCTCACAACTTTTGAACTTTCTAGCAATCGGAGGCTATACTTGGCACAAATATGAAAAGCAAAGATACAATTATGATGCTACTGTAGTAAACAACATCAAGACACAACAAAAGCAAAATATAAAAATTTATTCATGTGGGCTGCCTCCCAAAAGCGCTTTCTTTTATGCCTTTAAGCTAGGCATAAGACTTTAATGATTCTCTTGTAGGAATAAGAATTGAAGAACAAAAGAGAGCATCAAGATGCAAATACTAAACACATTTAAGCCTAACATGCTTCCTATGAATAGGAATATTGCAATAGAATAATTCATTGAAGCAGAAAGCAATAAGCATAGGAAGACAAAACAAGTGCAGCTTCAAAACCTTCAACATAAAGAGAGGGAAATTCTTATTATTAAGATATTTAGAACCAAGCCTCCCTCTCTCATTATAAATTTCAGTGGCATCATGGATGAACTCAACAATATAAGCATCACATAAAGCATTGTTACCATGATCCACATGCAAAAAGGTACTCTCATTCCCCACATAAGCATAATTTTTCTCATAGGTAATAGTGGGAGTAGGACTATCATAAACAACTTGAACACTATAGATGAGTTGTATATCAGGAGGGTGGTGTTCAACAAGGGAGTAATTCCCTTCATGATTATGACAAGTTTCATAAGGATAATTTCTCCTTATGTCATAGGTACCTTTATAATCACTATATATTGGAGTTATCACATCATCATGGTAGAGAAGAGCATCATCATTGCTAGCAACTATATTTGTAAACATGTTGTCTTTATTCTTACTAGCAAGAGAATTATCAATTATCACATCACTAGTGGGAATAGGATTTGCAATCCTATCATCCCCAAGCTTAGAGCTTCCCATATCTTCACTTTCAGAGTTGGTAACAAAAAGATTTTCAAGATCATAAGTAGCATTATCATCATTTTCCCAATCACAATAAGTAACATGCATATCATAATCAAAATCATCTTTAATAGTACCTACAGACGTATCATCAAGATGATAATTAAGGCAATAAAATTCACCTTCTTCTTTAAACTTACAACCATTAGGATAAAAGTTGATAGGAGGAATATGCTCAGGCCAGGTTGATACCCCTTCTTCTTCTTTCTTGCTCCTCTTCCTCCTCCTCCTCTTTTTCTTCTTCTTAACCTTAGGAGGGAGTGGTTGGAGATGAAGCTTCTCCACATATCCTGGTTTATCATTAGAAACAATAGGGAAACTTGGGAGAAACTCTCCTTTTTATTAGCAGAAATATAAGAGACATTTTTATACTTTGGTAAAGTTCCCTCCTTTCTAATCTTACTTATGTAATCATTTTCATGGCAATTAACAACACAATAGAGATGGCAATTTTGCAAAGTGTTTTTTATTCCTATGGCATTATCATCCAGCCAAGAAGTCTTTTCTGATAACTCTACACACATCAAAAATAACATAAGCTCATCATAAAGATCAGAGGTGATCATGTCATCACACAACCGGTTAACAGTTATGTTTTGAAAGTCCATGCATTGAAAATTAAAGTGACCCTCTATATGGCAAAGTTCACAAGTAAAAGGATAAAGGTCACACAATTCTCTAGCAATTTCATTTAAATCTCTGACCCAAGTGATTGTTCTTTCATGCTTATGTTGCTTACAATACTTCTCTTCTTCAATCATAGGCCTTTCACAAGGTCTATCCACTCCACAAAAATTAACATGCTTATATAAAACTTCATTTTTAGGAATTGGATCATGCATGTTGCAGTCATGATGAACAATTTCATTTTCTTTGCAAGTCTCTTTAAAAGGTTTATGATGCTTGATCCAATCCTCCTTAGGCATATTAAGATGTGAAGCAAAAGATTTGAGGAAATCAACAAGGAGTTGAGAATCAAGCCCAAACTTAGAACTAAACTTATTAAAACTTGTAGTTTCAACAAAAGACTTAATGCAATCATACTCATAAATTATACCTGACTCTTTACCTTTGTCGATCTCCCAATCTTCAGTGTTGCGTTGAATTCTTTCAAGGAGTTCCCATTTAGCATCAATCTTTTTGTTTGTGAAAGAACCCATAGAGGAAGCATCGAGCAAATCTTTATCCTGTCGAGAGAGCCTCGCATAGAAGTTAGTAATAATAATATCTTTGGGGAGCCCATGGTTAGGACATTTTAGCATTAACGTTTTCAGTCTCCCCCAAGCTTGAGCTATGCTCTCTCCGTCATGAGGGTAGAAATTATAAACATAATTCCTATTCTTATGGACTTCATGAAGAGGATAAAACTTGGAGTAAAAGAGAGACTGGATCTCTTCCCACTCCAGCAGGTGAGAGTCATTTAGTAGCCTATACCATTCCAATGCTTTTCCTTTCAGTGACAAGGCAAATAATTTCCTCATGACAAACTCCCTCGATACACCTGCAAGCTTAAATAATGAACATAGTTGTGACAGATATAGCAAGTGTTCATCGGGATGTCTGTCTCCTGCATAACGATTAGCCAAAACATGATCGATAATACCAGCCGGTATTTTATAGGGCACAATTTCAGTAGGAGGAGGAGCAACCACCACAGGTGTGGGGTGTCCTCCCGCAAGCAACGATCCAATAGCAAGGTTTTCCATAAACATAACTAGTGAAATAAAAACAAGAAACAAAAAGATTTAATTGCAAGATCTAAAGATATACCTTCAAGCGCTCACTTCCCCGGCAACGGCGCCAGAAATAGCTTGATGTCTACACATGCTTCTACTCTTGTAGACTATGTTGGGCCTCCAAGCGCAGAGGTTTGTAGGACAGTAGCAATTTCCCTCAAGTGGATGACCTAAGGTTTATCAAACTCAGGGAAGTAGAGGTTGAAGATGGTCTCTCTCAAGCAACCCTGCAACTAAGATACAAGAAGTCTCTTGTGTCCCCAACACACCTAATACACTTGTTAGATGTATAGGTGCACTAGTTCGGCGAAGAGATGTTAAATGGCAAGTGATATGGATGGCAAAACAAGGTAATATAAATATGTAATAAAAAGTGCAGCAAGCAAACAAGTAGTAAACGTGAGCACAAACGGTATTGCAATGGTGGAAACGAGGCCTAGGGTTCATACTTTCACTAGTGGCAACTCCCAACAACATTAACATAATCGAATCACATGATATTTCCCATAAAACATGCAAAGGGGACACACTCGAAGGTCATTCCTTCGTGGTCAAGAGAGGACGAGAATTATGTAGGGCTACAAAAGCACACCTCAAAGTTCGTAGTTCTCAATCTAAGGATTTCCCAATGTCACCGCGGCCATCCCAAGAGAGTCCCACAATCACCACAACATATCTAAAGGATAGTCAAAGACAAGCACCAAGAGACTCTCAATCTTCAATCAACACACAAGAGAGGAAATCACTCATGAAAATACTTTTCTAATCCATGTCCAATAGACCGCTGTCACCTTGGTCTCGGGGATTATACTAGATAAAGACAAGTGAGTACATCAATCCAATACATAGAGGAAGGGGAAACATCATGGGATCACCCTAGATTAACATAGCCTATGATCACAACGAAGATCACATCATGGGAGAGAGAATTGACCACATAGCTACTGGTAAGAACCTCAGCCCCGAGGAGGAACTACTCCCGCACCATGGAGGGAGGAAGCAACGTTGATGGAGATGAATCCGGGGGCACTTCCCCGTCCCGGCAGGGTGCCGGCACAGGAATTCTGGTCCCCCGAAGCTTGATGGCGATGGCGGCGGAGATCGGAATTGCGTCTGGAGAAAAGGGGTCTGGAATCAGGGTTTCCTCGACACGCTTTAAATATATGCCAAAGGGGGCCACCAGAGGGGGTCAGGGGTGCCCAGGCGCCCCCCCGGCGCGGCCCAGGGGGGGCGCCCACAGGCCGCCTGGAGCCCCTGTGGGTCCCCCCGGCTATACTTTGGCCGCACGGTAGCTCCTGGAACGCTGATTTTTTTAATATATTTTCTGGATTTTTCCTGGCAGTTCTCGTAATGTGAAAACCTGGAATACAAAAACAGCCGAAAACAGAAACTGGCACCGGGGTGCACTGGATTAGTAGGTTAGTCCAAATATGATCAAAAGTGTATGGAAGTGTATGAATATCATAGCAATATCACCCAAAAGAGGCATGGAGCAAGCAGAAATTATAGGTACGTTTTGGACGTATCATTCCACTATTTGGAGGATGTTTCAATTGATCATTATGAGAATAAAGTCGCTATGTGTGATGATTATTATGATGACACATATGTTATAAATAATAGTGAAAACATAGAACTTGTCATTATGATTTTAAAGTTAAATTGGGTTATGTCAATCAAGTTTCATATGACAGTTATATTATTGAATTTACTCCCACTCTATTATGAATGAGAAGGATCTTACTTATGTGGAGAGTAATAACACTTTTATGCATGTGGACCATGAAAAGAATGATTTAAGTTATATATATTGTTGAATTTTTTCATGATGCTACAGAAAAATATTATCAAAGATGAAGACATGATTATAGATATTTCAACAATATTAAGTTTTCTCCCTTTTATCTTGAAGGTTTTGAAGTTGTGTACTTGGTTTGCCTTCCTATGGTAGTTACTTTGTGCTTCAATAAATTGTCTTCTTGTAAGATTTCTATCATTAGGAAGTGGGTTAGGATAAAATATGCTTTATATATGATCCTCGATGCTCTCTTGTGTTCTCCCGAAAATTAGAAAAGAAGTTAAAACAATTTAGTCGACCATACCGATCCTTTCACGTGATCACCAAAACTCATGACTACAGTGACCTATAACGAGGAAGCGTAGAGACCTAAGTCCTGATAGAGAAAAATGGGGAGTGGTGGTAGATAGAGGTGAGACATAGGGACACGGTGGAAGTGTGAGAAGAAAAGAAGATGGGGGATTAGAGACTGAGTTGGGCCTTACTGTGAAATAACCAAACCGTATGTCACAAAAGAAAAGCGGAGGGGTGGGGTGGGGGTCAGCTTGTGTTGTTATTAACATATAAGGTAGCATTTTGGTTGTATAGAATTTAATACACATATTTTTTCATAATAGTGACATAGTTCATGCCAATATCTTTATCAATAACCATCAATTTATTTCCATGCTAAAGACGACTACCTCACTAAGAGTACTAGTTTTTAGTGGTGATGTGTCCATCATATATTGCATGTTCATGCACCATTTGTGCCCCCTTGTATTGTCAGCCCTAGTTGCTCAATTAAAGACATATCATCGCAACTAACACATTAACAAAGAATTTCATCCGGATCGCCAGTAAAACTGCATGTCCCAGATTGGTACTTTTGTTTTATGCATAATTTCGTACATTTTATATCATCACAATGTCCAGGCAGTTTATAGCAATGTTGATTACACTTACTTTCCGTACCTATATTAACTGAAATCCGTCATGACACAAAATATTTGAAGTAAAGATTTTATACTATTTCTTGAAGTAAAGTTTTCATGTTATGTTCTTTACTTGTTGTAAAAGAAGATGACTACAAATATGAACATAGCTGCAACTACTATTGCCACCTTGTGTGCAATGGTATATACTTGGACTGATGACTTGAGTTGTAGAAGGACATATTTGGATTGATAACTTGAGATGTTGAGGCAAGATTCGGTAAACATGTCTATTTATACTAGTAGGTTTGTATATGAAAAACTAGAAGTTGCTAAAAAAATATGTTGTCAACCATTAAGTAATAATTAATAAGTTGATAAGGTGGACATAATCTTACTTAATTGACATCTATGAGATATCTTGAATATGGCTTACTTGTATTACCCAAATAAGAATCATTGATCTGTTTAAATAAGTTCTTTCCATAAAAGAAGTGAACTATCGTGATTAAATAATCAAGCTAAGATATTGTTATAATTAGGACATAATGGTATAACAAAATAGAGACGCTGGTTGGTTTTACTACTTTGTTGTTATTGTCCTGTAAGGGCATGTTGCTGGTTGTAACTGATTTATAAGAAAGAGTATCAATCCTTTGAAGAGCCGATGAAATGGCAATTTGCCTCTGGTAGAGGTTTTCCACACTGTTTATGCAAGTTATTTTTTATATCAAGTAAGAGTGTTGTGACCGTGAAAGTTTTTTGTGAGCAAGAGCTAGAGTGCGCAATGATTGTAACAAAGAATATAGCATAATGGAAATGATGAAAATAGCAATAGGCCAAAGACAATATAAAGGGATCGTCGTGAGCAGTGCTTGGCCCTCGACCCCATGTGGGGGAGGAGGGGTTCCCCTCGTACCCCTGCGAGGAGCGATGCCTCCTTGACCCCCATTCGCAACGCCTTATATTTTGTTTGAGGTTCTATCATGACCTGGAAGTCGTGAGTACGTCAGTCAGGAATAAGCCAAAAAAAATTGTCATTTATATTGTACTAATGGCCTGCATGTGTCAACTTTCTAAGTTTCTCATTACTAGCTAGTGTAGCCTGTAAGTACTCGGAGTACACAAATTACAAGGCTTGAAAAACTCTATCCGAAATACAAACGGAGTAGTTTCCGTGCAAATATTTACAACAAAGCACATAAAACACGAAACTAAGACCAAGTAAACCAATGGAAGTCTCGTGCTTCAACAAACCAAAAAAATCTTAAATCCGTGCTCTAGATTTAGCAGAACACAAAGTTTGTTGAAATCCACCACGAAAGGATTTTGCCGAGTGAGACAACCCAAAAAACATTATTTGGCTATGATACAAGGCATCACCCTGAGCTTGGGATCCATTGTGGCGGCTCCCAAAATCTGGGATCCACATCACATATCCATCAAGTCGCAAGTAGGCAAACAAAAAATCATCCATGATTGACCGGAGGACACGATTTGAAGCTTAGTTCAACGTGGCACAATCTCCACATCTCGCTAACCATTGGAGGCAAGGCCACTGATAACCCACAAGTATAGGGGATCGCAACAGTTTTCAAGGGTAGAGTATTCAACCCAAATTTATAGATTCAACACAAGGGGAGCCAAGGAATATTTGTAAGTATTAGCAGTTTAATTGTCAATTTAACCACACCTGGAGATTAAATATCTCCAGCAAAGTGATCAGTAGCACAGTAGTATGATAGTTTTGATAGCAGTAGTGACAGTAACAATAGAAGTAGCAGTTTTATAGCTATTGTAACAGTAGCAACAACAGTAGTAACTTAGAAAGATCAATATATGGAAAAATTCGTAGGCACTGGGTCAGTGATATCGTTGGATAAAATTCATTATATAACAGTTATAACCTAGGACGACGTAGAACTAGCTCCAGTTTATCGATATAATGTAGGAATATATTCCGTAAATAGTCATACGTGCTTATGAAAAATAACTTGCATGACATCTTTGTTGGGGAACGTAGTATTTCAAAATTTTCCTACGATCACACAAGATCTATCCAGGAGAAGCATAGCAACGAGAGTGGAGAGTGTGTCTACGTACCCTCGTAGACCGAAAGCGGAAGCGTCTAGTGATGCGGTTGATGTAGTCGAACGTCTTCGCGATCCAACGGATCCAAGTACCGAACGTACGGCACCTCAGCGTTCAGCACACATTCAACTCGATGACGTCCCACGAGCTCTTGATCCAGTTGAGTGTCACGGGAGAGTTTCGTCAGCACGACGGCGTGATGACGGTGACGATGAAGCTACCAGCGCAGGGCTTCGCCTAAGCACTACAACGATATGACCGAGGTGTGTAACTGTGGGGAGGGGCACCGCATACGGCTAAGAAATCAACATGTGTGTCCATGGGGTGCCCACTGGCCACGTATATAAAGGATGGCGGGAGGAGTAGGCCGGCCCTCATAGGGCGCGCCAAAGTGTGGAGTCCTACTAGGACTCCCTAGTCCTAGTAGGATTCATCCTCCCATATGGAATAGGAAAAGGGGAAGGGAGAAGGAGAAGGAAGGAAGGGGGGCGCCCCCTTTCCCTAGTCCAATTCGGACCAGTCCATGGGGAAGGGACGCGGCCACCCTTGAGGCCTTTCCATCCTTTCCTGTATGGCCCATTAAGGCCCAATACGAATTCCCGTAACTCTCCAGTACTCCAAAAATACCCGAATCACTCGGAACCTTTCCGATGTCCGAATATAGCCTTACAATATATCAATGTTTACATCTCGACCATTTTGAGACTGTTCGTCATGTCCGTGATTTCATCCGGGACTCCGAACAAACGTCGGTCATCAAATCACATAACTCATAATACAAATCCTTGTCGAACGTTAAGCGCACGGACCCTACGGGTTCGAGAACTATGTAGACATGACCGAGACACTTCTCTGGTCAATAACCAATAGCAGAACCTGGATGCTCATATTGGTTCCTACATATTCTACGAAGAGCTTTATCGATCAAACCGCACAACATCACACGTTGTTCCCTTTGTCATCGGTATGTTACTTGCCCGAGATTCGATCGTCGGTATCATCATACCTAGTTCAATCTCGTTACCAACAAGTCTCTTTACTCGTTCCATAATGCATCATCCTGCAATTAACTCATTAATCACATTGCTTGCAAGGCTTTGATGTGCATTACCGAGAGGGCCCAGAGATACCTCTCCGATAATTGGAGTGACAAATCCTAATCTCTATCTATGCCAACTCAGCAAACACCATCGGAGACACCTGTAGAGCATCTTTATAATCACCTAGTTACGTTGTGACGTTTGATAGCACACAAAGTGTTCCTCCAGTATTCGGGAGTTGCATAATCTCATAGTCATAGGAACATGTATAAGTCATGAAGAAAGCAATAGCAGTAAAACTAAACGATCAAGTGCTAAGCTAATGGAATGAGTCAAGTCAATCACATCATTCTCTAATGATGTGATCCCGTTCATCAAATGCAACTCATGTCTATGGCTAGGAAACTTAACCATCTTTGATTAATGAGCTAGTCAAGTAGAGGCATACTAGTGACACTCTGTTTGTCTATGTATTCCCACATGTATTAAGTTTCCGGTTAATAAAATTCTAGCATGAATAATAAACATTTATCACGATATAAGGAAATAAATAATAACTTTATTATTGCCTCTAGGGCATATTTCCTTCAATCTTTCATCCTACCCTCCCGTGGCAGCGGGGTCCATAAGGAAACTAAGGGATATTAAGGTCACCTTTTAATAGAGAACCGGATCAAAGCATTAACACATAGTGAATACATGAATGTCTCATACTACGGTAATTGGACGCCCCCGATTTGACCGTACACTAATCATGCATGCAAATATGTACGACCAAGATCAGGGACTCACTGGAAGATATCACAACAGAACTCTAGACACAAATTAAAATAATACAAGCTTTATATTACAAGCCAGGGGCCTTGAGGGCTCGAATACATAGCTCGAATACACAAGAGTCAGCGGAAGCAACAATATCTGAGTACATACATAAGTTAAACAAGTTTGCCTTAAGAAGGCTAGCACAAAAACAACACGAGCGAAAAGGCAAGGCCTCCTGCCTGGGACCTCCTAACTACTCCTGGTCGTCAGCTGTCTCCACGTAGTAGTAGGCTCTGTCGGGGTAGTAGCAGTCATCAAAGGTGGCATCTGGCTCCTGGACTCCACCATCTGGTTGCAACAACCAGAAAGAAGAAGAAAGGGGAAAAGGGGGAGTAAAGCAACCGTGAGTACTCATCCAAAGTACTCGCAAGCAAGGATCTACACTACATATGCATCGGTATCAATGAAAAGGATAGTATCTGTGGACTAAGCTGCAGAATGCCAGAATAAGAAGGGGAGAAGCTAGTCCTATCGAAGACTAGCATCTTCTCGAAAACCACCAATCTTGCAGCAGTAGAAGAGAGTACAAAATAACATATTATAATTATTAAGCATGTTGTAGCAATAACTGTTGGAAATATGCCCTAGAGGCAATAATAAATTGGTTATTATTATATTTCCTTGTTCATGATAATCGTTTATTATCCATGCTAGAATTGTATTGATAGGAAACTAAGATACATGTGTGGATACATAGACAACACCGTGTCCCTAGTGAGCCTCTACTAGACTAGCTCGTTGATCAAAGATGGCTACGGTTTCCTAGCCATAGACATGAGTTGTCATTTGATAACGGGATCACATCATTAGGAGAATGATGTGATGGACAAGACCCAAACGATAAACATAGCATATGATCGTGTCAGTTTATTGCTATTGTTTTCTGCATGTCAAGTATATGTTCCTACGACCATGAGATCATGCAACTCACTGACACCGGAAGAGTACCTTGTGTGTACCCAACATCACAACGTAACTGGGTGACTATAAAGGTGCTCTACAGGTATCTCCGAGGGTGTATGTTTAGTTGGCATGGATCAAGACTGGGATTTGTCACTCCGTATGACGGAGAGGTATCTCAGGGCCCACTCGGTAATACAACATCACAATGAGCTTGCAAGCAATGTGACCAATGAGTTGATCACGGGATCTTGTATTACGGAACGAGTAAAGAGACTTGCCGGTAACGAGATTGAACTAGGTATAGAGATACCGACGATCGAATCTCGGGCAAGTAACATACCGACAGACAAAGGGAACTATATACAGGATTGTCTGAATCCTTGACATCGAGGTTCAATCGATAAGATCTTCGTAGAATATGTGGGAACCAATATGGGCATCCAGGTCCCGCTATTGGTTATTGACCGTAGAGGTGTCTCGGTCATGTCTGCATAGTTCTCGAACCCGCAGGGTCTACACACTTAACGTTTGGTGATGATATAAGTGTAGTTGAGTCGTTATGTTGGTAACCGAAGGTTGTTCGGAGTCCCGGATGAGATCCCGGACGTGACGAGGAACTCCGGAATGGTCCGGGGATGAAGATTGATATATTGGATGATGGGAATCGGAGTCCGGAAGTGTTCCGGGGAGCACCGGGGAGTCGTCGGATGACCGAAAGGAGTTTCGGGGGGTCCCGGCAAGTGTTGCGGGCCTCATGGGCCAAAAGGGGGGAGGCACATCAGCCCACACAGGGGCTGTGCGCCCCCCCACAGGCCTCCCACGCAGCTAGGAGGGTGGGGGCGCCCCTAGGGTAGCCGGCCCCCTCTGGCTTGGGGGGCAAGGCGCCTAGGGGGGGCCACCCAAACCCTAGCCGCCCCCCTCTCCCTTGTGGCCGCCACCCCCTAGGGGAAACCCTAGGGGCGCCTCCACTTCTCCCCTCCCCCTATATATAGAGAGGGAGAGAGAGGGCAGCTACACCCCTACGTGCCTTGGCGCTGCCTCTCCTCTCCCTCGTAGCATATCTTCTTCTCCGCAGTGCTTGGCGAAGCCCTGCTGAGTTTTCTCCACCACCACCTCCACCACGCCGTCGTGCTGCCGGAGGACTCAAGTTGCTACTTCACCATCGCTCGCTGGATCGAGGAGGTGAAGGCGTCATCAAGCCGTACGTGTGTTGAACGCGGAGGCGCCGTCCGTTCGGCGCTAGATCGGATCTTCCGCGATTTGAATCGCCGCGAGTACGACTCCATCAACCGCGTTCTAGCAACGCTTCCGCTTAGCGATCTACAAGGGTATGTGGATCCAACTCTCCTCTCGTAGATGTGCATCTCCTAGATTGATCTTGGTGAGCGTAGGAAAATTTTTGTTTCCCATGCAACGTTCCCCAACAGTGGCATCATGAGCTAGGATCTTGCGTAGATGCTTTCACGAGTAGAACACAAAAGGGTTTGTGGGCGTTGATGTTTAAATTGCTGCCCTCCTTAGTCTTTCTTGATTCAGCGGTATTATGGGATGAAGCGGCCCGGACCAACTTTACATGTCCACGTACATGAGACCGGTTCCATCGACAGACATGTGACTTTTGTTGCATAAGATGGCTGGCGGGTGTCTGTCTCTCCTATCTTAGTTGAATCGGAATAGAACAAGGCGGTCCTTGTAGAAGGTTAAATGGCAACTTGAATATCACCGTTGTGGTTTTGCGTAGGTAAGAAGCGTTCTTGCTAGATACCCATAGCAGCCACGTAAAACATGCAACAACAAATTAGAGGACGTCTAACTTGTTTTTGCAGGGTATGTATGTGATATGATATGGCCAATGACATGATGAGATATATTTGATGTATGAGATGATCATGTTGTAATAGTTAATATCGACTTGCATGTCGATGCATACGGCAACCGGCAGGAGCCATAGGGTTGTCTTTATTTTTGTATGACCTGCGTGTCAATCATTAAGCGCTTTGTAATGCTTTACTTTATCGCTAAACGGTAGCAATAGTAGTAAGAGCATGGTGGGCGCCGACAACCCCGATGGCGACACGATGATGGAGATCATGGTGTGGCGCCGGTGACGATGGAGATCATGCCGGTGCTTTGGAGATGGAGATCAAAAGCACGAGTTGATGGCCATATCATGTCACTTATGATTTGCATGTGATGTTAATCCTTTTATGCATCTTATTTTGCTTAGGACGACGGTAGCATTATAAGATGATCCTTCACTAAAATTTCAAAATAAAATTGTGTTCCCCCCGAGTGTGCGCCGTTGCGAAGGTTCGTCGTTTCGAAGCACCACGTGATGATCGGGTGTGATAGACTCTACGTTCGCATACAACGGGTGCAAGCCAGTTTTGCACATGCAGAACACTCGGGTTAGACTTGACGAGCCTAGCATGTACAGACATGGCCTCGGAACACGGAAGACCGAAAGGTCGAGCATGAGTCATATAGTAGATATGATCAACATGAAGATGTTCACCATTGACACCACCTCATCTCACGTGATGATCGGACTTGGGTTGGTGGATTTGGATCATGTCACGCTTGGATGACCAGAGGGATGTCAATTTGAGTGGGAGTTATAAGTAATTTGATTAGTTAAACTCACTTATCATGAACAATAGTCTAAGTTGCCTTTGCAAATTATGTTGTAGATCAATAGCTTGCACTGTAGCTCCCTGTTTAATACGTTCCTAGAGAAAGAATAAGTTGAAAGTTATGTAAGCAATTTTGCGGACTAGGTCCATAATCTGAGGAATGTCCTCACTGCTGCACAGAAGGCTTACGTCCTCAATGCACCGCTCGGTGTACCAACCCCTCGAGCGTCGTCTATGGATGTTGTGAACATCTGGCAGACACATTCTGATGACTACTTGATAGTTTAGTGTGCCATGCTTTACGACTTAGAATCGGGATTCCTATGACGTTTTGAACGCCATGGAACATATGAGATGTTCCAAGAGATGAAATTGGTATTTCAAGCTCATACCCGTGTTGAGAGGTATGACCTCTGACAAGTTCTTTGCCTTACAAAGATGGAGGAGAATTGCTCAGACAGTGAGCATGTACTCAGAATATCTGGGTGCTTCAATCGCTTGAATCAGGTGGGAGTTTATCTTCCAGATAAGATAGTGATTGACAGAGTTCTCTGGTCACTATCACCAAGCTACTAGAACTTCGTGATGAACTATGACATGCAAGGGATAGAGATGATCCCAGGTTTGTTCGCGGTGCCTAAGACCGCAAAGGTAGAAGTCAAGAAGGAGCATCAAATGTTGATGGTTTAACAAGACCACTGGTTTCAAGAAGGGCAAGGGCTAGAAGGGAAACTTCATGAATGGCAAACAAGTTGCCGCTCTAGTGAAGAGACCCAAGGTTGAACCCAAACCCGAGACTAAGTGCTTCTATTATAAGGGGAACGGTCACTGGTAGCGGAACTACCCTAAATACATGGTAGATAAGAAGGCTGGCAACTTCAACAAAGTATATCTGATATACGTGTCATTGATGTGTACCTTACTAGTACTCCTAGTAGCACCTGGGTATTGGATACCGGTTCAGTTGCTATTATTGGTGACTTGAAGCAAAAGCTACAGACTAAACGGAGACTGGCTGGGCGAGGTGACGATGTGTGTTGGAAGTGTTTCCAAGGTTGATGTGATCACCATCGCACGCTCCCTCTACCTTCGGGATTAGTGTTGAATCTAGATAAAAGTTATCGGGTGTCTACGTTGAGCATGAATATGATTGGATCATGTTCATTGTGATACGGTTGTTCATTTAAGTTAGAGAATAATGGTTATAGCTTAGATGAATAATACCTTTCATGGTCATGCACCCTATGTGAATGGTTCATTGAATCTCGGTCGTAGTAATACACATGTTCATAATATTGACGCCAAAAGATGTAGAGTTAATAATGATAGTACCACTTTCTTGTGGCACTGCCGCGTAGGTCATATTGGTGTAAAGTGCATGAAGAAACTCCATGCTGATGGATGTTTGGAGTCATTTGATTTTGAATCGCTTGACACATGCGAGCCATGCCTCATGGGCAGGATGACTGAGACCCGTTTTCATGTTCAATGAGACGGGCAAGTGACTTGTTGGAAATCGCACATGTTGATGTGTGTGATCCAATGAGGATTGAGGCGAGCAGGGGATATCGTTGTTTTCTCATCTTCACTGATGACTTGAGTAGATATGGGGATATATACTTAATGAAGCACAAGTCTGAAACGTTTGAAAAGTTCAAGCAATTTCAGAGTGAAGTTAAGAATCATCATAACAAGAAGATCAAATTCCTACGATCTGATCAAGGGAGAATATCTGAGTTATGAGTTTGGCAATCACTTAAGACATGTGGAATTGTTTCACAGTTGAAGCCATCTGGAACACCACAGTGTAATGGTGTGTCCGAACGTCGTAATCGAACCTTATGAGATATGGTGCGATTTATGATGTCTCTTGCCAATCTGCCACTATCATTTTGGGGTTATGCATTAGAGACAGCTGCATTCGCTTTAGATAGGGCACCATCTAAAGTCCGTTGAGACAACATCGAATGGACATTGGTTTGGCAAGAAACCAAAGTTGTCGTTTCTTAAATGTTTGGGGCTGCGATGCTTGTGGCTTCAGCCGGAAAAGCTCGAGCCCAAAGCGGACAAATGCGTCTTCATAGGATACCCAAAGGTTACAGTTGGGTATACCTTCTATCTCAGATCCGAGGGCAAAGTGTTTGTCGCTAAGAACGGGTCCTTTCTTGAGAAGGAGTTTCTCTCGAAAGAATTGAGTGGGAGGAAGATAGAACTTGATGAGGTTGTTGAACCTCTACTTCGAACGGAGAGTGGTGCAACACAGAAAGATGTTTCTGTGGAACCCACATCTATTGAAGAGGAAGCTAATGATAGTGATCATGAAACTTCGGATCAAGTTACTGTCGAACATCGTAGGTCGACAAGGATATGTACTACTCCTGAGTGGTACGGTAATCCTGTCTTAGATGTCATGTTGTTAGACAACGATGAAACCTACGAGCAATGGAGAAGCGATGGTGGGCCCGTGTTCCGACAAATGGTTAGATGCCATGAAATCCGAGATAGGATCCATGTATCATAACAAAGTATGGACTTTGGTGGACTTGCCCGATGATCGGCAAGCCATTGATAATAAATGGATCTTTGAGAAGAAGACGGACGTGGACGGTAATGTCACCGTCTATGAAGCTCGACTTGTGGCAAAGAGTTTTTCACAAGTTCAAGGAGTTGACTACGATGAGATTTTCTCACCCGTAGCGATGCTTAAGTCCGTCGGAATCATGGTAGCATTGGCTGCATTTTTCGATAAGGAAATCTGGCAGATGGATGTCAAAACAAGTTTCCTTACCGGTTTTCGTAAGGAAAGGTTGTATGTGATGCAATCAGAAGGTTTTGCCGATCCTAAGGATGCTAAAAGGTATGCTAGCTCCAGCGATCCTTCTATGGACTAGATCAAGCATCTCGGAGTCAGAACATACGCTTTGATGGAGTGATCAAAGTTTTTGGGTTTATACAAAGTTTACAAGAAACTTGTATTTACAAGAAAGTGAGTGGGAGCGCTACAACATTTCTGATAAGTATATGTGGATGACATATTGTTGATCCGAAATGATGTAGAATTTCTGGAAAGCATAAAGGGTTGTTTGAAAGGAGTTTTTCAAAGGAAGACCTGGGTAAAGCCGCTTACATATTAGGCATCAAGATCTATAGAGATAGATCAAGACGCCTGATTAGACTTTCAAAGAGCACACACCTTGTCATATATTTGAAGGAGTTCAAAATGGATCGGTCAAAGAAGAAGTCCTTGCCTGAATTGTAAGGTGTGAAGTTGAGTAAGACTCAAAGCTCGACCACGGCAGAAGAAAGAGAAAGGACGAAAGTCGTCCCCTATGCTTTAGCCATAGGCTCTATACGGTATGCCATGCTGTGTGCCGCACCTGATGTGTGCCTTGCCACGAGTCTGGCAAGGGGGTACAAGTGTGATCCAGGAGTGGATCACTGGACAGCGGTCAAAATTATCCTTAGAGGAATAAGGAAATGTTTCTCGGTTGTGGAGGTTATAAAGAGTTCAACGTAAAGAGTTACGTCGATGCAAGCTTTAACACCTATCCGGATAACTCTGAGTAGAAAAACCGGATACATATAGTGGAGCAACCATTTGGAATAGCACCAAGTGGAGCGAAGTAGCAGCATCTACAATATGACATAGATTTTTGCGAAGTACGTGTGGATCTGCATGTTGCAGACCCATTGACTACAACCTCTCTCACAAGCATAACATGATAAAACCCCAGAACTCATTGAGTGTTGATCACATGGTGATGTGGACTAGATTATTGACTCTAGTAAACTCTTTGGGTATTAGTCACATGGCGATGTGAACTATGAGTGTTAATCACATAGCGATGTGAACTAGATTATTGACTCTAGTGCAAGTGGGAGACTGTTGGAAATATGCCCTAGAGGCAATAATAAATTGGTTATTATTATATTTCCTTGTTCATGATAATCGTTTATTATCCATGCTAGAATTGTATTGATAGGAAACTAAGATACATGTGTGGATACATAGACAACACCGTGTCCCTAGTGAGCCTCTACTAGACTAGCTCGTTGATCAAAGATGGCTACGGTTTCCTAGCCATAGACATGAGTTGTCATTTGATAACGGGATCACATCATTAGGAGAATGATGTGATGGACAAGACCCAAACGATAAACGTAGCATATGATCATGTCAGTTTATTGCTATTGTTTTTTGCATGTCAAGTATATGTTCCTACGACCATGAGATCATGCAACTCACTGACACCGGAAGAGTACCTTGTGTGTACCCAACATCACAACGTAACTGGGTGACTATAAAGGTGCTCTACAGGTATCTCCGAGGGTGTCTGTTTAGTTGGCATGGATCAAGACTGGGATTTGTCACTCCGTATGACGGAGAGGTATCTCAGGGACCACTCGGTAATACAACATCACAATGAGCTTGCAAGCAATGTGACCAATGAGTTGATCACGGGATCTTGTATTACGGAACGAGTAAAGAGACTTGCCGGTAACGAGATTGAACTAGGTATAGAGATACCGACGATCGAATCTCGGGCAAGTAACATACCGACAGACAAAGGGAACTATATACGGGATTGTCTGAATCCTTGACATCGAGGTTCAATCGATAAGATCTTCGTAGAATATGTGGGAACCAATATGGGCATCCAGGTCCCGCTATTGGTTATTGACCGTAGAGGTGTCTCGGTCATGTCTGCATAGTTCTCGAACCCGCAGGGTCTACACACTTAACGTTTGGTGATGATATAAGTGTAGTTGAGTCGTTATGTTGGTAACCGAAGGTTGTTCGGAGTCCCTGATGAGATCCCGGACGTGACGAGGAACTCCGGAATGGTCCGGGGATGAAGATTGATATATTGGATGATGGGAATCGGAGTCCGGAAGTGTTCCGGGGAGCACCGGGGAGTCGTCGGATGACCGAAAGGAGTTTCGGGGGGTCCCGGCAAGTGTTGCGGGCCTCATGGGCCAAAAGGGGGGAGGCACATCAGCCCACACAGGGGCTGTGCGCCCCCCACAGGCCTCCCACGCAGCTAGGAGGGTGGGGGCGCCCCTAGGGCAGCCGGCCCCCTCTGGCTTGGGGGGCAAGGCGCCTAGGGGGGGCCACCCAAACCCTAGCCGCCCCCCTCTCCCTTGTGGCCGCCACCCCCTAGGGGAAACCCTAGGGGCGCCTCCACTTCTCCCCTCCCCCTATATATAGAGAGGGAGAGAGAGGGCAGCTACACCCCTACGTGCCTTGGCGCTGCCTCTCCTCTCCCTCGTAGCATATCTTCTTCTCCGCAGTGCTTGGCGAAGCCCTGCTGAGTTTTCTCCACCACCACCTCCACCACGCCGTCGTGCTGCCGGAGGACTCAAGTTGCTACTTCACCATCGCTCGCTGGATCGAGGAGGTGAAGGCGTCATCAAGCCGTACGTGTGTTGAACGCGGAGGCGCCGTCCGTTCGGCGCTAGATCGGATCTTCCGCGATTTGAATCGCCGCGAGTACGACTCCATCAACCGCGTTCTAGCAACGCTTCCGCTTAGCGATCTACAAGGGTATGTGGATCCAACTCTCCTCTCGTAGATGTGCATCTCCTAGATTGATCTTGGTGAGCGTAGGAATTTTTTTTCCCATGCAACGTTCCCCAACAATAACGCCCAGAGATCCTTCCTCGACTCCCTGCGAGGAAGAAATCCCGGAGACACATATCCATTCATGTCTCAATATCCAGTTCTAGTTGTAGCGATCGGGATACAACTCCAAGTGTCCCTTACCGTAGGACAGGCTATCGATAGATGTTTTCTTCCCTGCAGGGGTGCACCAAGTTACCCATCACGCTTGATTTACACCGGACGGACACACCATCAGGTCATGCCCGCCCTCGGCCAAACAGTATGCCGCAACCGGACCTAGGCTTAATAGAGAGGTCATGCACGTCGGACTAAACCCTATGACCCCAGGGGTCATGGGCCAATCGCCCCGGGAACTCCTGCACATTGCGTGGGCGGCCGGTGAGCAGATCTAGCTACCTCCTTAAAAAGGTAGGTGCCTAACCTGTCCAACCCGGCGCGCGCCGCTCAGTCGCAATGACGTCAGTTAAGCTTCGACTGATGCATACGACGCAGAACGCCCATACTATGCCCACGTGGTGGTTAGAGCTATCAGGCCAGAGGCCCCTTGGATCAAATATCCAAACTGTTTAGTGTCTTGGGAACGCGCGGTAACGAGCAGAGACTCACGATCATGTGACACAATCGCCCCGTCTCGAGAACTTGCGGCAAGGGCGAGTGCCTGGCCACGCCTCGTATTATCTCGCGTGCACCTTCTAGGTCAACCCGACTACACATCACTCGCAATTAAGCTCGCGCGGGTACCCCTCTGGGTCGACCCATCTTTAGTAACCAGGTTCAGTGTAAAGTCATAGTAACCATAGTAACTGTGTGTTTAACACCAAAGGGAAACCTGTGGAAATCACCCTCGATGGAATTCCACCTGATGTTTATCGTCAAGGTGAACGAAAGAGGAGTCACCCTCGAGGTCCACTCTTGAGGAGTTGCACGACAGTGTCGTTATCGGGAGTGGAGAAAGAGGAATCACCCTCTATGACCACAACCGACGAACTAACCTGCAAGTTTAACATCAGAAGTGCTGATGAGGTCTCACCCTCGGCACTCAATAGTAACCCAGTAGCGTCGAGCAACTAAGGAGAAAGTGATGTGCGGTGCCGGGTCCTGGTCTTCGATCCCGTTGATCGGGTCTTCTGATAATCCAGCGGGGTAGACAGGACAAAAGGAGGGGCGGGGTCTCTGATGGATCTCTAATCAGCCTATACTAAGCAGTTTAGTATAAACATGTAAGGTATGAAAGCAGGTATCAACAACAGGCTATGCATCAGAATAGTATCATACAAAGAGCAGTAGCACTTCTAATGCAAGCATAAGAGAGAAGAGAGTGGGCGATATCGGAATGATCAAGGGGGGTTGGCTTGCCTGGTTGCTCTGGCAAGAAGGAGGGGTCGTCAACACCGTAATCGCTCACCGGGGCATCATCAGTGTCGGGGTCTACCGGAGAGAAGAGGGGGAAGAAACAGTAAATATAAAGCAAACATATGCAACAACGAAGCATGACAATTCAACACGCAGTGTAGGGTGCTCCAACGCGGTGCTACACGATACCAGCGAAGGGGGATAACATCCGGGAAAGCATTCCCGACGTTAGGCATTTTCGGACAGACGAACTGGAGGAGGATTGTTCCATGTTCGGTATGATAGAGGTGTGTGGCGGACGAACGGACCGTGTATTCGGATTCGTCTCGTCGTTTTGAGCAACTTTCATGTATAAAACTTTTTCATCGGAGTTACGGTTTAATTTCTATGAATTTTCAAAGATTAAACCATTTTCAGAAATTATTTAAATTAACATAAATGAATTATGACGTCAGCAGAGTGTTAGCATGACATCAGTAGGTCAACAGACCCGCTGACTGGTCAAACTGGCCAATGGGTCCCACCTGTCATTGGCAGTGGGCTAACAATAATTCATTTTAATTTAAACAGAATAATTAGTGACTGGACCCCACTAGTCAGTGACTCATTAGTTTGGCTAATTATGCTTATTTAGGAAAATGTTTTAATTAGGTTAAAAAGGCGGGGGGGGGGGGGCATGTGTCACTAGCACTGAGTGCCCAGTCAGGAAAGTTGACCGGGTCAACTGGTCAACAGGCGGCCGGGGGCCCCACTGGCAGTGACCCAGGAGGTGGCCCTAGGTGTGCCAGCTCAGCGTGGCCGGCGGCTTGGCCCCCGTGACCTCCAGACGCGGCGGAGGGCTCAGGCCGGCGTCGGGAATCATCTATAGGCGGCCGTTTCACATGCGCGAGGGTGCGTTTGAACGAGCGAACGACGCCGCGTCGAATGGTAGTAGAGGCACGACCGGACTTGGCCGGTCACGTCGGCGATGACGAGTACGGACGGCGGCGGCTTTCGGGCGGTCGACGAGGTGGAGCTACGGGCGTTGGCTCCGGGCGTTGCTGGGCTCGCCCAAATGAGCGGAGCGAGCTGCGCCCTCCTGTGGTGGTGGTGAGGCCGGAGGAGGCCCGTAGCGACGGAGACGAGCGATGAGCTATGCGGCGGAGCTGAGCTCGGCCATGGCGGACGTGGTGGCTACGGGAGCGCGAGAGGCCAGGGGAGCGAGGGAAGGGGAAGATGGGCTCACTTTGCGGCACGCACGGTGGCCCTCGGAGATTTAGTAGTAGCAGAGACGACACCGGAGACGAAGAAGATCGAAGGCAGCCGGAGATGGGGACGAGGACGAACGGCGACTGCGGTGCTTCCCGGTTCCAGCGGAGGGTGCCAACCGAAGGAGTCGACCCTGGCGAAGCTCATTGACAGGGTCAGCTGGCGCGGGGCCGCCGGTGGCTGCGACAACGATGGAGGGCGGCGGCGACTGCGCTCGGAGGTGGACGGGGGAACGAGGGGGAGGCGAGGAGGAATCTGGTGGGGAGAGGGAGAGGCGGAGCGGGCGGAGTGGGCGAGGGGAAGTGGGAGAGGCGCCCAAGGCGTCGCCCTTATCCTCTCTCGGTGAGGCCGGCGAGGTGGTCGGCCGATGACTGCGCCCTGTAGCGGCTTGCGACAGAGGAACATGAAGAGGGCGCGGTGCGGGGAGCTGGGCCGGCTTGCTATGGTGGGCCGAGGCCCATGGGAAGGCCATGGGCTGAGGCCCTTCTTCCCTTTTGTTTTAAAACAGTTTTTTTTCTTTTCTTTTAAAACTTCTGTTTCAAATAGTTTAGGCCAGTTAAACAATTTGCAAAAAATGTTGGTTCACCACCTATATTAATTATACATTATTTGGCACAAGATGAACACTTTTAGTTTTCATGTCTGAGCATTTTGAAATTCACTCATAATTTGAAATTGAATTCAACTAGAATTTAAAAGAGAGAGGAGACAATGATGATCAAACACCTGTTTAGCAAAATGATTAACTTAACCCCAGGGGTTACTGTAGCATCATTACACCGGGGTGTTACAACTCTCCTCCTCTAAAAGAAATTCTTGTCCCGAGAATTAAGAGGTAGAAGGGAACAGGCCGGGGTATTCAGCCCGGAGGTTATCTCCGCGTTCCCAAGTGGCTTCCTCTTTAGTATGATTCGACCATTGCACCTTGAGGAATTTGGTAACCTTCTGGCGGGTTCGACGTTCAGCTTCTTCAAAAATGCGGATCGGATGCTCTTTGTATGTGAGATCCTTTTGAATTTCAATCAATTCCGGATCCACTTCACGTTCCGGATCCTTGAAGCATTGACAAAGTTGCGACACGTGGAAGACATCATGAACATGAGAGAACTGAGGTGGCAACTCAAGTTGACAAGCCAACAGCCCAAGACGGGCGTGAATGCGGAAGGGACCAATGTAGCGCGGACCTAGCTTGCCCTTGACTCCAAACCGATGAGTGTCTCTCAAAGGAGTGACACGCAGATAAGCTTGTTCACCAGGTTGATAAGTTGAACCCAGTGTTTCCGGTCATTGTTGCTCTTCTGGCGAGGCTGGGCCGCCTTGAGATTACCCCGGACAATGCGAACCTGATCTTCAGCTTGTTGAATAATGTCTGGACCAATGAGCGTCCATTCCCCAGTTTCTGACCAATTCAGAGGGGTTCAACACTTACGTCCATAAAGCACTTCGAAGGGTGCCATATTCAAGCTGTCTTGATAACTGTTATTATAAGAGAACTCCGCATAAGGGAGAGATTCTTCCCACTTCTTGCCGAAAGAAATAACACAAGCTGGTAGCTTGTCTTCAAGAATTTGATTGACTCGCTCAACTTGGCCTTGGGATTGGGGATGATAAGCAGTGCTCCAGGTAATATGAGTTCCCATTGCCTCTTGGAAACTATCCCAGAACTTTGAAGTGAAAATGTTGCCACGGTCTGAACTGATCTCCTTCGGAATGCCGTGGAGTGACACAATTCTGGAGATATACAAGTTTGCTAATTGACTAGCAGTGATTGTTTCCTTGACTGGCAGAAAGTGAGCAACCTTTGAGAATTGGTCGATGACGACAAAGATAGCATCACTACCTTTCTGAGACTTGGGAAGGCCAGTGAAAAAGTCCATCTGAATCTTATCCCACTTCCATTCAGGAATCGGAAGTGGTTGTAGAAGTCCAGCTGGTTTCTGATGCTCAGCTTTGACGCGACGACAAACGTCACATTCTTCGATATACCGAGCAATGTCTTGCTTCATGTTAGACCACCAGTACTTCTGACGGATGTCTAGATACATCTTTGTACTTCCCGGATGAATAGAGAGAGGGGTGTCATGTGCTTCTTTCATCACCTTCTCAGTCATAAGATCGAAGCGGGGTACCACTATGCGATCTTTGAAGTACAAGGTCCCATCTTTAGCAAGTGAGAAATCTCTGGATTTCTCTAAGGCAAGATCCTTTTTCATTATATCAACGTGAGCATCTTTGGCTTGAGCAGACTTAATTGCTTTCAATAGAGTTGGTTCCAGGACAATGTTATTCAGAGAACCCTGGGGAACTAGTTGAAGGTTCAGCTTGTAGAGCTCTTCATAAAGGCAGGGCTGAGCTTTATGAACCATGTGGTTATTGCAATAAGACTTGCGGCTTAGGGCATCGGCCATGACATTAGCCTTGCCTGGGGTATAGGAAATACCCACGTCATAATCTGCTATAGCCTCCATCCATCTTTGCTGACGGAGGTTCAGGTCTGGCTGAGTAAACAGATACTTCAGACTCTGATGATCGGTGAAGATCTCGCAACGATTACCGAGAAGGTAATGTCGCCATAGCTTCAATGAATAAATAACCGCTGCAAGCTCGAGGTCATGAACTGGGTAGTTTTCTTCGTGAGAACGCACTTGACTGGAGGCATAAACAATCACCCTGCGCTCTTGCTTTAGGACACAGCCTAACCCTTGATGTGAAGCATCGCAATATATGACGAAATCCTTCTGAGAATCCGGAGGAGCAAGCACTGGGGCAGAAGTTAGCTTGTCCTTGAGAGCCTGGAAACTTTCCTGACATTTGTCTGTCCATTCAAACTTAACGCCTTTGTGAAGAAGATTAGTCAATGGCTTGGCGATCTTGGAAAAGTTCTCAACAAAACGATGGCACTAGCTGGCGAGACCGAGAAAGCTTCTGACTTGCTTGACATTCTTGGGAGGGGTCCAGTCAAGAATAGCCTGAACTCGCTCTGGGTTGACGGCAATACCATCCTTGGAGATCACATGACCAAGGTAGGTTACTTCGGGTAGCCAGAATTCACACGTAGAATACTTGGCATATAGTTGATGCTCTCGAAGCTTTTCCAGAATGAGACGAAGATGTTCAGCATGTTCTTCTTTATTCTTCGAATATACCAGGATATCATCCAGATAAACAACGATGAACTTGTCGAGGTAATCCATGAATATATAGTTCATCAGATGAGAGAATGTCGCTAGAGCATTGGTCAAACCGAAGGACATGACGGTGTACTCGTAAGAACCATAACAAGTGACGAATGCGGTCTTTGGAATATCCTCTTCATGAACACGGATCTGGTGGTAACCCAACCTGTCGTGGATTTAGCACGGCAGATGTCCGGGTTAACGGACTTAGGTGTGAGGCCATCGCTCGGGTTAGCTTGAAGGGGTTAAAGTGGACGAAGGACACTGGGAGTTTTATACTAGTTCGGCCCCTTCAATGAAGGTAAAAGCCTACGTCTAGTTTGGTGTGGTATTGCTTGGGCTTCGATGACCAGGGAGCAAATCCGCTTGCCTGTGTCTCGAGCAGTTGTTTCCTTTTTTTTGAACCGTCGCTAGGCCGTCCCTTCATATAGGAGGCGACGCCCGGTCCGGTTTACAGAGTCCCGAGGCCGGCTCATAAACGTGTCCGCCTCGGTCTCTACTCTTTCTATCTTACATCCCAAGTTACATGGTACGACGGTTTACAGACCGTGGGCCTTATACATGGGCCCTAAACCTCTATGGGCTGTAACCTCTTGTACATATTCTACCGGGCTTGTAATAACACAACCTTGTCAGTGTAATCCGGACCCTCCTGGCAGGTTTATACCTGCTAGTAATATCCCTGACATTAGGCCCCAGATTAATTTGAACTTGTTCCTGTCAGTCTTCCAAGTCTTGTACAAATTTCCTTTCTGCAACTTGTTTGCTTCATAAACCGGCCATGACGTCATCTCCTGGAATCGAGTCAATCCGTCGTGACATCATCTCCATATTTAATGCCCGCATCTATCTATTACCTTTCTTTATTTCCGCACCAAATATCGAGGCGATAGCTCAATCTTTATCCGATTTCTAGCCTCCTCGATTCCCGCACTTACCGTTTTTATCTCTTCGGCCTATAAATACCGCTGAAGCCCATCTCTTTTCCCCTTCCGCTTCTTCTTCTTCCTCCGTCTCCAACGCCCGAGCTTCCGCCGCCGTCCGTCGAGCTCGCCGTCGCCAACAAATCCGGCCGCTGCATCAACCTGAACGCGACCAGAGAACTCGCCACCGTCCTCTGTTTCCTCAGTTACGTTACCTTCTTTCCATAGATCTCACTTTTAGGTTTTCTTCTGTAGCTCGCCATGAACCCTCGTTCTTGTAGTTCATCGCTGTAGATTGATCTTAGCTGTAGATATAAACTCGTTAGGCTTGATCCTCATCTGTGCGCTTCCGCTGTGCCATTATACTTTAGCTTCTCCAGCACTGTTACTTTAGATTGAACCTGTAGAGAACTCCAGCAGCCTTCGCTGAATATAACTTGTATTTATTCTGTCTTTACCTTGCATCTTAGATCCATATTTACCTCAGCTTCGTGCGAAAACTGTTTTTCATACTTCTAGATCTGCAACTCGCTTATATTACCGGTTTACCCATACCCTACGCGTCATATGCTTGTCTTGACGGTTTTAGATTTAAACTCGTATTCCACAATTGACGGTTTAACTTTCTCCATCTATCATCGTGAATTGGTAGCTGTCTCACTCATAACTGCTTCCGGTTTAGTAGATACTATTAGCCCCTTGTTAAAACCACCAATTAAGTCCATAACTTCATAGAATGCACCGGTTTATATCTAGCAGTTAGTGAACCGGGTCTTGCACTGTATTTTTCAGCATTCCCTCATCAGAAACGATGGCCAAACAATTTGTTGCTTGCAATTGGGTTCCTTCCCGGATCACGGAAAACGATTTAGTTGAAGCGGCCTCAATTGCCGTTCTGGGCCCTAAGGAAGTTCTGCACTGGCGGGCCCCCGGAAAGGAGTGCCCTCCTGAGCCTAAGGAGGGAGAAATCATAGTTTTTGTATGATCATCTGGCCTGGAGTTTCAGTCCTCCCGGTTCAAAATTCTTCCAGGATGTGTTAGCCGCTTTTCAACTCCACCCACAAGATGTAGGCCCGAATTCTATATCGAACATCTATAACTTTCAAGTTTTCTCGGAGGCATATCTTCACGAAGAACCATCAGTGGATCTGTTCCGGGATTTCTTCCATCTGAACCGGCAGACGGAGTTTACTGATGGGCCTCATCAGGAGCTGGGTGGTGTCAGCATCCAGAAAAGAAAGGATGTGAGCTTTCCCCACGCCGCTCTTCACAGCCACCCCAAGGAATGGAACCAGACTTGGTTCTATTGCAGGGATACTTCACCTGAGGGAGAGAATCCGCTGCCGGGTTACCGCGCTTATCGTCTGACAACAACCCACCCTTTGCCACAGCGTCTAAGCGCCCAAGACTGAGCTCGATTTGCCCCTCAGCTTTCCAAGCTCAGGGCTTTCGTGGCGAATGGTTTAACCGGTATTGACTTCGTTCGCTGCTGGCTTTCCTGGAGCATCCTTCCACTAAGCCGGCGCTCAAGTTTGATGTGCAAATACACCGGCAAACTAGAAGATCCTCAACGCCACACCAAGATAGTACTTCCTGACAATGAAGTTACTGAGTCTGCGAAGAAAATGCTAAACATCCCTCTAGAGGATTGCAGCCAGACCGGTTTAGCTCCATTCTGCTTAACCAACAAAGCGCCCTCGGTAAAGCTCTTCCGACCCTTTCTTTTCATATTAATCCGTTCATATCAGTTGTCTTCAACTTTGTTATTATTCCTTTGCACAGGCCAACGATCCTTTCTAGAAGAGGAAATCTCAGGATAAACCGGCCAAGTAATCACGCAAGAAAACCTATGCTGTCAAGAAGAAAAAAGCTGTTGCTGCTTCCGGTTCACACCCTGAAGAGGATGATCCGGATTCTGAGGTATCAATTAACCCTTATGTCTTTTGATCTTCCTTTGTATGAATTTATGTTAAATAATGCCTTTTCGCAAGACCTGGCAGAGGGAAGTAAAGCGGAGGGAGTTGAGGTAATTTCTCTCTCTTCTGATTCAGAACCGTTGCCACCCAAGATCCGCCGGGTGTCCCGAAAATATCCATTTTCTCACCCTTATGCTCAATTGGATCCCAACTTTCTTTTGAAGAAACAGCAGCACGAAGCTCGCCGGACCATGCGCCATAGCGGCCATGTGGTTGAGTCGTCCGGAATACCTCTTACACCGGCTCGCAGACGCCGCTCCGAGGTTTTACTCACTCCAACCCTCCTTCATCCAAAAGAAGGCCTTATACGTAAACCACTTAAACCGTCTGATCCCCACTATCAGGAGGCTCCTCTGTCTTCTTCCGGCGAGTCGACTGCCACGCAAGTCCCAGTGCTCAAAACCGTCCCTGGGTAAGTCCTTCTTTTAAACGTCCGGTTTATCTTCCTGTTTTAACTTTGTGATCCTTACGACTGCTCTGACCCTTTATCAGAATGCCCAAGCCCAGTAGAAAGGCAAAAGCAAACAAACCGGCTGCTGAGACCACTGTTGCTGAACCGACCGAGGACCCTGAAGCGGCCATCCCGCCAGAGGACAACGTTGAAATTCAGCTTGATGATCCCGCTCCCATGGACCATGAAGATGTTGTTGCGCCAAGAGGTGATGATATGGAAAACATGACTGAACCGGCAAGCCCTGTCCGGGTTAGTCCTCCTCGGGCTAGCCCGGCTCCTGTTAGCCTGGTGCATACTGCTGATCCTCTCTAGCCAACTGCTGCCTCGACAGCAGATGTCGAGATAACCGGGTTAGGCTTCACTGCTCCCACAGAGCCTATCACCTTGGCTAAGCATACTGCCAAGGAAGAGAAATTTCAACAAGATAAAGGCAAGTGGAGCACAGACCTATCAAGCTATGCTCAGCTGAGTGCCCAGGAACTTCATTCCGGGTATCTGAACCGGCTCTTCACAAGCCGTGACTATGAAGCCGACTTAATCAACATGATGAAGGACAAATATGAGGTGACTTTCTTTCCTTTTGCATTCTGTTTCTGCTTTGTACTTTGCAATCATACCTTTAGGCCATAGTAGCCCCCAAGTGCCGGTTTAGCTTCATTGTAGGTGAACCGGGACTTTACTTATGTCTGAGAATGAATGTACACTAGCCCCCAAGTGCCAAGGGCATAACTTGTTTATGTGCTTGGGACTTGTCTAAAAAACTTTCTTTCCTTACTTCAATTGTACATTAGCCCCCAAGTGTCAAGTGCATACCTTGTTGTGTGCTTGAGACTTTAATTGATCCGTCCTTCTAATCCGTTTGACTTCCTTGCAGGCTGACTTGACCAGGAGGGCTTCGGAGGCAACTGAGCTCCGGAATAGCTTGGCCTTCCATGAAACTGCTTCAACCAAAGCTAAGGAAGAACTTGTCCTTGCTTTGACTAATATGGAAAAACTGAAGAAAGATTTTGAAGCAGAGCAGTCCACATGGGAGGTGCAAAGGGACGCTCTGGAAAAAAGAGCAAAGGATGCCGAAGCTGCCCTCAATCCGGTTACGCAGGAGCTATCCGGGTTGAAACAACAAATAGAGAACATGACTTCTGCTATCTTCGGTGAGTACGTGTCTTTGTATGTTTATATCCTTGCAATCCTTATTCTGCTCCGGCTTAACTCGCCAATTGCACACAGGGAGGCGCATAACTCATCTTGGAGACGATGTCCGGAAGAAGCTCAAGGCTGCGTATACCCTGGTAGAGCAGCTTTACTCCGGCGCTCAAAGGGCTATCAGTGCCATGTCACACAATAAACCGGCGCCGACTACCATCCAAGCCCCTCTGGAGAAGCTATCTGTCCTACCTGTGCGTCTGGTTGAGGTGAAGAAGTCTGCTGCGCGAGCTAGCTCTCTTATGGCGCTGACCCGGGCCAAAGCATGGGTCCCTGATTTTGACCCGGCTAAAGCCATGAATGGCTATCCCAGCAATAAAAAGGACGGGTCAGCCTTCTCTGCTGAAGATCTCCGTGCTTTGACTAAGGATATGCGCCCTCTCGCCAGTAAGCTTGCCGATGAAGCAGATTTGACAAGGTATCATCCGGCCTATGATCTAGAAAATTCGCGGGTGGAGCGGCCATTTTATGACACTGAAAATCTGATCCCACCAGTTCGTAACCACACTTTCACTCCAGATATTGACCCTTCAGATCTTATCAATGAAGAAGTATATTTCCGTGCCCTCTCCATGATTGACTGGTGCGCTCCTGGTTTCCAGCCATTGCGTGAAGTTGATGAAGACCCGGAACAAGTTGACCCTTAGCCTTCGCAGCGTGAAGAGGAGTCGTAAACCGTCCGGTTTAACTTGTAGTTGCTGAATACTTTGCGAAAAACTTTTGATCCATTCGTGCCTGCAAGTGCCTTGTAATAGGATAGTTGAAATACTTCCTTTATCCCACTGTTTATGGCACTATTTGACTTGGCATCTCTCAATTTAATCTTCTGTTTGCAATGCATGATCCGCTTATATTATCCGTGCCTACATGAACGAAGCTAAAAGATGTCCTGGCGGTTTACCACCGGACGGATTATACTTCTTTGATATATATATATATATATATATATATATATATATATATATATATATATATATATATCAAAGGAATAGCTTTTGATCACAAACATATACCATACCTTTGATTAAGTGTGCTTGTAGACCTTAACCCGGTAGAAATAAGTAAAAGTGTAGGCGCTGATGAGGCTCTTGGCTCTCTTGTTTGGCTTAGCCCGATGACCGATCCGGGTTATGATGAACGCCGGTTTAAATCTCGCTGGTGTTCATGACCCAGACTTTTAAATTTGTAGATATATGTTCAACCTTGTAGTTGTCCAGTCTCGCGTTAATGGACTTGGTTAAAAAACCAATGATCATGACGACCAAGATTCATGAAATCAAAAAAATAGAAATAAGGTTTTTTTGGGCAAATAAGACCATGTAGTCGAGGCTTTTTACAAGCTGCCAGGCTCCAAATTCGAGGTTTTTGAAGAACACGGCTGATTCCTTGATTCTGTCAAGGGCGCCGGTTCAGGAGGCCGTGGTGAGCGTCCGTAGAAAACTCCCATGTGATACTCCTTTGGAGAACATGGCTGATTCCTTGATTATGTCAAGGGCGCCGGTTTAGGAGGCCATGGTGAGCGTCCGTAGAAAACTCCCATGTGATACTCCTTTGAGGAACACGGCTGATTCCTTGATTATGTCATGGGC
>LR738715.1:822226214-822240937 GCA_902687465.1 Secale cereale
TCCTTTCCCGGTTATAAGAATACGTCTGCTGCTGTGTTAACGCCGTGTCCAGCAACTCCTTAGCCTGTCGTGCCTCCGTTGCTATGGGGGACGTCCCCTCAATGGGAAGAGCGGCCAGCCGTGAAGCTGATACGTCCAAAACGTATCTATAATTTCTGCTTGCTCCATGCCACTTTTGGGTGATATTGCTATGATATTCATACACTTCCATACACTTTTGATCATATTTGGACTAACTTACTAATCCAGTGCACCCCAGTGCCAGTTTCTGTTTTCGGCTGTTTTTGTATTTCAGGTTTTCATGTTTCGAGAACAGCCCAGAAAAATCCAGAAAAATTATATAAAAATCAGCGATACGGAAACAACACTGCGTCCGAAGGGCAGCCTGGGGGGAGGGGCACAGGGGCTCCAGGCGCCCTGTGGGCGCGCCCCCCCTGGGCCGCGCCGGGGGGGCGCCTGGGCCCCCCGAGGCTACCCTGGTGCCCTACTTTGGCATATATTTAAAGGGTTCCCCGTAACCCTCAGAACAGGACTTCTTTTCGCGATCCCATCTCTGTTCGGCTGCCGCCGCCGCTTCCAAGATCGGGAGCACCAGGAGAACTCTTCCCGGCACCCTGCCGGAGGGGAGGATCACCACCGGGAGCTTCTCCACCACCATGGACGCCTCCCGGATGACTCGTGAGTAGTCTCCCTTGGACCATGAGTCCATGACCAGTAGCTATGTGATGTTCTCCTCCCGTTCTTGTGCTTCACTAATTAGTCCTCGTTAGCTGCCCTACATGATCGAGGCACCTATGTAATCCTTATGCTGTTGCTATGTTGAGTTTGCTGGGATCCGATGGATTATGAGATTATATACGGATTGATCTTGAGTAATATATTTGATTCACCTCTTTTATATTTTAGTTCATAAGTAATTCTTGCATGTTCTCCGTTGTTATTTATTGCTTTGGCCAAGTAGTAGGTAGTGACTCCAAGAGGGAACGTTATGCTCGATTTTGGGTTCATGCCCCTCGATGACTAGCTTGAGTGACAGAAACCTGAGTCTAGGGGACGTGCTGTTGCCACAAGGGGGAAAACAACGGTGCTTGTGCCCGCGGGTGCAAGGATTGTTTACTTTACGCAAAGTTCTTTTAATGCAGTTGTCTGTTGCATTGAGTTTACACTATGGGTGGGACTCGCAACTTAATACCAGCGAGATGTTCTGGATAGATATCTCAAGGTGGATGATTAGTAGTAGATGCATATGGATTTCGGTCTACTTACTTTGGCGTACCGCCCATGCTTTGAACCTAAACCTTTCTTGCAATGTAGTCAGCATTGGTTTGCGTTCGTGGTCCTGTCAATTGCCCATCTGTAATTTGTTTACCTTACATAGCTGTTTTATCGTCTTTTGGGAGAGAGACATCGCTAGTGAACATCATGAGACTCCGGTCCATATTACCATCATTGATCACATACACTATTTACTTTCCGCTATTTTATTTACTATTGCAAAACACTATCTATCACTACTATCATATTGCTTTTAACCCTTTGTGAACTACAAGGCCGGAGAGATTGACAACCTCTCTGTACTCGTTGGGAGCAAAGTTATTTGTATCTTTCTGCAGGTCCACGTTGATTGCTAATTGCGCCGTTAGCAGTTGACACCTACCTGTTGAACCTAGGAGTCTCTGGGGATTCGATCCTTGGCATCTTTGCTAGGGGAAAACACTTCTACTTACTGCATCTTACACCTTCCACTTGGGGTAACCAACGAGGGGTTCGAGGCCCATCAAGGAGTATTTTCTGGCGCCGTTGCCGGGGACTCCACTCTTCAGGATAGGGGAGTTGCATGCTATCTTTTACCTATGCTTTTTAGTCTTGTTAGTTTACCTTTCATTATTGCTTTAGTTCCTTTTTATCGAAAATCACAAAAATAGTTATCTTGCTTGCTTGCTACTATGGGTTCCACCGAGAACACCAAGTTGTGTGACTTCACTAGTCACAACAACGATGACTTTATCAGCACACCTATCACTACACCTGCCACTTCAGCACCTTCATATGAAATTAAACCTGCTTTACTGAACTTAGTCATGAGAGAACAATTCTCCGGTGCTGGAGATGATGCTGCTTTACACTTGAACAACTTTGTAGAACTTTGTGAGATGCAAAAGTACCAAGAAATAGATGGTAATATTGTTAAGCTTAAGCTTTTTCCTTTCTCTTTGAGAGGAGGAGCTAAAATTTGGTTTCAGTCTTTGCCTAGAAATAGCATAGATTCACGGGACAAGTGCAAAGATGCTTTTATCGGAAAATACTATCCACCTGCTAAGATTATCCAACTTAGAAGTAACATCATGAATTTTAAACAATTGGATAATGAACACGTTGCCCAAGCTTGGGAACGAATGAAGTCTCTTATCAAAAACTGCCCTACTCACGGTTTGACTACTTGGATGGTTATCCAAACTTTTTATGCAGGCTTGAACTTTACCTCGCGGAACTTGTTAGATTCGGCCGCGGGAGGAACTTTTATGTCAACTACACTTGGTGCCGCCACTAAGCTTCTCGATGAGATGATGACCAACTATTCCCAATGGCACACCGAACGCGCTCCAACAGGTAGGAAGGTAAACTCTGTCGAGGAGATTTCCTCACTCAATGAAAAAGTTGACTTGATTATGTCTCTACTTTCGAAGGAATCTACTGTTGATCCTCGTGATGTTCCTTTAAATTCTTTGATTGCTCAAGAACAAGTAGATGTTAACTTTATCTCTAGAAACAATTTCAACAACAATGCTTATAGGAGTAACTTTGGTAACAATTCTAGACCGTTCCCCTCTAACTCTTATGGGAACAACAATGCTTATCCTAGTACCAAGAACTCCAATACTGAACTAGAGACCATGCTTAGAGATTTCATCACTACCCAAAAAGCCTTTAATAAGAATGTAGAAGAGAAACTACATAAACTAGATGATCTTTCTTTTAAGGTAAAGCACTTAGCCAATGAGGTAAAATTGCTAAAAATTGAAACTTCTCCACTTACGGAGAGGGAAGTCATCCCTATTAATGCTACTCAAGTACAAATTAATGAAAACATTAGGATGATGGCTAAGCTTAAAGAAAGATGGGCTAGAGAAAGGTAGGAAGAGGAAAGAATTAAGAGCCTTCCTACCCACCACACTGTTGCTACTATCCAAGTTATTGAGGATGTTCACACTCTTAGCACCCAATGTACTCCTGGTCCCAATGGACCTATTAATGGTGATGCTATAGAAACTACCAAACAGGTGAGCCTTAAGGACACCACTACCACTTTACTTGATGATCGTGACCTTGATTTTGATAATTGCACTCTTACAGAAGTTATTGATTTCCTTCACAAGATGTCTAGAGATCCCCGCACTAGCACGCTTAACCTTGCCTTCACAGAGCATATCACTAATGCTCTCATGAAAGCTAGGGAGGAGAAACTTAGAGTAGAAGCCTCCATACCTAGAAAGCTAGAAGATGGTTGGGATCCAATGATAAAAATTAATTTGAATGACTTCTGTTGTTATGCATTATGTGATGTTGGTGCTAGTACTTCCATTATGCCCAAAAGACTATATGATATGCTTAAATTAAAATCTTTTGATTCTTGTTCTTTTGGTAATGCTCTCGTTGATTCTTCCATAAAGAAACCTTTGGGGAGGATCGATGATGTTCTTATTATTGTCAATGATAATTATGTGCCCGTTGATTTCACTATTATGGATATTGAATGTGATCCTTCATGTCCAATTATTTTGGGACGTCCCTTTTTGCGCACCGTTGGTGCTGTCATTGACATGAAAGAGGGTAATATAAAATTTCAGTTTCCTCTCAAGAAAGGGATGGAACACTTCCCTCGTAAGAAGGTCAAGTTACCTTTTGAGTCCGTTGTACGGGCTAGTTATTCTTTTACGTTTGATAAAACTTGATCTATGCATTATGCCTAGCTTAAAGGCATAAAAGAAAGCGCTTTTGGGAGGCAGCCCACATGAATAAATTTTTTGCTTTTGTTGTGTCTTGATGTTGTTTACTGCTGTAGCATCATCATTGTATCTTTGCTTTTCATATTTGTGCCAAGTATAGCCTCTGATTGCTAGAAAGTTCAAAAGTTGTGAGGTGCTGTCCAGGAAACAGATTCTGTCCTTGGATAGAAAAATTCGTATAAAATCACCAGATCATCTTTTTGGTCTGAATTTTTTCGACAGCGTTCTCTATATAATTGTATTTCATGCGTCAGTTCTGAGTTTTTTGATTTGAGTTGCAGAAGTATCCCGAACAGGTCAATTACTGTCTGCTGTTCTGTTTTTCACAGATTCTGTCCTGTTTTGCCTTACCTTCACTTTGCAAATTAAGAACTTGCTTTTTCTTTGCAAAAACCTTTTGGCAATCTTGAGAAACAGTAGAACTTCAAGAATATCCTTATTTCCAGCAAGGTATAATTATTTTATTAAGGGTACTAACCTCGCTAATCAGATTATGATGAGTTATGTATGAAGGGAGTTTTCAAGTGTGCGAGGGAAGATGATAAAAAGATTCAGGAGTGTCAAGCGCTCAAGCTTGGGGATGCCCCCTTGCACCCCCAAGAAATACTCAAGGAGACTCAAGCGTCTAAGCTTGGGGATGCCCCCGTGCATCCCCTTCTCCATCAACATTATCAGTTCGTCTTTCGTTCCGCTATATTTTTATCACTTCATGTGTTATGTGCTATGCTTGGAGCGTCTTGATTTTAGTTTTCTTTTTAGTTTTTCATAACGTGTCGGAACCCAGCATTCCTTTATGTGGGAGAGAAACACGCTCCACCTCTACCTAGAACATTACATAGAATTTTCATGTCTATCTATGCTGTGTGTGTTCTTTGTCTTTTAAATAGCTACTATCGTGCGTTGCTCTTAGTATTCATGCTTATCTTTTCAACAGCTTTTATTTAGTTGGTTGCTTGAACTCTCTTTAATTACCATGCTAACCTTATTAAGAGAGTTTGCTTCCGTTGCATGGGTTAATGTGTCTATGATAAAGATGCTACTTTCATGATGGTGCTTAGTAGTTCAGATTTTCTTTTGGTTAATCTCGAATAGCTGGGGGGTTCCCAATGTGTCATTGGAGTACTAACTTGGTTTGTTTGCCTATGATGTGGTATGGTTTAGTAATATCTTCCTTCGAGAATTTATTTTGATTGACTTGGCGTATGCTCACGCATATTCAAGACTGTAAAGAAAGTCTGTCAAGCCTTAATGATCTTTTGTTTCTAAGTAGCGATATAACTACCATGCCTGATTCAATATTGCTTTGTCGCTCTGCATGATTATGATCGTCATTGCTCTCTTAGTTGGTCGCTCCCAGTCTTTTGCTAACCTCCACCTGCACTAAGCCAATTAACCATGCAATACATAGCTCATGGGAAAGTAGCCTAAAAACTATTGTGGTAAAGAATATGTTGCCTATGTATCTTATTTCTTATGAGTTGCTTGCTGAGCGGTAACCATGTTTCTGGGGACGCCATCAACTGTCACACTTTTGTTGAATATCATGTGAGTTGCTATGCATGTTCGTCTTGTCTGAAGTAAGGGTGATTTACCGTGGGTTGAATTAATATGCATATTGTTAGAGAAGAACATTGGGCCGCCAACCAAAGCCATGCATCATGGTGGAAGTTTTAGCTTGGACCTTAATCCTCAATCTCTCATGAGAATATGCTTATGCATTAAAGAGGAGTCCATCATCTATTTTCTATGTTGTCCCGGTATGGATGTCCTCAAGTTGAGATCTATCAAAAAATGAGAAATCAAATGCGATCTATCTCCTTGGACCTTTGTACAGGTGGCATAGAGGTACCCCCTTGTGACACTTGGTTAAAACATATGCAATGCAATGATAACCCATGGGGATCCGAGCTAATTAGGACAAGGAGCGAGCACTATTGGTATTCGATGCATGAGGCTTGCAACTTATAGGATGTTTTATACATGACACATATGAAGTACTACTACCGTTGACACAATTGCTTCCATGTTTTCAAAATAAAAAGCTCTAGCACATAACCATTCTTTTACCTTTATGATTGAAGCACCAACTACTGAGAGCATGATTGTCATTCTGAGTGTAATGTGCACTGTCCCAAAGTAGCATTGTCTTTTGCATGATTGTGATATCGTTTATTCTGAAATGATTGTATCTAGTCATCACTTAAACCTTGAAGGTGCCCTTGCATTTATGTTTTGCATCACTAAAGGGGGCAAGCTAGATATCACTTCATCATATTTGCACCTCATGTTCATTGCAAATCTTTTTGATGTTTCAGTTTCATGTTGTAAAACTTTCAGTCATTTGTGATTTTCTCTTGAGACAACTTAATTACTTTAGAATCATTGTCTCAGTAAGCTTTTGTCATATGACTATGAGAAAGTCCTATATGGTTAATAGCATGTCACCACAGAAATTATTCTTGTTATCATTTACCTACTCGAGGACGAGCAGGAATTAAGCTTGGGGATGTTGATACGTCCAAAACGTATCTATAATTTCTGCTTGCTCCATGCCACTTTTGGGTGATATTGCTATGATATTCATACACTTCCATACACTTTTGATCATATTTGGACTAACTTACTAATCCAGTGCACCCCAGTGCCAGTTTCTGTTTTCGGCTGTTTTTGTATTTCAGGTTTTCATGTTTCGAGAAATGCCCAGAAAAATCCAGAAAAATTATATAAAAAATCAGCGATACGGAAACAACACTGCGTCCGAAGGGCAGCCTGGGGGGGGGGGGCACAGGGGCTCCAGGCGCCCTGTGGGCGCGCCCCCCCCGGGCCGCGCCGGGGGGCGCCTGGGCCCCCCGAGGCTCCCCCGGTGCCCTACTTTGGCATATATTTAAAGGGTTCCCCGTAACCCTCAGAACATGACTTCTTTTCGCGATCCCATCTCTGTTCCGCCGCCGCCGCCGCTTCCAAGATCGGGAGCACCAAGAGAACTTTTCCTGGCACCCTGCCGGAGGGGAGGATCACCACCGGGAGCTTCTCCACCACCATGGACGCCTCCCGGATGACTCGTGAGTAGTCTCCCTTGGACCATGAGTCCATGACCAGTAGCTATGTGATGTTCTCCTCCCGTTCTTGTGCTTCACTAATTAGTCCTCGTGAGCTGCCCTACATGATCGAGGCACCTATGTAATCCTTATGCTGTTGCTATGTTGAGTTTGCTGGGATCCGATGGATTATGAGATTATGTACAGATTGATCTTGAGTAATATATTTGATTCACCTCTTTTATATTTTAGTTCATAAGTAATTCTTGCATGTTCTCCGTTGTTATTTATTGCTTTGGCCAAGTAGTAGGTAGTGACTCCAAGAGGGAACGTTATGCTCGATTGTGGGTTCATGCCCCTCGATGACTAGCTTGAGTGACAGAAACATGAGTCTAGGGGATGTGCTATTGCCACAAGGGGGAAAACAACGGTGCTTGTGCCCGCGGGTGCAAGGATTGTTTACTTTACGCAAAGTTCTTTTAATGCAGTTGTCTGTTGCATTGAGTTTACACTATGGGTGGGACTCGCAACTTAATACCAGCGAGATGTTCTGGATAGATATCTCAAGGTGGATGATTAGTAGTAGATGCAGATGGATTTCGGTCTACTTACTTTGGCCTACCGCCCATGCTTTGAACCTCAACCTTTCTTGCAATGTAGTCAGCATTGGTTTGCGTTCGTGGTCCTGTCAATTGCCCAGCTGTAATATGTTTACCTCACATAGCTGTTTTATCGTCTTTTGGGAGAGAGACATCACTAGTGAACATCATGAGACTCCGGTCCATATTACCATCATTGATCACATACACTATTTACTTTCCGCTATTTTATTTACTATTGCAAAACACTATCTATCACTACTATCATATTGCTTTTAACCCTTTGTGAACTACAAGGCCGGAGAGATTGACAACCTCTCTGTACTCGTTGGGAGCAAAGTTATTTGTATCTGTGTGCAGGTCCATGTTGATTGCTAATTGCGCCGTTAGCAGTTGACACCTACCTGTTGAACCTAGGAGTCTCTGGGGATTCGATCCTTGGCATCTTTGCTAGGGGAAAACACTTCTACTTACTGCATCTTACACCTTCCACTTGGGGTAACCAACGAGGGGTTCGAGGCCCATCAGAAGCGGCGGCGACAATGTTGTCCAACGGGATAGAATAATGACCGGGAGGGATGGGTACGTGCGGCGTTGGCACAACTTGGCGGTTCCACTTTGTGGCTGGTGGCTGAACCAACGCGCCTGTGCCCGGAGCTCCTCCCCGGTTTACCTCTGGGCGGTTACTGGCTCCTGCTCCTGGTGTGCCACCGAGATTCCTTGCCTCATAAACCGGCGGTAGACGAGTTTGTTGCCTTCTGTACATTACCTCCTATGAAGCGTTTTGATCCAGCCTGAGCCGAAAAGCTTGGGAATCTAGCTCTGCCAGCCTTGTAGCCATCCTGGCTTTCTCCGCATCCAGATCCAACTTAGCTTGCTCAATCCTGCTCTTCAACTGAGCGATCTCTGCATCATGCTGCGCCTTGTCGGCCTGGGCTACTTCTGCTATTGCGAGCGCCGTCAAGTTATCGACTAAGGTGGTTAGGACGTCAAAGGGCGACGGGGGAAGGTCTCCAACTCTGGCTCCAGCTGCCTCTGAGGTTATCGCCCCGGTCGTCGAGGGCTGCTTCATAGGTTGTGATCCGGCCATGAAAACAGCAACACTGTTCGGCGGATCAAAGGGGTCCGGAATACTATCACCATCGGATACACCCTCGGACCGGCCGTCCTGCAACAGATACAACGATTCGGTCTCTCCGGATGAAGATTCATCGTTGGAATAGACAACTGTCTCGCCACCAGAATCCGATCCGTCCTCGGCTTGTACTCCATGCACTGCTCGAACGAAAACATGCTTCATGGCGGGCTGAATCCGGGCCGATCTCGCACGCTGAGCCGGCTCGACGATGTTGGGGAAGATGTCCGACTCAGGTCCCGGTTCGCCGATCTTGCCGATGAAGACGTGGATGCCGCCGAAGGGGACCCGGTACCCGTATTCGATTGAATCGGCCTCGGGGCCCCAGCCGGCGTCGTCGATGTAGATCCAGCCGCGATGACTCTTGGTCATCCGGCCCACTGCGTAACCCTTGAGCCCTTCAAAGCTGCCCTTCAAGAACTCGAAACCATCGTGCGATAGCCCCACGGGGGGCGCCAACTGTCGTGGATTTAGCACGGCAGATGTCCGGATTAACGGACTTAGGTGTGAGGCCATCGCTCGGGTTAGCTTGGAGGGGTTAAAGCGGACGAAGGACACAAGGAGTTTTATACTAGTTCGGCCCCTTCGATGAAGGTAAAAGCCTACGTCTAGTTTGGTGTGGTATTGCTTGGGCTTCGATGACTAGGGAGCGAATCCGCTTGCCTGTGTCTCGAGCTGTTGTTTCCTTTTAATGAACCGTCGCCGGGCCGTCCCTTTATATAGGAGGCGACGCCCGGTCCGGTTTACAGAGTCCCGAGGCCGGCTCATAAACGTGTCCGCCTCGGTCTTTACTCTTTATATCTTACATCCCAAGTTACATGGTACAACGGTTTACAGACCGTGGGCCTTATACATGGGCCCTAAACCTCTATGGGCTGTAACCTCTTGTACATATTCTACTGGGCTTGTAATAACACAACCTTGTCAGTGTAATCCGGACCCTCCTGGCCCGTTTATACCTGCTAGTAATATCCCTGACACAACCTCAAGTCAAGTTTAGAGAAAACTGATGAACTAGCTAGTTGATCATACAGATCATTGATCTAAGGAAGCGAATATTTGTTCTGAATTGTAGCTTGGTTGATAGGACGATAGTCTTGGACCAAACGGTTCGTGCCATCCTTCTTCTTCACAAAGAGAGAAGGTGCTCCCCATGCAGAGGAACTTGGACGAATGAATCCACTGTGAAGAGACTTGTCGATTTCCTCCTTAAGTTCAAGGAGTTCATGAGGCGGCATCTTGTAGGGTCGTTTGGCAATAGGAACGGTGCCTGGTTTAAAGTCGATGACAAATTCAACAACCCCTGTAGGGTATGCCTGGGAGTTCTTCTGGAAAGACATCTTGGAAGTCGCGAACGACTGGTATCTTCTCAATGCCCTCAAGAGGTGCCGCGTTCAATGCATTCAAGGCATGAAGTTGTGCCTCAGCATTTTGAACAATCTGAGCATGGTAACTTACTATCTCATCTGATGGATGTAGAAGATGAACGACCTTGGTGGCGCAAACGATAGAGGCATTATGTGCTTTCAACCATTCCATTCCCAGAATGAGATCAATATTAGAAGACTCCAATATAATAGGAGAAACATGGAATTCCAACCCTTCAATTTCAATGGGGACATCGCAACAAATAATTGTGGTTCGACACTGACCCGCAGGGGTGCGTACCACTATCGGAGTGTTCATGGGCTCGCATCGAATGTCGTGTGCGTATGCAAAACTTTCTAACATGAATGAATGTGATGCTCCTGAATCGAATAACACAGAAGCCAGTACTGAGTTAACGAGAAGAGTACCCATCAGAGTAGCATGTTGATCTTGAGCTTCATTCAGATCAACATGATTAGCCTGACCACGACCATAAGATCTGGTATCGTTGTTGTGGGGTTGATTGTTACGGCCAGCTATAGGGAGGGCTAGCTGGTTCTTGCTCTGACTGCAATCCCTAGCACGATGACCTGGATGGCCACATCTGAAGCACAAATCACCATTGGGATTGGGAGCGGGAGCTCGGGGTGGTGCAGTCCGGAGAGGCTGCCTCGATGGTGGAGGGGCCATACGCGGAGTAGCATAGGATGGTCTTGGAGCAGGAGCAGTTGGACGATACATGTTGTGGGGGATCCAAGTCCGACGCTTCTGTGCGGACGGGCCCGAAGATGAGCCAGCGTCACGGCTGCGCCTGAGGATCCCTGGTGTTCCTGAAGACCAGTCTCAACATGAATAGCCTTGTTCACCAAGGTGGCGAAGTCAGCAAAGTCATGAGCGAGAAGTGCTAGCTTGATATCAGGGTGAAGTCCATCACGAAATTTTCTTGCCTGCGAGCATTAGTAGTAATCTCTTCTTCATCATAGCGGGACAAGTCCAAGAATTCCCGCTGATAAGCATCTACAGACTTGTTGCCTTGGATGAGGTTGCGGAACTATCGCTTCTTCCTGTCCATGATTCCCTGAGAATGAAGCGGGCATGGAAGGAGTCTTGGAAATCCAGCCAAGTGATGACCGTTCCAGCAGGTAGGGTACGCCTATGGCTGTCCCACCATTGAGCAGCGGGGCCCTTCAGATAGTATGTCGCGAAGGTGACATAGTTGGCAGGGGCTACATCAGCAGACTCTAGGTCGAAAGCGATGTCTCGGGGCCAGTCGCATCCAGTGGTTGAGTTGAGCTACGATAGATGACATGGTTGAGTAGCGCAAAGTCTTGCAGAGTTACTGGGGCTGGCTGTTGATTCATATTTGGGCGAGGAAACTGAGCCATCACTCCTTCCATGAACTAGCGATTAGCTCAAACTGTTGCATCATTCCTGCCACGAATTCGGGCGGTGGTGGAGCGTTGCCACCACGGCCACGACCACCTGGTCTAGCCATCCTGCTAACATGTAACAGGGGTAGTTCAGCATTGAGCATTTGCAAGGACAAGAAATATTCATTATCTAACATGTAGAATGAACGAGGTTCGACGGGTACCACATAGTAGTCGGCAAGACAGAGTGGGGTACTTATTCAAAATACGAACCTAAGGAATAACTATGGCTTATCCAACTTTGGGGTGAATGTGGTCACGGGATCCTAATGTTAGAGTTAGTAAATTCGTTTAAGCCGAATAGAAGAGAGTTCAGAATCCCAGAGTAAGGATCGAGGAGTAAAAGATCCTAATACCACCCAATGGCGGCGTGGGCCCGTAAGCCACACCGCCATGTTAGTAAAACAGTTTTTCAAAGACTAGACTCAACTTCGGCCAAGGAGTTGGAAAGAGGGTTCCTACAGGCAGTCGGCTCTGATACCAACTTGTGACGCCCCCGATGTGACCGTACATTAATCATGCACGCAAATGTGTACGACCAAGATCAGGGACTCACTGGAAGATATCACAACACAACTCTAGACACAAATTAAAATAATACAAGCTTTATATTACAAGCCAGGGGCCTCGAGGGCTCGATTACATAGCTTGAATACACAAGAGTCAGCGGAAGCAACAATATCTGAGTACAAACATAAGTTAAACAAGTTTGCCTTAAGAAGGCTAGCACAAAACAACACGAGCGAAAAGGCAAGACGTCCTGCCTAGGACCTCCTAACTACTCCTGGTCGTTAGCTGTCTCCACGTAGTAGTAGGCTCCGTCGGGGTAGTAGCAGTCGTCAAAGGTGGCATCTGGCTCCTGGACTGCACCATCTGGTTGCAATAACCAGAAAGAAGAAGAAGGGGGAAAAGAGGGAGCAAAGCAACCGTGAGTACTCATCCAATATACTCGCAAGCAAGGATCTACACTACATATGCATTGGTATCAATGAAAAGGATAATATCTGTGGACTAAGCTGCAGAACGCCAGCATAAGAGGGGGAGAAGCTAGTCCTTTCGAAGACTAGCATCTTCTGTAAAACCACCAATCTTGCAGCAGTAGAAGAGAGTACAAAATAACATATTATAATTATTAAGCATGTTGTAGCAATAACGCCCAGAGATCCTTCCTCGACTCCTAGTGAGGAAGCAATCCTGGAGCCACATATCCATTCATGTCTCAGTATCCAGTTCTAGTTGTAGCGATCGGGATACAACTCCAAGTGTCCGTTACCGTAGGACAGGCTATCGATAGATATTTTCTTCCCTGCAGGGGTGCACCAACTTATCCATCACGCTTGCTTAACTCCGGCTGAACACACCATCAGGTCATGCCCGCCCTCGGCCAAACAATACGCCGCAACCCGACCTATGCTTAATAGAGAGGTCATGCACGCCGGACTAAACCCTATGCCCCCAGGGTTCATGGGCCAATCGCCCTGGGAACTCCTGCACGTTGCGTGGGCGGCCGGTGAGCAGACCTAGCTACCTCGTTAAAAAGGTAGGTGACTAACCAGTCCAACCCGGCGCGCGCCGCTCAGTCGCAATGCCGTCAGTTAATCTTCGGCTGATGCATACAACGCAGAACGCCCATACTATGACCACGTGGTGGTTAGTGCTATCAGGCCATATGCCCCTTGGATCAAATATCCAAACCGTTTAGTGTCTTGGGAACGCGCGGTAACGAGCAGAGACTCACGATCATGTGACCCCATCGCCCCGTCTCGAGAACTTGCGGCAAGGGCGAGTGCCCGGCCATGCCTCGTATTATCTCGCGGGCACCTTCCAGGTCAACCCGACTACACATCACTCACAATTAAGCTCGCGCGGGTACCCCTCTGGGTCGACCCGTCTTTAGTAACCAGGTTCAGTGTAAAGTCATAGCAACCATAGTAACTGTGTGTCTAACACCAAAGGGAAACCTAAGGAAATCACCCTCGATGGAATTCCACCTGATGTTTATCGTCAAGGTGCACGAAAGAGGAGCCACCCTCGAGGTCCACTATTGAGGAGTTGCACGACAGTGTCGTTATCGGGAGTGGAGAAAGAGGATTCACCCACGATGACCACAACTGATGAACTAACCTGCAAGGTTAACATCAGAAGTGCTGATGAGGTCTCACCCTCGGCACTCGATAGTAACCCAGTAGTGTCGAGCAACTAAGGGGAAAGTGATGTGCGGTGCCGGGTCCTGGTCTTTGATCCCGTTGATCGGGTCTTCTGATAATCCAGCGGGGCAGACATGACAAAGGGAGTGGGGGTCTCTGATGGATCTCTAACCAGCCTATACTAAGCAGTTTAGTATAAACATGTAAGGTATGAAAGCAGGTATCTACAACAGGCTATGCATCAGAATAGGATCATACAAAAATCAGTAGCAGTTCTAATGCAAGCATAAGAGAGAAGAGAGTGGGCGATATCGGAATGATCAAGGGGGTTGGCTTGCCTGGTTGCTCTGGCAAGAAGGAGGGGTCGTCAACACCGTAGTCGCTCACCGAGGCATCATCGGTGTCGGGGTCTACCGAAGAGAAGAGGGGGAAGAAACAGTAAATATAAAGCAAACAGATGCAACAATGAAGCATGACAAGTCAACACACAGTGCTAGGGTGCTCTAACGCACTGCTACACGATACCAGCGAAGGGGGATAACATCCGGGAAAGAATTCCTGGCGTTAGGCATTTTCGGAAAGACGGACCGAAGGAGGATTGTTCCATGTTCGGTATGATAGAGGTGTGTGGCGGACGAACGGACCGCGTATTCGGATGCATCTCGTCGTTCTGAGCAACTTTCACGTATAAAACTTTTCCATCAGAGTTACGGTTTAATTTCAATGAATTTTCGAAGATTAAACCATTTTCAGAAATTATTTAAATTAACATAAATGAATTATGACGTCAGCAGAGTGTCAGCATGGCATCAGCAAGTCAACAGACTCGCTGACTGGTCAAACTGGACAATGGGTCCCACCTGTCATTGGCAGTGGGCTAACAACAATTCATTTTAATTTAAACAGAATAATTAGTGATTGAACCCCACTAGTCAGTGACTCATTAGTTTAGCTAAATATTTTTATTAGGAAAATGTTTTAATTAGGTTAAAAAGGCGG
>LR738715.1:822241060-822372018 GCA_902687465.1 Secale cereale
GGCGTGTGTCAGTGGCATTGAGTGCCCAGTCAGCAAAGTTGACCGGGTCAACTGGTCAACAGGCGGCCGGGGGCCCCACTGGCAGTGACCCAGGGGGTGGCCCCAGGTGTGCCACAGCTCAGCGCGGCCGGCGGCTTCGCGCTGGTGACCTCCAGACGCGGAGGAGGGCTCGGGCCGGCGTCGGGAATCGTCTATAGGCGGCCGTTTCGCGCGCGCGAGGGTGCGTTCGAACGAGCGAACGACGCCGCGTCAAATGGTGGTAGAGGCACGGCCGAACTTGGCCGGTCACGTCGGCGACGACGAGTACGGACGGCGGCGGCTTTTGGGCGGTCGACGAGGTGGAGCTATGGGCGTCGGCTCCGGGCGTTGCTGGGCTCGCCCGAACGAGCGGAGCGAGCTGCGCTCTCCTGTGGTGGCGGTGAGGCCGGAGGAGGCCCGTAGCGACGGCGATGAGCGGTGAGCTATGCGGCGGAGCTGAGCTCGGCCATGGCGGACGCGGTGGCTACGGGAGCGCGAGAGGCCAGGGGAGCGAGGGAAGGGGAAGAGGGGCTCACTTTGCGGCACACACGGTGGCCCTCGGAGATTTAGTAGCAGCAGAGACGGCGCCGGAGACGAAGAAGATCGACGACAGCCGAAGATGGGGACGAGGACGAACGATGGCTGCAGTGCTTCCCGGTTCCAGCAGAGGGCGCCAACAGAAGGAGTCGACCCTGGCGAAGCTCACCGACAGGGTCAGCGGGCACGGGGCCGCCGGTGGCTGCGACAACGACGGAGGGCGACGGTGACTGCGCTCGAAGGTGGACGGGGGAACGAGGGGGGAGGCAAGGAGGAATCTGGTGGGGAGAGGGAGAGGCGGAGCGGGCGGAGTGGGCGAGGGGAAGTGGGAGAGGCGCCCAAGGCATCGCCCTTATCCTCTCTCGGCGAGGCCGGCGAGGTGGTCGGGCGGTGACCGCGCCCTATAGCGGCTTGCGACCGAGGAAGAGGAAGAGGGCGCGGTGCGGGGAGCTGGGCCGGCTTGCTATGGTGGGCCGAGGCCCATGGGAAGGCCATGGGCTGAGGCCCTTCTTCCCTTTTGTTTTAAAACACTTTTTTTTCTTTTCTTTTAAAACTTCTGTTTCAAATAGTTTAGGCCAGTTAAACAATCTGCAAAAAATGTTGGTTCACCACCTATATTAATTATGCATTATTTGGCACAAGATGAACAGTTTTAGTTTTCATGTCTGAGCATTTTGAAATTCACTCATAATTTGAAATTGAATTCAACTGGAATTTAAAAGAGAGAGGAGACAATGATGATCAAACACCTGTTTAGCAAAATGATTAACTTAACCCCAGGGGTTACTGTAGCATCATTACACCGGGGTGTTACAGGTAATCACCGGAAAGAATCCCAATTATTGTCACCTTGGGGTATGCGGAGCCTAACACGTAGTAGGTGCATATGACTTGCAAGATCGGATCAAGAACATATATATAATAATGATAATATAAATGGTTCAGATCTAAAATCATGGCACTCAGGCCCTAGTGACAAGCATTAAGCATAGAAAAGTCATAGCAATATTAATCTCAGAATATAGTGGATACTAGGGATCAAGCCCTCACAGAACTAACTCGATTACACGATGAATCTCATCGAACCTCTCACCGACCAGTGAGCCTACGAATGAATTGCTCAACCCGACGGTGAGCATCATGGAATTAGTGATGGAGGATGGTTGATGATGACAAAGACGGAAGAACCCCCTCTCCGGAGTTTCCATACGGACTCCAGATTTGCCCCCCCCCCCCGATGAAGACCAGGAGGTGCGATGAAACTTCCTCTCTTATTTTTTTCGAAAACAAGAACTTGTTGTGTCAGAGGGGCCTCGTGGGACCCACTACCCATCAGGGCGCACCAGGAGGGGGTGGCATGCCCTGGTACCTCCTGGGCATACGAGCCCCCCTTAGGTTGATATTTGCTCTAGTATTTTTTTCTTTTATTCTAGAAAAGTTCCCGAATTTTTTTGTCCAATTCGGAGAACTTTTATTTCTGCACAAAAACAACATCACGGTAGTTCTGCTGAAAACAGCGTCAGTCCGGGTGTTTCATTCAAATCATGCAAATTAGAGTCCAAAAACCAAGAAAAAGTAGATACGATGAAGATGTATTAGCCACCATATCAAAGAAGGTGGGCAATCATTACACAAGCAAATGTTGTCATAGCCATAGCCAAGACAATGAAGAATGGGACTCTTAAAACAAAAATTAGCATCCCCCAGCCACACAAAACTTACATGGAGGGGAGGGGGGCACGACATTTTCTAGAATATTTTAGCGGTGTAATCTTGGAAGTACCAATGCAGAAGGAGCACTATGATAGGAAGTAAAGATGTTGAACACTGAATTTAGAGAGACATGTACTGAAAAAGTACTGGGAGGTAGCTGCCAACCACAATAGCACAACTCAATTCAGCTTGTAGTCCTGTTGTACTCTGAACTTGGTTTTTTTATCTGTCGTTTCTTCCTTCTTTGTTATGAACAACACACAAAACTTATGTGACGTGGAAACATACAGGAAAACGCTTGCCATTACCCGACTGATAATGACGCGCGCATCCGTCGTCTACGTGGCCATCAGATCTGATTTTCATCGGATGAACGAGGATCAACCTATTTACATTGTCTAAGTTTTGCAACTGAGTTGTTGTTGCTCCCCACCGCAACAACTAGTTTGCTGCGAGATGTGGATTTCACGCGAAATCCTTCATACTCCACGTGTTCCTTGTGGGGCTACTCCCTCTCTCTCCACCTTAACCCCACCCGATAGTCATTGTCCATATGATTTTTCCCAAGCGACTTTTCCTACCGTCTTCCTCCTTAGACGCATCTTTTTCCTAAAATCAATTCTCCTGCCCTCGTCTAGGTCCGCTCAAAGCTGCTAGCACCGCCACACGATTGTTGCAATGCCACGACAACCATTACATGGCATCACCCTCAAGCGCACAATGGCTTGCCACAAGAGTCATAACACGGCGCGCATGGCAACAGGTCGTGCGGCAGCGCACTGACTAGTTTCTGCAACAACGACGGAGTTGCAAAAACAACGATGACCGGGCTGCTACGACAACACCTTTCATTACAAAATAATAATGCAATATCATCTATGCTGCAAAAGTCCTTTCCACAACATCATCTATGTTGCAATAGGCAACAAATAACCTGCAAGGGAACCTTTGTTGTAAATGTTTTTGCAGCATGAACTTTATTGCAAAGGATCCTGGATCGTTGGATGCGCCGGATCTAATGACTGCCGAGGCGGCGGATTTTTTAAAATGATCTGCCGGCCGACGCGTAGCACATCGGAAGACAAAAACATGGTTCCACATAGGACTCTGCACTGATCTCTTTTTATTTTATACTGAACTGAGCCGGACTCTGCTGTGTATCATGGAGATTTCGCCGCCCGAGTAGGACCCGGAGCCGGATTCAAGGCCTCTACTACGTAGCTTAAGTCAATTGCAAGAAACTACCACATTTGCGGCTAGGTTTGCAGAAAACCACACACTCGCTGATTTGTTGCAGAAAACACCAAAGAACTGTTAACCCGTTGCAAAAAACACTGATCGGCCGTTTAGCCTCTTTTGACATCGTTTCTGACAGGTGGGCCCCGCAAACGCCGTCGTGGCATAACGGCTAGGGAGACGGCGCCGTTCGGTCGATGTGGAGGCACCCTAGACCCTATTATTTGGGTATCTCCTAATCCCTAGCCGTTATGCCACGTCGGCGTTTGCGGGGCCGTCTCCCTAGCCGTTATGCCACGTCGGCGTTTGCGGGGCCCACCTATCGGAAACGATGTCAAAAGAGGTTAAGCGGCCGATCAGTGTTTTTTGCAAGGAGTTAACAGCTTCTTCGGTGTTTTCTGCAACAAATCAGCGAGTGTGTGGTTTTCTGCAAACCTAGCCGCAAATGTGGTAGTTTCTTGCAATTGACTCACGTAGCTCGGCTCGCCATACAAATTCAGCAACAACCCGTCCGCTTTGTTCGACCCTCGATCACAACCTTTCCTTTGCCCACGTTGGTACGTGTGTGCTCTGCTCAGCGGATCCAATCGTTCTCCACGAACACGCAAGCCGGCGTTCACAACGGACGAGCAGTTCCTCCAAGATGGCAGGTGAGGGGCAGCCAGCCAGCCCGCTAGCGCCGGCGGAGCCACGGTAATAGCAGCACTACGACGACGACGTCGACGAGAAGCAGCTGGACGACCGGCAGTTTGACGAGCTTTGTCAGCGATATGGGCCCTCGCATCGTTCTGACCGCCTGGCCGCCGCACCGGCCGTTGCTCCGAAGACAGTCCTCGAGATCCGTTTCGACAAGGGCTTCTCGGAGTTCTCCGATGGCACCATCTACAACGGCATCGGGGTGGACGCCACGACAGACGCGGAGACGAGGATGAGTCGTCGGATGAGGAAGATGCTGACAGAAAGTTTGCAGATGAGCAACGGCACTGTTCATCATCCCAGAAAAACAGTACTGTAGCTCAGTAGGCTGATAGTTACCCGTGGAGTGGGAGTTGCTTACCCTTGCCTTCCTAGATTAAATATCGGAATATAACGATGGACATAATCTACAGTAAAACCTGCCAGGAGGGTTAAATGAGAGCATATTAGTTTTAGAAGCATATTGCAGATCTGATCCCCGATACTATTAGTGCCTGTTAAAAGGGAGAGAGAGGATTGGTGCAATAGTTGATGTCTTGCTTGAGCCTCGTGGGCATATATATAGGAGTACAAGGCAAGCCAGAATATTTCCTAGTCTAACTTATGTTTCCTAATACAATCACGTTACTCAACATCCCCCCCACAATCACAACGGTAGCGACGCAGACGGTGAGACTGGTGAAGAATCCGAAGGCAAGCCAACGGACACCTCCCCCCACAGTCGGAACGGTCGACGCATCGCGGAGTCGTGGCTGGAGTGGAAACCGACGAGGTTGCTCAAGCAGGCGGCAGCCCTTTGTGCCGTTTGTCGAGGTAGCCGAGAGCGTAGGGTGGTGGAGCCATCGTCGAGGTAGCCGTGCGAAGAATGTCGTGGTCGATGTCGAGTCGGGGTAGCCGGTGTTGAGGAAGTCGCCGTGGAGCCGCGGGCGCAATGGGGCGCCGAGTTAGCATGGGCGCTGTGGTGTCGAAGTAGTGGTGCACCGGGAAGAAGATGTTGTTGACGACACGTCGCGGCGGGTTTGCCATGCCCGGGGACACATTGTAGACGAAGGCACACACCGGTGTTGCCAGCATCGGGCATGCGTAGACGGACGAAGACGAAGTTGACGAAGCGCCGACCAGGCTTGCCAGGCCCGGGGACATGTCGTGGATGAAGGCACGCATCGGTGTTGCCAGCACCGGGCATGCGTAGACGAGGGACCTGCACGAGCTGTACGCCATGTCGGAGAAGTCGGAGGGGCCAGCAGAGAAGAACTCGACGACGATTGCGGCGTCCATCGGCGCGGGGCCGATGTCACCAACATTGGTTGGAGAAGACGAAGTGGTCGGGGTAGATGACGACGACGCTGGCGACGGGCTGGTGCTTGGACGAAGACGAAGGGGGTGGACGGGCGACGGTGGCGGCTACGAAGGTAGCGGCGGCGGCGGCCAAAGAAGAACGGCGGCGGCGGCCTGACAACGGCGGTGGCTAGGTTAGGAGTGCGGCGGCGGTGCTCGAAGTAGGCGAAGAACCCTGACAGCGTGACTAAGACCGGCGCGTACGGTGACGTTCCCGCGCCAAGGGAAATGGCGCGGTGCATGCCACGGGAAGTCGACGTGCGGTGCTGGCGGAGTGGAACGCGGGCCGCGGCGCTATGGCGGAAGGGGCGACGCAGCGGCGGCAGGAGGGTCGGGGCGACGGCGGGAAGACATCGGGGCGGCGGCAGGGACCGCGGGCTACGACGCTGCGGCCCGAAAGGGCGACGCAACGGCGGTTCGCGAGTCGGTGCAATCGCGGGGACGGCCTCGGGGCGGCTTCGGGAACCGCGTATCGCGGCACTACTGCCCGTAGGGGCGACGCAACGGTGACGGACGAGTCAACGCAGCCGCGAAGAGAACAACGGGGCGGCGGCGCTGCGGCCCAACGGGGCGACGCGGCGGCAGCCCGTTGCTCGATCGGCGGAGGGGCGCGCTGAACTCGGGACAAACTTCACGGGACCTGCGGAGGCGCGCGCAACCAACATGCCAGGTTGGTCGTGCGGCGTAGATGAGGCGGATCGCGGCGGCAAGCGGGTGATCAAGCCGATCGCGTGCGAGGTCCGGGACGCCGCTCGATGGAGGCGTGGTGGCGGCGGAGTCCTGGATGAGGCGGGCGACGGCGGACGGGATGGGACGTCAGCGTCGGCACCCGGGCTGCTAAAGCAGCGCCGAAGCCCGAGCAGCGAGGCCCGAGCGACCAACGGAGCAGTGGCGCCCGAGTTGAGGCAGCCGACGAGCCTGATGCAGCAGAGTACGAGGCCGACGAGGTAGACCACCGAGACGCTGTGCAGACGCGGCGGAGGCGGGTGACGTGGATCGATGGGCGGGCCGGCGCGCGATCGATGGCTATGATTGGCCGTCGCATGGCGCAAGGCCGCCGGGTCGGGGCGATGCAGGTGTTCCGGTCGGAGCAGGGCACTGATGGCCGGCGCAGGGCGACGGGCGGACCGATGCGCGGACGACGGCTGGCCCGGATGGGCCTTCTCGGCGCGCGTGGCCGCCGGGTCGGAGGAGAGGCCGGCTGTTCGCGCCGGGGTCGGAGTAGAGGCGCATGGGGGTCGACGACGGCGGCGGGCGATGCAATCCGATCTTATATCGGAAAACCAAAAAGAAACTGCCGATCAAGATGACCGACGGGAGAGAGAAAACCCAGAGCAAGGGCTCGGGAAAAAGACTCTCTAGGGCAGCCGGTGAACACGACCGGCGGACGAACCCTAGGTACGGGCGGCGCGGCCCCCGGCGGCGTTCATGGAGGCTGATCGCCCCGGGGGCGGCGCGCGGGTGCGGAAGCGGTGGCGGCAGGGTTTAGGATCAACTTGCTCTGATACCCTGTTAGAAGGGAGAGAGAGGATTGATGAAATAGTTGATGTATTGCTTGAGCCTCGTGGGCCTATATATAGGAGTACATGATCTACTTGAAGTACAAGGCAAGCCAGAATATTTCCTAGTCTAACCTATATTTCCTCATACAATCACGTTACTCAACAGTTCCAAATAATGTTCACTACTGCAACAAGTTATCTTCATCTATTAACTGTATCGATTAGCTTGGTTTGGTGGCACAATGACTGATCTCACTCTTCTTAAGAATAAACTGTTTGTTATGTTTAGCCATAGTATTGCAGTTTTTTTTTTGTGTGGGCAAAGTAATCTGAGTAGTTCTTGTTTTTGGTTATCGCGGACGAAATAATATGAGTTGTTCTTATAAAGTGGACGAAATATTGTTTTCACCAACATTGTGAGATGAGAACTTTGTTTTGTTTTGATGAAGTGCTGCTGTGACATCGTCGTTTTGCTTTAAGCCTTTTGTTTTTCTCATGGAACGGTAAAGAATTGATAGACTATGTTTTCTTTTTTTGCGAAAAATTGACAGACTATGTTGATGGTAAAAGTTTAAGAAACAGCCATTCTCACATTTTTTTTTGAAGTGCTGCCGTGGCCAGCTCCATTTTTCTTTAAGCCTTGTTTTTCTGAAGGAAGTACTCCCTCTGTCCCATAATATAAGAACATTTTTGACACTACACTAGTGTAAAAAAAACGTTCTTATATTATGGGCCGGAGGTTGTAATTAGCATACCGACAGCACATTGCTAAAAGGGAAAGAAACAACCTGTCTTTTTGATTATTTTTTAAGTGGTGCTGTGACGGACAGCATCATTTTTTAGAGTCAACAGCAATTTATTTTCCTGCTAAAGCCGTCAACCTCACTAAGAGCACTAATATTTCATTAGTGATCTCTCCATCATATATTGCATATTCATGCGCCATTTTTGTTCCCTTCTAGTGGCACAGCTAGTTGACCAACTGAAGTCTTGTCGTGGCAGCTAATGCAGTAGCAAAGAATTTCATCAGGATCGCCGGTAAAACCGCATGTCCCATCTTGGTACTTTTGTTTTATGCAAAAATTCATGCATTTTATACCATCACAACGACCAGGAAGTTTGTAGCGGTGTTGATTACACTTAGCTTCTGTACCTGTACTAACATAATTCCATGAGGACATAAAATATTTGAAGTAAAGCTTTTCTACTATTTTCTTTACTTACTGTAACAGAAGATGACGACTAATATGAACATGTATACAATAACTACCGCCGCCTTGCATGCCATGGTATACTTGGATTCGCGACTTGAGATGTAGAAGGTCAACGTTGGATTGATAACTTGATATGTATGAGTCCAGGTTTGGTAGACATGTCTATTTATATTGTTAGCTTTGTATACATGAAAAACAAGAATTGGTAATTTTGTTATGTTATGTTGGCAACCATTAAGTAATAATTAATGAGTTGATAAGGTGGAGATAATCCTTATTTAATTGACATTTATGAGATTCCTTTGAATACGGACACTTCTATTCCCCAAATAAGAATTGTGGGTTTATCTTGAATAATTGCTTCACATAGAAGAAACAAACTTTCATGATTAAATAATAACTCTTAAGGTATATGCTATAATTAGTGCATATAATTGTATAATGACTCCTACAAGTGCATAGGGCTGGCGTCTCCAACGACAACCCGCAACAAACCTCATGCGTCCGTCCGCGGAAAGGGGACAACCATCCAACGGTAGCCGCATATATTTTCACAACAATTCAAACCGCCGGGACGAAATTTGTGCAAACAAATGAGGATTTCATATAAACATGGCCTAATTTCATATAAACATGTCGGATTTCATATAAACATGCCGGATTTCATTACAAATAAATGAAGGCGGTCCTAGGCGGGCTAATCTAAATGATCACCAGCTTTTAGTCCCCGTCTCCGGCTGATGTCTCTTGAACTACGTCGGTATTTTCCCAAAAAGGAAGGGATGATGCAGCACAACTACGGTAGGTATTTTCCTCAGTGATGAGACCAAGGTTATCGTACCAGTAGGAGGACCAAGCAGCATTATGTAAACGGCACCTGCACACAAATAACAAATACTTGCAACCCGACGTGTAAGAGGGGTTTTCAATCCCTTCCGGGTTATTGATTGGTAAATAGATAGATTGGTAATGGCAAATGGAACAACGGCAAATAAAATTCAGGGAGATATTTTTGGGTCTTTGATAATATAGATCTGAAAATAAAAGTTGCAAATAAAGGAAAAGGCAAATGTCAAAATAGATCTGAAAGTATATGATAGGAAAATAGACCCGGGACCGTAGATTTCACTAGTGGCTTCTCTCGAGAAATAGCAAACGGTGGGTGACAAATTACTGTTGGGCAATTGATAGAAAAGCGAATAGTTATGACGATTTCCAAGATAATGGTCATGTATATAGGCATCACATTCAAGATTAGTAGACCGACTCCTGCCCGCATCTACTACTATTACTCCACACATCAAATGCTATCCATCATGCATCTAGTGTATTAATTTCATGGAAAACGGAGTAATGCAATAAGAACGATGACATGATGTAGACACGATCTATTCATGTAGGAATGTACCCCATCTTTTTATCCTTAATAGCAATGATACATGACTGCCTTGCTTCCCCTTCTGTCACTGGGAAAGGACACCGCAAGATCGAACCCATCACAAATCACCTCTTCACATTGCAAGATAAATGATTAAGTTGGCCAAACAAAACCCAAATATCGGAGAAGAAATACGAGGTTATCATAATTAAGCATGGATATTAAATCAAAGCAATCTGATCATTAACTCACAATTCATCGGATCCCAACAAACACACCACATAAAGTCATTACATCAAATAGATCTCAAAGAGACCATCGTATTGAGAAACAAAGAGAGAAGAAGCCATCTAGCTACTGCCTACGGACCCGTAGGTCTGAGGTAAACTACTCACGCATCATCGGAGAGGCGCCAATGAGGATGATGAACCCCTCCGTGTACGACAGAGTGCCGGAGAAGGGCTCTAGATTGGATCTCGTGGTTTTGGAACTTACGATTCTGGAAATTTCATCGACTCCCCTAGGGTTTCTGGAATACTGGGTACTTACAAAGCAAAGAGGCGGTGCGGGAGGCCACCGAGGTGGCCCTGGTGGGTTGTGCTCCCCTCGGAGCACCCCCAGGTGCTTCTTTGGCCCATTGGGTGTCTTTAGGCCCAGAAAAATTCTCCAAAAAGTTTCGCTGCGTTTGAACTCCGTTTGGTATTGATTTTCTGCAATGTAAAAAACAAGCAAAACAACGACAACTAGCACATGGCACTTGATGGAAATATGCCCTAGAAGCAATAATAAAGTTATTATTATTTTGTATTTCCTTATTCATGATAAATGTTTATTATTCATGCTAGAATTGTATTGACCGGAAACCTAAATACATGTGTGAATACATAAACAAATACTGTATCCGTAGTAATCCTCTACTAGACTAGCTCGTTAATCAAAGATGGTTATGGTTTCATAACCATGGACATGAGTTGTTATTCGATAACGGGATCACATCATTATGAGAATGATGTGATGGACAAGATCCATCCGTTAGCTTAGCATTTGATCGTACAATTTATTGCTACTGTTTTCATATATGTCAAATACATGTTCCTTTGAATATGAGATAATGCAACTCCCAGATACTGGAGGAATGCCTTGTGTGCTATCAAATGTCATAAAGTAACTGGGTGATTATAAAGATGCTCTACAGGTATCTCCGAAGGTGCTTTGTTGGGTTGGCGTGAATCGAGATTAGGATTTCTCACTCCAAGTATCGGAGAGGTATCTCTGGGCCCTCTCGGTAATACACATCATAATAAGCCTTGCAAGAAAATAGTTAGTCACGGGATGATGTATTACAGAACGAGTAAAGAGACTTGCCGATAACGAGATTGAACCAGGTATAGAGATACCGACAATCAAATCTCGGGCAAGTAACATACCGACGGACAAAGGGAATTGTATATGTTGTCATAAAGGTTCGACCAATAAAGATCATCGTACAATATGTAGGAGCTAATATGGGCATCCAAGTTCCGCTATTGGTTATTGACCGGAGAGGTGTCTCGGTCATGTCTACATAGTTCTCGAACCTGTAGGGTCCACACGCTTAACGTTCGTTAATGATATAATATTATATGAGCTATGTATGATGGTGACCGAATGTTGTTCGGAGTTCCAGATGAGATCACAGATAAGACGGGGAGCTCCGGAATAGTCCGGAGGTAAAGTTCATATATGGGGTAATAGTGTTTAAACTCCGGAAAGGTTCCGGAATTCACCAGAAGGGGTTTCGGATGTTTCCCGAAATGTTTGGGCACGAGAATACTTTATTTGGGCCAAGGGGTAAAGCCCACGAGGATTTTGAGAAGTGCAAAAGGAAGGTTTGCGGAGACTAGGGGCTAGACGCTAGGGAGCCTGGCGTCTAGGGCTAGACGACAGGGACCCTGGCGTCTAGGGCGAGACACCGGGAACCCTGGCGTTTGGGCCTGGAGTCCGAGTAGGACTCTTTCATTTCGGGCAAAACCGACCTTGAGGAGGTATTTGCTCCAAGTTTCGACCCCAGGGCTCAACATATAAATAGAGGGGAAGGGCTAGCACCCAAGACACATCAAGATTCACCAAGACATGTGCCGGGAACCCCGTTCCCTCTATTTTATGCTTCGTCTAGTTTCTGTAGTGCTTGGCGAAGCCATGCGGAGATTGGTCTTCATCACCAACCGTCACCATGCTGTCCCGCTGCCGGAACTCATCTACTAATTCGCCTATCTTGCTGGATCAAGAAGGCGAGGACATCATCGAGCTGAACGTGTGCTGAATGCGGAGGTGGCGTACGTTCGGTGCTTTATCGGAATAGATTGTGAAGGTGTTCGACTACATCAACCGTGTTGCTGAACTATTCCGCTTAGCGATCTTCAAGTGTATGAAGATGCTCTCCCCCTCTTGTAGCTATGCATCTCCATGGATAGATCTTGCGTGTGCATAGATTTTTTTGTTTTCCATGCAACGTTCCCAAAAGTGGCATCATGAGCCAGGTCTATGCGTATATGATATGCACGAGTAGAACACAAAGAGTTTTGGGCGGTGATGGTCATACTGCTTACCACCAACGTGTTATTTTGATTCGGCGTTATTGTAAGATGAAGCAGCCTGGAGCAACATTACATGTCCACGTACATGAGACTGGTTCCACCGTCACCTGCAACTTGTTTGCATAAAGGTGGCTGGCGGGTGTCGGTTTCTCCTACTTTAGTTGAATCGAATTTGACGGTGGCCGGTTTCCATTGAAGGTTAAAACAGCAAACTTGATAAATCACCGTTGTGCTTTTTGTACCGTAGGTAAGAATGGTTCTTGCTAGAAGCCAGTAGCAGCCACGTAAAACTTGCAACAACAAAGTAGAGGACATCTAACTTGTTTTTGCAGGGCATGTTGCGATGTGATATGGTCAAGATGTGATGAGTTATACGTTATTGTATGAGATGATCATGTTTTGTAAATTACCGGCAACCGGAAGGAGCCTTATGGTTGTCTCTTTATTGTATGAAATGAAAACTCCATGTAATTGCTTTACTATATCGCTATGAGTTAGAAATAGTCGTAGAAGCAATAGTTGCCGAGACGACCACGACGCAACGATGGTGATCAAGGGGTCGATCCGGTGACGATGGAGATCATGACTATGCTTTGGAGATGGAGATCAAAAGAACAAGATGATGATGGCCATATCATGTCCCATATTTTGATTGCATGTGATGTTTATCCTTTATGCATCTTATTTTGCTTACAACGACGGTAGCATTACAAGATGATCCCTTCACTTAATTTTAAGAGAAAAGTGTTCTCCCTGAGTATGCACCGTTTCTACAGTTCGTCGTTTCGAGACACCACGTGATGATCTGGTCTGATAGACTCTACGTTCACATACAACGGGTGTAAGCCAGATTTACACATGCGGAATACTTGGGTTAAACTTGACGAGCCTAGCATGTACGGACATGGCCTCGGAACACTGGAGACCGAAAGGTTGAACATGAGTCATATAGTAGATATGATCAACATAGAGATGTTTGATGACCCACAAGTGTAGGGGATCTATCGTAGTCCTTTCGATAAGGAAGAGTGTCGAACCCAACAAGCATCAGAAGGAAATGATAGGCAGTTTTCAGTAAGGTATTTTCCGCAAGCACTGAAATTATAGGTAACATATAGTTTTGTTATAAGATAATTGGTAGCAAGTAACAAAATGTAAAAGTAAATAAGGTGCAGCAAGATGTCCCAATCCTTTTTGTAGCAAAGGAAAAGCCTGGACAAACTCTTATATGTAGGAAAGCGCTCCCGAGGACACATGGGAATTATCGTCAAGCTAGTTTTCATCACGATCATCTGATTCGCGTTCGGTACTTTGATAGTTTGGTATGTGGGTGGACCGATGCTTGGGTGCTGTCCTTAATTGGACAAGCCTCCCACTTATGATTAACCTCTAATGCAAGCATCCGCAACTACAAAAGAAGTATTAAGGTAAACCTAACCATAGCATGAAACAAGTGGATCCAAATCAGCCCCTTACGAAGCAACACATAAACTAGGGTTTAAGCTTCTGTCACTCTAGGAACCCATCATCTACTTATTACTTCCCAATGCCTTCCTCTTGGCCCAAATAATGGTGAAGTTTCATGTAGTCAACTTTGACATGAGACCACTAGAGGAGAGACAACATACATCGCATCAAAATATCGAACGAATACTAAATTCACATGACTAATTATAGCAACACTTCTCCCATGTCCTCAGGAACAAAAGTAACTACTCACAAGACATAATATTATTCATGATTAGAGGGGTATTAATATGTATAATGGATCTGAACATATGATCTTCCATGAAGTAAACCAACTAGCATCAACAACAAGGAGTAATCAACACTACTAGCAACCCACAGGTACCAATCTGAGGTTTGGGTACAAAGATTGGATACAAGAGATGAACTAGGGTTTGCGAGGAGATGGTGCTGGTGAAGATGTTGATGTAGATAACCCTCCCCAAGATGGGAGGGTGGTTGGTGATGACGGCGGTGATGATTTCCCCTTCCCGGAGGGAAGTATCCCCAACAGAACGGCTCTGCCGGAGCCCTAGATTGGTTCCGCCAAGGTTCCGCCTCGAGAGGGCGGCGTCTGGTCCGAAAGCCACCTTATTATTTTTTCCAGGTCAAAACACATCATATAGGAGAAGATGGGCATCGGGGGGCCATCAGGGGGACCACGAGGCGGGGGGCGCGCCCAAAGAGGGGGGGCGCGCCCCCACCCTCGTGGACAGGTGGTGCCCTCCTGGTGATCTTCTTTCGCCAGATATTTTTTATATTTTCTAAAATGGTGTCCTGTGGAGTTTCAGAGCTTTTTGAGTTGTGCAGAATAGGTTTCCAGAGTTTGCTTCTTTTCCAGCCCAGAATTCCAGCTGTCGGCATTCTCCCTCTTCATGTAAACCTTGTAAAATAAGAGAGAAAAGGCATAAGTATTGTGACATAACATGTAATAACATCCTATAGTGCAATTAATATCAACATAAAAGCATGATGCAAAATGGACATATCAACTCCCCCAAGCTTAGACCTCGCTTGTCCTCAAGCGAAAGCCGATATCGAAAAATATGTCCACATGTTTAGAGATAGAGGTGTCGATAAAAATAAAATACGGACATGAGGGCATCATGATTATTCTTATAACAGCAACACATATATATATTGTCATATGATTCTTATGCTAAAGTAACAATTTATTCACAATGTCAAGTATGAATCAGAAACTTCATTGAAAACCAACAAACTATGATCTCGGTCATTGAAGCAATTGCAATTTACCGTAACATCGGAAAGAGTCAACATAAGAGCTTTTCAGCAAGCCTACTTACTCAACTATCATATAGTCTTTCACAATTGCTCACACTCACGCAATACTTATGGTTATGGAGTTTTAATTGGACACATAGAAAGATAGGGGCTTATGGTGTTGCCTCCCAACCTTTTACCTCAAGGGTAATTTCAACAATAATAGACCATGATAACTTACATCCAAGTGGGTATATATGTCAGGATCTTTCCAGCATAGTGTGCTTGCCAAAGGATAAAATGTAAAAAGGAAAGGTAATTTTCACCTTGACTCTTCTATAAGGCAGAGATAAAAGATAGGACCTTCGTAGAGGGAAGCAGAGGTTGTCATGTGCTTTTATGGTTGGATGCACAAAGTGTTAGCGCAAAAGAACGTCACTTTATATTGCCACTTCTGATAAGGACCTTTATTATGCAGTCTGTCTCTTTTATTACTTCCATATCAAAAGATCGTATAAAGCTTATTTCCTCCACACTAATAAATCATACATATTTTAGCGAGTTTGCAACATGACAACTTACTTGAAGGATCTTACTCAATCCATAGGTAGGTATGGTGGACTCTCATGGCAAAACTGGGTTTAAGGATGTATGGAAGCACAAGTAGTATCTCTAGTTGGTGCAAGGAGTTTTGGCTAGCATGAAGGGGAAAGGCAAGCAAAAGATGTTGGATGATCCATGACAATATACTTTATTTTAGATATAAGAAAACATAACCCATTATATTGTCTTCCTTGTCCAACATTTACTCTTTAGCATGTCATATTTTAATGAGTTCTCACAATCACAAAAGATGTCCAAGATAGTATATTTGTATGTGAAACCTCTCTTTCTTTATTACTTCCTAGTAATTTCAACGATGACCAAAGCTATGTTTGTCAACCCTCAACAACTTTTATTCATCATACTCTTTATATGTGAAGTCATTACTTCCCATAAGATCACTATGATCTCCTTGATACTTTTTATGTTTTATTTTATTCTATCATGACCAAAGTGAGGAAATCAAGCCCTTGACTCAACACTAATCTTTATTATATAGCTCGCGGACTCGATTGCAAAGGGTAAAGATCATAAAGCAAAAGATCAAAATTCTACTAGATCATGCTAACTTTATTCTACTAGATCAAGATACGACCAAAAGGATCGAACTAAGAAAAACGGTAAAGATAGGAGTGTGATGGTGATACGATACCGCGCAACTCCCCCAAGCTTGACAGTTGCCAAGGGGAGTGCCCATACCCATATGTTTATGTCTCCTTCTTCGGGGGTGGTGATGTAGGCTTCTTCCTTAGCTTACGCTTAAGGACATAATTTTGCTCCTTTAGGTCATTGATTTCCTGCTCAAGGTTTAATATCTTCTTGCATAGTTCTTGCTTGTTTTCCTACAAGAGGCGAAAAGGGATAAACTCGATCTTAGGTTTCTTTCCTCTGTCGGGGAGGCTCGAATTTTTGAACTCCACATGCATGTCCCCAGGTTGAGGTAGTAGGACTTCTTCTTCATCTAAGCTGGTCCAATCCTTTCCCTTGGGATCATGGTCTTCTTCTTCCTCCGTGGATCAACCATAATGCTCCCTGTCCCCATAGAACTTAGGGCCAGCAAGGAGATCAGCCACATAACTTTCTCTCTCCGAATCCTGGGACGGCATATTGCTCTTTTCTGCGATAGAAATAGCTCGAAACAAAAATAGAAGATTTTTGCATGATATGGTGGTCAAAGCCTTCGGGAGAATATATAATGAAATTTTACCGACCAAAAGGAGTAACATACAAGAAATTGGAGTCCAGGAGGCACATGATGTGACCACGAGGCAGGGGGGCGCACCCAGGGGAAGAGGGCGCGCCCTCCACCCTCGTGGACGCCTCGTGTCTCTTCCAGACTGCCCACTTATTTTTCTATTTTTCTAAATATTCCAAAATGGTGAAAAATTGCCTTTAGAACTGTTTTGGAGTCGGTTTACTTATCGTACCACGTACCTCTTCCTTTTCAGAGTCTGAATCATTCTGGAAAGTGTCCCTTATGTATTCCACCGGGGTTACGGGTTCAATAACATTGGTTTCAACATTTATAGGGTTACCTGAGATATAATGTTTGATTCTTTGACCATTCACCACCTTCAGATTTGTGCCTTCGAAGTTGTTGATTTTTAAGGCACCGGAACGATAGACCTCCTCGATAACATAAGGTCCTTCCCATTTAGAGAGAAGTTTTCCTGCAAAAAATCTTAACGGGAGTTGTATAGCAAGACATAATCACCTAAGTTAAACTCACGATTTTGTATCCTTTTGTCATGCCATCTTTTAACTTTTTCTTTAAACAGCTTGGCAGTCTCATAGGCCTCGGCTCTCCATTAATCAAGAGAGATAATGTCAAATAACCTCTTCTCACCGGCAAGTTTGAAACCATAATTGAGCTCTTTAAGAGCCCAATATGCCTTATGTTCTAGCTCAAGAGGTAAGTGACGTGCTTTTCCATAAACCATCTTATATGGAGACATACCCATAGGATTTTTGTATGCAGTTCTATAAGCCCATAATGCATCATCTAGTTTCTTGGACCAATTCTTTCCAGACCTATTAACTATCTTTTGCAAAATTAGTTTCAGCTCTCTATTACTTAATTCTACTTGACCACTAGTCTGTGGGTGATAAGGGGATGCAATTCTATGATTTACATCATACTTAGCATGCATTTTATGGAAAGCACCATGAATAAAGTGTGAACCACCATCAGTCATTAAGTATCTAGGGACTCCAAACCTCGGAAAAATAACTTCTTTAAGCATCTTAATAGAGGTGTTGTGATCAGCACTACTAGTTGGAATAGCTTCTACCCACTTAGTAACGTAATCAACAGCAACTCAAATATGTGTGTACCCATTAGAGGAAGGAACCGGTCCCATATAATCAAAGCCCCAAACATCAAATGGTTCAATAAAAAGTGAATAATTCATATGCATTTCTTGACGTCTACTGATATTACCAATTCTTTGACATTCATCACAAGATAAGACAAACTTACGGGCATCCTTGAAGAGAGTAGGCCAATAAAAACCGGATTGCAATACCTTATGTGCAGTTCTATCTCCAGCATGGTGTCCTTTGTAAGCTTTGGAGTGAACTTGCGTAGGATCTGTTCCTGTTCATGCTCAGGTACACAACGTCTAATAATACCATCTATTCCTTCTTTATAAATATGTGGGTCATCCCAGAAGTAATGTCTCAAATCATAAAGGAACCTTTTCTTTTGCTGGTATGTGAAGCTAGGAGGTATAAACTTAGCGACAATGTAATTAGCATAATCAAGATACCATGGAGCAGTATGAGAAGTATTTATGACAGCTAATTGCTCATTAGGAAAGCTATCATCAATAGCTTGTGGGTCATCAAGTATATTCTCTAGCCTAGACAAGTTGTCTGCAACGGGGTTCTCAGCTCCCTTCCTATCAATAATATATAAATCAAATTCTTGCAGCAAGAGAACCCATGTAATAAGTCTAGGTTTAACATCTTTCTTTTCCATAAGGTATTTGATAGCAGCATGATCAGTGTGAATAGTTACTTTAGAATCAACAATATAAGGTCTAAACTTATCACAAGCAAATACAACTGCTAAAAATTCCTTCTCAGTAGTAGCATAATTTCTCTGGGCACTGTCTAGAGTTTTACTAGCATATTGGATAACATTCAATTTCTTATCAACTCTTTGCCCTAGAACTACACCTACATCATAATCACTAGCATCGCACATATTCTCAAATGGTAAATTCTAGTCAGGAGGCTGGACAATAGGTGCAGAGATCAATGCTTTCTTAAGTATTTCAAATGCTTCTAGACAATCATCTTCTTAGACAATAGGACTATCTTTTTGTAAGAGATTAGTCAGAGGCCTGGAGATTTTGGAGAAGTCCTTAATGAACCTCCTATAAAACCTAGCATGACCAACGAAACTTCGTATACCTTTGATGTCCTTGGGACACGACATCTTTTCAATAGCATCTACTTTAGCTTTGTCAACTTCAATACGTCTTTCAAAGATTTTATGTCCCAAGACAATGCCGTCATTAACTATAAAGTGGCACTTCTCCCAATTCAAGACAAGATTAGTGTCTTCACATCTCTGCAAAACTCGATCAAGGTTGCTCAAGCAATCATCAAAAGAAGTTTTGTAAACGGAGAAATCATCCATGAAAACCTCAAAAATCTTTTCACAAAATCAGAGAATATAGCCACCAGGCATCTTTGAAAGGTAGATGGTGCATTACATAAACCAAAAGCCATACTTCTATAAGCAAAGGTACCGAAAGGACAAGTAAAGGTGGTCTTTTCTTGATCCCCTTTTGACACAAGTATTTGAGAGAAACCAGAGTAACCATCTAGTAAGCAAAAATGAGTATGTTTGGATAACCTTTCTAGCATTTGATCAATATAAGGCAAAGGGTAATGATCTTTCTTAGTAGCTTTATTTAATTTGCGTAAATCAATTACCATCCTATAACCTGTAACAATTCTTTGTGGGTCAATTCATCTTTATCATTAGGAACTACAGTCATACTTCCCTTCTTAGGGACACAATGGACATGACTTACGCACTTGCTATCAGCAACTGGATAGATAATACCTGACCTCCCTTCTTAGGGACACAATGGATAGGACTTACCCACTTGCTATCAGCAACTGGATAGATAGTACCTGCCTCTAGAAGCTTTAGTATTTCCTTCCTTACCACTTCTTTCATCTTAGGATTTAAGCGTCGTTGATGATCAATAACCGGTTTAGCATTTTCTTCCAATTTTATCTTATGCTGGCATAAAGTGGGACTAATGCCCTTAAGATCATCCAAAGTATATCCAATAGCAACACGGTGCTTATTCAGAGTTTTCCATAATTTTTCTTCTTCGTGCTCTGAAAGGTTAGCACTAATAATAACAGGATATATCTTGTTTTCATCAAGATAAACATACTTAAGATTATCTGGTAAAGGTTTAAGTTCAAACACAGAATCACCCTTGGGTGGAGGAGGATCCCCTAGGATTTCAACAGGCAAGTTGTTTTTAATACAGGTCCCTGCTTAAAGATTATTTCATCTATTTCCCTTTCTTTCATTCATATACATGTCATTTTCATGGTCTAGCAGATATTGTTCTAAGGGATCATTAGGAGGCACAACAACAGAAGTGAGACCAATAATATCATCCTTACTAGGTAATTCTTTATCAAGGGGTTGTCTACGAAATTTAGCAAAGTTAAAATCATGAGACATATCCCCTAAACCAAAAGTAACAATATCTTTCACACAGTCTATTTTAGCATTAATAGTATTTAGGAAGGGTCTACCAAATATAATGGGACAAAAATCATCTTGTGGGGAACTAAGAATAAGAAAGTCAGCAGGGTATTTAACTTTCCCACATAAGACTTCAACATCTCTAAAAATCCCAACTGGTGAAATAGTGTCTCTATTAGCAAGCTTATAATAGTAACATCAATCCCTTCCAACTCAACAGGTGCAATATCATGCATAATTTGTTGATATAGAGAATGAGAGATTATACTTGCACTAGCACCTACGTCACATAAAAAATGATAGCAATGATCTCCTATTTTAACGGAGATAACATGCAAGCCTACAATAGGTCTATGTTTATTTCTAGCATCGGGTCTGGCTATTCTAGCAGCTTCCTCTTGGAGGTAAATAACATGTCCATCTAAATTTTCAGACAAGAGATCTTTAACCATAGCAACACTAGGTTCAACTTTAATTTGCTCAGAGGGTATAGGTGTTCTAGTACTACTCTTACGAACCACAGTTGAAGCTTTAACATGATCCTTTATTCTAACAGGGAAAGGTGGTTTCTCAATATAAGCAGTAGGAACAATAGGATCAACATTATAAGTGATAGTCTTTTCTTCAACTTTAACAGGTTCAACTACTTTTACTTCAATGGGAGGATGGTATTTAAACCACTTCTCCTTGGAAAGATCAACATGAGTAGCAAATGATTCACAGAAAGAAGCTACTATCTCAGAGTCAAGTCCATATTTAGTGCTAAACTCACGGAAAAATCGATATCCATAAAAACTTTAAGACAATCAAACTTAGGGGTCATACCTGACTCCTTACCTTCTCGAGATCCCAATCTTCAGAGTTGCGTTTAATTCTTTCCAATAAATCCCATTTGAATTCAACAGTCTTCATCATAAAAGAACCAGAACAAGTAGTATCGATCATGGAGCGATTATTGAGAGAAAGCCGAGCATAATTTTTTTGAATGATTATTTCTCTTGAGAGCTCATGATTGGGGCATGAATATAACATAGACTTAAGCCTCCCCCAAGCTTGAGCGATGCTTTCTCGTTCGCGAGGCCAAAAATTATAAATATAATTACGATCATGATGAACCTGGTGCATAGTTCTGATGAAATTCCAAATTCATATGATTATAGTTCCACGATCCCATATCATCACATAGCCTAAACCATGTCAATGCATCTACCTTCAAAGATAAAGGGAAGACCTTCTTCTTGATAACATCCTCGGGTATACCTGTGAGCTTAAATAATCCACAAACTTCATCCACATAGATTAGGTGTAAATCGGGATGCAATTTTCCGTCTCCTGTAAAAGGATTATCTAGCAGTTTCTCTATCATACCCGAAGTAATTTCAAAGCTAACATTTGCAGTAGGTGCAGTAGGTTGAGGAGCAACTCTTTGCTCTTCTGGTCCGGGTGAAGATACCCCGAATAAGCCCCTCAAAGGATGATGAGCCATAGTAACAAGTGACGGTAAATTTCAGCACACTATATAAATTTTTCCTTACCAAATTCCTCTTACCAAAGGGGCTTCACTCCCCGGCAACGGCGCCAGAAAAGAGTCTTGATGACCCACAAGTGTAGGGGATCTATCGTAGTCCTTTCTATAAGTAAGAGTGTCGAACCCAACGAGGAGCAGTAGGAAATGATAGACAGTTTTCAGTAAGGTATTTTCTGCAAGCACTGAAATTATAGGTAACATATAGTTTTGTGATAAGATAATTGGTAGCAAGTAACAAAAGGTAAAAGTAAATAAGGTGCAGCAAGATGGCCCAATCCTTTTTGTAGCAAAGGACAAGCCTCGACAAACTCTTATATGGAGGAAAGCGCTCCCGAGGACACATGGGAATTATCGTCAAGCTAGTTTTCATCACGATCATCTGATTCGCGTTCGGTACTTTGATAGTTTGGTATGTGGGTGGACCGGTGCTTGGGTGCTGTCCTTACTTGGACAAGCCTCCCACTTATGATTAACCTCTAATGCAAGCATCCACAACTACAAAAGAAGTATTAAGGTAAACCTAACCATAGCATGAAACAAGTGGATCCAAATCAGCCCCTTACGAAGCAACACATAAACTAGGGTTTAAGCTTCTGTCACTCTAGCAACCCATCATCTACTTATTACTTCCCAATGCCTTCCTCTAGGCCGAAATAATGGTGAAGTGTCATGTAGTCGACGTTCACATGACACCACTAGACGAGAGACAACATACAACTCATCAAAATATCCAATGAATACCAAATTCACATGACCACTTATAGCAGGACTTCTCCCATGTCCTCAGGAACAAAAGTAAATACTCACAAGACATAATATTGTTCATGATCAGATAGGTATTAATATGCATAATGGATCAGAACATACGATCTTCCACCAAGTAAACCAACTAGCATCAACTACAAGGAGTAATCAACACTACTAGCAACCCACAGGTACCAATCTGAGGTTTGGGTACAAAGATTGGATACAAGAGATGAACTAGGGTTTGAGAGGAGATGGTGCTGGTGAAGATGTTGATGAAGATAACCCTCCCCAAGATGGGATAGTGGTTGGTGATGACGGCGGTGACGATTTCCCCCTCCCGGAGGGAAGTATCCACGGTAGAACAGCTTTGCCGGAGCCCTAGATTGGTTTCTGCCAACGTTCCGCCTCGAGACGACGGCGTCTGGTCCCGAAAGCTTCCTTGTGATTTTTTCCAGGTCAAAACACCTCATATAGGAGAAGATGAGCATCGGGGGGCCATCGGGGGGCCCACGAGGCTGGGCGCTCCCCCCACCCTCGTGGACAGGTGGAGCCCCCTAGTGATCTTCTTTCGCTAGATATTTTATATATTTTCTGAAACGGTGTCCTGTGGAGTTTCGGAGCTTTTTGAGTTGTGCAAAATAGGTTTCCAGAGTATGCTTCTTTTCCATCCCAGAATTCCAGCTGCCGGCATTCTCCCTCTTCAAGTAAACCTTGTAAAATAAGAGAGAAAAGGCATAAGTATTATGACATAACATGTAATAACAACCCATAGTGCAATAAATATCAACATAAAAGCATGTTGCAAAATGGACGTATCAATGTTCACCATTGATGACTATCCCATCTCATGCGATGATCGGACATGTGTTAGTTGATATGGATCATGTATCACTTAAATAACCTGAGGGATTTTAATTTGAGTGGGAGTTCATTAGAAATTTGATTAATTGAACTTAAATTATCATGAACTTAGTCATGATAGTATTTGCATATCTATGTTGTAGATCAATGGCCCGTGCTACCCTTCCCTTGAATTTTAATGCATTCCTAGAGAAATCTAAGTTGAAAGATGATGGTAGCAACTACACGATGTTCGCACACGAACACGTCACCGTGTACCCTTGATGCTGGGGGTGATGCACCGCAGCTCACGTCGAAGGAGACCCATCCGAAAGTGCAGTACACAAGGAATCCGACGGGCGCTTTTCAGCATCCGAAATGCCGCTTGCCCAGGAAGGACCCCGTCAAGGCTCGCGGCTGCAATGGGCTGCCCTAGGTCGACCTGATCGCCCCTAGGGCCTCGTGGATCGCCGCCCTGCAACTAGAAAACGAACGAAGAACGTGGAAGAAGAGGAACAAGGGAGAGAGATAAAGGTAAAGGTTAAAAGTGATAGATTGATAGATTGATTGAGTGTTGTTCTATCGGACATCACCTCTCATCTATTTATGAGGCGGCTGGACTTCCCGTACAAGGAAAGGAATAAAAATTCCGTCCAAAACATCAAAAACCCTATCCTAACTCGGACATGAATCTTTGGCAATTTTCCGATTCAACTCGGTCTCACCGATTTGTTTGTTTCGGACCCACCGAGTGAACATTGCCAACTCTCTTTATCCTTTCCAGAGCAACTCGGTCTCACCAATTGGTTTGCTTCAGTCCCACCGAGTGAATATTGCCATGTGACGCCCGAGACTGACGTCCCAGAAGATTCCAGAAGATTCCCGAAGCTTCCAGATGTTCCGGGGTCTCCCGTGTGTCCTTTTGTGCTTGTGTTATTTATTTTTTTGCATTGCATCATGTCATCATGCCATCATGTCATTAATCTTTTGCATCTCAACCTAATAAACCGTGTGGACCTTCGGTCCATTTAAATCGAGGGAAGGTGACTTCTCTTTATAACATATAAAAGTCTCTAAATATTTAGGGAGCTATATTAATAATTATTCCATTCCTCGGAATTACTCAAACACACTTGCATATTCTCCCCATGCTTCTTTAATTCAAGTTTCCCTCCAAAACCTTGCCAATAATTCTTTTCCCTTGTTTCGAGGCTCCTCCAAAATTCCGGACATTTTTGGACACTTCTATAATCAAGTCTTAGTTCAAACTATTTGAATTAAATTCAAATAAGTTTGAATATTTTTCCGTTCTGGCCTTTTGTATTTTTCTCCGGTCGTGCTCATTTTTACGAGCCCGGGAAAAATATTCCCTTGTGCAATTCGGCTCCTAACCCCCTCTTCTTTCTTTCTTCTCTCTTTTGTTTTTTTTTTTGCTAAGAATAAAGAGAGGCAGCCCAGTCAGCCGTCTGGGCCATCAGCCCCCTCTCCCTCCTATTCCAGCCTGCAAGCCCAGCCAGCACCTGCGGCCTCCCTCAGCCGGACCTCCTGCGCCTTGGCCCAATACCAAGGCCCACTCCAGCCTGAAACCCTAGGGCGCTCGCGCGAGTCGCACCCAGTCCCTCGATCCCTCTCTTCCCTGACCGCCGCCACCCCCTCGCTCTCTCCTCCTCGTTCTCCCTTCCCTCTGCCCGATCTCTCCCCCCGCAGCCCGTTACCCTCTCGATCCCCTGCCTCCCGTGCGCCCCGCCCCTTCTCTGCTCGAGGCCGCGGCCAGCCAGCCGCCTCGCCCTGCTGCCTCAAGCCGGGGCCCCGACGTCCCTCCTCCGCGCGTCCCCTCCTCGTCGCCTCGAGCGGCCGGATCCCGAGCCCGGCGAGCGCTCGGCCAGGCCCGTGGAACCGGCGCCCTTCTGCCCCTCCGGCCGGCCAGGAGGTGCGCCTCCAGCAGCACCGCAACGGCGCCCAAGCCCCGTCTCCAGCGCCAAGGCCAGGAGCCCGACGCGACCCCGAGGCGCCTCCAGCCTTGACCGACCCCGTGCGGTCGTCCTCAGGCAGCCGCGCAGCCGCGCCCCGACCTCCTCCTCGCGTCCGCCGCAGCGGCCGCGCCTTCCGCGCGCCTCCTCGCCCTGCTGCCCTCCGGCCTCGCCGTGGACGCCCCTTCCTCCAGCAGCCGCCGTTCGCCGCGGGAGTCCAGCTCCGACGCGCCGGCGTCCCGTCTTCCGACGAACTCCCTCAGGCCTAGATTTCCCTTGTTTTTGTTTGCTTGTTGCTGATTTTGTTTTGTCAAGCACCCATGTAACAGCAAACAATTCTACTTTGGACCCTTGTACCCCTACCGTCGATGAGACAAGTACCGCTACGCAAGAACCATGTACGACTACGAGGAGAAACGCAAGTTCCACGACCAAGTACCACTACCGTCGCCGAGACCCCCCCAAGTACCTCGACGAACCGAACACCTACGGAAAAACAAGCTCGTGAACGGCTACGGAACAAGTACCACTACTTCCACTACGAACGCCGACCGCGACAAGTACCACGACGACCCGAACGACTACCGAGGCGCCAAGTACCTCTACGGAACGACTACTTCCACTTCGGAAACGTGAACGCCTACTTCGCTCTACGGCCGTGTACAACTACTACCACTACGTTCCTCCTACGATCTCGAACCGCCCCGAAACGCACGCTTCAAAGGTATAACCCCGAGACGTGAACCGTGTGATGCTTGCTTGGTTGTATGAAATGTTGTTTCCCGTGTGTGCTTCGTGTCCGTTTCGTCCCTTTTGTCATGTTCCTCGGTTGCCTCGTCACCGACTCGTGGGAACCCGGCAACGGGATCGACCCACTTCCATCTTGTTCGACTCGCTCACGCCATCTTTCTTTTGCCCGGTCTCTCAACGAGTTACCGGAACCGATATGTTGCGTGGCATCATTTTCGGATCGTTGCCGTGGCACCCTTTCATTCCACCACGGTGACAAATATTTCTTATCTCTTTTAAGTCAACCTTTTAATAAAATTGCATAAAACTTGATCATGTCATCCGCATCATGATAACAACATTATATATGTGTGAATTGTTGTTGCTTTAATAATTATTAAACATGCTCATGGGGACTTTCCGGATATGTTGTTGTTATTTCCGGCCTCATTTAAATTGTCTAGTTGTGTAGTTTTATTATGCTTCACCTCTTGCCATGTTAAAAACATTTAATCTTGTCTTGTAAATAACAAGAGTCAACTAAATAATTATAATGTGGTGTTTCGTCAATTTGCAACTCGTTGCATATTGAGCTCCACTTAACTTGTAGTGTTGTTTGTGCACTTTGCCATGCCATGCATATTTAAACCGGACATGCATCATTTTGGATGTGCATCATATGACATGTTTATGAATTGTGTGTTTACCGTGTTGTTTCTTCTTTCCGGTTGCTTCTCTTGTTAGCTTCGGTTTCGTTCCGGAGTTGTGAGGATCCGCTCGACTGTTGCTCCGTCTTCTTCTTGGATCCGTTCTCTCCCTTGTGGAATTCCAGGCAAGATGACCGAACCCGGATACCATTACTATCTTTGCCTATTGCTAGAGTATCGCTCTATAGTTTTGCCTCGATGCCCATGTCTTCTTGTCAGCCTCCTATTGTAACCATTGCCCTGTTTAACCACCCTACCTACGCCAACCGTTGCTTGGCTAAGTACGCTTCGCTCAGCCCCTCTTATAGCATTGTTAGTTGCAGGTGAAGATTGAAGATGCTTGCTTCATGTTGAAGTTTGGTTGGGTTATATCACACTATATAAATGCTTAAAATGAAATCATCTATATACTGGCAGGGTGGAAGGCTAAGCCTTTTGCTTGGTGTTTTGTTCCACTCATGCCGTTAGGAACCGTATAAACCGGTGTTATGTTCCTTGATTATGCGTTCCTAACACGGTTGGGGTGTATGGGACCCCCTTGATAAACCGCTAAGTGCTAAGTCTTTTCCAGCAAGTCCCAACATTGGTACTATTTGCCTAATAACAAACTAATAAAACTTGCATAAGGGCCTTGCAAACCCTCTTTTATTCTTAATTCAACAACCCCGGGCCAGTGCTCCACATGAGTGTTGGTCCGAAACGGGGGTTCTACGGGGCCACCTCGAGGAAACTCAAGGTTTGGTAAAAACCTATAGAATCGCCCATCCGGTCGTGTCCTGAGACTAGATACGCGCGGCTACCTATCAGGGTGTCGACACGCCGGGAGGATTTGCTGGATTAGCCTTACCTTAGTTCGGTTTAACTTGAGCACGGGATTCCGAGGATACTCGGGTCTTCCCACCTATGGAGTTGCGACTTCGCGGATCGTGGGCTTGTGATGGGCCAAGTTGGAACACCCCTGCAGGGTTTGAACTTTCGAAAGCCATGCCCGCGGTTATGTGGCAGATGGGAGCTTGTTAATTCCGGTTGTAGATAACTTGACACAATGTTTCAATACACTACCAGCGTGTGTACCGTGACTGTCAATTTCCGAATAGGGTTTCGGGAGTTGAACACGGTGGGGTTATGTTTGACCGGCTTTAGTTAGGATCACTTCGTGATCATCTTTCGACCGATGCAACTTCTCTTCTCGCTCTCTTTTACGTAAGTTAGTGCTAGTTGCTGCTGCAGACTCTTGTTTGTTCCTTCACCTCATATTTCCTTCTTCAGCCTTGTCCTCACCCAAGGCTTAAATAGTCTTGTTACCCGGGAACGGGATTGCTGAGTCCTCTGTGGCTCACAGTTACTTCACCACACCAGTTGCAGGTTCAGCCGTGTACGATGCAGGAGCTGGTCCAAGTTCTTCACTTGGAGCTCGTTGAAGAGTTGTCCGTTTGCTTGTGACGTTTCGACGATCAGTATTGGTTTCTACTAGGATTCGATCCTGACCTGTGGCTTTATGTTGTTTTGGTATCTTTCTTTTGGATCTTCACCCGTAGTCGGGTTGTGATGTTTTGTATGATGGTTGCTTATGTAATGTATTGTGTGAAGTGGCGAGTGTAAGCCAACTATCTCCTTTTGCATTTTAATCCCTCTTTTACATGAGTCGTGCAAAGATACCAAACTTGAGATCATTCTAGGATGGATTTATGCCTTTAAGTCGTGCCTCGACACGTAGGAGGTATAACTCCATCCTGGGCATTACAAGTTGGTATTCAGAGCCTTCTCCGACCTAGAAGCCCCCACTGATTGATCGAATCGTTGACGGATGAGTCTAGGCACACACTGAAAAACTTTTGAGTCCTATATTATATCGGAGAGTAGGATTTCTTTGCTTCTCATCCCCTTTCTCTCTGGTGAGGACTCCTGACGTCTACTCTTACCTCTTCTACTTTCAAAAATTGCACCAAATTTTTTTTTAGGATCCCGCGAGTATTCTGGGATTGTTTCGATGTTCTTGTGACAAGGATATTGTTCTCGATGCCTCCTGTTACCGAGGAGTTGAGCTTCGGGGTATCATTGACACAAGCATATCGCGGCAGTACTAAATACTTAAGACGGCCGACATCGAAAATCTCTCCTATACGGCCAGTGGCAAGATAACCCCGACATCACCCAGTACTGGGGAGGTAGTTCGAGAGTATTGCCATAGCTTGTTATAGTGGATGCTTTTCGAAGGTCCGAGGTAAACAGTTTCCGAGAAAGACTGGTTATGTGTTGAAGGATGGATACACCTGGATGTAGGTTTAGAGTTGATTGTGCGGTGCTTCCCGTGTATCCCCAACACCTGATTGCATAACTGGAAACTTTCGGAAATCTATAGGTGGGTTCATCTAGTAGTTCTAGGCATTCTTCCAACGGATGCTCGATATGAAGTTCGGGGTTCTACATTGAGTGAAGTGGTTTTATGGACTTGTTCTGATCGGGAGTTGCATCTTAAAGGGTCCTTGGCTATGCTGATCCGGGGATTGCAAAACCCTTTTGTAACACGTTCCATGAGCTTTCAGCACGAAGATGTCGAACGAAACTTCTATCTTGTATTTGTTCTATCTGATCCTTGTTCCTTTTTATTTACTTTTTGTTCTTCGAGTGGCTTCTCGTCAAGTTGATGTACCTGCAGAATTCATTCGTTCAATCCTTTGTTCGGATGATATTGTGAAGACCTACTGCTACACATCTATCCTTTGTTTTGTTTTGATTCTGGTATTCGAGTTGCTTCGATGTCAAATGTTGATTCCATACCTTTCTTAATTGGTGTTCTCATATTTCTATGGGAGTGCTAATCCTTCTTGTCCATCAAGATCTTCTTGTTAATTCTTTTCAACCGGTGTCCTTTTGTTCATCTCAAGTTGTCTTTGTTTTCCCCACCCTCCCACCCTTCTTTTTCTCGGAGCAAGAAATTCTCAGATGAAATATCCATTTTATTCATGTGATATTTTCTTCATTCTTTTCCTTCAATGTTCTTATCCGGTGATTTATCGTGAAGATGCTCAAGAGCTTCAAGTTCATCATTCTTTTGTTCTCAGATTCTGCCGGTGGATGTAATTCAAGATTTCGGTGTTGATCTTAAACTTTTCCTCATTTCACAATGCTTTCTTATTCCGGTGCACCAATTAATCATTCTCCTCTTGCTATTCATATCCGGAGTGCTGAAGATTCATAATTCCATTCTTAATCATTTCAAGCTATTTTGAGCATTGTCTTCTTATTCAAGCCATTTAATTCAACCGGTGCAATATCTCTCAAGCAATCTTTTTCAACGGTGATTTCTTTGAGTGGGCCCTAACCCACAGGTCTTTTCCCAGGATCTTACCTGACTCTTCTAATTTTTCTGGAGTTATACTCAAATTCTTTTCAAAGTGTGACGTAACTATGATTCCCATCAGTCACATGCCTTCCCCAAGATCGCTTCAAATTCTTTCCATCGTTGGTTCAACCTTTTTAATTCTTCATTCCGGAGTGCTCAACAATTCTTCATGACATTTCTCGTCTTCATTCTCAACATTTGGAGACCGGAGAGGTGTTTCTCTTAATTCTTGGCCCTTCTCTTGAAGATTCGTGGTTCTAGCTTCATGCCATCCTCATTATTGTTTTGATTGTGAGGAATTCTTTTATACCCTTCCGAAGCTTTTCATGGATTCTTTTCTTTGTGATCCTCCGAAGGCCATCATTTCAGAAGATTTCTTCGTTCTCAGTTTTCAACTTCGTCCTCTAAATATTCTTCATCGATGTCTCTTCGCTCGTCTCCATATTCTTACGGTGGTTCTTTCTAGATTACTCTTCCGGTGTTATCGTTTTAATTCACTCGTTCTTTTCATAATCCTACCGGTGCCTCGTTGAAGATTTTTTTCCCAAGCTTGTGCGAGATCTCTCTTTAATTCTTTCCAACGAGAATAAGTAGTTTGCCAAATCCTTTGGTTGTCATCAATTTAATTGGTGAGGGAGATGCATAACATAACTCTTATTCTTGTTCCTTCAGGTGATTTAATTCTTTTGTTTGGAGTTTGTTCATCATATCATATTCTCGGTTCTAAGTGGCTCATCTTGTTTTCCGGAGGTCCAAATTATTTCAATTATATCATTTCAACCCCCATCTAATTCATCGCAGACCTTGAATCTTATTCTTTCATCTTTCACTTCTCATGCTTTTGTTACCGGAGTTCTTCATGGTGGTTCATCATGTTTTAATTCATCCTCGAAGTCTTCATCAAGATTCTTGTGGAGCTCAAGCATTCTTCATCATGCATTCCAATTGCAATTCTGCTCCCTTATCTTTTGAGGTGGTGTTATGTTATTCTTGTCAATTTCCCTTCATGTTTCATGATTCACGAGTTGTCAGGAATGAAATATATAAAACCATCATTTTCCTTGTTCAGGAGATCTTTTCAAACCTTTAATTATTCGTTGGAGTTATTTTGGGTTGTATTCACCTAAAAGCTTTCCCTAAGGATTGTTGTTATTATGGTGCTTATAAATGACCCAAGTTCTTCATTTATCATTCCGGTGAAATAAGTTTTTTTTCATCTCCTTGTTGATCTCAATCCAATCAATCGTTTTCGTTAGTGGCTGGTTGTCACCTCTTAATTTTGAGATGTTTTCCATAAGCCCACATCGAGCTTATTCTTTTCGTTGTTGATTTTCCAACAACTCCGTTCAACCCTTCTTCGTAAGGATGCTCTTTCAAATTTAATTTTGAGAGAAGTTGTCTTTTTCTTCTCCGTTCTTTTCTTTCCAACGATCTTGCATCTATTCTTTCGTTCCGGAGGCCTTGTGATATTGCTCTCTTTAACCATCATCTCGTTTTTTATCAAGATCATGTTCTTTCCTTGTTTATCTATTTATCCGGAGTGTTGTATTTTCCATTCAAGTTCCATCATCTTATCTAGTTTTGCCTATCTTTTTAAACCGGAGTGCTGTCTGAATCTTTCTTACCCTGTGGGCCATTCTTTTAATTGTTTCGGGGGCAATATGTTGTTGTTTTCATCAAGTATCATCTCATCTCCTCAAGTTCTTGTTCAATTCCTTCCATTTTCAGACGGAGTGCTGTCCAAATTCTGTCATTCTTATTCCTTGGACATACCATTGCGATTTCATATTCTTTTGGTTCGTAAGCTCTCCTTTCATGTTTTTCAACCTTCAAGGTTCTTGTAATGCTCCTCCTGCTTACCGGAGTGCTCTTAACTTCGTTCATCTCCGTCGAATTCTTTCTTTCAAGATTGTTCAACCTCTCAAGGTTCTTTGGTTTCACTCGTTCGTCAAAGAAGCAACTTTGTTTTACCTCTTCCTCTTCCGTTTTTACCCGGTGATATCTCTAGGATCTCGGGTCGAGATCCTCTGTTAGTGTGGGAGAGTTGTGACGCCCGAGACTGACGTCCCAGAAGATTCCAGAAGATTCCCGAAGCTTCCAGATGTTCCGGGGTCTCCCGTGTGTCCTTTTGTGCTTGTGTTATTTATTTTTTTGCATTGCATCATGTCATCATGCCATCATGTCATTAATCTTTTGCATCTCAACCTAATAAACCGTGTGGACCTTCGGTCCATTTAAATCGAGGGAAGGTGACTTCTCTTTATAACATATAAAAGTCTCTCAATATTTAGGGAGCTATATTAATAATTATTCCATTCCTCGGAATTACTCAAACACACTTGCATATTCTCCCCATGCTTCTTTAATTCAAGTTTCCCTCCAAAACCTTGCCAATAATTCTTTTCCCTTGTTTCGAGGCTCCTCCAAAATTCCGGACATTTTTGGACACTTCTATAGTCAAGTCTTAGTTCAAACTATTTGAATTAAATTCAAATAAGTTTGAATATTTTTCCGTTCTGGCCTTTTGTATTTTTCTCCGGTCGTGCTCATTTTTACGAGCCCGGGAAAAATATTCCCTTGTGCAATTCGGCTCCTAACCCCCTCTTCTTTCTTTCTTCTCTCTTTTGTTTTTTTTTTCTGCTAAGAATAAAGAGAGGCAGCCCAGTCAGCCGTCTGGGCCATCAGCCCCCTCTCCCTCCTATTCCAGCCTGCAAGCCCAGCCAGCACCTGCGGCCTCCCTCAGCCGGACCTCCTGCGCCTTGGCCCAATACCAAGGCCCACTCCAGCCTGAAACCCTAGGGCGCTCGCGCGAGTCGCACCCAGTCCCTCGATCCCTCTCTTCCCTGACCGCCGCCACCCCCTCGCTCTCTCCTCCTTGTTCTCCCTTCCCTCTGCCCGATCTCTCCCCCCGCAGCCCGTTACCCTCTCGATCCCCTGCCTCCCGTGCGCCCCGCCCCTTCTCTGCTCGAGGCCGCGGCCAGCCAGCCGCCTCGCCCTGCTGCCTCAAGCCGGGGCCCCGACGTCCCTCCTCCGCGCGTCCCCTCCTCGTCGCCTCGAGCGGCCGGATCCCGAGCCCGGCGAGCGCTCGGCCAGGCCCGTGGCACCGGCGCCCTTCTGCCCCTCCGGCCGGCCAGGAGGTGCGCCTCCAGCAGCACCGCAACGGCGCCCAAGCCCCGTCTCCAGCGCCAAGGCCAGGAGCCCGACGCGACCCCGAGGCGCCTCCAGCCTTGACCGACCCCGTGCGGCCGTCCTCAGGCAGCCGCGCAGCCGCGCCCCGACCTCCTCCTCGCGTCCGCCGCAGCGGCCGCGCCTTCCGCGCGCCTCCTCGCCCTGCTGCCCTCCGGCCTCGCCGTGGACGCCCCTTCCTCCAGCAGCTGCCGTTCGCCGTGGGAGTCCAGCTCCGACGCGCCGGCGTCCCGTCTTCCGACGAACTCCCTCAGGCCTAGATTTCCCTTGTTTTTGTTTGCTTGTTGCTGATTTTGTTTTGTCAAGCACCCATGTAACATCAAACAATTCTACTTTGGACCCTTGTACCCCTACCGTCGATGAGACAAGTACCGCTATGCAAGAACCGTGTACGACTACGAGGAGAAACGCAAGTTCCACGACCAAGTACCACTACCGTCGCCGAGACCCCCCCAAGTACCTCGACGAACCGAACACCTACGGAAAAACAAGCTCGTGAACGGCTACGGAACAAGTACCACTACTTCCACTACGAACGCCGACCGCGACAAGTACCACGACGACCCGAACGACTACCGAGGCGCCAAGTACCTCTACGGAACGACTACTTCCACTTCGGAAACGTGAACGCCTGCTTCCACTAGTTGTGTAGTTTTATTATGCTTCACCTCTTGCCATGTTAAAAACATTTAATCTTGTCTTGTAAATAACGAGAGTCAACTAAATAATTATAATGTGGTGTTTCGTCAATATGCAACTCGTTGCATATTGAGCTCCACTTAACTTGTAGTGTTGTTTGTGCACTTTGCCATGCCATGCATATTTAAACCGGACATGCATCATTTTGGATGTGCATCATATGACATGTTTATGAATTGTGTGTTTACCGTGTTGTTTCTTCTTTCCGGTTGCTTCTCTTGTTAGCTTCGGTTTCGTTCCGGAGTTGTGAGGATCCGCTCGACTGTTGCTCCGTCTTCTTCTTGGATCCGTTCTCTCCCTTGTGGAATTCCAGGCAAGATGACCGAACCCGGATACCATTACTATCTTTGCCTATTGCTAGAGTATCGCTCTATAGTTTTGCCTCGATGCCCATGTCTTCTTGTCAGCCTCCTATTGTAACCATTGCCCTGTTTAACCACCCTACCTACGCAAACCGTTGCTTGGCTAAGTACGCTTCGCTCAGCCCCTCTTATAGCATTGTTAGTTGCAGGTGAAGATTGAAGATGCTTGCTTCATGTTGAAGTTTGGTTGGGTTATATCACACTATATAAATGCTTAAAATGAAATCATCTATATACTGGCAGGGTGGAAGGCTAAGCCTTTTGCTTGGTGTTTTGTTCCACTCATGCCGTTAGGAACCGTATAAACCGGTGTTATGTTCCTTGATTATGCGTTCCTAACACGGTTGGGGTGTATGGGACCCCCTTGATAAACCGCTAAGTGCTAAGTCTTTTCCAGCAAGTCCCAACATTGGTACTATTTGCCTAATAACAAACTAATAAAACTTGCATAAGGGCCTTGCAAACCCTCTTTTATTCTTAATTCAACAACCCCGGGCCAGTGCTCCACATGAGTGTTGGTCCGAAACGGGGGTTCTGCGGGGCCACCTCGAGGAAACTCAAGGTTTGGTAAAAACCTGTAGAATCGCCCATCCGGTCGTGTCCTGAGACTAGATACGCGCGGCTACCTATCAGGGTGTCGACACGCCGGGAGGATTTGCTGGATTAGCCTTACCTTAGTTCGGTTTAACTTGAGCACGGGATTCCGAGGATACTCGGGTCTTCCCACCTATGGAGTTGCGACTTCGCGGATCGTGGGCTTGTGATGGGCCAAGTTGGAACACCCCTGCAGGGTTTGAACTTTCGAAAGCCGTGCCCGCGGTTATGTGGCAGATGGGAGCTTGTTAATTCCGGTTGTAGATAACTTGACACAATGTTTCAATACACTACCAGCGTGTGTACCGTGACTGTCAATTTCCGAATAGGGTTTCGGGAGTTGAACACGGTGGGGTTATGTTTGACCGGCTTTAGTTAGGATCACTTCGTGATCATCTTTCGACCGATGCAACTTCTCTTCTCGCTCTCTTTTACGTAAGTTAGTGCTAGTTGCTGCTGCAGACTCTTGTTTGTTCCTTCACCTCATATTTCCTTCTTCAGCCTTGTCCTCACCCAAGGCTTAAATAGTCTTGTTACCCGGGAACGGGATTGCTGAGTCCTCTGTGGCTCACAGTTACTTCACCACACCAGTTGCAGGTTCAGCCGTGTACGATGCAGGAGCTGGTCCAAGTTCTTCACTTGGAGCTCGTTGAAGAGTTGTCCGTTTGCTTGTGACGTTTCGACGATCAGTAGTGGTTTCTACTAGGATTCGATCCTGACCTGTGGCTTTATGTTGTTTTGGTATCTTTCTTTTGGATCTTCACCCGTAGTCGGGTTGTGATGTTTTGTATGATGGTTGCTTATGTAATGTATTGTGTGAAGTGGCGAGTGTAAGCCAACTATCTCCTTTTGCATTTTAATCCCTCTTTTACATGAGTCGTGCAAAGATACCAAACTTGAGATCATTCTAGGATGGATTTATGCCTTTAAGTCGTGCCTCGACACGTAGGAGGTATAACTCCATCCTGGGCATTACATGCCATCTCTCTGTACCCTTCCCGGATCAACTCGGTCTCACCGAGTCAATCAACTGGGTCGGTCTGAAATGATTCTGCAGCTTTTTTTCTAACCTTGTTTTGCCTCCACAGGTTGCATACAACCTCAGATTAAGCAAAAAGTTATATCAAAGTGAACCATTTTGACAAGATGCACAACTTTCAAGTTGAACTATTTTCCATAAGAGGTCATCTTGATTGAATTTCATGCCATTCTTTACTCTGGTGTCGACATGAGCATCTCTGAACTTGTCATAACTTTTGCGTCCGACCTTCGTTTTAGACCATCTTCATATCCATCTTAATCTTGGCGACGAGAGCCATTTCATGGTGACTTCCAATCATAAGTTTAAATTAGTCTTGATATAACCTAAGATAATTATATGACCATGCCACTTTTGAGCAGCAACACATGCCCCCCTGTTTTTCGGCATAGCTAATGTGCCAAAAAATAACTTGTACCATGTTGGTTCTAAGGACGTGTCAACACTCCATCGGCCATTCTATATCTGCTTAGGGCGATAAGTATATATCGGCCATTACTTGTTTGAATCCTAGATGCAAACTCAGGGTGAATCCTTCTCAATTTCATTAAGAATCCGACGATAAAGTTCCATACATATGTATCTCAAAGCCATCCTCCGAACCATATTGTTCACCCTTTCGCTGGGATTTTGCAGACAATCAAGAATGAATTCCCTCCAATCCCTTCTTTCACCTGCATACAAATTTCATTAGTAGCCGAAGCAGTGGGCTTTGGTTCGGCCTAACATATGTCGGTGAGACCAAGCATCGGCTCTTGATAGATATGCAATACACCATGATCAAGATGGTAGCCGGATGCTTGTTGTGCCAACTCATTTTCTCTTCAATCTTCATGTCTAGATATATGAGAAATATTAAAGCAACCCAAGTTAAATTCTATATCTAGACATACCTCAAGATAAACTATAAGTGATTCGTCAAAACATTGATAATCCTTACATATTTGTTGCACTACTCATAACGAATCACCGAAAGCCTCAATATCGCCTTGTTTCGGTCTCCAATTGAAGTAAGGATGATGTTAAGAAACTACACAGGCCATGCTTTAACATATTCTTAGGGCGATAGATAAATATCGGCCATTACCATGAGGTCCATGTAGAATTCACCCACCGAAGTATATATATCCAAAATAAACAAATGAAATAGCAATAAAATATTTCGGCCCCTTTGTGTTGGCAACAAAAATGTAACTAACCAAATGTATAGTGATTTGGTAATACCATGTCATCATATAGAATTTATGTTGCATCCATGGATCAATATAAATCCATGGAGGGTAATTGATCATACCTATGGATGAATTCCATGGCAAAGGTATCAATGGCATTGTTGAAGAAAATGGATGATGTGCTAACCGACGATTTTGATGTTGTGATGCACACCTTTGGCTTAATTGTTTGTTGCTTCCATTCTTCTAATTCTTCACTTTTATTGTACTTGTTGCAATAGAAGCATGCACATCATTTTTGTTATGATTGATCCTCTTGGGAACCCAAGCCATGCTCTTTTGTCTCAACTCTTGTGCGCTAAGATTTTGCAATTTCTTCTTTTGCCAATACGATAAGCCGAGTGGGCATCTCAGCTATGATTCTGTTTTGACCATTGCAATTCATTTTTGGTCTTGTGAACTCTCAACTTCTTTTCTTTAGATTTGTCACTTTGACTCTCAATAATTGGTTGCTTCATCTCATTGCCTTTAGTAGCCAATGTCAACACTTTAATTAGCTCTATTTCATTTGAGATCAAATCTGAAGTTGCAGTCTTACGACCATCTCTTTTAACACGGTAAACTTGCTTGACCACCTCTTTCTTCTTCCTTGAGCTTTGGACTGATTCTTTATGATTTAAACGGTCTTTAACATGTGATTGTTCAAATATTGATCTTCTCGGAGCTGCATAATATTGATGAGATGGTCTAACATAAGACGGAGAATGTGCCCTTGTATGGTACCTGTCCCATGATGGATATGGATCTACATGAGCATAGGGAGGCATCCACGACATTGGTATTGGCGGCCCAAAATAAAGATATGAATATGTTGCATTGAAGTCCTTACTTTGCCAATACCGATCCTCATATTTGCGCCTAGGGGGTGATCTTGATTTCTTTGCATGATTCGACCAACAAGCATTCTTCTCTTCACTCTTCATTTGATATTTTTTCTAATAGTTGCATGAAAGTGACTTTCGACCTTTTACCTTTGTGCTTAACTCGGCCTTTACTTTCTTTCGGTTTGCTTTCATAGATCATTGGATTTTCTTGATGCCCCCCAGTCCTTGGCATCTTCATTGTAGCTTCAATGGAATTCTCACCCTCAAGTTTATGTTCATTGTGCTTTTCAACAAATTCTTTACTTGAAAGCTTGATCCCGTCACCTGTAGTTTTTACTTTCTCTTTAGACGGATCAGCTTGAAGTAGCCGATGCAAAAACTTTTGACCATCAAGACCAATCGGAATAGACTGGTCATCCTTTGGTGTTTCAACAATTTTCAATCGTCCCTTATCAATGGCCGATTTGACTATTTGATGGAACATATTGCAATCCTCAAAATTATGTTTGAACGAATGATGCAACCTACAATACATTTGTCCTTGAATTGATGGCTTTACATGGTGATCAAGAATTCTTATGTAATTATTTTTCAGCAACAAATCAAATATTTGATCACACATGCTTGAATTGAAGGTATACTTCTTATTTTCTAGCCGATCTTGGTGTGAGAACGGCTTTGGAGGTAAGCTAACGAATGGTTCAGATTTGAATCTCTCCATCTGGCTATGCAATGTGTTTTGCACCCTATATCCAATGTCTTCCGATAAGATATTATACTAGCATCGGTTTGCTCAAAAGAATTTAACATTGGCTTTAAATTCCTAAAACGAAGATAGTTTGAATATACATGTCTCAATTGATACCAAGTGTAAGCCAAGTAAGAAATAAGCAAAGCTACCCAATTGGATATGAACTTCAGATAAATCAATGAGGATAGCCTTGGCTACAATAATAATTCACTATCGGTCCTTATAAATGGCGCAATGGGTTGACCGATATGTCCATAACAATTTTATGGCTAACAAGTAAATTACCCTTCTTCATTGGTCTTTCAAAATTACTTATGAGAATGTTTCTAATAGATGCATCAATAAATAAAGTTGTGACCAAATCTGAAAACCGGTAAATTACTTGCAAGACATACCTCTTCAAATATATGGGAGAGCATGATGGTGGTGTGACTTGAATAATATCTTGCTCTATCTTTGGATCGCTCCCCAACACCTTGTCATCATATTTTTCTTCATTCCATGCATCATTACGTTGAAGATCCTTGTCAGCCGAACTTTGTTCGGCTACTTGCTCTTGTCCTTGAGGCTTGTCAATCTCTACAGCACGAAACTCATAGGGCAGGAAGTAGGTGCCATTAACTTCAGAAAAATCAAGCACGGTTGTTTTCCTATGCTTGCCATGCCCTTTCTCAATGATGCTTGCCTTTTTGGATTTGATGGATTCGAAATATATACTACTTGATTCAGCTTTTTCAACCAAAGCACTTTCATGTTCTGAATCATCCTTCTTTTCATTGGTTATATCAATTGGCAAGGCCTCTTTCCTTTGAGCCAATTCCTTATCAATTCTCTCTTGGCGAAGTACTTGCACTCTATCGTGCAAAGCTTTAACTCCTCTCTCAATTTCACCCCGCTCTAGATTAGTTTACCCCCCAATGCTTCTAGGATCTTTCGGCAATGAACTGTTAGTGTTGCCGAAATTTTGCAACTGTGTAGGGGGTGTATAATATATTGTGGTACTAGGCGGAGGTGTATGTACTACTGTATAACCATATGTTCTTTTGCCAATTCTATCAATTTTTGAAGTTTCATCTTCTTGCAAAACTCTAGCCTTTATTGCAGCATAATCAGGAAACAACCCCTTTTCATATTGTTCAAGGATAACACCACTAATCCCCTTATTTTGTGTCAAGCTATTTTTTAACGCATCCACAACCGCTTGTGGAAGGGATTGCTCCATAATACTTTCAGATTCTTTCAACAATGATTTGTGAGTCTTGCCGAAATTCTTGAAATGCATAGAGCATGCATTATATGCTACAATATTAGATGATGACATGTGCACTGCTGGATTTTTTTACTTATTCGGCTATGACCATGAAGGTGCGGAGCCGAATTATTAGAATCTACAGTTGTATGCGGTGCCGAAAAATTACTAACATGAGGTGTAGAATATGACAGCTGTGAGTAACTGACCGATTAGCTAGTAGTAGCATGGCCAATTCTCCCATCCACCGGCAAGGTTGGATTCACATATTGCAAATTAGTTGCTGATGAATAAAAGGGTGAAACACTTTCTTATATGCTATTGAAAATTTTAACATGAGGTGCGTCAAATTGATTAACCAAATCCATCATATTGTTCATCGGCATATGGATTTGTGGGGTTGCCGATGCATGAGAGTTTGGATACATATGTTATACGTTACTAAAATCATAAGAATTTGAAGCATGAAGATTGTTTTGCATCAGCCCTTGCGCGTAATTATATGCATGATTGATAAAACTAGGGCTAGCCGATACATTATGTTCATTAGGTAATCTAGCAACAACATATGGATTATTTCCATCTACAATGGGGAATTGGGTATTCATATTACCTTTGTAGATTGCAGCAACTTGATGACGATATCTTCGTAGCAAGAACAGGCTAGACAATGTTCTTCGTCTTCAGCGGAGTCGCCAAAAAGTGTGTTTGCACATGAACACGTCACCGTGTACCCTCGACGCCCGGGGTGATGTACCGTAGCTCACGTCGAAGAAGACCCATCCGGAAGCGCGGTACGCAAGCAATCAGGTGGGAGCTTTTCAGGACCTGAAACCCCGCTTGCCTGGGAGGGACCCCGTTAGGGCTCACGGCGGATATGGGCTGCCCTAGGTCGCCCTGATCGCCCCTAGGGCCTCTTTGATCGTCGCCCTGCAACAAGAAAAATGAACGAAGAACTAGGAAGAAGAAGAACAAGGGAGAGAGATAAAGGTAAAGGTAAAAAGTGATAGATTGATAGATCGACTGTGTCTTGTTCAATCGGCCATCACCTCTCATCTATTTATGGGGTGGATGGACTTCCCGTACAAGGAAAGGAATAAAAATTCCGTCCAAAACATCAAAAACCCTAACCTAACTCGGACAGGAATCTTTGGCAATTTTCTGAATCAACTCGGTCTCACCGATTGGTTTGTTTCGGTACCATCGAGTGAACATTGCCAACTCTCTGTGTCCTTCCCGGATCAACTCGGTCTCACCGATTGGTTTGCTTCGGCCCCACCGAGTGAATGTTGCCAACTCTCTGTACCCTTCCCAGACCAACTCGATCTCACCGAGTGAATCAACTCGGTCGGTCCGAAGTGACTCTGCAGCTTCTATTTCTGGCCTTGTTTTGCCTCCACAGGTTGCATATGATCTTGATGTCTACTACACAACCTTCTACTTGTAGACGTTGTTGGGCCTCCAAGTGCACATGTTTGTAGGACAACAACAAATTTCCCTCAAGTAGATGACCTAAGGTTTATCAATCCATGGGAGGCGTAGGATGAAGATTGTCTCTATCAAACAACCATGCAACCAAATAACAAAGAGTCTCTTGTGTCCCCAACACACCCAATACAATGGTAAATTGTATTGGTGTACCAGTTCGGCGAAGAGATGGAGATACAAGTGCAATATGGATGGTAGATATAGGTTTTTGTAATCTGAAATTATAAAAACAGCAAGGTAACAAGTAATAAAAGTGAGCGAAAACGGTATTGCAATGCTTCGAAACAAGGCCTAGGGTTCATTTTTTCACTAGTGCAAGTTCTCTCAACAATAATAACATAATTAGATCATATAACAATCCCTCAACATGCAACAAATAGTCACTCCAAATTCACTAATAGTGGAGAACAAATGAAGAGATTATTGTAGGGTACGAAACCACCTCAAAGTTATTCTTTCCGATCAATCCATTGGGCTATTCCTATAAGTGTCACAAACAACCCTAGAGTTCATAGTAAAATAACACCTTAAGACACAAATCAACCAACACCCTAATGTCACCTAGATACTCCAATGTCACCACAAGTATCCATGGGTATCATTATAGGATATGCATCACACAATCTCAGATTCATCTATTCAAACCAACACAAAGAACTTCAAAGAGTGCCCCAAAGTTTCTACCGGATGGTCAAGACGAAAACGTGTGCCAACCCCTATGCATAGATTCCCAAGGTCACGGAACCCGCAAGTTGATCACCAAAACATACATCAAGTGAGTCAATAGAATACCCCATTGTCACCACAGGTATCCCACGCAAGACATAAATCAAGTGTTATCAAATCATTAAAGACTCAATCCGATAAGATTACTTCAAAGGGAAAACTCAATCCATTACAAGAAGGTAGAGGGGGAGAAACATCATAAAATCCAACTATAGTAGCAAAGCTCGCGGTACATCAAGATCGTGACATATCAAGAACGCGTGCGAGAGAGAGATCAAACACATAACTACTGATACATACCCTCAGCCCTGTGGGTGTACTACTCCCTCCTCGTCATGGAGGGCGCCGGGATGATGAAGATGGCCACCGGTGATGGATCCCCCCCTCCGGCAGGGTGCCGGAACAGGGTCCCGAATGGCTACAGAGGCTTGCGGCGGTGGAACTCCTGATCTAGGTTTCTTTTCGGGGGTTTCTATATTCATAGTAATTTTTGGTGTCGGGAACAAGTCAGGGGGGTCTCCGAGTCATCCACGAGGCAGGGGGCGCGCCCAGGGGGGTAGGGCTCGCCCTCCACCCTAGTGGATGGCTCGAGACTCTTCTGGCCCAACTCTTTTACTTTGGGGGCTTCTTTTGGTCCATAAAAAATCCACAAAAATTGGCAGGTCAATTGGACTCCGTTTGGTATTCCTTTTTCTGTAAAACTCAAAAACAAGGAAAAAAAGAAACTGGCACTGGGCTCTAGGTTAATAGGTTAGTCCCAAAAATCATATAAAATAGCATATAAAACATCCAAAACAGATAATATAATAGCATGGAACAATAAACAATTATAGATACGTTGGAGACGTATCAAGCACCCCCAAGCTTAATTCCTGCTCGTCCTCAAGTAGGTAAATGATAAAAACAGAATTTTTGATGTGGAATGCTACCTAACATAATTATCAATGTAATTTTCTTTATTGTGGCATGAATGTTCAGATCCAAAAGATTCAAGACAAAAGTTTAATATTGACATAAAAATAATAATACTTCAAGCATACTAACAAAGTAATCATGTCTTCTGAAAATAACATGGCCAAAGAAACTTCATCCCTACAAAGTCATATAGTTTAGCTATGCTCCACCTTCGTCACACAAAATATTCAAATCATGCACAACCCCGGTTTTAGCCAAGAAATTGTTTCATACTATAGTTTTCTCAAACTCTTTCAACTTTCACGCAATACATGAGCGTGAGCCATGTACATAGCACTATAGGTGGAATAGAGTAGTGGTTGTGGAGAAGACAAAAAGGAGAAAGATGGTCTCACATCAACTAGGCGTATTAATGGGCTATGGAGATGCCCATCAATAGATATCAATGTGAGTGAGTAGGGATTGCCATGCAACAGATGCACTAGAGCTATAAATTATTGAAAGCTCAACAAAAGAAACTAAGTGGGTGTGCATCCAGCTTGCTTGCTGCCGAAGACCTAGGGTATTTTGAGGAAGCCCATCATTTGAATATACAAGCCAAGTTCTATAACGAAAATTCCCACTAGTATATGAAAGTGACAAAATGAGAGACTCTCTATCATGAAGATCATGGTGCTACTTTGAAGCACAAGTGTGGAAAAAGATAGTAACATTGTCCCTTCTCTCTTTTTCTCTCATATTTTTTTAATTTTGGTCTTTTTGATCTCTTTTTTTTTGTGGGCTTCTTTGGCCTCTTTTATTTTTAATAACCTCACATGGGACAATGTTCTAATAATGATGATCATCACACTTTTATTTACTTACAACTCGATATTACGACTCGATACTAGAACAAAATATGACTCTATATGAATGCCTCCGGCGTTGTACCGGGATGTGCAATGAATCAAGAGTGACATGTATGATTTTTTTTAATGAATGGTGGCTTTACCACAAATACGATGTCAACTACATGATCATGCAAGGCAGTATGACAATGATGGAGAGTGTCATAATAAACGGAACGGTGTAAAGTTGCATGGCAATATATCTCGGAATGGCTATGGAAATGCCATAATAGGTAGGTATGGTGGCTGTTTTGAGGAAGGTAAATGGCTGGTTTATGGTATCGGTGAAAGTTGCGTGATACTAGAGAGGATAGCAACGGTGGAAGGTTGAGAGTGCGTATAATCCATGGACTCAACTTTAGTCATAAAGAACTCACACACTTATTGTAAAAATCTACAAGTCATCAAAACCAAGCACTACACGCATGCTCCTAGGGGAAGGGTTGGTAGGAGTTAACCATCGCGCGATCCCGACCTCAACACAAAGGAAGACAATCAAAGAAACACCTCATGCTTCAAATTTGTTACATAATGGTTACCATACGTGCATGCTATGGGACTTGCAAACCTCAACTCAAGTATTCCTCAAATTCACAATTACTCTACTAGCATGACTCTAATATCACCATCCTCATATCTCAAAACAATCATCAAGCATCAAACTTTTGATAATATTCAACGCACTTTATATGAAAGTTTTTATTATACCCATCTTGGATGCCCATCATATTAATTAAGACTAGTTTTATAGCCAAAGCAAATTACCATGTTGTTCTAAAAGAGTCTCAAAATAATATAAGTGAAGAACTGAGAGTTCATCAATTTCTTCAAAAATAAAACTACCATCGTGCTCTAAAAAGATATAAGTGAAGCACTAGATCAAACGACAAACTACTCCAAAAGATATAAGTGAAGATCAATGAGTAGTCGAATAATTATGTAACTATGTGAAGATACACTAACATTTAAGAATTTCAGATCTTGGGAAATTATTGAAACAGCAAGCAAACCAAAATAAAATAAATTGACGCTCCAAGCAAACCACATATCGTGTGGTGAATAAAAATATAGCTCCAAGTAAAGTTACCGATGAACGAAAACGAAAGAGGGATGCCTTCCAGCGCATCCCCAAGCTTTGGCTCTTGGTTGTTGTCTGTGTCAAAACCGGTGGATCTTGGGTAGGTGGTCCCGAACTATGCGTCTGCGGATCGATGGTAACAGGAGGCTGGGGACACGATGTTTACCCAGGTTCAGGCCCTCTCGATCGAGGTAATACCCTACTTCCTGCTATATTAATATGAATGAATATGATTACAAGAGTTGATTTACCTCGAGATCGTAATGACTAAACCCTAAGGTCTAGCCTATGAGGATGTTATGATTCTCTAGCCTCTACGGACTAAACCCTCCAGTTTATATATGCACAGGAGGGGCCTAGGGTTTGTACATAACCATCTTGCAGAGGAAGGAAAGATTACACCCGAACCTAAAACCTGCCATTATACGAATATAGGAGTCCTATCTGGATACGAGAGATGATCTTCAACAATGATCTTCACGGCCCACCACTCCGGCCCACCACGAGTTATCCGGCCAACTGAGGACCCCTTAATCCAAGACTCCGCCAGTAGCCCCTGAACCTGTCTTCGATGATGATGAGTTCGGCTTCCGTATTGTCTTCAGCATTGGAAGGCAGGTTCCTTCTTCCGAATATATCTTTTGCAAAAAGGTGTATTGTGTTTGGCTCTGCATGGTTAGTACAACCCTTAGCCTCGAAGGCAAGGCCTTGAAAGAAAACGAATATTGTGTCTTTACTGACAACTTTTTGGTGACTACTCAGGAACAAAAGTAACTACTCACAAGACATAATATTGTTCATGATCAGAGGGGTATTAATATGTATAATGGATCTGAACATATGATCTTCCACGAAGTAAACCAACTAGCATCAACTACAAGGAGTAATCAACACTACTAGCAACCCAGAGGTACCAATCTGAGGTTTGGGTACAAAGATTGGATACAAGACATGAACTAGGATTTGAGAGGAGATGGTGTTGGTGAACATGTTGATGCAGATAACCCTCCCCAAGATGGGAGGGTGGTTGGTGATGACAGCGGTGACGATTTCCCTCTCCCGGAGGGAAGTATCCCCGGCAGAACGGCTCTAACAGAGCCCTAGATTGGTTTCCGCCAAGGTTCCGCCTCGAGACGGCGGCGTCTGGTCCCGAAAGCCTCCTTGTGATTTTTTCCAGGTCAAAACACCTCATATTGGAGAAGATGGGCATCGGGGGCCATTAGGGGGCCCATGAGGTAGGGGGGCGCGCCCAGAGGGGGGGGGGCGCACCCATCCTCGTGGACAGGTGGTGGCCCCCCTGGTGATCTTCTTTCGCCAGATATTTTTTATATATTCTGAAACGGTGTCCTGTGGAGTTTTAGAGCTTTTTGAGTTGTGCAGAATAGGTTTCGAGGGTTTGCTTCTTTTCCAGCCCATAATTCCAACTGTCGGCATTCTCCCTCTTCATGTAAGCCTTATAAAATAAGAGAGAAAAGACATAAGTATTGTGACATAACATGTAATAACAGCCCATAGTGCAATCAATATCAACATAAAAGCATGATGCAAAATGGACATATAAACTCCCCCAAGCTTAGACCTCGCTTGTCCTCAAGCGAAAGCCGATATCGAAAAATATGTCCACATGTTTAGAGATAGAGGTGTCGATAAAAATAAAATACGGACATGAGGGCATCATGACTATTCTTATAACAGCAACACATATATATTGTCATATGATTCTTATGCTAAAGTAACAATTCATTCACAATGTCAAGTATGAATCAAAAACTTCATTGAAAACCAACAAACTATAATCTCGGTCATTGAAGCAATTACAATTTATAGTAACATCGGAAAGAGTCAACATAAGAGCTTTTCAGCAAGCCTACATACTCAACTATCATATAGTCTTTCACAATTGCTCACACTCACGCAATACTTATGGTTATGGAGTTTTAATCGGACACATAGAAAGATAGGGGCTTATGGTGTTGCCTCCCAACCTTTTACCTCAAGGGTAATGTCAACAGTAATAGACCATGATAACTTACATCCAAGTGGGTATATATGTCAGGATCTTTCCAACATAGTGTGCTTGCCAAAGGATAAAATGTAAAAAGGAAAGGTGATTTTCACCTTGACTCTTACTCCCTCCGTTCGGAATTCCTTGTCTCGGAAATGGATGTATCTAGAACTAAAATACATCTATATACATTCATTTCTACGACAAGTAATTCCGAACGGAGGGAGTATAAGGCAGAGATAAAAGATAGGACCTTCGCAGAGGGAAGCAGAGGTTGTCATGTGCTTTTATGGTTGGATGCACAAAGTCTTAGCGCAAAAGAACGTCACTTTATATTGCCACTTGTGATAATGTCAGGACCGGTTTTCCAGTAAAATAATTACGGAGAGACCGACCTTTTTATTGAACCAGCACAGAAGAATACTTCTTACAGGTAGAAAAATCCTTGATACTGAATTCCAGAGTACTGAATATTATACATGGTTGAGCAGAGGTTGCTCAACAATTTATTACAAGCACGCCGATATAATACATAAGGGCGGATATGACACAATGGTAGGGTGGCATAACTTCTAACTCATAATAAATTAGGTGGTGGATATGTCACAGTGCAGTGTGTGACGTGACTCCAATATCTTACATTTCATCGAGTGTCGGAGTAGGACCCGATAAATTTATTTGGTGGTTGGCGGAAGCGGTTATAAAACAATGATCAACTCCAGGATCACAAGAGACTGACTGGGACTCCACTAGACGTCGGAATCACTATCGAACTCTTCATCCATGAGATCGCCTTCATCAACATCTGGCCAAATCAACAAGCCCGGTGAGTACTTTGAATGTACTCGCAAGACAGTTCGGACATAAGATATAACAAATGCAAACATGATGCACATGAGTATTCTAGCAATATGTATTCGAATAAAATGATATTTGTGTAGCAGGTAAAAATGGAGGTCGGGCGGTAGTCCTCCCAAAATCCATAAGATAAATAAAAGAAAACCAAACGGGTGTCTGAGCGATGCCTCGTGAGGTAAAATGAATAAAAAACATGCCATAGTCGGACGTCTGCGCGACATCACATACAGGGCTTATGTCCAAAATAAATAACAAGAAAGCCACAGTCGGACGTCTGAGCGACATCACATAAAGGGCTTATATTCAAAACAAAATAACAAGAATGCCACAGTCGGACGTCTGAGCGACATCACATAAAGGGCTTATATTCAAAACAAAATAGCAAGAATGCCGTAGTCGGACGTCTGAGCGACATCACATAAAGGGCTTATATTCAGAAGAAAATAGCAAGAATGCCACAGTCGAACGCCTGAGCGACATCACATAAAGGGCATATATTCAAAAGAAAATAGCAAGAATGCCACAGTCAGACGTCTGAGCGACATCACATAAAGGGCTTATATTATCATTGGTGTGACGTTTAAATATTTCTAGAGATTAATCAGTGCAAAGATAACTGGTTAGTTCATCTACCAAAATGAACCTTGACAAAAATCACCACTCTTGTTACTATCATAAATTACCAGAGACGGTCACCGGGGTTGACACGAAGACTGACTCTAGGCCATAAACATGGCTACTCGGAAGATTTTGACTCTATAGAGCTTGTACTCTTAAAATCACAGCCAATGGATTCCACTAGCCACAAGGACTAGTTCAGTCTATGGTGTTTTAGCAGAAACACAACTGACCAGTACACACCCATTTCTCATCCTGCTGCCCGGAATCACCCGAGACAACATTCACGAAAAACTTTAAGATGGGGAGGCTACAACCTCGAATAGCATGGGATCAAATTTATATATGCCCTCTCTAAGGGGTACCCCCCTCTTGGTCCCAACCGGAAACAACCATGCCCCCTGACCGGATGATGGGCTTTAATCCAGGGCCATGGAACCCTCATCCCGACCCCTCTACTTGGTGTGTACACGGAAAGTGGTTTGCAACTAACTAAACCATAATCTTTGCAGAAGGCATATGATAGTACCAAAAAGGAGACGAACGGGACCATGACTTGATCCACGTTGATACTAGAGTTAACAATTGACTGGCATGCTCCAAGAATACTAGTACACAACCCATCATGTCACCACATGATCGAGGTGGTTCAATCATAATCATTCGGGCTCACCCGAAGCTTACTTGCATGAAATATAATCATCCACCAATGAATATATGACCATGCTATGAAGAAGAACTACTCAAGCAAACATGCAACACACTCATCATATCAAAGGTTCAAACATGCTTTCCTGGTTCGGAGAAGTCGGAGTCTAACTCGGTGAAGTTCGTGGCTCCGTCACGTCCTTCGGTATCTACATATTCAAACAAACTAATACTAAAATAAATACCGCGCGTGCAAAAAAAGTTGCCCCAAATATGTTTCAAATAAATATGACAAAAAACTAGACAAAAAATAAAGAGAACAGAAAAAGAATCAAGTCAAAATCATCTTTTGTTTAAAAGTTATTAGAGTTTCTGTCCAGGGACTTGTCTGTAATGAAACATAAAGTTTCCAGGGGCTAGAATATAGAAAAAGAAAATGAATCGGTACGCAGTACGCCGGCCGAATAGGAAAACGTACTTGGCCCGAAGGCGCCTTCCAGAAAAACACTTCGGAAGAGATTGAGAGGCTGACGAGGGGGTCCCACTCGTCAGGTTTAAAAACGGAAACACAGTCGCGCCGGCGCCAGAGAGGTGCGGTGGTCGCCGGCGCCGATCCACGGCGAGGTAGAGGGAGGGAGTGGTACCTACAGGTTCCTGGTGTTCTTTCGTGTCGGCGGGTGGTGGAGTTGAGCGTCAGTGAGCACCACGTCGACGGCGACCCTATCTCCGGCGGACAGCGGCTCGGGTGGTCGTGGGCCTCGTCGGAGAGAGTTGCTACGGTCAAATTGGAGTGGGGGTTAGTCTCCTAGAGGTGTCAAGAGGCTACAGACGAGTCTAGGTCGGTGGAGGAGATCTCACCAAGGAGAACGTTGCCGGAGCCCGAAGCGGACGGAGGTGGCCGGAGTTGAGGAAGAAGGGCCTCTCGAGGCTCTTCCAGTGGCTGAGCGGGGTCTAGTGAGGTGGCGGAGATGTGCGGGGTCGAGAGCGAGCTCGGGGGTGCTATTTATAGCCAGCCCGAGGCGGTTGCCGTGAACGGGATAAGTCCGGGGTGCGATTACGGCGGCGCTATGGCTGGACATGTTGTTTAGGTGCTTGAGCATCGACTAGGAGGTGCACTGATTCCATTTTAGTGTCTAACTCAGCAGTGCAGGGGCGGTTACGGCCTGTCCTCAACGGAATGGCACGTCGGCGGCAGAGAGCGCGCCCTGTGCGTGCCAGGCCACGACGATGGTGCTGCAGGCGTGTGCTGGTGAGGAGACGTCCACGCGGAGCTACCAGGTGGCTTGGGCGGTGCCGAACGACATTGTGCCGCAGGGTGCCTCCTGTCGGCCGCCGCGGGTGGCTCGGCCGCCGTGGAAGACGCCAGCGCAGGCGGGCCAGGGTGCCACCGATGCCAGGAACCAGCCAAGCGCGCGCGCGGCGCTCTGGATAAGTGCAAGGTGCAGTGCAGCAACGATCCAAAGTGGCACTGGTGAGATTGACGAACGCTGCCTGACGAAACTGCACTGTCGCCTGTTAACTTCAGTTAACTTTTCTGAATCTGACAGAAACTGTGCACGCCAGGTGTTTGATGAAATGATTTTGGCATGTGGAAAATCTTTCTAGAGCTGATATTTGGTGAAGTGGTCTCTTGATGCATCTAGAGGCTGCCAGAATTTTCACAGATTTTTAGGAAGAAGAAAAATATGAATTTCACCAAAATTTGCAAATCTGGTCCAAAGTTGCAGCAAGTGAAATTTGAAAATTTTGAATTGTGGACTAGTGAAACAAGATGGATCTAGGTTCTGGGTACTAAGGACTATCCAGGGGAGTTGGTTTGGAATTAAATATCAAAATGAACATGGTGGTTCCTTTGTAAATCACCAAAAATTGGTGTGGGTATTCTGTCCGAAGTCCTCCCTTTCCCATGTTACAACACCTACCCCCTTAGGAAAAATCTCGTCCCCGAAGTCCTCCCTTTCCCATGTTGCCTCATCCTCGGTGTGATTCCTCCACTGAACCTTGAGAAATTTAATTGTTTTCTGACGGGTTCTTCTTTCAGATTCTTACAATATTTTTATTGGGCGTTCCCGGTAGGTAAGGTCTGGTTGTACATCAAGATTTTCATGTGTCACATGCTTCTCCGGGTTGCTTACACATTTCCTTAGCTCTGAAACGTGCAACACGTCATGGACGTCCGATAGTTCCTTGTGAAGGTCCAACTGGTAGGCCACTGTGCCTCTCCGTGCAACTATACAAAAGGGCCCGATAAATCGTGGTGCTAGCTTCCCTTTGACTTTGAACCGTTACAAACCCCTCATAGGAGATACACGAAGGTACACGTTCTCACCGGGTTCAAAGCTTACTTCCCGATGCTTTTGATCGTAATAACTATTCTGTCGGCTTTAGGCTGTCTTGAGTCGATCCCGAATTAGTCTAACTTTTTCCTCAGCTTCCTTGAGCATGTCTGGGCCGAAGATACGACTGTCCCCTGTTTCTGACCAATTTAATGGGGTACGGAATCTTCGTCCGTACAAGGCGTCGAAAGGTGCCATTTTCAGACTGGCTTGGTAACTATTGTTGTATGCGAACTCGGCATATAGCAAGCTTGCTTCCCAACTGGTCCCATAGGTGAGGACACATGCCCTCAACATGTCTTCTAGAATTTGATTTACTCGTTCTGTTTTTCCTCCAGTCTGGGGGTGATAGGCCGTACTGAATACTAGTTGCGTCCCCAGGGCTTGCTGTAAATGATCCCAAAATTTGGAGACGAACTGAGTGCCTCTGTCGAATATTATTGTCTTTGGAACTCCATGCAGGCACACTATACGGGCGAGGTAAAGTTTGGCAAGCTTCTGGGTGGTGTGGGTTGTCTTGACTGGAATGAAGTGTGCCACCTTAGTCAGTCTATGTGTGATGACCCATATGGCATCATTTCCGTGCTGTGACCTGGGCAGTCCAACAATAAATTCCATCCCAATATCGTCCCATTTCCACTCAGGTATCTTGTTTGGCTGTAACAGTCCTGTGGGTTTTTGGTTCTTGGCTTTAATGCGCTGACATGAATCACAACATGCGATGTACGTGGCTATATCCCTCTTCATGCCGTGCCACCAAAATCATTCCTTAATGTCCTTGTACATTTTGGTCCCTCCAGGGTGAATTGAATACGGAGCGTTGTGGCTCTCTGCTAGAATCTGTTGTTTGAGGTCTTCGTTATTGGGTACGCAAAGCCTGTCTCCGAACCATAATATTCTTTCCCTGTCTATGGTCAATTCTGAGGCCTTGTCCCGACTCACTTTTCTTTTTATACCTTCAATGCTGGGGTGTCCATGCTGAGCCTTCTTAATTTATTCTATTAATGTAGGCCGTATTTCCATATTTGACACTTCGCCTTCTGTGACCATCATTAAGTTGAGCTTGGGAAATTCCTGCTGAAACTCAGGTCTCAAGCTTTGTAGGCTGCCATTGTCCAAGCTGGTGTTACGGCTGAGAGCATCTGCTACTACATTTGCTTTTCTAGGGTGATAGTGGATGCCAACATCATAATCTTTTACCAGTTCCAACCAGCGTCGTTGTCGTAAATTGGGTTCTGGTTGGGTGAAAATATACTTGAGGCTCTTATGGTCCGTGTATATTTCACAACGATTCCCAAGCAAAAAGTGCCTCCACTCTTTGATTGCATGAATGACTACTGCCAATTCCAAATCATGAGTAGGATAATTTTCTTCATGTTTCCGTAGTTGCCGGGAAGCGTATGCGACTACTTTTCCTTCTTGCATCAGTACGCATCCGAGGCCTTTCCGGGATGCGTCGCAATATACTTCAAAACTTTAGTGTATGTCTGGTACGACTAATACTGGGGCTGTTGTTAATTTCTTTTTGAGTTCCTGGAAGCTTTTCTCACAAGCTTTAGTCCATACGAATTTCTTATCCTTCTTGAGTAATTGTGTCATTGGTTTGGCTATGGTGGAAAATCCCTCAATAAACCTCCGGTAATATCCAGCCATTCCGAGGAAACTTCATACATCTGTTACATTGGCCGGTGGCTTCCAACCAAGTACAACCTTGACTTTTTCCGGGTCTACGGCAACTCCTTCTTGTGTCAATACATGGCGAAAGCCAACCTGTCTTAACCAAAATTCACATTTGCTGAATTTTGCGTAGAGTTGGTGTTTCCTTAATTCTCCCAGTACAATATGGAGATGTTCAGCATGTTCTTCTGGTGTCTTTGAATATACCTAGATATCATCAATAAATACCACCACAAATTTGTCCATGAATTTCATAAACACTTTGTTCATGAGGTGGACAAAATATGCGGGGGCATTGGTCAGTCCAAACGGCATTACTGTAAATTCATATAGTCTGTATCTGGAGGTGAATGTTGTTTTCGGGATATCTTCTGTCCGTACTTTTAATTGATGATAACCCGACCTTAATTCAATTTTTGAGAAGACCTTGGCTTGCGTGAGCTGGTCAAATAGATCGTTTATCCGTGGCATCGGATATTTGTTTTTGATGGTGACCATGTTGAGCGCTCGGTAGTCTATGCACAATCTCATAGTCCCATCCTTCTTTTTGGCAAATAATACCGGCGAACCCCAAGGTGAGGAGCTGGCCCATATAAATCCTTTGTCAAGTAATTCCTTTATTTGCTTCTTTAGTTCAACCAGTTCGAACGGTGCCATTCTGTATGGTTTCTTGTAAATGGGGGTGGTTCCAGGTGCTAGCTCAATGATGAATTCTATTTCTCTGTCTGGTGGCATGCCTGGTAGTTCTTTGGGAAATACGTCCGGAAACTCACATACTACTGGAACTTTTCTTAACTCCGAAGTGTCTACCTTGTTCAATTTCGGTTGCCGCAATACTGATCTTTCTTGAGCTGCGACTCCTATCGTCTTTTCGTGATGATGAGTAAGAATCACAGTTCGGTTGAAGCAATCGATAAACCCTTTGTTGGTGGTTAACCAGACCATACCCAGGATAACATCCAGTCCCTTGTTTTCCAACACGATGAGATTTGCGTGAAACTTTAATCCCTCAATCTCAATAGTTTCACCTTGGCAGTAATTCTGAGTGATCTGCTTACTTCCGGGGGACTTGATGGTCATTGATTTTCCCAAGGAAACATCAAAAAATCATGTTGCAAAGCAAAGCTCTTCGAAATGAATGAATGAGAAGCTCCAGAATCAAACAAAACCGTGGCAGGTATTGTGTTGACAGGGAACGTACCGAGTACGATATCCGGGGCATCCTGTGCTTGCTCCTTGGTCACATGGTTCAGGTGGCCTTTCTTGTCGTTGTTATTGGGGTTGAAGTTGTTACGCTTGGGCGCTGAATTGTTTCCATTGCTGTTTGGCTTTGGGGTCGAGTTCCTTTGTTTTGGGCACTGTTTGGCATAGTGTCCCTCTTCTCCACAAACGTAGCAAGTAACGCCTGGGCGATACGTGAAATCCTTGTCCCTTGCATGAAATTTTTTGCTCGGAGCGTGTCATTTGTCATGGGTTTGTTCGCCCCATTTTTCTGAAAATTTATTTTCTTCCTGTTATTGCGAGTGTGGTCGGTCTGATCCCTTTTTCACTTGCGAATATCTTCCAGACTGCGACGCTCATTTTCCAAAGTAATAGCCTTGTCCACAAGTGTCTTGAAATCTGGAAAAGTGTGTACGACTAGCTGTCATTTGAGTGCTGGTGCTAGACCGTCCAGGAATTTTTCCATCTTCTTATTTTCAGTCATATGCTCTTCGTTGGCATAACGAGATAATTGAGTAAACTGGCTATTGTACTCAGTCACTGTCATGCCCCTTTGCTTGAGGTCATCAAACTCTCTTTTCTTGATCTTCATAATGCTTCTAGGGATGTGCGCCCCACGAGAACCTTCTTTAAAATCCTCCCAGGTGATATCATTTTCATTGGGGTGCATATGCAGAAAGTTCTCCCACCATGATGCAGCTGCTCCAGTAAGATAGTGTGGTGCTTAAAGTACCTTTTCACGATCTGAGCATTGTGCCACAATCAATTTCCTTTCAATGTCTTGACGCCAATCATCGGCCTCAAGAGGTCTGTCAGTGTGAGAAAATGTTGGCGGACGTGTCTTCTGTAATTCAGACAATTTAGAATGCTGCTGGTGTGGCTCATGGTGATTCCCCACATTAATAACATGGTTCATCATTTCCTGATGCTGCTGCTGGCTTTGCTCGTAAAGACGGCATACTTGAGAAAATGCGGTTTCGCTGTCCTGCTGACTTGATTGCCCCTGCGTGAAATTGTTACCTATTTGTGTGCCATAATTCTCCTATGGCGGACTTGGCATGGAACGTGTCCAGGGACGAGTCATTTCTCACTCTGGGGTAATATTGCAGAAATCATGAGGAAAGCTGAGCGGTAAAAAGAAAAACCCAAGACTTTGCAAAAGCAGCAAAACACAAGCTCCAAAGATTTTTAAATAAAAACTTGATTGCGCACTGAGAAGGACCACTTAGTACACATCTTACATGCGAGTCATAATTATACATACGTCACTCAGGATGCGTGTACACATTCCTAACATGTTATTTATGCTAGTGCACTTATCCAAGTTCCTACATGATGCGCAAACAGACTACTTCCCATCATCCTATTTTACATATAACACATATCATACAAGCGAGCACATCGCGTCGCGGACAGGCGCACTAGTCGGAGATGTTGAAGACTTCCCTCGGCCTTCCGAGGGTAAGGCACAGTGGCGATGGAGACTCAACCTCCTCCTCACTAATAGGCTCCAGGCGTGGAGTACTGGTACGAGGAGTTGATGCGGGCACGGCAGCTGGTGCAGCTCTGACTGGAGTAGGAGCAATGACCTGGTCAAACTCCTCAGTGGTAGGCAGACGGCGAGCGGCGGCTAAGATGGCAGGTGCATAAGATGCTGAGGACGAGACAAATGTCAGTGGTGGTGAAGTATGGAGAAGCTCCCTCCTGTTGGCGGAACCACTCTGAACAAAGTCCATACGAGCAGCCACCAAGTCGTCCACAAGGTTATCAAAGGCGGCCTCAAGAGCCTTGAGGTACTCAACCAATGATTCGATGGCTTCATCACGTTCTCCCCTTGCGCAAGCAAACGCATAGTGGCACGTGTAAGGCACGTGACATGGGAGGTAACGGTAGCGACGAGTCTTCATCGAAGGAAGAGCATCCCGGAGACGAGCTATTGCCTCACGAGCAGCCATTTGCATGGCATGCCTCTCCGTAGGCATGGCCCTGCCCACAAATCGGAAGCGGCGTTCTTCAGAACGCCCTCCCTTCAATTGCACCGCAGCTTGGTGCATCGACACGCTGTCGCTGATCTTGTGACGGTAGAGTGTGAACTCTGGATGGGTCGATGGCCCGATAAAGACCTTGGTGATGGCGACGAGGAGCTTGATAAACCCCTCAGGAATGTTGGCGAACACTTGTGAATCGCAGTCATCGCTGGCCATCTGCAAAAGTAGAAAAAAATCCCGAATAGTCAAATCATATATTTATGATGACTAAAAAAAATTGCTACAAATGTAAAAATGTTGTAATAGCATTGAATACGCTAATAACCGATTAGCGATCGCACCAAATGGCTTCCTACAGTCAGCCTGTCTCTGGTACCAAGGTTGTCAGGACCGGTTTTCCAGTAAAATAATTACCGAGAGACCGACCTTTTTATCGAACCAGCACAGAAGAATACTTCTTACTGGTAGACAAATCCTTCATACAGAATTCCAGAGTACTGAATATTATACATGGTTGAGCAGAGGTTGCTCAACAATTTATTACAAGCACACCGCTATAATACATAAGGGCGGATATGACACAATGGTAGGGTGGCATAACTTCTAACTCGCAATAAAGTAGGTGGTGGATATGTCACAGTGTAGTGTGTGACGTGACTCCAATATCTTACATTTCATCGAGTGTCGGAGTGAGACCCGATGAATTTATTTGGTGGTTGGCGGAAGCGGTTATAAAACAGTGATCAACTCCAGGATCGCAAGAGACTGACTGGGACTCCACTAGACTTCGGACTCGCTATCGAAATCTTCATCCATGAGATCGCCTTCATCAACATCTGGCCAAATCAACAAGCCAGGTGAGTACTTTGAATGTACTCGCAAGATAGTTCGGACATAAGATATAACAAATGCAAACATGATGCATATGAGTATTCTAGCAATATGTATCCGAATAAAATGATATTTGTGCAGCAGGTAAAAATGGAGGTCGGGCGGTAGTCCTCCCGAAATCCATAAGATAAATAAAAGAAAACCAAACGGGTGTCTGAGCGACGCCTCGTGAGGTAAAATGAATAAAAAACATGCCACAATCGGACGTGTGCGCGACATCACATACAGGGCTTATATCAAAAGTAAACAACAAGAATGCCACAGTCGGACATCTGAGCGACATTACATAAAGGGCTTATATCCAAAAGAAAATAACAAGAATGGCACAGTCGGACGTCTGAGCGACATCACATAAAGGGCTTATATTCAAAAGAAAATAGCAAGAATGCCAGAGTCGGACGTCCGAGCGACATCACATAAAGGGCTTATATTCAAAAGAAAATAGCAAGAATGCCACAGTCGGACGTGTGAGCGACATCACATAAAGGGCTTATATTCAAAAGAAAATAGCAAGAATGCCAAAGTCGGACATCTGAGCGACATCACATAAAGGGCTTATATTATCATTGGTATGATGTTTAAATATTTCAAGAGATTAATCAGTGCAGAGATAACTGATTAGTTCATCTACCAAAATGAACCTTGACAAAATCACCACTATTGTTACTATCATAAATTACCAGAGACGGTCACGGGGGTTGACACGAAGACTGACTCTAGGCCATAAACATGGCTACTCGGTAGATTTTGACTCTGCAGAGCTTGTACTCTTAAATCACAGCCAACGGATTCCACTAGCCACAAGTTCTAGTTCCGTCTACGGTGTTTTAGCAGAAACACAACTGACCAGTACACACCCATTTCACATCCTGCTGCCCGGAATCACCCGAAACAACATTCACAAAAAACTTTAAGACGGGGAGGCTACAACCTCGAATAGCATGGGATCAAATTTATATATGCGCGCTCTTAGGGGTGCCCCCCTCTCGGTCCCAACCAGAAACACCCATGCCCCCTGACCGGATGACGGGCTTTAATCCAGGGCCATGGAACCCTCACGCCGGCCCCTCTACTTGGTGTGTACACGGAAAGAGGTTTGCAACTGACTAAACCATAATCTTTGCAGAAGGCATATGATAGTACCAAAAAGGAGACGAACAGGACCATGACTTGATCCACGTTGATACTAGAGTTAACAATTGACTGGCATGCTCCAACAATACCAGTACACAACCCATCATGCCACCACATGATCAGGGTGGTTCAATCATAATCATTCGGGCTCACCCGAAGCTTACTTGCATGAAATATAATCATCCACCAATGCTTATATGACCATGCTATGAAGAAGAACTACTCAAGCAAACATGCAACACACTAATCATATCAAAGGTTCAAACATGCTTGCCTGGTTCGGAGAAATCGGAGTCTAACTCGGTGAAGTTCGCGGCTCCGTCACGTCCTTCGGTATCTATGTATTCAAACAAACGAATACTAACATAAATACCGCGCGTGCAAAAAAAGTTGCCCCAAATATTTTTCAAATAAATATGTAAAAAAACTAGACAGAAAACTAAAGAGAATGGAAAAAGTATCAACTCAAAATCATCTTTTGTTTAAAAGTTATTAGAGTTTCTGTCCAGGGACTTGTCTGTAATGAAACAGAAAGTTTCCAGGGGCTAGAATATAAAAACCGAAAACGAATCGGTACGCAGTACGCCAGCCGAATAGGAAAACGTACTTTGCCCGAAGGCGTCTTCCAAAAAAGCGCTTCGGAAGAGATTGAGAGGCTGACGAGGGGATCCCACTCGTCAGGTTTAAAAACGAAAACAGAGTAGTGCCGTCGCCAGAGAGCTGTGGTGGTCGCCGGTGCCGATCCACGGTGAGGTAGAGGGAGGGAGTGGTACCTACAGGTTCCTGGTGTTTTTTCGCATTGGTGGGTGGTGGAGTTGAGCGTCGGTGAGCACCACATCGACGGCGACCCTATCTCCGGCGGACGGCGGTTCGGGTGGTCGTGGGCCTCGTCGGAGAGAGTTGCTGGGGTCAAATTGGAGTGGGGGTTAGTCTCCTAGAGGTGTCAGGAGGCTACGGACGAGTCTAGGGCGGTGGAGGAGCTCTCACCAAGGAGAACGTTGCCAGAGCCCGAAGCGGACGGAGGTGGCCGGAGTTGAGGAAGAAGGGCCCCTCGAGGCTCTTCCAGTAGCTGTGCGGGGTCTAGTGAGGTGGTGGAGATGTGCGGGGTCAAGAGCGAGCTTGGGGGTGCTATTTATAGCCGGCCCGAGGCAGTTGTCGTGAACGGGATAAGTCCGGCGAGCGATTACGGCGGTGCTGTGGCTGGACATGTGGTTTAGGTGCTTGAGCATCGACTAGGAGGTGCACTGATTCGATTTTGGTGTCTAACTCAGCAGGGTAGGGCGGTTACGGCATGTCCTCAACGGAACGGCCGTGCGGCATGTCGGCGGCAGAGAGCATGCCCTATGCATGCTAGGCCACGGCGACGGTGCTGCAGGCGTGTGCTGGCGAGGAGACGACCATGCGGAGGTACCAGGTGGCTTGGGCGGTGCCGAACAGCGTTGTGCCGCAGGGTGCCTCCTGTCGGTCGCAGGCGGGCCAGGGTGCCACCGACGCCAGGAACCAGCCAAGCGCGCATGCGGCGCTCTGGATAAGTGCAAGGTGCAGTGCAACAACGATCCAAAGCAGCACTAGTGAGATTGACGAACGCTGTCTGACGAAACTGACGAAACTGCACTGTCGCCTGTTAACTTCAGTTAACTTTTCTGAAGCTGACAGAAACAGTGCACGCCAGGTGTTTGATGAAATGATTTTGCCATGTGGAAAATCTTTATGGAGCTGATATTTGGTGGAGGGGTCTCTTGATGCATCTAGAGGCTGCCTGAATTTTCACAGATTTTGAGGAAGAAGAAAAATATGAATTTCACCAAAATTTGCAAATCTGGTCCAAACTTGCATCAAGTGAAATTTGAAAATTTTGAACTGTGGACCAGTGAAACAAGATGGATCTAGGTTGTGGGTACTAAGGACTATCCAAGCGAGTTGGTTTGGAATCAAATATCAAAATGAACATGGTGGCTCCTTTGTAAATCACCAAAGTTCATTTTAAAAGATAGAAATTGATTTAGGTATAAAATAATTGGAAGGAAAATCCCAATAAGGTTGAAACCTACTAGAATTGTTGAGAGACTTGTTTCAAGGTGAAGAGGGGGTCTTGGAGAGAATTACTTTCATTGGGTGCCATGGTAAGAGAAAAGTTTGAATGGGGATGACAAGTCCATGGTGTTCATATAAGATGGATCTTCAACAAGAATCAAGCAAAACCCTTTTGAAAAACAACTTGTGTTGGGCTAACACAAGTAGAAAACCTTCAAGACCAGAAATAAGATTGAGAAAGACATACAAACTTTTGCCAGAAAAGTTTTTAGGAAAAGGGTTTTAAGAGAAGATCAAATATCCCCCTTCCAAAAGACCAAAAAGTTGGAAGAAAACCAAATCCAAAAATTTGGAGTGTTACAGATAAGGACCTTTATTATGCAGTCCGTCTCTTTTATTACTTCCATATCACAAGATCGTATAAAGCTTATTTCCTCCACACTAATAAATCATACATATTTTAGCGAGTTTGCAACATGACAACTTACTTGAATTATCTTACTCAATCCATAGGTAGGTATGGTGGACTCTCATGGCAAAACTGGGTTTAAGGATGTATGGAAGCACAAGTAGTATCTCTACTTGGTGCAAGGAGTTTTGGCTAGCATGAGGGGGAAAGGCAAGCACAACATGTTGGATGATCCATGACAATATACTTTATTTTAGATATAAGAAAACATAACCCATTATGTTGTCTTCCTTGTCCAACATCAACTCTTTAGCATGTCATATTTTAATGAGTGCTCACAATCACAAAAGATGTCCAAGATAGTATATTTGTATGTGAAACCTCTCTTTCTTTATTACTTCCTATTAATTGCAATGATGACCAAAGCTATGTTTGTCAACCCTCAACAACTTTTATTCATCATACTCTTTATATGTGAAGTCATCACTTCCCATAAGATCAATATGATCTCCTTGATACTTTTTATGTTTTCTTTTATTCTATCATGACCAAAGTGAGGAAATCAAGCCCTTGACTCAGCACTAACCTTTATTATATAGCTCGCGGACTCGATTACAAAGGGTAAAGATCATAAAGCAAAAGCTGACAACTGGATCATGCTAACTTTATTCTACTAGATCAAGATACTACCAAAAGGATCAAACTAAGAAAAACGGTAAATATAGGAGTGTGATGGTGATACGATACCGGGGCAACTCCCCCAAGCTTGGCAGTTGCTAAGGGGAGTGCCCATACCCATATGGTTATGTCTCCTTCTTCGGGGGTGGTGATGTAGGCTTCTTCCTTAGCTTACGCTTAAGGACATAATTTTGCTCCTTTAGGTCATTGATTTCCTGCTCAAGGTTTAATATCTTCTTGCATAATTCTTGCTTGTTTTCCTACAAGAGGCGAAAAGGGATAAACTCGATCTTAGGTTTCTTTGCTCTGTCGGGGAGGCTTGACTTTTTGAACTCCACATGCATGTCCCCAGGTTGAGGTAGTAGGACTTCTTCTTCATCTAAGATGGTCCAATCCTTTCCCTTGGGATCATGGTCTTCTTCTTCCTCCGTGGTCCAACCATAATGGTCCCTGTCCCCATAGATCTTAGGGCCAGCAAGGAGATCAGCCACATAGCTTTCTCTCTTCGAATCCTGGGATAACATATTGCTCTTATCTGCAATAGAAACAGCTCGAAACAAAAATAGAAGATTTTTGCATGATATGGTGGTCAAAGCCTTCGGGAGAATATATAATTAATTTTTACCGACCAAAAGGAGTAACATACAAGACATCGGAGTCTGGGAGGCACACGAGGTGCCCACGAGGCAGGGGGTGTGCCCAGGGGAAGGGGGCGCCCCCTCCACCCTCGGGGACGCCTCGTGTCTCTTCTAGACTGCCACTTATTTTTTCTATTTTTTTTAAATATTCCAAAACAGTGAAAAATTGCCGTTGGAATCGGTTTACTTATCGTACCACGTACCTCTTCCTTTTCGGAGTCTGAATCATTTTGGAAAGTGTCCCTTATGTATTCCTCCGGGGTTACGGTTTCAATAACATTGGTTTCAACATTTATAGGGTTACCTGAGATATAGTGTTTGATTCTTTGACCATTCACCACCTTCGGATTTGTGCCTTCGAAGTTGTTGATTTTTATGGCACCTGAACAATAGACCTCCTCGATAACATAAGGTCCGTCCCATTTAGAGAGAAGTTTTCCTGCAAAAAATCTTAAACGAGAGTTGTATAGCAAGACATAATCACCTACGTTAAATTCACACTTTTGTATCCTTTTGTCATGCCATCTTTTAACTTTTTCTTTAAACAGCTTGGCATCTCATAGGCCTGGGTTCTCCATTCATCAAGAGAGATAATGTCAAATAACCTCTTCTCGCCGGCAAGTTTGAAATCATAATGGAGCTCTTTAATAGCCCAATATGCCTTATGTTCTAGCTCAAAAGGTATGTGACATGCTTTTCCATAAACCATCTTATATGGAGACATACCCATAGGATTTTTGTATGCACTTCTATAGGCCCATAATGCATCATCTAGTTTCTTGGACCAATTCTTTCCATACCAATTAACTATCTTTTGCAAAATTAGTTTCAACTCTCTATTACTTAATTCTACTTGACCACTAGTCTGTGGGTGATAAGGGGAAGCAATTTTATGATTTACATCATACTTAGCAAGCATTTTCCGGAAAGCACCATGAATAAAGTGTGAACCACCATCAGTCATAAAGTATCTAGGCACTCCAAACCTTGGAAATATAACTTCTTTAATCATCTTAATAGAGGTGTTGTGATCAACACTACTAGTTGGAATAGCTTCTACCCACTTAGTAACGTAATCAACAACAACTAAAATATGTGTGTACCCATTAGAGGAAGGAAACGGTCCCATATAATCAAAGACCCAAACATCAAATGGTTCAATAAAAAGTGAATAATTCATAGGCATTTCTTGATGTCTACTGATATTACCAATTCTTTGACATTCATCACAAGATAAGACAAACTTACGGGCATCCTTGAAGAGAGTAGGCCAATAAAAACCGGATTGCAATACCTTATGTGTAGTTCTATCTCCAGCATGGTGTACTCCGTAAGCTTCGGAGTGGCACTTGTGTAGGATCTGTTCCTGTTAATGCTCAGGTACACAACGTCTAATAATCCCATCTACTCCTTCTTTATAAATATGTGGGTCATCCCAGAAGTAATGTCTCAAATCATAAAATAACTTTTTCTTTTGCTCGTATGTGAAGCTAGGAGGTATAAACTTAGGGACAATGTAATTAGCATAATCAGCATACCATGGAGCAGTACGAGAAGTATTTACGACCGCTAATTGTTCATCAGTAAAGCTCTGATCAATAGGTTGTGGGTCATCAAGAAAATTCTCTAGCCTAGACAAGTTGTCTGCAACGGGGTTCTCAGCTCCCTTCCTATCAATAATATGTAAATCAAATTCTTGCAGTAAGAGAACCCATTTAATAAGTCTAGGTTTAGCATCTTTCTTTTCCATAAGGTATTTGATAGCAGCATGATCAGTGTGAATAGTTACTTTAGAATCAACAATATATGGTCTAAACTTATCACAAGCAAATACAACTGCTAAAAATTCCTTCTTAGTAGTAGCATAATTTCTCTGGGCACCGTATAGAGTTTTAGTAGCATATTGGATAACATTCAGTTTCTTATCAACTCTTTGCCCTAGAACAGCACCTACATCATAATCACTAGCATCACACATAATCTCAAAGGGTAAATTCCAGTCAGGAGGCTGGACAATAGGTGCAGAGATCAATGCTTTCTTAAGTATTTCAAATTCTTGTAGACAATCATCATCAATGACAAAAGGAATATCTTTTTGTAAGAGATTAGTCAGAGGCCTGGAGATTGTGGAGAACTCCTTAATGAACCTCCTATAAAACCCGGCATGACCAAGGAAACTTCGTATACCTTTGATGTCCTTGGGACACAACATCTTTTCAATAGCATCAACTATCGCTTTGTCAACTTCAATACCTCTTTCAGAGATTTTATGTCCCAAGACAATGCCGTCATTAACCATAAAGTGGCACTTCTCCCAATTCAAGACAAGATTAGTGTCTTCACATCTCTGCAAAACTTGATCAAGGTTGCTCAAGCAATCATCAAAAGAAGTTCCATAAATGGAGAAATCATCCATGAAAACCTCAAAAATCTTTTCACAAAAATCAGAGAATATAGCCATCATGCATCTTTGAAAGGTAGCTGGTGCATTACATAAACCAAAAGGCATACGTCTATAAGCAAAGGTACCGAAAGGACAAGTAAAGTGGTCTTTTCTTGATCCCCTTTTGACACAGGTATTTGAGAGAAACCAGAGTAACCATCTAGAAAGCAAAAATGAGTATGTTTGGATAACCTTTATAGCATTTGATCAATATAAGGCAAAGGGTAATGATCTTTCTTAGTAACTTTATTAAATTTGCGGAAATCAATTACCATCCTATAACCCGTAACAATTCTTTGTGGGATCAATTCATCTTTATCATTAGGAACTACAGTCATACCTCCCTTCTTAGGGACACAATGGACATGACTTACGCACTTGCTATCAGCAACTAGATAGATAATACCTGACCTCCCTTCTTAGGGACACAATGGATAGGACTTACCCATTTGCTATTAGCAACTGGATAGATAATACCTGCCTCTAGAAGCTTTAGTATTTCCTTCCTTACCACTTCTTTCATCTTAGGATTTAACCGTCGTTGATTATCAATAACCGGTTTAGCGTTTTCTTCCAATTTTATCTTTTGCTGGCATAAAGTGGGACTAATGCCCTTAAGATCATCCAGGGTATATCCAATAGCAGCACGATGCTTCTTCAGAGTTTTCCATAATTTTTCTTCTTCGTGCTCTGAAAGGTTAGCACTAATAATAACATGATATATCTTCTTTTCATCAAGATAAACATACTTAACATTATCAGGTAAAGGTTTAAGTTCAAACACTGGATCACCCTTGGGTGGAGGAGGATCCCCTAGGATTTCAACAGGCAAGTTGTTTTTTCAATACGGGTCCCTGCTTAAAGATTATTTCATCTATTTCCCTTCTGTCATTCATATACATGTCATTTTCATGGTCTAGCAGATATTGTTCTAAGGGATCATTAGGAGGCACAACAATAGAAGCGAGACCAATAATATCATCCTTACTAGGTAATTCTATATCAATGGGTTGTCTACAAAATTTAGCAAAGTTAAAATCATGAGACATATCCCCTAAACCAACAGTAACAATATCTTTCACACAGTCTATTTTAGCATCAACAGTATTCGGGAAGGGTCTACCAAATATAATGGGACAAAAATCATCTTGTGGGGAACTAAGAATAAGAAAGTCAAAAGGGTATTTAACTTTCCCACACAAGACTTCAACATCTCTAACAATCCCAACTGGTGAAATAATGTCTCTATTAGCAAGCTTAATAGTAACATCAATCCCTTCCAACTCAACATGTGCAATATCATGCATAATTTCTTGATATAGAGAATGAGGGATTATACTTGCACTAGCACCTACGTCACATAAACAATGATAGCAAGGATCTCCTATTTTAACGGAGTTAACATGCAAGCCTACAATAGGTCTATGTTTATTTCTAGCATCGGGTTTGGCTATTCTAGCAGCTTCCTCTTGGAGGTAAATAACATGTCCATCTAAATTTTCAACCAAGAGATCTTTAACCACAGCAACACTAGGTTCAACTTTAATTTGATAAGAGGGTATAGGTGTTCTAGTAGTACTCTTACAAACCACAGTTGAAGCTTTAGCATGATCCTTTATTCTAACAGGGAAAGGTGGTTTCTCAATATAAGCAGTAGGAACAATAGGATCAACATTATAAGTGATAGTCTTTTCTTCAACGTTAACAGGTTCAACTACTTTTACTTCAATGGGAGGATGATATTTAAACCACTTCTCCTCGGGGAGATCAACATGAGTAGCAAATGATTCATAGAAAGAAGCTACTATCTCAGAGTCAAGTCCATATTTAGTGCTAAACTCACCGAAAACATCGATATCCGTATTTTTTTAAGACAATCAAACTTAGGGGTCATACCTGACTCCTTACCTTCGTCGAGATCCCAATCTTCAGAGTTGCGTTTAATTCTTTCCAATAAATCCCATTTGAATTCAACAGTCTTCATCATAAAAGAACCAGAACAAGAAGTATCGATCATGGAGCGATTATCGAGAGAAAGCCGAGCATAAATTTTTTGAATGATTATTTCTCTTGAGAGGTCATGATTGGGGCATGAATATAACATAGAATTAAGCCTCCCCCAAGCTTGAGCGATGCTTTCTCCTTCGCGAGGCCAAAAATTATAAATATAATTACGATCACGATGAACCTGGTGCATAGGGTAGAACTTCTCATGAAATTCCAACTTCAGACGATTATAGTTCCACGATCCCATATCATCACATAGCCTAAACCACGTCAATGCATCTACCTTCATAGATAAAGGTAAGACCTTCTTCTTGATAACATCCTCGTGCATAATTGTGAGCTTAAATAATTCACAAACTTCATCCACATAGATTAGGTGTAAATCGGGATGCAATGTTCTGTCTCCTGTAAAAGGATTATCTAGCAGTTTCTTTATCATACGCAAAGGAATTTCAATGCAAACATTTTCAGTAGGTGTAGTAGGTTGAGGAGCAACTATTTGCTCTTCTGGTCGGGGTGAAGATACCCCGAACAAGCCCCTCAAAGGATGATGAGCCATAGTAACAAGTGACGGTAAATTTCAGCACACTATATAAATTTTTCCTTACCAAATTCCACTTACCAAAGGCGCTTCACTCCCCGGCAACGGCGCCAAAACAGAGTCTTGATGACCCACAAGTGTAGGGGATTTATCGTAGTCCTTTCGATAAGTAAGAGTATCGAACCCAGCGAGGAGCAGAAGGAAATGATAGACAGTTTTCAGTAAGGTATTTTCTGCAAGCACTGAAATTATAGGTAATAGATAGTTCTGTGATAAGATAATTGGTAGAAAGTAACAAATGCTAAAAGTAAATAAGGTGCAGCAAGATGTCCCAATCCTTTTTGTAGCAAAGGACAAGCCTCGACAAACTCTTATATGGAGGAAAGCGCTCCCAAGGACACATGGGAATTACCGTCAAGCTAGTTTTCATCACGATCATCTGATTCGCGTTCGGTACTTTGATAGTTTGGTATGTGGGTGGACCAGTGCTTGGGTGCTGTCCTTAGTTGGAAAAGCCTCCCACTTATGATTAACCTGTAATACAAGCATCCACAACTACAAAAGAATTATTAAGGTAAACCTAACCATAGCATGAAACAAGTGGACCCAAATCAGCCCCTTACGAAGCAACACATAAACTAGGGTTTAAGCTTCTGTCACTCTAGCAACCCATCATCTACCTGTTACTTCCCAATGCATTCCTCTAGGCCCAAATAATGGTGAAGTGTCATGTAGTCGACGTTCACATGACACCACTATACGAGAGACAAGATACATCTCGTCAAAATATCCAACGAATACCAAATTCACATGACTACTTATAGCAGGGCTTCTCCCATGTCCTAAGGAACAAAAGTAACTACTCACAAGACATAATATTGTTCATGATCAGATGGGTATTAATGTGCATAATGGATCTGAACATATGATCTTCCACCAAGTAAACCAACTAGCATCAACTACAAGGAGTAATCAACACTACTAGCAACCCACAGGTACCAATCTGAGGTTTGGGTACAAAGATTGGATACAAGAGATGAACTAGGGTTTGAGAGGAGATGGTGCTGGTGAAGATGTTAAGGAAGATAACCCTCCCCTAGATGGGAGAATGGTTGGTGATGACGGTGGTGATGATTTCCCCCTGCCGGAGGTAAGTATCCCCGGCAGAACGGCTCTGCCGGAGCCCTAGATTGGTTTCCGCCAAGGTTCCGCCTCGAGATAGCGGCATCTGGTACCGAAAGCCTTCGTGTGATTTTTTTCTAGGTCAAAACACACTAGTAGAAAACAGGGCTTTGGTCCAGGCCTGTCCAGCCCATTACCCCCGGTTCAATCAAGAACCAGGACCAATGGGGGCATTGGACCCGGTTCGTGAGCCCAGGGGGCCGGCCGGGCCACGTGGACCATTGGTCCCAGTTCGTCTGGACCTTTTGGTCCTGGTTGGTGCGACGAACAGGGACCAATGGGTCTTGCTCCTGGCGCACCACCATTGGTCCCGGTTGGTGACATGAACCGGGACCAAAGGCTCCCCTTTAGCCCCGGTTCATATCACCAACCGGGACCAATGAGGTGCCTATATATACCCCCTCGCGCAAGAGCAGAGCACACTGCTTTGTTTTTTCTGGCCGAGGGGGAGAGGGCTTGGTGGTGCTCTAGCTCACCTCCTATGCACACAACGTGTTCGATGGAATGCCCGAGCCACACTAATTAAGCTTTTGTCCTCTCGAAGCTCTATTTTCTCCGAGATTTGTCTAGGTTTAGCGGTCCGTCACGTCCCGTCCCCGTCTTCGCCGCCGTCGATCGCCCCCGCCGATCTCGTCACGGCACCACCGTGGTGAGCCTCTTGTTATGTCCATGCTTTTCTTATTTTTCTTATTGCTTGTTATTATTGCTTTAGATAGATATTTGTCTAATTTTCTTACGTTTATTATTGCTTGTTATTATATAGTGTGATGGTTTTGATATCCGCCCACGTGGGTCCTCGTCCTATCTACGATTCGGATGTGGTATATTATCTTTAATTTATAATTATTTGTTTTAGTGTTTATGACAATTATGCCGACCAACCTGACATGCATAGATGTTTTATTATGTCTAGGAGGTAGTTGAACCGGAAATTCCATCCGACCCTCTTGTGGAGACGTTAAATTTAGTTGAAGAGGAAAACATTTCCTTAAAGAAAAAGTTGGAAAAAATGGAGGAGGAGAAGATGGAATTGGAGTTGCATGTTGCGGAAGTCGTCGATGATCACAAGATCAAGATGGACCCTATTGTCGAGAGGTTAAATTTAGTTGAAGAAGAAAACAAATTCTTGAAGGAAAAAATAAAAAAAATTGAGGACGAGAAGATGATATTGGAGTTGCATGTTGCGGATGTCGTCGATGATCGCAAGATCAAGATGGATGCAATGCGGTTGAAGATTAGAAAGATTAGAAAATATGCCATTCATACCGAGGCTTGGTATCATTATGTCGTTGGATCAATTGTTACCTTGGTTGTGATTATGATCACATTTGTTTTCGCATTGAAATGTTTTACATAGTTTCGATGTGTATGGGGAGCTATATGTTGTTAGATGAGAACTATGTGTGTACTTTGGTTTTAATGTGATGATGAACTTCTATTAATTTGGTCACTTAATTATCTATTTATGATGTTCTGTAATGGTTTTTGACACACTTAATTATATATAATGCACGCAGATGAACCGGCAATGGATGTACGGTGACAGACACACCTCCGAGTACATTAAGGGCGTGCATGAGTTTCTAAATGCGGCTGAGGCAAACAAGCAGAATGGTTTTATGTGTTGTCCATGCACTAAATGTGGGAATACGATGTCTTACTCTAACCGGAAAATCCTTCACTCCCACCTGCTTTACAAAGGTTTCATGCCACACTATAATGTATGGACGAGGCACGGAGAAATAGGGGTTATGATGGAAGACGGCGAAGAAGAAGAGTACGATGACAACTATGTGCCCCCTGAATACGGTGATGCTGCAATGGGCGGAGCTGGTGAAGATCAAGAGGAACCAGACGATGTGCCCAATGATGCTGCAACGGGTGAAGCTGCTGAAGATCAAGAGGAACCAGATGATGATCTCCGCCAGGTCATTGTCGATGCAAGGACGCAATGCGAAAGTCAAAAGGAGAAGCTGAAGTTCGATCTCATGTTAGAGGATCACAAAAAAGGGTTGTACCCCAATTGCGAAGATGGCAACACAAAGCTGGTACCATACTGGAATTGCTGCAGTGGAAGGCAAAGAATGATGTGGCTGACAAAGGATTTGAGAAGCTACTGAAAATATTGAAGAAGAAGTTTCCGAAGGATAACGAATTGCCCGACAGTACATACGCAGCAAAGAAGGTCGTATGCCCTCTAGGATTGGAGGTGCAGAAGATACATGCATGCCCTAATGACTGCATCCTCTACCGCGGTGCATACAAGGATCTGAACGCATGCCCGCTATGCGGTGCATTGCGGTATAAGATGAGACGAGATGACCCTGGTGATGTTGACGGTGAGCCCGCCGGGACGAGGATTCCTGCGAAGGTGATGTGGTATGTTCCTATAATACCACAGTTGAAACGTTTGTTCAGAAACGGAGAGCATGCCAAGTTGATGCGATGGAACAGTGAGGACCGTAAGAAAGACGAGAAGTTGAGAGGACCCGCTGACGGTTCGCTGTGGAGAAAAATCGAGAGAAAGTACTGGAAGGAGTTTGCAAAGGACCCAAGGAATGTATGGTTTGCTTTAAGCGCGGATGGTATTAATCCTTTCGGGGAGCAGAGCAGCAATCACAGCACCTGGCCCATGACTCTATGTATGTATAACCTTCCTCCTTGGATGTGCATGAAGCGGAAGTTCATTATGATGCCAGTTCTCATCCAAGGCCCTAAGCAACCCGGCAACGACATTGATGTGTACCTAAGGCCATTAGTTGAAGAACTTTTACAACTGTGGAATGGAAACGGTGTACGTGCGTGGGATGAGCACAGACAGGAGGAATTTGACCTAAAGGCGTTGCTGTTCGTGACCATCAACGATTGGCTCGCTCTCAGTAACCTTTCAGGACAGACAAACAAAGGATACCACGCATGCACGCACTGTTTAGATGACACTGAAAGTATATACCTCGACAAATGCAGGAAGAATGTGTACCTGGGCCATCGTCGATTTATTCCGACCAACCATCAATGTCGAAAGAAAGGCAAGCATTTCAAAGGCGAGGCAGATCACTGGAAGAAGCCTGCCATGCGTACTGATGATCACGTACTTGCTATGGTCAATGATTTACACGTAATCTTTGGAAAGGGAACCGGCTCACTAGCTGTTCCGAATGACGCTGAGGCACACCACCCATGTGGAAGAAGAAATCTATATTTTGGGACCTACCCTACTGGAAAGAACTAGAGGTCCGCTCTTCAATCGACGTGATGCACGTGACGAAGAACCTTTGCGTGAACCTGCTAGGCTTCTTGGGCGTGTATGGTAAGACAAAAGATACAGCTGAGGCACGGGAGGACCTGCAACGTTTGCACGAAAAAGACGGCATGCCTCCGAAGCAGTATGAAGGTCATGCCAGCTATGCTCTTACGAAAGAAGAGAAAGAAATCTTCTTTGAATGCCTGCTCAGTATGAAGGTCCTGACTGGCTTCTCGTCGAATATAAAGGGAATAATAAATATGCCAAAGAAAAAGTTCCAGAACCTAAAGTCTCATGACTGCCACGTGATTATGACACAACTGCTTCCGGTTGCATTGAGGGGGCTTCTACCGGAAAACGTCTGATTAGCCATTGTGAAGCTATGTGCATTCCTCAATGCAATCTCTCATAAGGTGATCGATCCAGAAATCGTACCAAGGCTAAGGAGTGATGTGGCGCAATGTCTTGTCAGTTTCGAGCTGGTGTTCCCACCATCCTTCTTCAATATCATGACACACATCCTAGTTCATCTAGTCGACGAGATTGTCATTCTGGGGCCCATATTTCTACACAATATGTTCCCCTTTGAGAGGTTCATGGGAGTCCTAAAGAAATATGTCCGTAACCGCGCTAGCCCAGAAGGAAGCATCTCCATGGGCCATCAAACAGAGGATGTCATCGGGTTTTGTGTTTACTTCATTCATGGCCTTAATAAGATAGGTCTCCCTAAATCGCGGTACGAGGGGAGACTGACTGGAAAATGCATGCTTGGAAGGGACTCAATATTATGCAGGGACGGATATTCTTGGTCTCAAGCACACTACACAGTTCTACAGAATTCTACATTGGTGACCCCGTATGTCGATGAACACAAGAACAGTCTGCGCTCCAAACACCCGGAGCAATGCGACGACTGGATTACATGTGAACACATCAGGACTTTCAGCAGTTGGTTGGAAACATGTCTCAGAGGTGACAACATTGTTTGTGATGAGTTGTAATTGTTGTCCAGGGGACCATCTGTGACTGTATTGATTTACAAAGGATACGAGATAAATGGGAATACATTTTACACGATTGTCCAAGATCACAAGAGCACCAACCAAAACAGCGGTGTCCACTTTGATGCAACAACCGAGAGGGGAAAGGACACATATTATGGTTACATAGTGGACATATGGGAACTTGACTACGGACATGATTTTAAGGTCCCATTGTTTAAGTGCAAATGGGTCAATCTGTCAGGAGGCGGGGTATAGGTAGACCCACAGTATGGAATGACAACAGTGGATCTGAAAAATCTTGGGTACACTGACGAACCGTTCGTCCTAGCCAAAGCGCCATGAAGGACATGTCTACCAGACCAAGAAAAAGAAAAGATAAGGAATCGAATACATCATACGATGAGCCAAAGCGCCACATAGTTCTTTCAGGAAAAAGGGACATCCTGGGAGTGGAGGGCAAGACAGACATATCTGAAGATTATGAAAAGTTTCATGAAATTCCTCCCTTCAAAGTCAAGGCTGACCCAAACATCCTGATAAACGATGAAGATTATCCATGGTTACAACGCAATAAGCAAATGAAACAAGCGAACAAAAAGTGAAGACTTTTTTCCGCAACTATTATGATGATACCATGCCAACTTTGTAATAGACGAGTATGATACCATTGTCCGTTTTGTACATGCACATGCTATGCCAACTTTTTCAGAGTTCATTTGAAAACTATGAATTTAGGTCGAATTTTCTCTATAGGTGCATATATGTTCATTTTTTTAGTAAAGTTAACCACAAACTTGTGATTCACACAAATTTCAAAGAATTCAAATTTTAATTATTCAAATTTGAAAACTAATGGCACTAACAGAAAGTTTATAATTTTTCTAAAACTAATGGCACTAACAGAAAGAATTAAAAAATAAAGCAAAAAACAAAAGAAAATAAATAATGCAGAAAACAAAACAAAAAAACTTGCAAAAACATAAAAATAGCAACAATAAGTATTTTGTTGTAAGTAGAAATAAAATAAAATAAATAAAGCAACAAAGAAAACAAATAATTTCAAATTTAAACTATTCAGAATAACTTAGAAATAATATTCACAAAGAAACTCTAAATACAGCAAAAAACAACTTAGAAATAAATAAAGCAGAAAAGGAAAAAATATAAAAAAATGGGCGCTGCCCAGTGAGCCTGCAAGGCCTACGGCCCAGGATGCAGCTAGACTATAAGGCCCAGCAAGCTCACAGGGCAGCGCGCAGAGTTAGGCCCGGAAGCCTGCAATAGAGAGGAGTTCAATACAGCCACCGCAGTGGGGCTTATAAACCACTCCCAGCCCCTATTAACTAGCGAGGTGGGACTAAAGATTTTAGCTGCGGGGCAGGACAAGGGCTTTGGTCCTGGTTGGTGGCAACAACCGGGGCTAAAGGGGGGGCATTGGTCCCGGTTCGTGGCACCAACCGGGACCAATGCTCCGTCTATATAATGAACACTTGTGAAAATTTTCGTTCAGTTCTTATTCCCCGCCCCCACGCCGCCAAGCTCGAGCTCGCCGTCGCCCCGCGAAGTCGCCCCGTCGCCCCGCGCCGTCGCCCCGTGGCCCCACGCCGTCGCGCAGTGCCGTCGCCCCGTCGCTCCTCGTCGCCGGCGCCCTCTGCCCCCGCGCTCCTCGTCGCCGGCGCCCTCTGCCTGCCCCTGCGATGTGATGAGAAATAAATATGTGATATAATATGTTTTTTTCATATGTGATATAATATGTATATATATGTGTATGTGTATATATATAGTTGCTTATGTGTATATGTTTATGTGTATATAGTTGCTGTATGTGATGTGTATGTGATGTATATGTGTATGTGGCTATATTTTTTTTATTTTTCTTAGGAATTTTCTAAATATATATGTTAAAAATGTTTTTTTTCATAGAAAGTTTTCTGTTCATATATAGGAACTTACAATTGTAGAAAAGTTTTATATATGCAAAAGTTACAAATTTAGAAAAAGAAGGATATGAAAGAAGAAAATAAGAAGAGGAAAGAAAGAAGAAGAGGAGAGGAAGAAGAGGAGAAATAAATAAGAAGAAGAAAAAAGAAGAAAAATAAGAGGAGAAGAAGAAAGGAATAGAGGAGAAGAAGAGAATTTTTCTCTTCTTCTCCTCTATTCCTTTCTTCTTCTCCTTTTTTTTTCTTTTTTTTCTTCGATCTTCTCCTCTAGCTGTTCCTTTCTTCTTCTCCTCTTTTTTTTCTTCTTCTTCCTCTTTTTTTTATCGGGTATGTCGTTGTCGATATACCCCCTCCCTGATAACTTCGACATGAGGGGGGGGGGGTTGAGGGTCGTCGAGGGATTGAGGGTCGTCAAGGGTCGAGGATCGCCGAGGGGTCGAGAGGTTGCCTAGTGTCAAAGTATTGAAGAAATCCATGCCTTCATCATTTGCCAGAAGTAACCGGGGCATGTTGGTACGAAGTTCTGCAAAGTTATTTTGGAACGGAGTTCCTGATAGGATAATCCGTCTTTTGTTACGAATTATCCTATCTGGGACTCCGTTCCAAAATAACTTTGGAGAGCTTCGTACCATCATGCGCTTGTTACTTTCGCCTAATGATGAAGACATGGTTTTGTTGAATCCTTTGACACTAGACAAAATGTGACATGAGGGGGTCTAGGGTTGTGGATCGCCGAGCAGTCGAGGGTCGAGGGGTCGAGAGGTTGCCTAGCTACTGTCAAAGTATTGAAGAAATCCATGCCTTCATCATTTGCCAGAAGTAACCGGGGCATGTTGGTACGAATTTCTGGAAAGTTATTTTGGAACGGAGTTCCTGATAGGATAAACCTTCTTTTGTTACGAATTATCCTATCTGGGACTCCGTTCCAAAATAACTTTGGAGAGCTTCGTACCATCATGCGCCTGTTACTTCCGCCTAATGATGAAGACATGGTTTTGTTGAATCCTTTGACACTAGACAAAATGTGACATGAGGGGGTCTACGGTTGTGGATCGCCGAGCAGTTGAGGGTCGAGGGTCGTCCAGGGGTCGAGGGTACTAAAAAGAAAATCATTCTATCGGGAACTCCATCCAAAACAACTTTGAAGAGCTTCTCGTACCATTATGCGCCTGTCATTTCCAGCTAATGATGAAGTCATGGTTTTCTTGAAATCTTCGATAATACCCCCCTCCTTGAAGCGTTGTCGAGGCCACCCCTAACCCTTGAAGCATTGTCGAGGCCACCCGAAACCCTAGAGAAGCAGCGTCGAGGCCACAAATTAATATATATGATTCCTTACTGTGATTAGCTAGCTAGTTCTACGTTTGCCATTAATATATCCATCTGTCATGTTTGAATAATAATTGGCATGTTGTAAATATTTGTAGAAACTATGGACGACAACCCCCGAGACGAAGCACAAGAAGCGATGTTGCTGGACATAATCGTAGACGGACAAGATGCCGTCTTGTTGTTTCTCAACGACACCAATGAGCTGCTGGAAAGAGAGGAAGATCTAGGCTATGATATTGATGGCTCCGGTGACCCAATGCACATGGAAGAAGTAGACCGTGACGACGGCTCCGGTGACCCAATCCCGGTGCAAGAAGGAGACCGTGATGATGGCTCCGGTGACCAAACCAAGTCCGTCCAGCAGGTATATATATTAGTTAAGCCTATGCTGACTAGTTAATTGATGCATTCATTAACTCTCGTCTTTGTTCTTTTTTCTAGCCCTCAGGATCGAGCAAATCTTCGGTAAAGAGACGAGGCGCGAAGAAAAAGTTGAGGTCGGATGAAAAGTTTGAGATCACAGAAATCTCGCACACCGGCGAACCGATTGAACCCATCCGGACAAAGAGCGCATTTGTTAATCAGTGCGGGGTTCTGGTTAGGGACAAGATCCCGATCAGCATCCATCAATGGTTAAAGCAGGCTGCAGAAGACGCTCAGGTGTCTTATGTCACTGATATGCAAAAAGAAGATATTTGGACTGAGCTAAAGTCAAATTTCACCCTATCGCCAGAGGCTGATCCGGCGAAGCCAGTTACAGAGGATTTAATCAAGTCTTTTGCTCTTACGAAGATGGCAGAACTATTCAGGGCGTGGAAGAAAAAACTGAATAAGTTTGTCCGCAAAAAAGAGACTCTAGAATTCGTGGGCATATATGAGAAGATCGGAGATGACTGGCCCGCATTTGTGGCCTATAAGACATCAGAAAAGAGTAAGAAGATGTCGGCGACAAACCAGAAAAATGCTGCGAAGAAGATGCATCACCATCGCACGGGGTCAGGTGGCTACCTCAGAGCCCGACCTAAGTGGGCCAAGGCTGAGAATGATCTGCTTTAGAAAGGGATCGAACTAGAGACAATAAACTGGCCAGACCGTTGCCGGACTTGGTTCTTCGGGGCTGGCGGAACCTTGGACCCTGTATCAGGGAGGTGCATTTGGACGGACAAGCAATTGGAAATACCACTCAAGAAGCTTCGTTTCTATATCAAAGCAGCGCAGCAAGGGACGTTCTTTCCTGACAGAGAGAACGATGAGCTCACAATGGCCCTCGGGAATCCTGAGCACCCTGGACGGACACGAGGCACGCCAGGCTCCGTTCCGTGGAGTGCTGGGTTTTCGGATGCAGGCGGTTACAAATGCCACCAGAGGAGGAAGAAAGTGCAGCAGACCGAAATGTAGGCGCTGCGCGCCAGAATACAAGCGATAGAGGAACGAGAAGCAAATTGGGACAAAAGAACTGCCGAAGCTTCCCCCGAAGCTACCCCGCCATCTCAGCAGAGAAGCAGCGTGGCTTCCACCGAGCTGCTTTAGCCGGAGCATGTCTTGACGGCTCCTGCCTGCTATCCCGTGGATGCTATCACGGAGGTACAAAATTGCCACCTTATGACGTAATGGATAAATATGAAGGTCAAGGCGGCTGCTGGCTCTGTTTATCCTACTGGACCCGGCGCAACTTTTCACTGCCGGCCTATTCCAGAAGGATATGCTAGGGTGATGGTGGATGAAATAACGGAGGGATTTGAGGAGCTCCAGCTTGACCACCCTACCGGTGAAGGGGAGACTCGGCTGGGTTCTTCACTGAAGACTTCATGCCTATGGCGGAAGGACCTCATCAACATTCTCAACTGGATGCCTCCGCCTCCTCCTCCTCCTCCGGCGAGTCAGGGCACTCCGCCTCCTCCATCGCCTCCTCCTCCGGCGAGTGATGATCAGGGCACTCCGGCTCCTTCTCCGGCGCGTGGCGGCACTCCGCCTCCTTCTCCGCCTGCGCCGGCGCGCCCGAGCAGCCAACCTCCTCCTTCTCCACCTAGTCAGCAAGGGCGGAAGAGACCTGCCGCCGCTCCGGCTGCTCCTTCTCCGGTGCGTAAGCAAGGAAAGAAGACAGCCGCTTCGTCTGGTCTGCCGGGGTCTAGAAGTACAACCAGAGGCGGGAGGCAATACATATTCGGTCCTTCTCTCACGCCTCTAGAGAAGTTACCATACGAGAGGTCCAACCAGGAAAACACGAAGATCGCTGAAGGCGAAGTGAAGGACTGGCTTGAAGGGTTGAAAGCACAGAGACATCCACCTCCGGAAGAGAAGATAGATCCGGTGAAAGCAAAGCGCACTCTTGCTGCCCTGAAGAAACCAGCGAAAAGTCAGCCGAAAGACAACTATGACCGCATTATTGAAAAGTCATTTCATGAAGGGAAGCGGCCGGGAAGTACTAAAAGTGATCAAAGGTTAGCAGAAGGACAAGCTGCGAAACAAATTGCCAAGCTCGGAGAACAAGCGGACAAATCGTGCCCCCCGCTGAAGGTGTCTAGCGACATGGTCGCTAATGATCCGAAGATGGTGCCAGGTTATAGCAATCTTGGAGATTACCTGCCCAACAATGTACATTATGATTTCTTGGAGGTGCAGATACAAAGATACGAGTACGGGAAGCCTCTCGTCAAAGATGACAGATCTCTATCAACGATGATGCGAAGATTGCATGATTGGTACTTGAAAATCTGCGGAGATTCTGGGGGTGGGATAGTTTGTATGTGAGAGTTAAACCGGAGCATGACCTCATTGGAATTTAACTGTTGCCTATTCCATTAGAGGAGTTCTATCAGTTTTTCAATCAATTGGACCTCGATAAAGCAACGGTCACCTGCTACTGTCTGTAATTAGTACTACTTCTGTCATTAAGTCTCTCTATATAGCTCAGCTCTTTCATTGCATGTATTTATAATTATCCTCACTATATTATGCAGATTGAAGATCGTTGAATTGAAGAAAAAACAAGTCGGTGATATTGGGTTCATTAATACATACCTCATAGATGCAACCGAGGTTACATTGCGTGCCTCAGATACCGAGGCCAACTTGCTACGATCGTTGGTGGTAAATGAACACAAAGATATAATACTCTTTCCTTACAACTTCGAGTGAGTGTTACTGTCTTGTGCATATTCGGTTTCCCTTATATATCAGTCAAGGTTATAGTAATGTAATTGATGAGTTCATGCATGCGTGCGCAGCTTCCACTATATTCTCCTAGAGATTAAGCTTGAGCAGGGAGTAGTAACTGTCTTGGACTCTAAACGAAAAGATCCCAAGGAGTATGCGAACATGACTCAAATGCTCGAGAAGTAAGTTAAATCGATCATTATCCACCATGCATATCAGCAACTTTGTTCATTTCTGATATGAAGTAATTGTTTTCTTTGTCTGGCAGGGTTTGGAGAAAATTCACCAAAAAAGCTCCGGGACTGCCGAAGAAGCTGGAATTTAGACACTCGAAAGTAAGTACTATATAGTAGCATGTTCCGCGCATCTCCTATATATTGATTCAAGCGCTAGTTTCATCTATCCCATTTGGCATTCTTGCTTATCAGTTTGATTGACCTCTATTTCTTGTAAAGTGGTTGTGGCAGGAACAAGGGAATGATTTCTGTGGATACTACATTTGCGAGTCCATCCGCCACACGATCTGTGAGCGGGGCTACTCTGAAGCACAATTTGAAGTGCGTAAGCAACTAATAATATTCACAATTTTATTTCATTACCATCATTTGTGTTGAGTTTCATTTATTCATATATATGTATTGACCCCCTTCTTCAAATTAGATCTTTCGGATGCGGAATGAAATCCTAGCACCAGATCGTCTGCGAGCAATTCAAGAGGAATTGGCGGCATTCTTCCTTGACCCCGTGATTGCGCCAGACGGAGAATACTATGTGGACCATGCGTCCATCGTATAGGAGATTATATTTGTAAGAGATAATTATTGTATATATGTACCCGATAGTGTCGGATAGATATACGAGAACTTGTTGTTCGACCAATCTCTCGGGGAAGGAGAGGTGGTCGATATTACTTCTTTGTATGCATATATATGTTGATTACGATCTTCTGTTTCCTTCCTTTGCTTACTAGCTAGCTAGCTAGCGTGTCTAGTCCTCTCTATACGTATGTGTAGTACGTAGCGTCGACCAAGCACGGACATAAGAGAGGACACTTCTCTCTATTAATTAGCTAGCTAACACAATATATGAAACACCTAAATTAACCCCCCAAAACCTCCAACCCCCTCCTCCCCTTTCAAAAAAAAAACAAAAACCATAGCCACAGATATGCTGATGCGTGGATGCCTTTTGGTGCCGGTTGGTGCCACCAACCGGGACCAAAGGACCTCCTGCCTGGGCTCCGCGCACAGGCCACATGGAGACCCATCTGCCCCGGTTCTAGATTGAACCGAGACTAAAGGGCTAGGGCATTGTACCGACCCTTTAGTCCCGGTTCAAGAACCGGGGCTAAAGGCCCTTACCAACCGGGGCAGATGTCCCTTTATCTACGAGTGACACCTCATATAGGAGAAGATGGGCATCGGGGGGCCATCGGGGGGCCCACGAGGCTGGGCGCACCCCCACCCTCGTAGATAGGTGGTGGCCCCCCTGGTGATCTTCTTTCGCCAAATATTTTTTATATTTTCTGAAACGGTGTCGTGTGGAGTTTCGGAGCTTTTTGAGTTGTGCAGAATAGGTTTCCAGAGTTTGTTTCTTTTCCATCCCAGAATTCCAGCTGCCGGCATTCTCCCTCTTCATGTAAACCTTGTACATAAGAGAGAAAGGGCATAAGTATTATGACATAACGTGTAATAACAGCCCATAGTGCAATAAATATCAACATAAAAGCATGATGCAAAATGGACGTATCAATGTTCACCATTGATGACTATCCCATCTCACGCGATGATCGGACATGTGTTAGTTGATATGGATCATGTATCACTTAAATAACCTGAGGGATGTTAATTTGAGTGGGAGTTCATTAGAAATTTGATTAATTGAACTTAATTTGTCATGAACTTAGTCCTGATAGTATTTGCATATCTCTGTTGTAGATCAATGGCCCGTGCTACCCTTCCCTTGAATTTTAATGCATTCCTAGAGAAAGCTAAGTTGAAAGATGATGGTAGCAACTACACGGTGTTCGCACACGAACACGTCACCGTGTACCCTTGATGCCAGGGGTGATGCACCGCAGCTCACGTCGAAGGAGACCCATCCGAAAGTGCAGTACATAAGGAATCCGACGGGCGCTTTTCAGGACCCAAAATGCCGCTTGCCCAGGAAGGACTCCGTCAGGGCTCACGACTGCAATGTGCTGCCCTAGGTCGACCTGATCGCCCTTAGGGCCTCGTGGATCGCTGCCCTGCAACTAGAAAACGAACGAAGAACGTGGAAGAAGAGGAACAAGGGAGAGAGATAAAGGTAAAGGTAAAAAGTGATAGATTGGTAGATCCACTGAGTGTTGTTCTATCGGCCATCACCTCTCATCTATTTATGAGGCGGCTGGACTTCCCGTACAAGGAAAGGAATAAAAATTCCGTCCAAAACATCAAAAACCCTATCCTAACTCGGACATGAATCTTTGGCAATTTTCCGATTCAACTCGGTCGCACCGATTGGTTTGTTTCGGACCCACCGAGTGAACATTGCCAACTCTCTGTATCCTTCCCGGATCAACTCGGTCTCACCAATTGGTTTGCTTCGGTCCCACCGAGTGAATGTTGCCAACTCTCTGTACCCTTCCTGGATCAACTCGGTCTCACCGAGTCAATCAACTCGGTCGGTCTGAAATGACTCTGCAGCTTTTGTTTCTAACCTTCTTTTGCCTCCACAGGTTGCATACAACCTCAGATTAAGCAAAACATTATATCAAAGTGAACCATTTTGACAAGACGCACAACTTTCATGTTGAACTATTTTCCGTAAGAGGTCATCTTGATTGAATTTCATGCCATTCTTTACTCTGGTGTCGACATGACCATCTCTGAACTTGTCATAACTTTTGCGTCCGACCTTCGTTTTAGACCATCTTCATATCCATCTTAATCTTGTCGACGACAGCCATTTCATGGTGACTTCCAATCATAAGTTTGAATTAGTCTCGATATAACCTAAGATAGTTTTATGATCGTGCCACTTTTGAACGTCAACACATGCCCCCCTGTTTTTCGGCATAGCTAACGTGCCGAAAAATAACTTGTACCATGTTGGTTCTAAGGACGTCTCAACACTCCATCGGCCATTGTATATCTGCTTAGGGTGATAAGTATATATCGGCCATTACTTGTTTGAATCCTAGATGCAAACTCAGGGTGAAACCTTCTCAATTTCATTAAGAATTCAATGATAAAGTTCCATACATATGTATCTCAGAGCCATCCTGCGAACCATAATTTTCACCCTTTCGCTGGGATTTTTCAGACAATCAAGAATGAATTCCCTCCAATCCCTTCTTTCACCTGCATACAAATTCATTAGTAGCCGAAGCAGTGGGCTTTGGTTCGACCTAACATAAGTCGGTGAGACCAAGCATCGGCTCTTGATAGATATGCAATACACCATGATCAAGATGGTAGCCGGATGCTTGTTGTGCCAACTCATTTTGTCTTCAATCTTCATGTCTAGATATATGAGAAATATTAAAGCAACCCAAGGTAAATTCTATATCTAGACATACCTCAAGATAAACTATAAGTGATTCGTCAAAACATTGATAATCCTTACATATTTGTTGCACTACTCATAACGAATCGACGAAAGCCTCAATATCGCCTTGTTTCGGTCTCCAATTGAACTAAGGATGATGTTAAGATACTACACCGGCCATGCTTTGACATATTCTTAGGGCGATAGATAAATATCGGCCATTACCATGAGTTCCATGTAGAATTCACCCACCGAAGTATATATAGCCGAAATAAACAAATGAAATAGCAATAAAATATTTCGGCCCCTTTGTGTTAGCAACAAAAATGTAACTAACCAAATGTATAGTGGTTTGGTAATACCATTTCATCATATAGAAATTATGTTGCATCCATGGATCAAAATAAATCCATGGAGGGTAATTGATCATACCTATGGATGAATTCCATGGCAAAGGTATCAATGGCATTGTTGAACAAAATGGATGATGTGCTAACCGACGATTTTGATGTTGTGATGCACACCTTCGGCTTAATTGTTTGCTGCTTCCATTCTTCTAATTCTTCACTTTATTGTACTTGTTGCAATAGAAGCATGCACATCATTTTTGTTATGATTGATCCTCTTGGGAACCCATGCCATGCTCTTTTGTCTCACTACTAGGAAAAGGCCTACTAATGGCGCACCAGTTTTGCCTACTAATGGCGCACTACTGGTGCGCCATTAGTACCACGCCACTATTATTTTTTACTAATGGCGCACCACTGGTGCGCCATTAGTATCTGGTATACAAATGGCGCACCACAGGTGCGCCATTAGTATAGACCACGGTGCGCCATTAGTATGCCTCCCAGGGGGCCATATATACCCAGCTGCTTTGGCATACTAATGGCGCACTCTTGCGTGATGCACCATTAGTAACTTTGGCATACTAATGGCGCACTATGGGATGATGCGCCATTAGTATCCTTTGGCATACTAATGGCGCACTGTGATGCGATGCGCCATTAGTATGAATATTAGGTTTTTTTTACTTTTCTGTTTTTTGCACAGGTTACAAAATGTATTATTGGACAGAATATAGACAGCTGCACACAGCAACAACAGATTCATCGAATACAATAGAAGATTAGTCTCTTAATACAATTCATCATATTAGTCTCCGAATACAATTCATCGTATTAGTCTCCGAATTCAAAAGACCGAACAAAGATAGAACATTATATTACAAGTCTCGAGACCGCGAGTAGCGAGTTTATCTTCACATTACAAGTCGATATCGATCATCTAAACTACCATCACATAGAAGAGAGCTGCGTTCATCATGATGAGCATCATCACGATGAAACTCGTCTTCATCCGGTTCCTCCAACGCTCCCTCCCCTCTCCCGCTAGATAGCAGGCGTATCTAGATTCCGCCTCCGCCCTAATGGTGTACCCTTTGTAACTGTTACCGCTGAAACGGTGAACCTGTCTCCGACACTCCTCCCAGTCGTCGTAGACTCCGGGAACCTTACCCTTGTACACGACATACGACGACATCGCTATGCACTAGCCAAACGAAACGTTAGTACCAATTCACAGACAATACATAAGCAATATATAAGTATGCAACAGAACGATCTAAAGAGAAAAGCAAGACATTAATAGCATCGATTACATCTAAGTTGAACGACTGTCGAAACCAAAGAGACATTCTACAAGTTCATTAAAGTTTAATTACAACATGAGCTAATCGATGTTTCAGAACTAGACACAGCATCACTACTTTCGACTCGACTCAAGGGACCGGAGCGTGGATGAAGCCGCCGTCTATCGTGGGAGTCATGAAATCGCGGGCATTGTCAGCCTGCATTTGTATAATTGTGTCTATGTCACTGTTGGACGGTTGATTTCTGAGGTAGAACTGCCCCGAGGTACGAAGGACATCTTGATGGATGATTTCCGCAAACTCCGACTGGATGCGAAAGAATTCTTGTCTGATGTCCGCGTCCTGGATTGCCGACACGCTCGCGGCCCAATCTTTGAGTTTACTAGGTAGCAGAAGGTGATGATGGTCCCGTATGATCGCCCACATGTGATGGATGGTGTCAGGGATATGACTAGCAGGTATGAACCGGCTAGTGTAAACCGGCTTAATTATAATATGTTTAGTTGTAATATTTAGTAAAGGCTACGGCCCATGAGATCTTAGGGCCCATGTATAGAATTATGGTTTGTAAACCGGCAAGCAATGTAACTTGAGAGATAAGGAAGAAAAGACAGAGACCGAGGTGGACACAGGTATGAGCCGGCCTCGGGACTCTGAAACCGGACCAGGCGTCACCTCTATATAAAGGGACGACCCGGCGACGGTTCAGGGACAAGCAAGAATCAACCCGTCGAGACTACAGGCAAGCGATCCGCTCCCTGTAAACCGACGCCCAAGCAATACCAAACCAACTAGACGTAGGCTTTTACCTTCATCGAAGGGGCCGAACTAGTATAAACTCTCTGTGTCCTTTGTGTGCTATGAACCCCTTCAAGCTAACCCGTGCGATGGTTCCATCATCAAGTCCGCTAAACCGGACATCTGCCGTGCAAATTCCACGACAGTTGGCGCCCACCGTGGGGCCTGCGCACAATGGTTTCGAGTTCTTGAAGGGCAGCTTTGAAGGGCTCAAGGGTTACGTGGTCGGCCGGATGACCAAGAGTCGCCGCGGCCGGATCTACATCGACGACGCAGGTTGGGGACCGGACACCGATTCAATCGAGTACGGGTACCGGGTTCCCTTCGGTGGCATCCAAGTCTTCATTGGCAAAATCGGCGAACCGGGACCTGAGCCGGACATCTTCCCCAACATCGTCGAGCCGGCTCAGCGTGCGAGATCGGCCCGGATTCAGCCCGCCGTGAAGCATGTGTTCGTTGGAGCGATCCACGGAGTTCGAGACGAAGACGGATCGGAATCCGATGGTGCAACAGTTGTCTACTCCGACGAGGAATCTTCATCCGGAGAAACTGAGTCTTTGTATCAGTTGCAGGACGGCCGGTCAGAGGGCGAGTCCGATGGAAACAGTATTCCGGACCCCTTTGATCCGCCAAACCGGGTAGCTGTCTTTATGGCCGGTTCACAGCCCCCAGTGAACGGGACGACAGTAGAAGCTAGTGTAGGGGGGAGCGGCACGACCCTCTCGCCTACTGACGTTCTATCCACCTTGATCGAGGAGTTCACAGCTAAAGCGGTGGAAACAGTAGCTCCAGCAGGCAAGGCGCAGCATGATGCAGAGCTCCTTCAGTTAAAGGGCCGGATTGATCAGTTAAAGGAGGATCTGGAAGCAGAGAAGGCGATGATAGTAAGGAGGCAAGCGGAATTGGATGATCAAGCTTTTCACCTAAGGATGGAACAGGCCTCGACGCAGGGAGTAAGAAGTCGGAAGTATCAATCTCGTATACCGCCGGTTTACAAAGCTACGGATCTGTTTAGAACGCCACGGGCGGGGACTAGCAATAATCCCGCTTTAAACCGAAGGGCACCCCCAGTCAGAGATGAGCCGGTTAGGCAGCCCATTACGGAGCAAGACCGGCGGATCACGTCTACACCTCACCCATCAGGTCACTATTCGAACCCGTTGGATAACATCGTTGCGGCTGCAGCACGATTGGCCGCTTTACCCGATGAGGGGACGTCACGTGTAGCAGTGGAGGCGCGCCGGGTCAAGGAACTGCTTAATACGACATTGATACAGCAGCAAGCATATTCTCATAGCAGGGAAAGGCTACATTCAACACCACGTCCTAGCCGGAGTTATACTAGGCATTGGGAAGAGCCAGAAGTGTCTAGCAGCGAACGCAGGCGGCATCAGCGCAGACAGGATAATCCGGCAGGTGCAGCGGCACCAGCTCCGGATATAAACCGGGTTAGATCAGGAGCCCGGGAAGAGGTTCGTCAAACAACGCCGGTTCACACAGCCACAGCAGAAACAGGAGTTACGACGAGTTCTTTTGGGGTGCAATGTCTTATCCCCGCTTTACGGAGTGTCAAGCTGCCTAAAGATTTTAAAGGGCCCCGCAAGGTACCTAATTACACAGCAGATTTAGCTCCAGAAGCTTGGGTTGAAAGTTATGAGATGGCCATGGAGATGCTGGACGTGGATGAATCGGCTTGTGCAAACTACTTTACTATGATGCTGGAGGGTACAGCCCGGACCTGGCTGAAGGGTTTACCCCCGAATTCCATCGGATCATGGGGGGAACTGCGTAGCCAGTTTATCAAAAACTTCAAAGATACTTGCAAGCAGCCGATGTCAGTGGTGGATCTAGCAGCTTGTGTGCAAGGAGAGCAGGAGTCTACGGCTGCTTGGGTACGGAGAGTAGCGGAGATCTTGCACTCTTCGAATGGTATCAATCCTAGTACAGCGATAGTGACTTTGGAAAACAATTGCCGGTTTGAATCTCTAAAGTTAAAGCTAGGACGGCTTAAAAGGGATTGTAATGATATGGGAACTCTCATGAGTGCTCTGGACAAATACGGGGATTCTGATAATACCAAGTATCGAGAAGCTGAAGGAGACAAGGCGGGGAAGGTTAGCAAGTCTGGTAAACCGACGCAAGTTAATCCGGCTACCTCAAGTTTTTAGGCAAACGGAAGGCAGAAGGTAGCTCTGACTTCGTGGACAATACTCAAGTTCAAGGGGGCTTTCAGCGTAGCATGGGCAACCCACCTCCACAAACCGGCGGAGGGGCTGTTAGTTGGGACCAGGAGTTAGATCAGCCTAGTCCGAAGCATGGCACGAGAAATCGACCGGCAAAGAACACTATAAGAGAGTGCATGCCCCTTATGGAAGCAATAGTGGGCCGCTTTAATCCTCAGGACAGGCCTCCAAATGGTGGTTCAGGTCCAGGGTTTTATGGTCCGGGTCATCAGGGGAACAGCTCAGGATCAGGATATAGGGGCAATAACGGCGGTTATCAGAACCGGGCTGGTTATCACAATAATCAAGGAAGTTATAATAACCAGGGCAATCAGCCGCGTAACCAGGGTGGTTAGAATAACCAAGGCAGTCAGCAGCATGGCCAAGGAAATTATAATAACCAAGGCAATCAGCAGCAGGGCCATGGGAATTACAATAATCAGGGGAATCAGTAGCGTCAGCAACAGCAGCCGCAATCCGGATATCAGAGTAATCCAAAGGAATTGAGCAGTGGGCAATACCATGTCTTCACCACAAGTCTGTGTAAACGGGATCAGAAGGTTTTAAAGCGGGCAGTTAACGCGGTTGAACCGGCAACACCGCAATTTCTGCGCTGGTCAGAACAGCCCATTGTATGGAGTAGGGAAGACCACCCGATGCGGGTGGATAATCCGGGCCACTTGGCCTTGGTGGTGGCACCTCAGGTGGGAGGCTATAAATTCACTAAGGTTCTCATGGACGGTGGTAGCAGCATCAACATCTTGTAGTATGAGACTTTCCGTCGTATGGGCCTGACGGATAAGAAGCTAAGACAATCGAACACTGTGTTCCACGGAGTGGTCCCAGGTAAGTCGGCCTATCCGGTTAGAAAGATTGACTTGGAAGTTACCTTTGGAGATGAGCATGATTCCAGGTCAGAGATGATAACTTTCGAAGTTGTCAAGATCAAAAGCCCTTATCACGCTCTGTTTGGGAGGACGGTTTATGCTAAGTTTATGGCTAGGCCATGTTATGTTTATCTGCAGCTCAAAATGCCGGGTCATAAGGGCACGATTACGGTTCATGGAAGCCGCAAGATAGCGGTGGAATGTGAAGAAGGAGATGCAGCTTATGCAGAGGCGCTATGTGCCACAGAAGAGTTGAAATATTATAAAAATAACGTTGATCCGGCAGATATGACTCCGTTGAAGAAGCCAACTACAGAGCATGATCCGACGTTAAAGTTTAAATCGGCAGAGGAGACCAACCAAGTTGATTTTGTGCCAGGAGATTCGTCCAAGCAGTTCACTATCAGCGCTAACCTTGATCCCAAATAGGAAAGCGCGCTCATCGAGTTCATCCGTGAGAACCGGGATATCTTTGCATGGAAGCCTTCTGACATGCCAGGTATATCGAGGGAACTCGCTGAGCACAGCCTTAATATTGATCTGAAATATAAACCGGTTAAACAATACTTGCGCCGCTTCAACGAAGAGAGGCGCAAGGCAATAGGGGAAGAAGTGGCCAGGCTTTTGGCCGCAGGATTCATAGTGGAAGTCTTTCACCCAGAGTGGTTGGCTAACCCGGTGCTGGTGTTAAAAAAGAATGGGAAGTGGAGAATGTGTGTGGACCTCAACAAGGCTTGCCCAACTGATCCTTTTGCTCTCCCTCGCATTGATCAGATCATCGATGCTACAGCGGGATGTGAGTGGCTAAGCTTTTTGGATGCATATTCAGGATATCACCAGATCAAGATGGTAGTTAAGGACCAAGAGAAGACAGCTTTCATAACCCCTTTTGGTGTTTTTTGCTATGTGTCTATGCCCTTTGGGCTAAAGAGTGCTCAAGCAACTTATCAGCGTTGCATTCAGAATTGTCTGAAAGGGCAGATAGGGAGGAATGTTCATGCCTACGTGGACGACATTGTGGTTAAATCAAGGAAAGAAGAGACAATGATAGAGGATCTTAAAGAGACTTTTGATAATCTTCGAGCTTATAAGATGATGCTTAATCCAGAGAAGTGTGCCTTTGGTGTTCTGGCAGGTAAACTACTGGGATTCTTGGTCTCAAACAGAGGAATAGAAGCCAATCTAGAGAAAATCAAGGCCATCACATCTTTGACTAAGCCGGTTTGCATCAACGATGTTCAGCGTATCGCTGGCCAGATCACAGCGTTAAGCCGGTTCATCAGCCGTTTGGGAGAAAAGGCGATCTCGCTTTACCAGATGCTGAGGAAAACAGACCGGTTTATATGGAGTGATGAGGCAAACGCAGCGTTTGAGGATCTGAAACGGCAATTGGCAAAACCGCCGGTCCTAGCTGCCCCTATTGACAAAGAGCCGTTGCTGTTATACATAGCTGCTAATGCACGGGCAGTCACCGTGTTTATCGTGGTTGAGCGCAAGGAAGCAGGGAAGGAATACCCGGTTCAGCGCCCGGTTTATTACGTGAGTGAAGTAGTCATTGAATCCAAGCAGAGGTACCCTCATTGGCAGAAGTTGGTGTATGGTGTGTTCATGGCAAACCGGAAGCTGAAGCACTATTTCCAAGGTCATCCAATAAATGTGGTTAGTTCAGTACCGTTGGGGGACATAATCCATAACAGGGAAGCTACAGGTAGAGTAGCGAAGTGGGCCATAGAGCTCATCCCACATGAGTTGAAGTATGTTCCACGCAACGCTATAAAATCTCAGGCATTGGTGGATTTCATCAATGATTGGACAGAGTTGCAAACCCCTGAGGAGAAGCCGGATCTTACTTACTAGACGATTCACTTTGATGGTTTAAGACAATTGGAAGGCTCGGGGGCTGGAGTTGTCTTAACTTCCCCCCCGAGGTGATAAATTTTGTTACGTCCTCCGCCTATTGTTTCCTTGTACTAATAATGCAGCGGAATATGAAGCATTACTTCATGGCTTGCGGCTGGCAAAGGAGATGAACTTGAGCCGGGTTAAGTGCTTTGGCGACTCAGATTTGGTGGCACAACAAGTTTCCGGCAAGTGGGATTCAAGAGATCCCCTCATGGCAGCTTATAGACGAGAGGTTGAAGCAGTTGCAGGATACTTCAAAGGGTATCAGGTGGATCACATAGACCGGCAAAGGAACGAAGCGGCCGACGCTCTAAGCCGGCTGGGTTCTCAATGTAAACCGGTGCCACCAAATACTTTTTTGGATGAATTGCACAGTCCTTCGGTTCAAATACCATCGGAGGAAGACCTAGCTGTTCCTGATCCGGAGGCACAGTTAGTTGCAGCGCTTCATGTTATTCCAGATTGGACGCTGCCTTATTTGGCATATCTGAGCCGAGGAGAGCTACCGGACGATGAAGAAGAAGCACGGCAGATAATCCGGCATTCTAAGTCCATGACAATTGCAAACGGAGAGCTTCATCATCGCAGTACTTCTGGTGTATTTCAGCGTTGTGTATCAGCCGAGGAAGGTTCTGAAATTCTTCGTGAGATCCATGAAGGGGACTGTGGTCATCATGCCGGTTCAAAATCATTGGTGGCTAAAGCGTTCCCGCATGGTTTCTATTGGTTAACTGCTCATGCTGATGCGGCGGATCTGGTCCGTAAGTGTGATGCTTGTCAGAAATTTTCGAGGCGTGCTCTGGTTCCGGCGCAGGAGCTCCGGATGATACCAATAACTTGGTCGTTTGCGACTTGGGGGCTTGATATGGTTGGACCCTTCAAGCGATCCCAAGATCAGAAAACTCATCTACTAGTAGCAGTAGATAAGTTTACAAAGTGGGTTGAGGCAGAGCCTATAAGCAAGTGTGATGCAGCAACGGCAGTCAAATTCATCAAAAAAGTAATTTTCCGGTTTGGCTTTCCACACAGCGTCATCACAGACAATGGCACTAATTTATCTCAGGGTGAGATGGAAGAATTCTGTCAACGAGAGCATATTCGCTTGGATGTGTCTTCTGTGGCCCACCCCCAATCCAATGGTTAGGCCGAAAGGGCAAATCAGGAGATTTTGCGAGGTATCAAGCCCCGACTTATGACTCCTTTGCAAAGAACCCCAGGATGTTGGGTTGAGGAGTTACCAACTGTTCTTTGGAGTATCAACACTACACCAAACTGGTCTACAGGTTACACACCTTTCTTCATGGTCTATGGTGCTGAAGCAGTCCTTCCAAGCGATATCCGTCATGATTCACCAAGGGTAACGGCTTATGTTGAAGCAGCTAACGAGAGAGCAAGGCAAGACAGTTTAGACCGGCTGGATGAAGAGCGTGATATAGTTGCGGCACGATCTGCAATTTATCAACAAGACTTACGCAGATATCATAGCCGCCGGATCAAAACAAGGACGTTTCAGGAGGGCGACTTGGTACTCCGGCTCATTCAAGATCAAACAGATATGCACAAGCTATCCCCACCTTGGGAAGGGCCCTTTGTGGTCAGTAAGAACCTACACAATGGTTCATATTACTTGGTGGACGTTCGAGAACACAAGGACTCACGGACATCAGAAGAGGAGACGAAGAGGCCATGGAAGATCGCCCATTTACGGCCATACTATACTTGAGCTATGAGCTCCACTGTATCCTATGTATGTATTATGATTAATGAATAAACCGTCACCCTCGGTAAACCGGGGGCTCAGCCCTTTTTCTAAATACAAATATCTTGTGAGGACAACCATGCAAGTTTTATCAGATATTATAGTTCAACATATTGGCCGGATTAAAGTTGATTTTTTGCAGAATATACACAGAAGCAATAAAACTCTCTAAAGAGCATGAGATCACATCCGGTTCAAGAGAGGACGCTTCAAGATTTTACCCACAGGTTCGAGGAACCATGGAGGCCCTCTGGAAAGATGGATAATCCACATCCAGTGATTGGCTAATTTTTTTCTTCTGTACCATCCATCGGCCCTCTGAAAAGATGGATAATCCACATTCAGTGATTGGCTAGGCCCTCTGGAAAGATGGATAATCCACATCCAGTGATTGGCTAAATTATTAATGATGGTTAAAAAGATGGATAATCCATAACATCGGCCCTCTGAAAAGATGGATAATCCACATTCAGTGATTGGCTAGGCCCTCTGGAAAGATGGATAATCCACATCCAGTGATTGGCTAATTTTTTTCTTGCGGTTCTAACGGCCCTCTGAAAAGATGGATAATCCACATTCAGTGATTGGCTAGGCCCTCTGGAAAGATGGATAATCCACATCCAGTAATTGGCTGAACCTTGCTTTGAGCCTGGCAGCTCTTAAAAAGCCTCGACTACATGGTCTTATTTGCAAAATTTGCATCTTTTGGTGTTTGTGTTTTATAACTCTTTAAACTGGAGTGGAACAGCTACAGAAGCTGACCACATATTTATAAAGTGAAAAGTCTGGGTCATGAATACCAGCATAAATAAACCGGTGTTCATTATAACCCGGATCACCCATCAGGCAACAAGCCACAAATTTCTGAACAAAGTTTCAGAACGAGATAAACCGGTGTCTATTATCAAAACCCGGGTTTGTTATTGGATCCATGAAGATCTTCATCAAGAAATTTTGATATCTACCGGATTAAGAGTATTGAGCATATTTGGTCTCAGGTATAAATTTATTTCTGATGTAAGTATATACTTGTTTGATATCTTGAGAGAACAATTTAATCTGTCCAGCGGTAAACCGCTAGGACATGTTTCCAGTATTCCTTTTGCAGGAACAAATGATACGCAAGATAAGCGATATCAGGCAACATTTAAATTAGCAAACATCTCACACAAGAAAGACAGAATATCCGGATTAAAGCGGATCATGTTTTCAGCTATCCTATTACAAGGCATAGAAAAGCCTGACGGATTAAAAAGATTGTTTGATAAAGCAGAGACTGCAATGACAACAATAAATTCTGAGTTATGCTTCTTTTTGATGAGACGGCTGGCCATCAGCTTGATCCGGAATGTCTTCGTCTTCTTGAAGCGGTTGGAAGTCCGGAACACGCCAATCAATCTTCGTCAAAGCACGGAAGTACATCTCTTCGTTGATAAGTTCAGAAGGTTCAATATCTGGAGCGAAGGTATGAGGGCGAACCGGTGGGATTAAATTGACGGTGTCATAAACCGGCCGCTCGACCCGCTCGTTTTGCAAGTCGTACCTTAGATGATACCTGGATAAATCGGATTCCGCTGCAAGCTTGCTGGCGAGGGGGCGCATCTCCTTCGTCAAGACATGGAGATCCTTTGCGGTAAAAGCGGATCCATCTTCCTTAGTGTCAGGATATCCAGTCAAAGCTTCTTCCGGATCAAGATCCGGAACCCAGGCTTTAGCCCTGGTAAGTGCCAGGAGAGCACCGCCTCGAGCAGCAGATTTCTTAACTTCTTCAAGGCGAACTGGTAGAACAGACAACTTTTCCAACGTGCCTTGAATGGTTGTGGGGGCCGGTTTACCGAAGGATGTTGCACTAATGATCCTCTGAGCGCCGGAATACAGCTGCTCGACCAAAGTATAACATGCCTTAAGTTTCTTGCTTAGATCATCCCCAAGATGGGTGACACGGCACCCTGCATATAAATATCATGGTTAAACCGGCACAGGTAGAAGATCGCAAGGATAAAGCAGGAGTTCAGATTATACTTACCAAAGATTGCAGCAGTCATCAACTCAATTTGCTGATTTAAGCCGGTTAACTCTTCAGTAACCGGATTTAGCGCCCCCTCAGCATCGTGAACCCTTTTTTCCAATTCTTTCTTCTGAAGCAAAAAAGTGGTCCGCTCTTCTTCAAAGAACTTTTTCAGATCTTCAGCAGTCTTTAAACTTACCTGAAGATCTTTCTTGGCTTTTGAAGCGGCAGACTCTGTCTCAGCAAGACGGCTCCGAAGCTCATTGATCTCATTAGTGTTCCGGTTTAAGTCAGCCTGCAAGCATAATCAAGTGACAAGAAGCAAAAATCAGACAAGTCTCAAGCACACAAACAAGTTGTCTACTTGACACTTGGGGGCTAATGGCAGTTGAAGCAACAAACAGTAGAAATTCAAGTTACAAGTCTCAAGCACACAAACAAGTTGTCTACTTGACACTTGGGGGCTAATGGACGATTGAAGTATCAGCAGAAATTTTTACAAGTATCAAATACATAACCAAGTTATCTACTTGATACTTGGGGGCTAATGTAAGGTCAAATTGTTCAAGTTATAAGTTCCGGATCACCTACAACATGCAGCTAAACCGGAACTTGGGGGCTATTATGAGATAGAGGCATATCAAAAGCACAAAGTCAGAAGGAAAGGATTACCTCATATTTCTCCTTCATCAAATTAACCAAACTCGCTTCATAGTCTCGGCTACTATGGAGCCGGTTTAAGTACCCAGAATAGATTTCTTGAGCACTCATGTCAGCAAGATTGGATAACTCAGTACTCCATTTTGTAACATCCCGATTCTCGGAATGTTAAAAAAAAAGTTTTCTAAAAATTAGGGCGAGAAAATTTCATTTGTTTTATTTGTTAATAAAGCTTAAATTGAGTTTTCACAAATTTAGTGGAGTTAATTTGAACTAATGTGAACTTAAATTAAAGTTTGAGTTTACTTCTTTTAGTCGGACTTTATTGTTCTCTTTCGACATATTAAAATATGTGCCCTTGAAGTTTCTTTGGTTTTTTGAATTTGTTTGATTTGTGCTCGAGTTCTTTTTCATTTATATATCTTCTTAAGAGAAAAAACAATTTATTTCCCCTCTATCAATCTCTGTACATAATTCCTTTTATTTTGCTATAATGTACATAATTCTCTTAGCCCAACATCTTTCTCTTTTTCATAGGTGTGCAATCTGCATTTTTTTTTTCAAACTAATGGACCTAGCCCATCTCTTTTATATTTTTTTCTTCATCTCTCTTGGACCATAGCCCAACAACTCCCTCTCACTATTTTTCCTGCTCCCCTCCTTCCTCATGGGCCTTGCCAAACTGGGCCAACACCCAGCCAAGCGAGCGCCTCCTCTTTTCTCCCTCTGCGTGGTTTCAATCTACAGAGAGAAAAGAAAACTCATGCACATGAAAGGACAACATTCATCGTTGCCTTTTCCTTTAATTCCCTCTTCTTATTACTCCCTTGCCTTATCGCTCTCCACTTGCCATCCTCCAAGCGCCGGTCTCAAAAACTTCATCTTCTCCTCCACTCATACACGCACACCACTACAGAAGGAAACGTACAGCCGTGAAGAAACCTCTTCTCTAATTCCCTTCAACTCCCCATCGTTTCTAGACCCGCTGGTACATATAGGTGCGCCCAACCTCCTCTTCTATGCCCGCAAGAACCCCTGCCTTCTCCCTTCCTCTCTGTCTCCAGAACACTCAGCAAAGAAATGGTGCTCCATGGACACCGGTGTTCGACCCCGATGAAGGAGGCCATCCCCATCCGTTTCCTTGCGCCAGGAACTTCTTCCCCATGCCATGAATCCATTCAGAGAAGAAATAACACGATTCGTCAACCACACACGAAGAATTCTGCATGTCCGCGTACACTGTTCATCGAGTTCGTCGGATCGATTCATCGCGCTCGGTGAGTTTCTGTCCAATTACTTTTGCACTCGTACTCCACATCATCTACTCTACCCTGTAGACATCATCATTCATCCTATCTCTGTCGTTGCTCGCGCCGATGCATGAACGGATCCCATCGACATGGCCGCTTACTTTTTAGTTCCTCGGATGATCTTGTGTTCAACATATGATTTGTTTCTCGTACCCATAGCAACCCCACAGTGGAGTTAGATCGCTAGTTTTATCAATAGGATTTTAGTATACATTTTATTATAGTCGTTCTTGCCCAAGATTGAATGGAGTTTGTTCATCGGTTAAATTTTATATTAATTCATTATTGTTCATATGTTTGCGATATGCCTAGGAGAGCATTCTATTGGTCTCAAATTGTTGCGTGTGACAAATGACTTATTAGATTTATTGGTTTACCGATTATAGTTTTTGTTGTGGCAAACTGGTTATTTTTGTATTGTTATTGTCTTAGACATGTCTATAGATTTAAGTATATTTTATATGGTTTCAATTAATGTCTAATTGTAATTGTGTGTTATTCTTTTGTTTCATATTAGTTCTTGTGAATTTTTTATCGTGTGTAGTAGCTGATCGATGAACTTTTGTGTTGGTTTGATATTTTTATATGGTCATGACATGCCTAGGAGTCGCTCCTATTTATTTCATAATTATAAGTTAGATATCATTGATTAGATTTGTCGTGAGGATTTTATTTATCTATCTATTTATATTATATTGTATTTGTACGTTGTCTCAGATATTATTCTTGTGTAGCGTGTAGCCCTATATTGCATGAGTAGAATATTTGGTAAACATTCGCCATGCTTATAATTTCGTAGGATTATTATAGGCTTTACTTTGTTTATTGAATAATGAAATATTTCATATCTTGACTATTTAATTTTGTTTAGCATGGTGACATCTTAGATATGGTTTACATATTTATTTCCGTCCATGTCGCATGTTCTTTTTATTGCTACATATAAGTCATGCTTGTTGCATATAACCTAGTCTATTGCTTCTTGTTATTTATCCAAGTTGTTTCATTCACCTAGGATGGTACCTAAGCATGCTTAGTTAATTGACGAGCCATGTACACTACTTACTCAAAGTAAAATACATATTTGGTTGTATGCCTATAATGTGTTGTATCATTGGTAGTTTGTACCTTATGTTCATACATGTGATTAGACTTTACTTGGTAGATATATATCGTAGTAGGTTGTTGATTAATCAATATGCCATGTTGTTATGCTTGTATAACTAGATTACATAGTGTGTTGTATCAGTTCATGTTATAGATCATTTCTAGTTGTGTATCATTTGTCATTACAATAGTAAGTTATACTAGATAGAAATGCATATCATCTTGCTAATCGTTCTGGTAGAATACATGTTCATTGGTTGATGCCATTATCTAGTATTACATGCCTACATGCTCACTTTGTTTTCTCGGTGTGGTTATATTTTATAACAAGCATGATAGTGTTGTGTGATAATGTCACATCCCTAGCTAGCACTTGCATTAGGACCTAACTAGAGTGTGCATCATGTTTACTTGCAAAGAAACTTGAAATGGGATTAACAGAAACCCCAGCACCCCTCCCCTAACAACTAGGGTTTGCTAAAATATTTTCCAATGTACCCAAAATGCCCTTCAAAATGTTCATCATTTCTGCCTTGGTTTTAAACCTCTGCCAAAAATGGTGCACATTTTTCTAGGACAATCTAGGGCTTTGGATTAAATCATATGTTATTTGAATTTGAGCATTTAAATGCTACAAAATATTTTAAATGCTCAAATAATCATGAACTATAATGTTTCTTACTGTTCATATTATATACAATAGGTATGACAAGTGTCATGAGTTATAAAAATGTTTAGGCATTTTTATTAATTAAACAAAGCTGCAGAAGAAATGAAACAGAAATGAAATAGAAAAAAAAAGAGGAAGAACACTTACCTGGCGCCCACCCGGCCCACCTGCCAGCCCAGCCCAGCTGCCGCTCCAGCGAGCTGCTTGGCTCGGCCACGCAGGCAGGCAGGTGCTCGATGGCGACCGCACGGCGCGCCACGCAGCTGCCCGCCGCCCTGCTTCGCCCCCTCGCCATCCTGGAGGAATGGATCGAACGTCCACGACCTCCTCGACCCCCCAGACACCTCCGTTTCTCCCCAGCTCCTCTCCTCCGCTCTCCCCGCGCCATGGCCGACGCCGCCGTGATCGCACCGTCGTAGAAACCACGTCCACCATCGTCCCCGAGCTCCGCCGTGTTGTCCATCGTCTCCGCCGTCCTCGACTGCTTCGGACAGGCCGAGCCCCGAGCGCTCGCCCGCCCTGGAGACACCCCCGACCTCTTCTTCCCCAACTCCGGCCGCGGAGATCCCCCTCGCCGTGCTGCTCAGCTCCGACCACCCCGAGCTCGCTTTGGTGTTTGCTGCAACCGCTGTGAGCCTAGCTACCTCCTCCCCCTCTCCGTTGGCTCCCTCTTGCCCTGTAACACACTGCACGTAGCTCGCCCGCACGCACCGCCGCCGTGCTCGTCGCCGGTGATACTCCGGTGACCATTTGGTCACCGGCACCCTTCCATCGCACTCACCACAGCACGTAGATGCGAACGGTGCTACGAACGCATCGCCTAGGCCCCTGCAGCCGCATCTCCACACACGCCCGACGCCGCTCGCCGCCGTCGAGCTCGTTGCCGTCGTCTCCGGCCACCCCAGGTCTGGCGACCACCACCATCCGATGCGGAAGAGCAAGAGCTCTCCAACGCACCCAGCCGTAGCTCGAGCCGTGCCCCACAGCCGTTTTCCGAAGCACGCCGCCGCGTTCTGCCTCGCCGGCGTCACGTCGCCGGCGCGATTGACCTGTTTGACCACGGGTTTGACCCCCCTGGGTCAATGACATGTGGGCCCTGCCCGTAAGTCAAAGTTAGTTTAGCTGTTAATTTTATATTAATTAGTTAATTAGTTTAGTCACTGACCCGTGGGCCCTGGCCCCACTGACAGCTAATTAGTTTTAACTAAATTCTAATTAACTCAGTTAATTAGCTGTGACACTGACATGAGGGACCCACTGGTCAGGTTTGACCTGGACTGGCCCTGTTGACTGGCTGACGTCAGCATGATGTCATGCTGACGCAGTAAAGGTTTTTCTGGGATTTTTAGATTTATTTTAATTCAGGAAATTCCAGAAAATACCCAAAACTTCTAAAAATCATATAAAATCAACAATAGCTCAGATGGAAAAGATTTATATATGAAAAATGATCAGAAAAATCCAATCTTTCTGATGGCACTGGTTTCATGCATGTTTGAATAAGTTAACTTGCTGTTACATCAAAAACATGATAATGCATTTATTTAAATAATAGTTTGAACTTCAATTTGAATCCTTGATTCAAATGGGTTCAAACCCTTCTGGTTTTAGTTGCATTAGCCAACACACATGCATCTCGCCATGTCATGAACATGCATCACATTGTTGCATTTGTTTGTTAATGATTGTATCGTCGGTATTCCCTGTGTTAGGTCCTGCTCCCGAGGATACTGCCGCGTATCCAGTTGAAGAGCAGTACCCGACAACTACCTTGTCAGGCAAGCAATCATTGATCATTCCGATACAAACCCAATCTTCTCGCTCCTGCTCTCTTTTACTGCATTAAGGCAACAGCGCGTGAACTGCTACTTGCTGCGGTAGTTGAACCCTATTCCCTTGCATGACCTGTCATTGCCACAGAAAATAGTTGAAACCCACTAGCATGTGTAGGAGTTGTTTGAGCCATGTGATGTGTGATCCACCATGCTATTTGTTTATGTTGCCTGCTATGCTTAGAGTTGTGTCTGGTCTGATTCATCTGGGTGATGGATCAGAGTGAAACAATCTTTCGATAAAGAGAAGGAAGTGTGGAATACTTTTGGTAAAGGTATCGATGAAAGGCCATGTAGGAGTACGTGGTGGGTTGTTTAATTGGAACCGTACATAGGACCAGAGATCTGTATGTCTGGTTCAAGTTGCAGTTACTACCATGCATTGGGCCCGAAACCAATGGACCCTCTCGGCTTATTAATTACCCTTGATCTCTGTCCAGGAGTTGCAAATAGTTTCTGGTGTTTATAGCTTACTGGAGGTCGTGCACAACGCTGACCCTCGGGGTGGGTTGTGATGCGACAGGTACGTGGCACGGTGTACCGGTTGCCTGTTTGGTGACTCGGGAACCCTGTACACATCGTTTGGGGCCGTGAGCGACACCCCGGCCGGATCTCCCCACGGATGGAACCCAAATAGGCGATAAACCTGGACGAGAGACTTGTGTAGTTAGTCAGGTCGTGGCCGACACCCTCGCTGGGCTTCCGCTTGAAGGTTGCCGAGTACACGCCGAGTAAACGGCGATAAGTGGTGGAAGCGTGTGTGAAGAGGTACACCCCTGCAGGGTTATCAAACTATTCGAATAGCCGTTGTTCGCGGTACGAACTACTTGGTTACTCTTACAGTTCATAGACAAGTTGATGGATACTACTAAAAGCCTCAAGATAAGCGTGAGTGCCGTGGATGGCCCTTCCGTAGGATGACGGAAGAGGATCCTCGGTAGTGTATTGATGTGGTGATTAGAGGACTCGTGTTCGTAATAACATCTTGCAATCTGTTGAGAGTTGTAGTATAGGTTAGCCAAGGTCAAAGCTGGCATTCTGCTATAAACTCCACTACCCCCTTTGATAATGTTGCATGTATGATAGGTTCTGTGGTAAGACTTGCTGAGTACCTTTGTACTCATGTTTGCTTAATAACTGTTGCAGAGGAGAACCCTGCCCCTGCTGATGGGTTCTACATAGACGTTGACGTCGACGAGTAGCTTGACACCCAGACGGTGATCTGGAGCTTGTGAAGGGCCTTGTAGATAGTCAGGCTACACCAAGCCTGTTTTATTTTCTAAGTTATCTGTACTCAGACATGTAGCTTCCGCTTGTGCTTGTATGACTGTATGACTTGAGTGTTGGGTCATGTGACCCCTACCTGTATGACTATGTTATGTATGGCTCTTGGAGCCTTTTACATAAAGTACTTTGAGTCATAGAGTTCTGTTGTGATGCAATGTTGTATTTGCACATATTGAGCATATTGCGTGTATGATTGAAATGCTTGGTATGTGTGTGATCCGACACCTAGTTGTTTTCCTTTGGTAGCCTATCTTACAGGGAAATGCCTCCTAGTGATTCCAATGAGCCTTGGTAGCATTGCTACTGCTCGGAACACGTAGGCTGGCCGGCATGTGTCCTTCTTCGTTCCTGTGTCTGTCCCATAGGGGAAATGTCACGCGTTGTTCCTTTAAGTCCATGTAGCTTGCTACGACTTGGGTTCATACGTTGATGACCGACACGTTCGTTGTTGGGTCATGGATGCATGTCTCTGTAATTTAGTGCCATTTTGGTTTATAACTAGCCATGTCGGCCCGGGTTCTCTGTCATATGGATGCTAGCGACACTGTCATATACGTGTGCCAAAATGCGCAAACGGTCCCGGGCCAGGTAAGGTGGCACCCGTGGGGTTACCGTGCGTGAGGCCGCAAAGTGATATGACGTGTTACAGCTAGATTGGTGTGACTTAGGATCGGGGTCCTGACAGCGTTGGCATCAGAGCTGGACTGCCTGTAGGTTTCTCAAGCCAAACTGGTCGATGTTGAGTCTAGAAAAATTCTTAGTTATATGTAGGGGAATTGATTGTGGAAGGGAACGTAAGGCTCTTTTTACTCCTTTACCTTATGCCCTTTTGATCTGAGTCTGTCTATTCTTTCTACGGGGATTTAGGATTAGGCCTCTTATCCTTGCTAGGTTCACGTGTTACTAATCCGTAGACTCTTAGGATTGTTGGTTTCAAGCCTCAGTTCAGTTTCTATCCTTTGGAGTATGATGATTATTGAACCGGAACCTTGTTATGGAATTGTTGAGTGGCCATGCTATCATTTGTATGATGTCTCAAATCTTTGTTTGAGCATTTACAGTTGTTATGCTGCCCGATTTCTTTCAGAAACACTAATGCCTTTGCATTATTTCGTGTTTCAGATGTCTGGCCGCATTCCTCACCAAGTGGTTCGTTTGACTCGGTGCATTAATGTGCCCGGTCATACGGCCATGCTAGTCCGTGTGATGACTGAGATCGGTTATCGCTGGTATCCTGAATACACTGTGGAGGAACAGTATCGGGATTTCAATCAAAGTCAGTATTTCTGCACAGTCCGGATATACCCCTCATATCCCGGAGCTAATGATCCCATCCATTGGTCTTATGGACTCGGAATTACCATTGAGATGGCAGTGCAGGATGCCGCTTATTCGATGATGACCATTCTCCGTGCTAGGCATGCCCTGTTGCTGAACACTGAGTTCTGTTACATGCCAGCTTCACTCCCCGGAGAAGAAGGCTACTACACTGGTCTGTATACTGATGCTGCTCATGAAGAGCCACTGCTTCAGACTACTGTTCAGATGTTGGAGGATAGGGACCGTGAGGTCCGTGCCCTCCGAATGGAGCTGTATAACACCCGAGCCGCTCACTGGACTACTTTGACACGGCTTGCACCTGCTGTGCACGCCGGATATCTGGACATGCGGGATTTGTATCCTGTGCGGACTCGTCTGCCTGATCGCATGGATTGGCGTGACGTTGGGGGTATTACACCTCCACGTGGGCGTCGGTTACCACCAGCATCGGGACCGAGGCCACACCCATGCCCTTATGGTCCACAACCTTCGAGTGCTCGCGAGTTCCAAGATCCGTCTGTACCACTTCCAGGCTACGGTGGTAATCTTTACGAGGATTACTACGCGAATGTCTGAGCTAGTCCGTGGTAGTAGTAGTATTGTAGTAGTTGTATTTCCACAGTCCTGCGCGTCTTGTGGAATATGACTTAGTGTGTACTGAATTCCGGAGGTGTAGTTAAATAATGTATAGGAGCCTGGAATGCCTCTGATGGGATGTATCGTCTTTCACCGCAGTTGTACTTTAGCCTTGGCTTGTACTAAACTTTGTATGGTGTGTATGACCACTGGTGTATATATAGCAGTTCCTATATTACCATGTCGTACGGATGAACATCTCTGCATTCTGTGTCATCCATTACATTCTGCACTTCTATGTCAAATTTTTGCCATCCTTGTCTAAACCGTTGTTTTGTTTTCCTAGGATGGTCAACACTAGCAACACTCCTGCTGCTCAGGAGCAGGGTGAGGCTAGTGGGGCTAGAGATGGAAATCTGCCCCAGCCACCCTCTTTGGCGGAAGTTATGCTTGAAGCAGAACGGAACAAGAGAGAGACCAACCGTCTGCTGGAACGCATTGAGCAAAACACTGGGTTCCGTCAGAGGAATGACGTGGTGTCAATCCACGATTTTATCAAGATGTGTCCACCGAAGTTCCATCACTCCACTGAACCTCTGGATGCTGATGACTGGCTACGTAGTATCACCCACAAGCTACACTCTGCCCGTGTGGCTGAAGCTGACAAGGTTATCTACGCCGCCTACCATCTTGAGGGCCCTGTCAGTCTTTGGTGGGAAAACTTTGAAGCTATGCGTCCTGCTGGCCAAGTCACTACCTGGGTTGAGTTCAGTGAGGCATTCCGTGAACATCACATTCCGGTAGGTCTCATGGATCGCAAGCGGGAGGAATTCTGCAATTTCACCCAGGGCCGTTTGACTGTGGATGGTTACAGTCGTGAGTTTGGTAATCTGGCACGCTATGCACCTGAGGAAGTATCCACCGATGCCAAGAAACAGGCGAGGTTCCGCAAGGGACTCAGCCCTGAACTTCGTCGAGATCTATGTCTGCACGAGTGCACCTCCTTCCATAAGTTGGTTAACAAGGCTATCAGTGCTGAGACAGGCCAGACCGACTTCGAGGCTACCCGCAAGCATGCTCGAGACCTTGGTTCCTCATCCGGCTCTGGTTCTCACAAGCACCGTGTGTGGGTTCCTAACACTGCTCTGCCACCCAAGTTTACACCGAGGCCATCCTATGAGGCGCCTCGTCCAACTCAACAGTTTGCACCTGCTAAGAACTATGGAGGTCCACCCTCCAACTTTGCTCCACGCACCACCACTGTGACATGTTTCAAGTGTGGAGAACCGGGACACAACATGCGTGATTGTCCCCAGAATCAGCCAGGAAAACCCGTTGGCCGTGGTAAGCCAACCGGCAAGGTGAACTATGTCAAGCCAATCCCCACTGCACGTGGTCATGTCAACTATGTTTCTGCCGAAGAAGCTTATGAGGATCCTAACGTCGTCCTTGGTACGCTTCTCGTAAACTGCCATCCGACATCTGTTCTTTTCGATACTGGGCATCCCATTCGTTCATATCTGAGAGCTATGCTCGATTGCACAACATGACTTTTTGTGACATGCCTACTTCCATGGTTATTCAAACTCCTGGTTCAAAGTGGCAAACCTCTAGGGTAAGCCATGGAAATGAAATCCTTGTCGATAGACTTGTTTTCCTTGCATCTCTAATCGCTCTCAAGTCCTCGGACATAAACATCATCTTGGGTATGGATTGGATGACAACTCATTATGCCAAGATTGATTGCTTTACTAGGACCGTTCAACTTACACATCCATCCGGCAAGATAGTCAATGTCTTGACTCGAATGGCTAAACGTCAGCTCTACTCTCTTAATGCCAGCCCTCTACCAGAACTCGAAGATATCCCGGTAGTCCGTGACTTTCCGGATGTTTTTCCAGAAGAACTGCCAGGAGTTCCACCTGACAGAGATGTCGAGTTCGTGATAGATCTTATCCCTGGAACTGTCCCAATCTCTAGGAGACCCTATAAGATGGCACCACTAGAATTAGCTGAGCTAAAGAAACAACTCGATGAGTCCTTGCAAAAGGGTTTCATCCGTCCTAGTTCTTCCCCTTGGGCTTGCCCCGTCCTCTTCGTCAAGAAGAAGGATGGAACGGAGCGGATGGTTGTAGATTACCGACCTGTCAATCTGGTCACCATACAGAATAAGTATCCGCTTCCCAGGATCAACGATCTGTATGATCAGCTCGCTGGATCCTCAGTCTTCTCTAAGATGGATTTGAGGTTGGGCTACCATCAAATCAAAATCAAGAACGGGGACATTCCTAAAACGGCTTTCGTTACTCGTTATGGCCAATATGAGTACACCGTCATGTCCTTCGGATTAACCAATGCCCCAGCTACCTTTTCTCGGTTAATGAATTCTATATTCATGGAGTATTTGGATAAATTCGTCGTGGTATACCTCGATGATATACTCATTTTCTCCAAGAACAAGGAAGATCATGCCGAGCATTTAAGGCTGGTATTGACGAAACTTCGAGAGCACCGCCTTTATGCCAAATTCTCTAAATGTGAATTTTGGTTGCCAGAAGTAACCTATCTAGGTCATGTGATATCTGGCAAGGGTATTGCTGTCAATCCCGAGCGAGTTCAAGCCATACTTGATTGGACTCCTCCTGAATCGGTCAAGCAAGTTAGGAGTTTTCTTGGCTTAGCGAGCTATTGCCGGCGTTTCGTCGAGAACTTCTCCAAGGTTGCTAAACCTTTAACCGAACTCCTCAAGAAAGATAAAAAGTTTGTGTGGACCCCACAGTGCGAGTCCAGTTTTCAGGAACTGAAAAGACGCCTGACATCTGCACCTGTACTGGTACCACCAGACTTTTCCAAGGACTTTATAATCTATTGCGACGCCTTGCGACAAGGACTAGGTTGCATTCTCATGCAAGATCGTCAAGTGATTGCATACGCATCCTGAAAGTTGCGTCCACATGAGGATAACTATCCTACTCATGATTTAGAGCTTGCAGCTATAGTCCATGCACTCAAAACATGGCGACATCACCTCCTTGGTAATCGCTGTGAAATCTTCACTGATCAACAAAGTTTGAAGTATATCTTCACCCAACCGGATTTGAATCTCAGGCAAAGACGTTGGGTTGAGTTGCTCACCGACTACGACTTAGGAATCACTTACACTCCTGGAAAGGCCAATGTCATGGCTGATGCACTAAGTCGTAAGTCATATTGTAACAATTTAATGTTACAACAAAGTCAACCACTTCTCCACGAGGAATTTCGTAAGCTTAACCTTCACATTGTTCCTCGAGGTTTCCTTTCCACCTTGGTGGCGAAACCTACCCTTTTGGATCAAGTCATCAAAGCACAGAAGGTTGATCCCGGAATTTCCCGTATTAAGAGGAACATCAAGAAAGGAGTTGCAGGATGTTTCTCAATTGATGATCAAGGAGTCGTATTCTTTAGCAACCGTTTAGTGGTTCCTAAAGTGCGAAACCTAAGACGTTTGATTCTTAAGGAGGCTCATGAATCTCCTCTCACGATTCATCCCGGTAGTACCAAAATGTATCAAGACCTACGTCAAAGATTCTGGTGGACTAGGATGAAGAGAGAAATCGCTCAGTTCATTGCTAACTGCGACATTTGTCGTCGAGTTAAAGCAGAGCATCAACGGCCTGCTGGCACCCTTCAACCTTTAGCTATTCCTGAATGGAAATGGGACAAAGTCGGTATGGACTTCATCACCGGATTTCCCAGATCTAGGAAAGGGAATAATGCTATCTTCGTCGTTATCGACGGCCTCTCTAAAGTAGCTCACTTCCTGCCTGTTCGGGAGAGTATTACCGCTAGCCAGCTAGCAGACTTATATATCTCTCGAATAGTATCACTACATGGTGTACCGTTGGAGATTAACTCAGACCCTGGAAGTCTCTTCACTTCCCGATTTTGGGAAAGTTTCCAGAATGCTATGGGAACTCATCTCTCACTACTAGAAAAAGGGCTATAGCTAATATAGACATTAGTGGCGCACTATGTATGTGATGCGCCACTTCTAAATAGCAGTGGCGCACCACACATGGGTGCGCCACTAATGTTTATATTACTAATGGCGCACCTGATGTGTAGTGCGCCACTGCTAAGTTTCTCATGGCGCACCCCTCCCCCCCATACTTACCAGTGGCGCACCGTGGGTGTGGTGCGCCATTACTAGTTTTAACTAGTAATGGCGCACACACCCACGATGCGCCATTGATATATGTATGTATGGCGCACCCCTCCCAGTGCGCCATTGCTAGCGCCCCTCCTAATTACCTATTCCCACCCACGGCTCGTCTCCCACCCACCCCAATCCCATCCCTCCCCTCGTCTCCCGCATCGCCGCCGCCGCCAACCACCCACCACCTCACCCTTCCCAAGCCTCGCCGCCGGTGGCCTCTCCACCTCCTCTCCGCTCCCTCCCTCCCTCCACGCGCTCGGCCGCCCCCATGGACCACCTCGCCGGGAGGCTCGCCGCGGCCTCCGTCTCCTCTGCCGACGACCCCGCCCCCGCCCCCGCCTCCGTCCCCGCTACAGGAGGGGACGGCAACCTCCTCGACGTCATCCGCGCCATCGAGCGCGCCGAGGGCACCATCCGCGACCAGGTGACCCACCCCTCCCCGCCCCCTCCTACGGCAGCTGCAGCATCCCGATGGAGGCCGGCGACGAACCCTAGCCGGCCGCATCGGGATTCACCCCCTGCTCTCGGTGGGGCGCGGCACATGGGGGAGCTTGCTGCGGCGGTGGCCCTCGACGCCGGCGACACCTGCAGCATCTCCCTCCCGTCGGGCTGCAGGAGCTGGACACCCAAGGTACACCTTCTCCTTCCTTTCCCCTCCTCCCAAGACTATAGCTTGCTGATGTGCCGGTTAGTGTTACTGACGGAGGATAAATTTGCGAATATCATCACGGATTAGTCAGGAGGCCGGCATGCAGTTCTTGCTGGTACTGGATTATTTCCTACCGCAACTTGAACTGGCCTCCATGTTTGGTTGAGCATATATATGCAGATGCAGTGTGATTAAATCTCACTATCAGCAAGCACAGGTGGGGTGTGAGTTTGAAGATAACAGCAGCATCAATTTAATCCTCCCGCCTAGCCTGCATGTGAGGAACGAATGGAGTCCTTGTGTCTCTCCATGTGTAAAGCAAAAGCAATCTTGCTCTAAACCTTTTGTTTTCAGTGCTTGTGTGTCTTGTAGCACCATACTCCAGAATCAGTCTGTGTGTAGCTATAATGTTGATGCATGTTTCCTTCCCCGTGTGCAAACTTTTGTTGCTGCTTGGCCTGAGGATTATTAATTAATTTCAGGGTTTACTTTTGTAATTGCATTCTTTCTCCTGCTGACTGATTGACTGGAGCGACCCATAAAAATTATTACTTTTGTAATCGCAGACAGGTGAAGCTATACTTGTAACAGAAGATTTGGAGGTTGCTCCTATGGTGGTCCTAGACGATGGTGAGCTAGGAGGCTGCCGCAGCATCTCTGACCCCCCTCACGACGGGCTGCAGAACCTAGACGGCCATGGTATGCCCCTCCCCTTCCTTCGCCTTTCTGTAGCTTACTTGTGATGCTGTCGCGATTAGATAAATTTCCACGAACGCCGCCTTCGTATTCGAGCTCGCTGGCTGGTGATTAGTCGGAAAAGGACATAATTAGGAGAATAAAAGCTGTAGCTTTATTATCCTCTAGAAGTTCCAGAGGCTCTTAATCTGCACTAGCTTAATCGTTGGCTCAGGAACAGGAGCATATACTTGATATGCCTGATTTTTCTTGAAGGCTTTCTTTAGTTTTTGCAGTCTTTTTTGTTCATAGGAACAAGAAAGTTTTTTCAGAAAAGATGCATCAAACCGTACTTGTTCTCCACGTGAACGACCAGTCAGTAGCCATTGCATTTTGAGAATTCATGACTGAAGAAACTGTTATATAAAAACTGAGCCATTGCATTTTGAGGATGTTTGGTACTTAATATTTGCTTTTAATTCAGAAGAACAAGATAACAGTTTCGCTGTTTGGTACATGCATCAACACTTTCGCTGTTTGGTACTTTAGTATTTTGCTTTCCTTTGTACTGGTATATTATTTTCTCTAGATAAGATGAATGATGGATACCCATTTTTTGTGTGCTTTCTCGCAGCATCATGTATCTAGATGGCAACACTTGATCAGCTGTTGCAGGCTTGTGACTTCATCTTGACTTGATTAGCTAAGCACTCAGATGCTCTACTTTATGGTAGCAAGTTTCAGGTGAGCATAGGTGAGAACAATACTGTAATATGCTTGAGACTTGATCCGGACCATATTAACTATTGCCGGTGATGCTATTATCTACTCTGAATGGCTGATGAATCTATACCTTCCATACCTTTTAATTTAAATTAGATGAACCTTTTCTTTTAATTTAAATTAGATGAACCTTTTTCTTTTAATTTAAATTAACTAAAACTGTTCTTTTAATTTAAATTAACTAAAACTATTCTTTTCCTTTAAATTAAAAGAACCTTTTCTTTTAATTTAAATTAACTGAAACTGTTCTTTTAATTTAAATTAAAAGAACCTTTTCTCTTAATTTAAATTAGATGAAACTGTTCTTTTACTACTGCTATCCTAATGAGCTTTTTTATATTTTTTGGATAAAACTAGATTGGTATAGCATCTTATGCATTGGAAGAAGAAACAATGTGTATGTTATGCTGCATAATATTGGCAACCTATAAATTGTATGTATTTTAATGTACTAGCCTTCTGTTAAAGCATATCCACTTCCAACTTTCATCGGTTATAAATAGTTTGTTTGTCTTTTTGTTTATTTTGTTACACTTTGCAGGGATAAAGTGAAGACAAAGAAGAAAATATTACTAGAAGATTAGTTTTAGGATTTTCTTTTATTTCCTTGCAATTTTCCTTTTATTGGATACTTGTAAAGACATTGTAATATTCTTACTATAATAAAAATTATGATTCTATTTCATTTTTTGTTTTTAAATTATGTTTCCTTATAGGTTGTTTTCTGTAAATTTGGATTTTTTTTTGTTTTCCAAATACATTACTAGTGGCGCATTTCAGACCTTATTAGTGGCGCACCTTCCTTTATGACTAGTGGCGCACCTATAAGGCTATTAGTGGCGCACCTAGAGGGAATACCAGTGGAGCACCTAAGGGTTAGTAGTGGCTCACCAGAGGTGCGCCATTACTATCTGGATTACTAATGGCGCACCAGAGGTGCGCCATTACTATCTGTTACTAGTGGCGTGTTAATAGTGGCGCACCTATAGTGCGCCATTACTAACGAAAACAGGTGCGCCACTAATAGGGCTTTTTCTAGTAGTGTCTCTTTCAGTACTGCCTTCCATCCGCAATCAAGTGGTCAAGTGGAACGAGTCAATCAAATTCTGGAAGACATGCTTAGAGCCTCTGTCATTTCTTTCGGTATGGAATGGGAAAAATGTCTTCCATTTGCCGAATTCGCTTATAACAATAGTTATCAAGCCAGCCTGGGTAAAGCTCCCTTCGAATTTCTATATGGACGAAGGTGTCGAACACCTCTTAACTGGTCAGAAACCGGCGAAAGACAATTCTTTGGCCCGGATATGATTCAGGAAGCAGAGGAACAAGTTCGCATCGTTCGTGAGAGATTGAAAACAGCTCAGTCTCGCCAAAAGAGCCAATATGATAGTCATCATAAGGCTGTTACTTTTGAACCCATCGCTTCGGTATCAAAGGCAAATTGGCCTCTCGTTTCATCGGTCCTTTTCGCATTCTTGCCAAACGAGGAGAAGTTGCCTACCAATTGGAACTACCTCCGCACCTCTCCAGAGTTCATGATGTTTTCCATGTTTCTCAACTCAGGCGTTGCTTCTCGGATCCTAACCGCGGAGTGGACCACGAAACGCTTGATCTTGATCAAACCATATCGAGAATACCCCGTTCGTATTCTTGATCAAACCAAGCGCACCACTCGACGCCACAATATCAAGTTTGTCAAGGTTCAATGGTCACATCATTCCGAGAGTGAAGCTACTTGGGGAAGGGAGGATCGTCTTCGACTTGAGTACCCCACCCTCTTTCCGGAGGAACCCGAATCTCGGGACGCGATTCTTTTAAGTGGGGGTGAGTTGTCACATCCCTAGCTAGCACTTGCATTAGGACCTAACTAGAGTGTGCATCATGTTTACTTGCAAAGAAACTTGAAATGGGATTAACAGAAACCCCAGCACCCCTCCCCTAACAACTAGGGTTTGCTAAAATATTTTCCAATGTACCCAAAATGCCCTTCAAAATGTTCATCATTTCTACCTTGGTTTTAAACCTCTGCCAAAAATGGTGCACATTTTTCTAGGACAATCTAGGGCTTTGGATTAAATAATATGTTATTTGAATTTGAGCATTTAAATGCTACAAAATATTTTAAATGCTCAAATAATCATGAACAATAATGTTTCTTACTGTTCATATTATATACAGTAGGTATGACAAGTGTCATGAGTTATAAAAATGTTTAGGCATTTTTATTAATTAAACAAAGCTGCAGAAGAAATGAAACAGAAATGAAATAGAAAAAAAAGAGAGGAAGAACACTTACCTGGCGCCCACCCGGCCCACCTGCCGGCCCAACCCAGCTGCCGCTCCAGCGAGCTGCTTGGCTCGGCCAGGCAGGCAGGCAGGTGCTCGACGGCGACCGCACGGCGCGCCACGCAGCTGCCCGCCGCCCTGCTTCGCCCCCTCGCCGTCCTGGAGGAATGGATCGAACGTCCACGACGTCCTCGACTCCCCAGACACCACCGTTTCTCCCCAGCTCCTCTCCTCCGCTCTCCCCGCGCCATGGCCGACGCCGCCGTGATCGCACCGTCGTAGAAACCACGTCCACCGTCGTCCCCGAGCTCCGCCGTGTTGTCCATCGTCTCCGTCGTCCTCGACTACTTCGGACAGGCCGAGCCCCGAGCGCTCGCCCGCCCTGGAGACGCCCCCGACCTCTTCTTCCCCAACTCCGGCCGCGGAGATCCCCCTCGCCGTGCTGCTCAGCTCCGACCACCCCCGAGCTCGCTTCGGTGTTTGCTGCAACCGCTATGAGCCTAGCTACCTCCTCCCCCTCTCCGTTGGCTCCCTCTTGCCCTGTAACACACTGCACGTAGCTCGCCCGCACGCACCGCCGCCGTGCTCGTCGCCGGTGATGCTCCGGTGACCATTTGGTCACCGGCACCCTTCCATCGCACTCACCACAGCACGTAGATGCGAACGGTGCTACGCACGCATCGCCTAGGCCCCTGCAGCAGCATCTCCACACACGCCCGACGCCGCTCGCCGCCGTCGAGCTCGTTGCCGTCGTCTCCGGCCACCCCAGGTCCGGCGACCACCACCATCCGATGCGGAAGAGCAAGAGCTCTCCAACGCACCCAGCCGCAGCTCGAGCCGTGCCCCACAGCCGTTTACCGAAGCACGCCGCCGCGTTCTGCCTCGCCAGCGTCACGTCGCCGGCGGGATTGACCTGTTTGACCACGGGTTTGACCCCCCTGGGTCAATGACATGTGGGCCCTGCCCGCAAGTCAAACTTAGTTTAGGTGTTAATTTTATATTAATTAGTTAATTAGTTTAGTCACTGACACGTGGGCCCTGGCCCCACTGACAGCTAATTAGTTTTAACTAAATTCTAATTAACTCAGTTAATTAGCTGTGACACTGACATGAGGGACCCACTGGTCAGGTTTGACCTGGACTGGCCCTGTTGACTGGCAGACGTCAGCATGATGTCATGCTGACGCAGTAAAGGTTTTTCTGGGATTTTTAGATTTATTTTAATTCAGGAAATTCCAGAAAATACACAAAACTTCTAAAAATCATATAAAATCAACCATAGCTCAGATGGAAAAGATTTATATATGAAAAATGATCAGAAAAATCCAATCTTTCTGATGGCATAGGTTTCATGCATGTTTGAATAAGTTAACTTGCTGTTACATCAAAAACATTATAATGCATTTATTTAAATAATAGTTTGAACTTCAATTTGAATCCTTGATTCAAATGGGTTCAAACCCTTCTGGTTTTAGTTGCATTAGCCAACACACATGCATCTCGCCATGTCATGAACATGCATCATATTGTTGCATTTGTTTTTTAATGATTGTATCGTCGGTATTCCCTGTGTTAGGTCCAGCTCCCGAGGATACTGCCGCGTATCCAGTTGAAGAGCAGTACCCGACAACTACCTTGTCAGGCAAGCAATCATTGATCATTCCGATACAAACCCAATCTTCTCGCTCCTGCTCTCTTTTACTACATTAAGGCAACAACGCGTGAACTGCTACTTGCTGCGGTAGTTGAACCCTATTCCCTTGCATGACCTGTCATTGCCACAGTAAATAGTTGAAACCCACTAGCATGTGTAGGAGTTGTTTGAGCCATGTGATGTGTGATCCACCATGCTATTTGTTTATGTTGCCTGCTATGCTTAGAGTTGTGTCTGGTCTGATTCATCTGGGTGATGGATCAGAGTGAAACAATCTTTTGATAAAGAGAAGGAAGTGTGGAATACTTTTGGTAAAGGTATCGATGAAAGGCCATGTAGGAGTACGTGGTGGGTTGTTTCATTGGAACCGTACATAGGACCCGAGATCTGTATGTGTGGTTCAAGTTGCAGTTACTACCATGCATTGGGCCCGAAACCAATGGACCCTCTCGGCTTATTAATTACCCTTGATCTCTGTCCAGGAGGTGCAAATAGTTTCTGGTGTTTATAGCTTACTGGAGGTCGTGCACAACGCTGACCCTCGGGGTGGGTTGTGATGCGACAGGTACGTGGCACGGTGTACCGGTTGCCCGTTTGGTGACTCGGGAACCCTGTACACATCGTTTGGGGCCGTGAGCGACACCCCGGCCGGATCTCCCCACGGATGGAACCCAAATAGGCGATAAACCTGGATGAGAGACTTGTGTAGTTAGTCAGGTCATGGCCGACACCCTCGCTGGGCTTCCGCTTGAAGGTTGCCGAGTACACGCCGAGTAAACGACGATAAGTGGTGGAAGCGTGTGTGAAGAGGTACACCCCTGCAGGGTTATCAAACTATTCGAATAGCCGTTGTTCGCGGTACGAACTACTTGGTTACTCTTACAGTTCATAGACAAGTTGATGGATACTACTAAAAGCCTCAAGATAAGCGTGAGTGCCGTGGATGGCCCTTCCGTAGGATGACGGAAGAGGATCCTCGGTAGTGTATTGATGTGGTGATTAGAGGACTCGTGTTCGTAATAACATCTTGCAATCTGTTGAGAGTTGTAGTATAGGTTAGCCAAGGTCAAAGCTGGCATTCTGCTATAAACTCCACTACCCCCTTTGATAATGTTGCATGTATGATAGGTTCTGTGGTAAGACTTGCTGAGTACCTTTGTACTCATGTTTGCTTAATAACTGTTGTAGAGGAGAACCCTGCCCCTGCTGATGGGTTCTACATAGACGTTGACGTCGACGAGTAGCTTGACACCCAGACGGTGATCTGGAGCTTGTGAAGGGCCTTGTAGATAGTCAGGCTACACCAAGCCTGTTTTATTTTCTAAGTTGTCTGTACTCAGACATGTAGCTTCCGCTTGTGCTTGTATGACTGTATGACTTGAGTGTTGGGTCATGTGACCCCTACCTGTATGACTATGTTATGTATGGCTCTTGGAGCCTTTTAAATAAAGTACTTTGATTCATAGAGTTCTGTTGTGATGCAATGTTGTATTTGCACATATTGAGCATATTGCGTGTATGATTGAAATGCTTGGTATGTGTGGGATCCGACACCTAGTTGTTTTCCTTTGGTAGCCTATCTTACAGGGAAATGCCTCCTAGTGATTCCAATGAGCCTTGGTAGCATTGCTACTGCTCGGAACACGTAGGCTGGCCGGCATGTGTCCTTCTTCGTTCCTGTGTATGTCCCTTAGGGGAAATGTCACGCGTTGTTCCTTTAAGTCCATGTAGCTTGCTACGACTTTGGTTCATACGTTGATGACCGACATGTTCGTTGTTGGGTCATGGATGCCTGTCTCTGTAATTTAGTGCCACTTTTGGTTTATAACTAGCCATGTCGGCCCGGGTTCTCTGTCATATGGATGCTAGCGACACTGTCATATACGTGTGCCAAAATGCGCAAACGGTCCCGGGCCAGGTAAGGTGGCACACGTGGGGTTACCGTGCGTGAGGCCGCAAAGTGATATGACGTGTTACAGCTAGATTGGTGTGACTTAGGATCGGGGTCCTGACAGATAATGCCATGCTTCCATGTTCTTACATGTCATAAATAGTGTGCAGGGTTGCGTGCTACTACCCTACTTGATCGCGATGTTAGTTATCTCATAGTTACAGTATTCTATTGGTAGCCTAGTGTGGTATCTCGATCATCCATGTTTAGACATTACATTGTTTACCTCGCTAATGCGTTATTCTATGCTTTGACATCTTTCATGCTTTATGATGTTTGGTGTATTACAGTTGCCTAGTTCAGTTCTTTCTTATAGATGATACCTTTGTATCATGTTAGTATTATGAGTGTTTAATACTTGTTTCATTAGTTCATCACATGGTTTGGATAGTTTACCATTCGTTAGTTGAGTTGTGTCTTTCTCATATGCCAAGTGTGCATAGTTTGCCATGTTGTTACAATCATGTGCTGATAATGTTGTTGGTAGTGGTTAATTAGACATTTGTTATTTATTATCATAAAGAGCATGTCCTAGTGTAGTATATTGCCATGGTCACTTTATGCTTGATGCTTGTGATATTAGTTAATAAATATTTATAACTTATCATTCACATACCATGTGTAATATGTGTCCTCTTTTTAAATTGTGTGGCCATAGTATTGGTTTGATATAATGAAGTTGATCCTATTTTCTTTAGTTTTGCTCTAGGATAGAATCTAGATCCAACTCAATTCATGTTGTTGTATGATGTTTCATTGCTTACTAGTATGATTTCTAATGGTTGTTTGTTTGCCTTATGAACTATTGTCTTTTAAGTTATTATAGTTGATGTATATGTTTGACTACTATTGACCATTATAAATATTTGGATTATATTCAAATATTTACTTGTGGTTAACTTTTACCTTTATCATGTCCTGTTGTGATTGCGTAGTTAAATGCATAGGATGGTTTCTTTTCATATGTGTTGATGCAAATGCCTTTGTTATGTAGTAGTTTCCTATACCTTGGCTCAGATGTGTAGAGGCCACTACTACTGCTTAGTAGAACAATTCATCCTAGAATGTTAGTCTTGATCGCTAAGCCTTCTTTAGTCATGTCAACCGAACCATGTCATTTCATTGAATCATCTCCCTCACCACCCGATCATGCTACATCATTTTGAATTTCCATCTGATCAATATCTTGCTATCCATCTACTCTTAATTTGTTTTGGATGTTATTTGGATTTGCCATTTCTTTGGTATTTATTGTTTGTATGTTGCTATCGTTACGACGAGTAGGGAGTGACAACGATGTTGGATATGGACAGAATCAGGTTACCGAAGAAGTACTCAACAACGAAGGCATGCCTCCTTCTTTGATGATACTTATCCTATGTTTATAAAATTGCATTGTGTTTTATGGTTACTATATGCATGCTTTTTAATCTCGTAGCTAGCGTGTCGATTGACACATGCCTTCATCCGCTTGTCGCCTATTCACTTGACACCTGAGTAGAATTATTTATTATTCCGGTAGAGTAGAAATGCTTAGCCATGCTTATTATTCTATAGGTCCTTATTTGAATGATCTTCGGATCATTTACACTTCGAACTTGTTGATGAGCTCGCTGAGCTAGGTCGGTTGGCCTTGTTGACCTTCTCTACTCTCTTCTACTCTGGGTGAAACTTACCATCTGAATACTGGCGCCGGCGACAGCTGAATCAAGGATTGAAGGAGCGATTGGCCGCCCTTCACGAGATGAAGGGTGCAATCAGTCGTCCGTGCCGCATGAGGCCTAATAAGTCTTGGATTTGAAGATTGTGATAACAGTACATCCACATGCTATATGGGCACTGGCTTGGTTAATTAGTTAGCTCACTCTTATTGTCGTCATTGCCGTACCGCAGATGGGATAGCTGCCTTGCGAGGAGTGTCCTCGGCACAAAAGCGGGCTCGGACTGTGAACTGCGGTTACTTCCGTGTTGAAACCTAGTGGGCTTGGCACATTAAGTTTGGTCTACTGACAGACCTCGTCACAATCTCCCTGCCGGTATACCAAATGGTGTACTACGCTAGCGACGGCTAGTGGCAACAAGTCGGGATTGTGTCGTGTGGGTAAAGTGTACAACCTCTGCAGAGTGTAAAACTATTCGAATAGCCGTGTTCACGGTCATGGACGGCACATGAATCTTTCTCGACATACAGGACCTGTCTTTCTTATTCCCTCTTTCCCCTATTCTTGGAACCTATGAAAGTGTGAGTTGATCGAGGATCCTCACTTTGATGAAAGTTATTCTGGAGACAAAACATGTTTTCATCTAAAAGTGCTATTATCCAACTGCTATATATTTTTTCAAACAAAATTAGCTTTTATGCAAATGAGCCATACAACCTTCCTTTGAAGCCACATGTAGTTGTTAGGACCTTCCCCGTGGGAGGCATGTTGAGTACGTAATGTACTCATGGCAATAATTTTGTTGAACAACAGAGTTCCATGAAGACGAAGGTGATGACTACGACAACTATGGCGATCCGTAGGAGTGAGGTCACGTGGACTACATCGACTGCCTGTGGCTGAGATGGAGTCGGTATGCATTGTACTTTCCGCTGTTTTCTGATTGTAAATGTCATGAGACAATTTGCTAGGTATGTCTTGTGACAAATATACTACTTGTAATACTTTTACGTATTGTGCAATGATATCATTTCGCTGTGTTGTCAACAATGATCCTGGGTTGACAAATATACACAGGAGGGTCTGGAAGCTAATTCCGGGTTCTCACAGAAGTGGTATCAGAGCCGATGTCGACCTAGTCGCGTGGCCTTAGTTAGAATGGAAAGCCTTAGGGACTATTATTATAAGAAAAACTATTTTTGAAAATGATCATTCTCGTACTCTTCTCCTTCACTATTGCTTTCCTTGTCTCATCTTATTCAAATAAAGTTTAAACTCTACTTTCTTACCTTCTTCTTCATAGTTGTGAAACTCTTTTCCCTTGCCATAGTGTTTAAAAGTTAGGAGCTTCAGAAGATGTGCCAAGAGTTTCTACATAACTTCAACCCCCGAATCTCTGAGTAGCAACATTTTCCCGAAGAAGACACCTCGAGAACTCAAGAAGTCAACAACCGTCGATGATGCTTCAAACGTCAATGTCGAAGATTTGCACCAAGTTATGATGTGCCCAGCCATATAGGATTAGGTTTGTTAACACCCTTGTAGTGAAAGAAATCGTAGCTTGTAGACGCAAAACCTTTCTTGTGTGAGTATTGTCTGCATATTTTTGGTGTTTTTCTATGCAGTCATACTAAAACCCTATTTGCTAATGAGTTGCTTTTGAGTTTTATTTGTATAGCTTCATGATTATCTCGGTGTTATATTTTGATTATCGTTTTGGGTATCTCTCCCTTGTAGGATTCTTCTACTCATCTTCTGCTCTTTCCCTCTTCTTTATAAACCCCGAAGAACACTTTGAGAGGAAAGAAGTTGCAACATCATCCTTTGAGATTTATTATCAATGTGAACCCCATGGAAAATCTATTTTAAGGGGGGTAGTAGACGGTGATTCATGGCAAGATCAAAGATTTGAAGACCCTCATTTGCAAAGAAGACGAAGATTTGAAGACCTTCACTGCACCTACCATAAATTGCATCCTAAAGGAAGGATCAATGAGTCTATCCTCACCGAAGCTTGACCTACATAAGGAGGACAAGACCGAAGACAGTTCAACCACTCAGAGAAAACTATTACCGTCTCCAAGAACGAAGGATGGTTCCATGCCTTGAGAAAGCTGGAGACAGTATCAACAATCAAAGTATCTCCAATCAAGACCCAGTGCCACCTATGATCAAGTAAAGAGTCAACTGTGATTCCACAAGTTTCTGAGAAGATGCGTATCGAAGACGAGGCATAACCTAAACCCATTCTCTTTAGTCAGCCTGAATCTCGGGGACGAGATTTCTTTTAAGGGGGGTAGATCTGTAACATCCCGATTCTCGGAATGTTAAAAAAAGTTTTCTAAAAATCAGGGCGAGAAAATTTCATTTGTTTTATTTGTTAATAAAGCTTAAATTGAGTTTTCACAAATTTGGTGGAGTTAATTTGAACTAATGTGAACTTAAATTAAAGTTTGAGTTTACTTCTTTTAGTCGGACTTTATTGTTCTCTTTCGACATATTAAAATATGTGCCCTTGAAGTTTCTTTGGTTTTTTGAATTTGTTTGATTTGTGCTCGAGTTCTTTTTCATTTATATATCTTCTTAAGAGGAAAATCAATTTATTTCCCCTCTATCAATCTATGTACATAATTCCTTTTATTTTGCTATAATGTACATAATTCTCCTAGCCCAACATCTTTCTCTTTTTCATAGGTGTGCAATCTGCATTTTTTTATTCAAACTAATGGACCCAGCCCATCTGTTTTATATTTCTTTCTTCATCTCTCTTGGACCATAGCCCAACAACTCCCTCTCTCTATTTTTCCTGCTCCCCTTCTTCCTCATGGGCCTTGCCAAACTGGGCCAACACCCGGCCAAGCGAGCGCCTCCTCTTTTCTCCCTCTGCGTGGTTTCAATCTAGAGAGAGAAAAGAAAACTCATGCACATGAAAGGACAACAGCCATCGTTGCCTTTTCCTTTAATTCCCTCTTCTTATTACTCCCTTGCCTTATCGCTCTCCACTTGCCATCCTCCAAGCGCCGGTCTCAAAAACTTCATGTTCTCCTCCACTCATACACGCACACCACTACAGAAGGAAACGTACAGCCGTGAAGAAACCTCTTCTCTAATTCCCTTCAACTCCCCATCGTTTATAGACCCGCTGGTACATATAGGTGCGCCCCAACCTCCTCTTCTATGCCCGCAAGAACCCCTGCCTTCTCCCTTCCTCTCTGTCTCCAGAACACTCTGCAAAGAAATGGTGCTCCATGGACACCGGTGTTCGACCCCGATGAAGGAGGCCATCCCCATCCGTTTCCTTGCGCCAGGAACTTCTTCCCCATGCAATGAATCCATTCAGAGAAGAAAGAACACGATTCGTCAACCACACACGAAGAATTCTGCATGTCCGCGTACACTGTTCATCGAGTTCGTCGGATCGATTCGTCGCGCTCGGTGAGTTTCTGTCCAATTACTTTTGCACTCGTACTCCACATCATCTACTCTACCCTGTAGACATCATCATTCATCCTGTCTCTGTCGTTGCTCGCGCCGATGCATGAACGGATCCCATCGACATGGCCGCGTACTTTTTAGTTCCTCGGATGATCTTGTGTTCAACATATGATTTGTTTCTCGTACCCATAGCAACCCCACAGTGGAGTTAGATCGCTAGTTTTATCAATAGGATTTTAGTATACATTTTATTATAGTCGTTCTTGCCCAAGATTGAATGGAGTTTGTTCATCGGTTAAATTTTATATTAATTCATTATTGTTCATATGTTTGCGATATGCCTAGGAGAGCATTCTATTGGTCTCAAATTGTTGCGTGTGACAAATGACTTATTAGATTTATTGGTTTACCGATTATAGTTTTTGTTGTGGCAAACTGGTTATTTTTGTATTGTTATTGTCTTAGACATGTCTATAGATTTAAGTATATTTTATATGGTTACAATTAATGTCTAATTGTAATTGTGTGGTATTCTTTTGTTTCATATTAGTTCTTGTGATTTTTTTTATCGTGTGTAGTAGCTGATCGATGAACTTTTGTGTTGGTTTGATATTTTTATATGGTCATGACATGCCTAGGAGTCGCTCCTATTTATTTCATAATTCTAAGTTAGATATCATTGATTAGATTTGTCGTGAGGATTTTATTTATCTATCTATTTATATTATATTGTATTTGTACGTTGTCTCAGATATTATTCTTGTGTAGCGTGTAGCCCTATATTGCATGCGTAGAATATTTGGTAAACATTCGCCATGCTTATAATTTCGTAGGATTATTATAGGCTTTACTTTGTTTATTGAATAATGAAATATTTCATATCTTGACTATTTAATTTTGTTTAGCATGGTGACATCTTAGATATGGTTTACATATTTATTTCCGTCCATGTCGCATGTTCTTTTTATTGCTACATATAAGTCATGCTTGTTGCATATAACCTAGTCTATTGCTTCTTGTTATTTATCCAAGTTGTTTCATTCACCTAGGATGGTACCTAAGCATGCTTAGTTGATTGACGAGCCATGTTAGTACTTACTCAATGTAAAATACATATTTGGTTGTATGCCTATAATGTGTTGTATCATTGGTAGTTTGTACCTTATGTTCATACATGTGATTAGACTTTACTTGGTAGATATATATCGTAGTAGGTTGTTGATTAATCAATATGCCATGTTGTTATGCTTGTATAACTAGATTACATAGTGTGTTGTATCAGTTCATGTTATAGATCATTTCTAGTTGTGTATCATTTGTCATTACAATAGTAAGTTATACTAGATAGAAATGCATATCATCTTGCTAATCGTTCTGGTAGAATACATGTTCATTGGTTGATGCCATTATCTAGTATTACATGCCTACATGCTCATTTTGTTTTCTCGGTGTGGTTATATTTTATAACAAGCATGATAGTGTTGTGTGATAATGCCATGCTTCCATGTTCTTACATGTCATAAATAGTGTGCAGGGTTGCATGCTACTACCCTACTTGATCGCGATGTTAGTTATCTCATAGTTACGGTATTCTATTGGTAGCCTAGTGTGGTATCTCGATCATCCATGTTTAGACATTACATTGTTTACCTCGCTAATGCGTTGTTCTATGCGTTGACATCTTTCATGCTTTGTGATGTTTGGTGTATTACAGTTGCCTAGTTCAGTTCTTTCTTATAGACGATACCTTTGTATCATGTTAGTATTATGAGTGTTTAATACTTGTTTCATTAGTTCATCACATGGTTTGGATAGTTTACCATTCGTTAGTTGAGTTGTGTCTTTCTCATATGCCAAGTGTGCATAGTTTGCCATGTTGTTACAATCATGTGCTGATAATGTTGTTGGTAGTGGTTAATTAGACATTTGTTATTTATTATCATAAAGAGCATGTCCTAGTGTAGTATATTGCCATGGTCACTTTATGCTTGATGCTTGTGATATTAGTCAATAAATATTTATAACTTATCATTCACATACCATGTGTAATATGTGTCCTCTTGTTAAATTGTGTGGCCATATTATTGGTTTGATATAATGAAGTTGATCCTATTTTCTTTAGTTTTGCTTTAGGATAGAATCTAGATCCAACTCAATTCATGTTGTTGTATGATGTTTCATTGCTTACTAGTATGATTTCTAATGGTTGTTTGTTTGCCTTATGAACTATTGTCTTTTAAGTTATTATAGTTGATGTATATGTTTGACTACTATTGACCATTTTAAATATTTGGATTATATTCAAATATTTACTTGTGGTTAACTTTTACCTTTATCATGTCCTGTTGTGATTGCGTAGTTAAATGCATAGGATGGTTTCTTTTCATATGTGTTGATGCAATTGCCTTTGTTATGTAGTAGTTTCCTATACGTTGGCTCAGATGTGTAGAGGCCACTACTACTGCTTAGTAGAACAATTCATCCTAGAATGTTAGTCTTGATCGCTAAGCCTTCTTTAGTCATGTCAACCGAACCATGTCATTTCATTGAATCATCTCCCTCACCACCCGATCATGCTACCTCATTTTGAATTTCCATCTGATCAATATCTTGCTATCCATCTACTCTTAATTTGTTTTGGATGTTATTTGGATTTGCCATTGCTTTGGTATTTATTGTTTGTTTGTTGCTATCGTTAAGACGAGTAGGGAGTGACGATGATGTTGGATATGGACAGAATCAGGTTACCGAAGAAGTACTCAACAACGAAGGCATGCCTCCTTCTTTGATCATACTTATCCTATGTTTACAAAATTGCATTGTGTTTTATGGTTACTATATGCATGCTTTTTAATCTTGTAGCTAGCGTGTCGATTGACACATGCCTTGATCCGCTTGTCGCCTATTCACTTGACACCTGAGTAGAATTATATATTATTCCGGTAGAGTAGAAATGCTTAGCCATGCTTATTATTCAATAGGTCCTTATTTGAATGATCTTCGGATCATTTACACTTCGAACTTGTTGATGAGCTCGCTGATCTAGGTCGGTTGGCCTTGTTGACCTTCTCTACTCTCTTCTACTCTGGGTGAAACTTACCATCTGAATACTGGCGCGGGCGACAACTGAATCAAGGATTGAAGGAGCGATTGGCCGCCCTTCACGAGATGAAGGGTGCAATCAATCGTCCGTGCCGCATGAGGCCTAATAAGTCTTGGATTTGAAGATTGTGATAACAGTACATCCACATGCTATATGGGCACTGGCTTGGTTAATTAGTTAGCTCACTCTTACTGTACCTTGCGAGGAGTGTCCTCGGCACAAAAGGGGGCTCGGACTGTGAACTGCAGTTACTTCCGTGTTGAAACCTAGTGGTCTTGGCACATTAAGTTTGGTCTAATGAAAGACCTCGTCACAATCTCCCTGCCGGTATACCAAATGGTGTACTACGCTAGCGACGGCTAGTGGCAACAAGTCGGGATTGTGTCGTGTGGGTAAAGTGTACAACCTCTGCAGAGTGTAAAACTATTCGAATAGCCGTGTTCACGGTCATGGACGGCACATGAATCTTTCTCGACATACAGGACCTGTCTTTCTTATTCCCTCTTTCCCCTATTCTTGGAACCTATGAAAGTGTGAGTTGATCGAGGATCCTCACTTTGATGAAAGTTATTCTGGAGACAAAACATGTTTTCATCTAAAAGTGCTATTATCCAACTGCTATATATTTTTTCAAACAAAATTAGCTTTTATGCAGATGAGCCATACAGCCTTCCTTTGAAGCCACATGTAGTTGTTAGGACCTTCCCCGTGGGAGGCATGTTGAGTACGTAATGTACTCATGGCAATAATTTTGTTGAACAACAGAGTTCCATGAAGACGAAGGTGATGACTACGACAACTATGGCGATCCGTAGGAGTGAGGTCACGTGGACTACATCGACTGCCTGTGGCTGAGATGGAGTCGCTACGCATTGTACTTTCCGCTGTTTTCTGATTGTAAATGTCATGAGACAATTTGCTAGGTATGTCTTGTGACAAATATACTACTTGTAATACTTTTACGTATTGTGCAATGATATCATTTCGCTGTGTTGTCAACAATGATCCTGGGGTTGACAAATATACACAGGAGGGTCTGGAAGCTAATTCCGGGTTCTCACACATTTACCCTTCTCTTTATGTAATTTCTCCGTTTTAGCCGTATGTTTGGCTAAAACGGTGGGCTCAGCCGGAGCAACGAAAGCAGCCCTAGTTACTACAACTTCTGGAGAGGCAGGTGCAGTTGGTGGAGTCGCAGTGTGAACCGGATTGGGAGATGACGGATTAACTTGAGGTGAGTTGACCCGGGCAGGACTTGGCGGATTGTGGATGTCATCAGCAGTAGGGTTCTCAGCTACTAAGACATGATCCATAGGGGCAGGATTTTCAAGAGTTGTAGGCTCGCCCTCTGGAGGAACGGTTGTCGCCGGATCAACCGCCGGATCAGCAACAGTAGTTTCCGCAGTGGGTTTATTGACTTTGGGTTTCTTGCTAGGCTTTGGCTTGCTAGAAAAGTTTGCAAAATGAGTTAAACATTGTGAAGCAAAAAGGGAATCATAAACCGGAAATGTTAAAAAGACTTACCCTGGGACAGTTTTCAATGGGGGAAGTTGTGTAGCGGTCGATTCACCAGAGGAGGATAATGGAGTCTTCTGATAATCAGGATCAGACGGTTTAAGAGGTTTTCGGATAAGCCTGGCCTTGGGATGAAGGAGAGTCGGAGAAAGTATCACCTCAGTGCGACGCTTCCGAGCTGGAGATAGAGAAATCCGGAATGATTCCACTGCCAAGCCGCTATGGCGAGTGGTCCGGCGAAGAGCTTCATGTTGTTGTTTCTTCAAAAGAAAATTAGGATCTAATTGAGCATAAGGATGAGAAAATTGGTATTTTCGGACGGTCCGACGACTTTTTTGTGGAAGAGGTTCTGAATCGGAAGAAAGGATAGTTACCTCAACTTCGGCCGGTTTATCACCTTCTGCCAACTCCTGTGGAAAGTTATCATTAGATGCAGATATGAGTACAAGAAAGCAAATTAAAATCGGATTAATTCATACCTCGGAATCCGGATCATCATCCTCAGCGTGAGAACTAGAGTCAACAGCCGCTTTCCTTTTCTTATTAGCAAAGGTCTTCCGGCGTGCTTGTTTGCCGGTTTTCTCTTGAGGTTTTCTCTTCCAGAAGGGATCATCAGCCTATTCAAAGGAAGGAAAGACAATTGAAAGTACAGTTTAAAGAAACGGGTTACAAATACAGGACAAAGCAAAACTTACCGCAGGCAGCTTATTCTTCTTGTAATACGGGGCTAACCCGACTTTACTGCAGTCTGCTAAGGAGACGTTGAGCATCTTCTTCGCCGATTCAATAACCTACGATTCAAAGAGTTTTTCCTTGGTAAACCGTTGAGGGTCATCCAGTTTACCAGAATATTGGCACATCAACTACGATCGCTGACTCAAGGGAAGAATACTCCAAGAGAGCCAACAGCGCATAAAATCGGTTCCTGTTAAACCGTTGGCCATAAAAGCTTTCAACCTGGAGAGTTGGGACGCAAACCGGGTCCGTTCGACAGAGCTGAGTCGTTGTGGCAGAGGATGATCCTCCGGAATACGGTGCTCACGATAACCCGGCAGAGGGTTCTCCCCTTCAGGAGAAGTATCAACACAGTAAAAACCATGATTTGTTCCACTCCTTTGGATGCGTGTGTAAAGCGGCGTGAGGAAAGACAACGTCTCTCCTTTTCTGGATACTAACACCACCGAGTTCCTGATGCGGTCCGCTGGTGAACTCCGTGCGCCGGTTCAGGTGAAAGAAGTCCCGGAATAGATCAACAGACGGTTCTTCTTGCAGATACACCTCCGAAAATACTTGGAAGTCACAGATATTTGAAATGGAGATGGGCCCAATGTCCTGAGGGTGAAGTTGGAAGGCAGCAAGAACATCCCGGAAAAACTTTGAACCGGGGGGAGAGAAGCCTCGAGATATGTGGTCGAAGAAAACATAACCTCCCCTTGCCTGGGAGTAGGAGGGCATTCATTTCCCGGAGCCCGCCACTTCAAAACGGACTGAGGGCCTAAAGTACCAATTTCAGCAATTTTGACCAAGTCTTCTTCCGTGATAATGGAAGGGAAGAAACAAGTTTCGACAGGCAACTAGGGCAGAACAGATCTGAGTATGCAAGAAAAAGAAAAATAAATATGTGAAGATACGGGAAGAACTACAAGGGTAATAGACGGAGCAGATGAATCTACAGGTTATGAAAGGTAACGAGATTTAAAGCACAGAAGCAGCAAGTTGAAGGCAGGATCTAAGAACAGGACGTAAAGGTTAAAGTTTCGGGGTGCAAGGCGAAGTTCTCATGGATGTTCTAATGGCGGAAGCACGAGGAAGAACCCTAGAAGTCGCGAATCTATAATGAGGAGGAGAAACGTACCTGGAACAGTGGAGATCGGCGGCGGATGTTCTCTGGTCAAAGGTCAGGTTGATGCAGCGGCCAGTGAAGTCTCAGGCTTGGCGGTCGACGGCGGCGGTTTGAGCTCGGGCTTCAATGGCGTCTTGAAGCTCGGGCGACGGATGGAGGAAGAAGATGCGAGAAGGAGATAAAACGAATGAGGACGGCGGTATTTATAAGGGAAGGTCCAATACGAAGCGACAGGTGCGGGATTTGAGGAGGCAAAGATCGGATAAAGATCCTTTGACGCCTCGATCTTCGGGATAACCATTAAACAAAGCTACAATACAGCTCACAGCGTTAAATGCGGGGATGATGTCACGATCAGATTCAATGATTCTCGAAGATGGCGTCAGAGCCGGTTTACAAGAAAATGAGAAGACACAGAAGAAAATTATACAAGACAAGGGAGATTGATATGAACAAGTTCAAATCATTCTTGGGCCTAATGTCAGGGATATGACTAGCAGGTATGAACCGGCTAGTGTAAACCGGCTTAATTATAATATGTTTAGTTGTAATATTTAGTAAAGGCTACGGCCCATGAGATCTTAGGGCCCATGTATAGAATTATGGTTTGTAAACCGGCAAGCAATGTAACTTGAGAGATAAGGAAGAAAAGACAGAGACCGAGGCGGACACAGGTATGATCCGGCCTCGGGACTCTGTAAACCGGACCAGGCGTCACCTCTATATAAAGGGACGACCCGGCGATGGTTCAGGGACAAGCAAGAATCAACCCGTCGAGACTACATGCAAGCGATCCGCTCCCTGTAAACCGACGCCCAAGCAATACCAAACCAACTAGACGTAGGCTTTTACCTTCATCGAAGGGGCCGAACTAGTATAAACTCTCTGTGTCCTTTGTGTGCTATGAACCCCTTCAAGCTAACCCGTGCGATGGTTCCATCATCAAGTCCGCTAAACCGGACATCTGCCGTGCTAATTCCACGACAGATGGCGTAGTAGGCACCCTTCTGACCGCCAGGCGGCTGCTTGACATAGCAGAACGTCGTATTGTTGGAAAACACGTGCTTGCCGTACTTACGAAGAGGCCTGGTGAAGGTGCCTCCAGATTTGGCGTAGCCGGAGAGAACATCATCAAGAACTTTCTTGACATTTGTGTAGTCTACCTTCGACTGACGGCCCGAGTCGAAATACGTGGCCATGGAATATTTCGGGCTTAGGAGGATGAGTGTGCAATGTGTGTCACTGCACAAAACACGGAATGTTAAAAGAAAGACGATCGAAATCTAAGAACTCATATGTTACGGGGCGGTTGAGGGGACGACTTACTCGGGAAAGTAAGGCACAAGGAAGTTATCCTTATCTCGGTTTGCCAGAATGACGCCTTCGAGGTAAGAACTCGCAACTTGCCGGTCCCCAACGCTGCCCAAGATCTTGGCACGCATGTAGAAGGGGTCAACTATCACGATATCCGGGGTCTTGTCTCTAATGATCCGCATGTCCATAGTCAGCGAAAATAGCCGAACGAAGGTGTTGTGCAGCAGATGAAGGTTAAACATAGCGAAGATGTCATCAAACCGCAGGACGATCGTACCCCCGATGGAGTTATCCACAAAGCCCTTGCCCTCTGGCACCTTGGCCGCGAAAACCGGGTATGCCAGATCTTTCTCTCTGAGACGTCGCTTCTCCAAAGAAAGAACACTGTCATGCAGACTCCGCATAGCACCGGTTGCAGCATTGAGCATATTAGTCAGTAGCATCGGCCTACCCGCCACTTGCACCCTCCTCATTATATCCTCAGGTGAAGGTGTCCCGTCCTGAGCACGGATCATACTCGGTGCCTGCTGGCTCGCACCCTTGTTACTCTTTTTTTCCGTGCCTTCTTCTTCTCCTATAATGGGACCGAGTTCTGCTCATAGACCGCCTTGTTGAGTGTGTTGGGGCTGATAATATTTCGTACCTCGGTATCTGAGGCTCGGTGAAGTCGGCAGCTGGAGGCGTCTCCTGAGAACTGAACGGCAGACGACGCCTGTTGCAACTTGGTTTCTTCGCGGTACCAGCTAGATCGCTCACATCTTTTGTAGGGTTGGGTTCTTGAGATGGAGGCCCCATGAATTCGACATCGTACCCATGACCGGCAAAGTATTCATCGACGTTGGCAAATGTATCGTCGTCGTTGTCGTCGTCGTCGTTCGGATCCTGTGCCATATGCATGTTCGGATCCAGTGCCATAGGGATGTCCGGCATCGTTGCGGCGGTCTTGCAGGCACTACTTGTGTTACTATGTACTTTGACAAACGTTCCAGTTAAGAAAAGAGATACCCTGGCTTATTTACTTAACTATTGAATAGATATCAAGGAACCATTTAATCCACAAGCCTCTTAGGAATCAGTCAAACAGTATGTACAGATTTCAACATAACAGCACCTAGAAGAAATCTCAGAACAGATAGAGTTCATCATGAGTGAGATATGGGCGCAATGCGGAAAATATTTCTGTAATTATTGTCGTCCTTCTAGCGAAAAGTGAAATGTAGTTCTTTTAGACAGGACAAATCCATTAACTATGAAACATGGAGAGAACAATTGCAGAGATAATGATAGTGCAACTAACATAATGAAGCATACAAGGACAATGATGCCCTTATCAAGCAAGGCATCACAGTAACATCATTCAAGTATCCAAATCATAAGTAGATGGTTGGATAATCTAGAGCATGCACATGATTGCAGTACTACATAGGTAGTAAACAAACACTTGCATCATTTGTTGGAAGAAAAATAGGGCCACCTCTACAGCAGCGCTAGAGAGCCATGATTCTTTTACTACTAGGAGACCAGACAAGGAAATGGAAACCTGCAGTCCACACTTGCCATATGATCTCGGTACTGACAAACGACAGTCCACACTTAAAGCATAGAAGAAATCCACAGTCACCTCTAGAGCAATACATACAGAAATATAATCACTGCTGGCCAATACCAGTGAAGGAGATGCTTTTTCAGAGGGGCAATCACATGATTGACAATGGTCAATATATTAAGCATGGGTGAGGTAAACAATTAATTAATAGTCAGGAAGTCAGCTCAGTGACAATATTAAGCAGTAACTAAAACATTTTGGTTGCTTAGTGGGCATTTCTAATCTAAGCACAGAAAAGGGGGACATTGTTTTTCTGAATGAAATAAATATATAAGGAAGAACGATGCATATGATTCTGTAAGCAGTAGAAATCCTTGTAGGCACATGCGACAGCAATTGGTATTAAGTATACAGACAGAGTTGTGCACTGCACTTACTAGTGTGTTGTCTGTTCACCCATAGGCATTTTGAAATTGAAACAAGGCAGTAATGGTTGGCTAATCTAGAACATGGCATATATATTACATAGATAGAAAACAAACAACAGTCCATAGTTGCATCATTCATGTCATGTGTAGAAGAAATAAAATTACGGTCTTCTCTACATGCAGATACAACAGGAAGTAGTAGAGAGCCATCCATAGTAATTTTACTAGGAGATAGTGTAAACACCATTGACATATAAGAAGCACTAACTAAAACATTGTGGTGGCTTAATTAGTGGGCAGATGTATGTATGCACAAAAAGGGGGGCATTTTTCTGTCGAATTGAAGAGAGATGCACATCATTGAGTAACAGAGGATCATCATCATCATCACAAGAGAAGAAGAAAAACAGAGGTGACGGCACACTAGGGGAGGGGGAGGAGCTTACGGTGGCGAGCGGCGACGCGAGGTCTCGGCGTCGCACGGCACGGAGGAGCAGACGGCGATGCCGACGCCGATGCTGCTGCAGGGGCAGGCGGGGTGGGTGCATCGGGGTCGCGCTCGTCGGCTGCTGCAGGGGCCGGAGGAGGCCCTCGCTCGTCGGAGGGAGGAGAGGAGAGGAGCGGGCGGCGCGGAGGCGTGGCGGACGGAGGGGGCGGCGGCGGACGGAGGGAACTGCTCTGGTGCGGCGGACAGAGGGGGAGGGGTCGAGTGGGGGATCTGGCGAGGGAGGGAGGGAGGCCACAGTGCGAGGGGAATAGGAGGAGTGGGGGGAGGGTACTAATGGCGCACCTCCCCCTAGTGCGCCATAAGTACGACGATACTAATGGCGCACCTCCCCCTGTGCGCCATTAGTATTTTGTTTTAGTTACTAGCCCGACTGGTCAGGTTATATTCCACCTAACCCTATCCCCATCAGAACATGCCCACTTCCTGGGTTTGATTCCCAGGCTCCCCAATTTTTTTATGCATTTAAAATGCTGTTTGATACTTATTTGTGTTTAAATATGTTCAAACTTGTTTAAATCATAACAGTAATATTTTTTTTAAAACAGTAATAAATTTTTAAAAAATATCATCAAATTTGTTATTTGAAAATATTTATGAATATGAAAAAATATCATCAAATTTAATATTTGAAAATATCACGAGTTCATAGGTCGGCAGCGGCGGCCGGTGGAGCGGGTGAGGGTGCGGTGGGTCGTCGGCGGCGGTGGAGTAGGGGAGGGTGCG